>CM052884.1:70955566-71260679 GCA_028534135.1 Potos flavus | reverse complement strand
TAATTCTCTGGAGTCCTATCAATATCAACAAGGCAGCGAGAAATGGATATAATGATAGACAGAGAAGCTATAAGCAATTAATTTCAAAAAGAAACAAGGAACCAGACAAAATGTGGTCTATGTTGTTGGCATTTTTCCTGTGCCTCTTACTGTATCTCTTCCCTCATTCGTCTAAGGAAGTCATAGGGCCAACCCTGTGTTCACAGGCAAGGAACTACATTCCTCCAAATATTTAGAGAGACCTCAAATATTTAGAAAAATAGTCTACCACAGGCCCTTTTGTACTTTCCAAGTTTTCTGCAATGAGTGTATATAATATTTATTAAAAGAAAAATACCTAAAATGTTGATTTTTTAAGTACTTTTCCTTCTCTTCAGCAGGAAACACATTTAGCTGCAGGTACTATGCTAGGTATTTGGCTACATAAATACATAAGGATCTCTAAAGAGGGCTCTGTGTGTTCACACAAATAATAATGGCACGAATGCTCTTTATGTGGTTTGTAATAAGTGTTTTTAAATGATAAGATATTAAGTCATAATTAGCTGCAATAACAGAAATTTTGACTTTCAAGGGCTTAAAAAAATAAAGGCTATTCTGTCACATAGTAAGAAATATGAAGTTAGGTGGCTTCCTTTGCTTTAGCAACTCAGTTATGTGAGAGTCAACTTTTCATCAATTTTCTTGACCTTTCTCTCAAATTTAGAGCCCATTGTCACAAATGGCTGCTGCTGCTACAGGCCTAACATCTTCAATGAAAGAGGAAAAGGGGGTAAGAAAAGCAAAGCAGTCACCTTAGTCCCTTTATTGAAAAAGCCAAGAATTCTTCGGACTCCCCACCCCCACCCCTGCAGACTTGTCCTCATAGCCTATTGGCCAGAAATGAATCACATGACCACTTCCAGCTACCAGGAGGTTTGGGAACACAGGGAAAGGTATTGCTGTGATTGGTTTAGGACAACTACGATCTTTCCGGGGGTGGCATATCTCTGCCTTAAAAAAAATCCGGGTTGTGTTAGCAAAGACGAGTTCTTGTCTTCCACAGAAGCAAAAAGAGGGTGCAATTCATTCTGATAAGTGAACTCGGTGGACATTTTAGCTGCACCTGAAAGAATGGTGGGATTGTGCCTCATAAGGTAGAAGAGTGGAATGTGATAGAAGAGGTGCAGCATGAGAGCCGGCAGGAAGGAAATGCCGACTGGTTAGTGTGATGTAACTATAGTGTACAGTGTGGAATTGTCAAGAGAAAGTAGAAGCTGGAGAGAGAGGATAGGACCAGATGACGGATAATAAAAATAGTTTGCGTTTATCGGGTGCTTACTATAGATCGGGTACTTTACACTCATCTTCTCATTAAATGTTCACAGTTCTACCAGTGCTATTATTCCCCCCCATTTTACAAATGAGGTTAAGTAACCTGCTCAAGGTCACATAGCTTAAAAGGGATAGAGCTAGAATTGAGCCTGATCTACACTGTGATGTCGGAGAGCTGGTGTTCTGAAGTCAGACTGCCCACGGCCTGCACCCCCACACTCCCTCACGGATCTCTACCTCGCTTTTTCCTCCAGTAACCCCAGGGACGTGCTTTGCAACCACTGAACACAAGCTAAAAGCCAGGGTGGTAGAGAACTCCCACGTGCATGGAGAAGAGAATAAACCAGGAAGGACCTGGAAGTGGGAAGATTAATGCAGAGACTGAATCATCCAAGAAGAAGCTTCTTTTTGTCTGGACCCCTCAAAGCAGAGCAAAAGGGAGACTGTTAATAAGCTCGAAATGTTTGTTCCTCCCTCCAGCCAATTTACATTATCGGACATAAACGAGAAAGCATATGAGCCAATGGCTGGGCTATAACTCATCCACTAGAAGAGAGGAGATGAGCTTAACAGTAAAGCTTCCCAGAAACATCTTTCAAGCACCAGTTTAGTTGCATTTAATACTGTCTGAAACACTAATAAATACTGACAATCCATACAATACGTCTACTTCTTCATACCAACTTTAACCACGGTGTAAAATGAGGCTTCTAGAATTCAGCAGAACTTGTAGTCACACGGTCCTCTACTCATTTTAGACTATGATGATTTTCTGGGCGCCTGGGTGGCTCAGTCGTTAAGTGTCTGCCTTTTGCTCAGATCATGATCCCGGGTTCCTGGGATTGAGCCCCGCACCGGGCTCCCCGCTCAGCGGGAAGCCTGCTTCTCCCTCTCTCTCTGCCTACTTGTGATCTCTGTCAAATAAATAAATAAAATCTAAAAAAAAAAAAAAAAATCACACACAAGTAGGCGGGGGGGGGGGGGGGGGGGGGGAGGCCCCCTGCTGAGCAGAGAGCCCGATGCGGGGCTCAATCCCAGGACCCTGAGACCATGACCCCAGCCGAAGGCAGAGGCTTTAACTCACTGAGCTGCCCAGGTGCTGCTTGACAACTGTTTTGAAACAAAATGTTGCTTCTATGCGCTGATTTATATTTACATACTCAAAGACATACAAACATTTTTGTCACAGAGATTTAACTAAGCAAACAATGTGTGGGGGCATTTACAAAAACTCAGTTCCTTTCCAAAAGGAATGAAAATAAAGAAAAGGAAAAGGGATCTTTTTGTATACCTTGTTAAATATGCTAATTTTAGTTTAGATTTCAGTTTTGTATAAAACTATTCCAGGAGCAAAAGATATTTCTTTAATAAAAAAATTTACTCTGCTGGATATTTCCCATTATCCTTCAAGATATTCCTCATCCCGCTTTGGACCTGGGAGACAAAGCTTTACAGACTGTGTCAACTGGGCTCTTGGCTTTCTGTGTCTTCTATCTCCAACAGGAGAGAACAACAGGAAATGGGTGGGAGGAAGAAAGAGAAGAGGGAAGTATTTCTGCTGCTTCCTCCATTGTGTGATCAGGGCAGTTGACTACATTCTTCAACTAAATGCCACAAATTTTACCTGGCAATCGTCACCTATAGGTGAGGTGAGATTCTAGTAACCATTCCCTACCCTGTCCTTTTAGGTCTAGGGTGGTAAAGCTTTCCACTGTTACTAGCCCTGGAGGATAGCACCTTTCCCTGTTAGTTTCCCCAAACTCTGTAATATATCCTTTATTAAACGTTTCTCTGTTAGCAGTTTCGGGTATGTCCTCCATTTCCTGCTGGAACTCTGATGGCTACATTCACTTTTTGAAATTGGTTACAAAGTCATTTGATGACTACGGTGTTGGGTCGTTTGCAGCATAATGGTTCTGGGCAAGGTGTTGGAGTCCAAAAGCTTGGGTTCAAATCATGACTCAACCACTTACCTACCATTGAATCTTAATCAAATTTCTTAGCTTTCCCACATCTCAGTTTCCTCATCTATAAAACAAAATGGATACTAATGGTAACTACCTCATGGTGCTATTTTGAGGATTGAAATAGCTTAAAGGATGCCTGGCACATCGTAAATCCTTACAAATGTGGACTATTTTTATTATGTCTTCTTATATCCTGTATGATCCTGGGGGGTAGGCACTGAAATCGTGGTAAAAATAACAATATATCTAAAGATAGTGTAAGCAATCATCTTTCAGTGCTTCCATTCATCAATATTTGGAATTGAAGACAAATATATTGAATAATTTCTTTTGAATCTCAGGTGCCATTTTTAAAATCATTGTTCAAAATTCAGCTATGGTATGAGTTCACTCATACGTAGAATGTAAGAAACAAAACAAACAAGCAAAGGGGAAAAAAAGAGAGACAAACCAAGAAACATTCTTTTTCTTTTTTTTTTTTAAACATTCTTTTTCATAAAGACTTTATTTGAGAGAAAGAGAGCAAGCACAAGCAGGGGGAACAGCAGGCAAAGGAAGAAGCAGGCTCCCCACTGAGCAAGGAGCCTGATACAGGGCTCGATCCCAGAACCCTGGGATCATGATCTGAGCCAAAGGCAGAGGCTTAACCGACTGAGCCACCCAGGAGCCCCAAGAAACAGACTCTCAGCTAGAGAACAAACTGATGGTCACCAGATTTGGGGTGAGTGGGGGGATGGGTGAAATAGGTGATGAGCACTGGGTGATGTATGGAATTGATGAATCACTATATTGTACACCCGAAACTAATAAGTTACTGTATGTTAACTGTACTGGAATTAAAATTAAAAATAAAATAAAATTTTAAAAAATTAAAAACAAAATTCAGCTACAGTGGTAAGTTAAATTGTAACTGGTGAAGCACTCATGTATTAGTGAAAAAATTGGTGGCATACTTAATCAGGTTCACTGAGGAGAGTTTAACAAAGGGACTATTTATAAGGGTATGGGAAAGGTTAGGGAAACCTGCAAGGAAGGGTGAAATATAGCAATGCCAGCAACATCTAGGAACTGTTACCATCCTCAGCCCTGAAGGCACAATGGGGAAGAAAGGAGGAAGAATAGGTTATGGGAGCTTTGAGATACCCGTACCTGTAATTATAGGGAGAGCTGCCTGACAGGAACAATGGCCCTCAGCCAAGGAGCCAGGGAAACAAAGAACCCGAACTTACTTTATTCTAAGCCTCTAATCTTCTACTGATGCCTCCCCTCGGGAAAGGGCAAGGGAACTTCAGTCCATAGAGGGCAGCCTCCTAGGAAACAGAAAAGGCTATAGAGGCATGGACGGATGCAACATGGGTATGAAAAGACAAATAGATTATGCCTAACACAAGATATAAAACCAAAGCAAATACAATTTCCTTAACTATTTTTTTCTACATGCCTACTTCTATACCCCTCCAAATAATTCATCATTACTTTTGATTGTCATTCCAAGTGATTTTTTTTTTTTTTTAGAGAGAGATCCAATGTGTTAATGGGGATGGGGTTGGGGACAGAGGGAGAGGGAGAGAGAGAATTTCAAGCAAGCTCCACACCCAGGTGAGAGCCTAACATGGGGCTTGACATGGGGCTCGATCTCACAACCCTGGGATCATGACCTGAGTGGAAATCAAGAGTTAGACACTTAACCAACTGAATCACTCAGGCACCCCAGCCATTCTAAGGGATTTTATGACAGCAGAAAGTAGAATTAAGAATAAAATATGGAGAATGTGTCAATATATGTGATATAATTAATATTACCAGAAATCAATGCTATCAAATTTCATTATATGATCCAAAGCACTTTCACCATGGATTCTCCTTTTAATGATGATGACTGTGCCAACTATTATTAAGTGCTTACTGTATATGAGGGATCTTTGATATATGTTTTCATTTAGCTCTCATATCCACCCTAGAAGGAAAACATCATACCCCATTTATAGGTACACATATAAAGAGGAAGTAACAAGTTAAGAGATATTTAGTGATTGACAGAGTTCATATGGCCAGAGCAGCTCTCTAAAAACCCCTCAGAAAAATCCAAGCGTCAACACCTGGAAATTCTAGGAATAAACCTGCAACTCAGAGGCAGGACTTAAATCTGAGTAGCAGAACCAAGAATTCAATAGGAGCGGAGATGCTGGTGGATGGAGTGGAAACTTTCCGCAAAGGCGAGTTCTGGCCTTGCTGTGTGCGGTCTCAGGGCCTCTGGCCCTGTTAGAGTTTCAGAACTGTGGTCCCACCAAGTCCAGCTGGCTTACAGAGCCAGGGAGGGAACCGATGTTTTCCCTCCTGAAATTAACAATTTACGGCTATGGAAGACTTTTCCCCCTCCCTCATGTCGATATGAAAAGAAAGCACAGCTTTCCTTTCCTACCCACCCCCATTTTCCCTCATCCCTAGTGGCAGGCAACACATCGTCCCCACCCCCTTGGCTTAAGAAGAAGCAGATAACAGGACCCCAGAGCAGACTGACAGACAGGAATTAGTCCCATCCATTTTTGCCCCTTCAAGAATAAGCCATCGGTGCCACTGGTGGGAGCACAGGGCAGCATCAGGTTTTTGATGAAAAAACAGATGGTAGAAAACCCACCTCACTGTGGGCTTGCCAGCTGGAAGCTTGACTGAGGAAGAGAGACGAGCAGGTGAAAATGGCTTGCCAAGAGGTCAGAAAAAGTCGATATAAAAAATGAGACAAAAGTCCTAGGAGCACAGTAAAATTCTTTAGCTTTCATAACCCCACCACAATTGTGTCAGCTTTGCTGGGTCAATTAGCTGCCTACCCTATCTTCCTCTGTTGTTAATAATGGGCAATATCCTCTCCCTTTAAAGAATGAAAATGAGGGATTTGTGGTTATAGTAAGCTATCATTAAAAGCACATGAATTCCTAAAAGCCTCTGAAAATAAATTAGTCTTTTCACATTACCACGTGCAACCATTTCACCTCAGCTAGTGATCCCATTAGCCCTTGTGCACTCTAAATAGGAGAGGGCTTGGATATTACTTAAGGAAAGATCTCCAAGGGAAATCAAGTGGTTGCAAAGATCAAAAAGAGGAATTCCAAAGGTGGCATCGGTACTCTCACACTGCTCCAGAGTTAGGCCCCCTGGGCCACGTGAGGGACGCCAACTGGGCCATCGCTCAAAGATAAAGATGGCCTCTCTAGTACAAGTCATCAATAAAACTCCAGGATGACTGGAAACAAGCAGGGAATCTGCCCATCCACATTTAAATATAATCTACTTAACCTCTATCTGCAGGTCTCTGCTTTCCAATAAACCGGAACAAGTTTGAAACCATTCTCTGGGCCTCTTTGCAGCATCGGATGCTGTTGACACTGCCTCCCTTTGGAACTTAACTTTTCCCCTGGTACACCAGGTTGGAGAGTGTCCCCCGAAAATCCAGGTACACCTCTAACCTTGAAATGTGACCTTATTTGCAAATAGAATCATTGCAGATAGAGTAAGTTCAATTAATATGAGGTCATATCGGAATAGGATAAACCTTTAATTGGATATGACTGGTGTCCTTATAAGAAGAGAAGAGACAGATCCAGAGACATATAAGGAGAACTCCATGTGACGGCAGAGGTAGGATAGGAGCAATGCGTCCATAAGCCAAGGATTGCCAGCAATGCCGCCAGCCTCTGAGAGAATTAATTTCTGTGGCTTTAAGTGTCCCGGTTGGGGTATTTTGTTGAACAGCCCTAGGTACCTAAGACCTCTGGGTTCGGTCATGCCACGTGCTTTGGCATCACTCACTCTCTAACCACAACACTCCCTAGCCCTTAAATGATGGAGTTTCTCCAGGCTCTGTCCCAGGCATCTTCTTTTTGTCACTCTAACCTCCCCTTAGCTGACTTTATCCCGTTCATGACTTCATTACAGCCTTCATACACTTGACTCCTACATTTATTGCACCTGGAGCGTCTGGTCTGTAACTTCCTACTTTATCTCTTGACTTTCTCAAAGCTCCTCAAACACATGTGTCAAACCAAACTGTCTTCCTCCTAGTCTCATGTTTTTTCCAGTAGTCCCTCTTTAATGCCAGGGTCAGCAAATCTTTTCTGTAAAGACCCGGATAATAAATATTTTAGGCTTCGTGAGCCAGTCTCCGCTACAGCTTCACAACTCTGCATGTGGAGCAGAAAAGCAGCCACACATGATACATATAAAAAAAAAATGAGCATGGTGGTGTTCCAGTAAAACTTTACTCTCAAAAACAAGCAGCAGGCAAGATTTGGCGCACCAGCCACAGTTTGCCGTCCCCTGCTGTAAAGGGATGAACCTCTGCCATAGTTGTGTTACCTATTACACCAGCCAGAAACCTGCTTTTGACAGCCTCTCCCCTCGCTCCTCTCCCCTAATAGCCTCTCAGCCTTGCAGACTTTGCTTTCTAAACCCCTCTAATCCATCCCTTGCTCCACATTTCTTCCACTGTTCCTCTTGTTCTCTTTTGCCTGGATCATGGCCCCAGTCCATTGACTTGTCCACTCACAGCCACTGACAGCCCCACCCCATCCCCAAAGTGCTCTATGCGTCACAACAGAGCCATCTTCTCAAAACTGCAAATTGAGTCATGCCACTTACACCCATTGTTCTTACAACAATGACAAAATTCCTTAACACAGCCAGCTGTCCCCCCACATGGCTTGGCAATTACCTGCCCATCCAGCTTCATCTCATTCCATACATCCTTTTCTTGTCCCTGATCCAGGACTGCTTTTTTTATTTTTCGGTTCCTCTTACTTACCTCTTTGCACATACTTTTCCCTCTTTCTAGCGTACCTTAATTGTCCTCTTTCCGTAGTAAATGTCTGTTCATCTTTCAGATCCAAGCCAAGTCCCACTCCCTTGGAGAAAACTACTCTGGCCTCTTCACATAGACCGTGTGCCCCATTAAAATTTTTTAGAGCATTTGTACATCTGTGCATTACAGTGTGAGCTGTAGTTTTATACGTGAGAGGAGGATTATCTAATCAATATCTGTCTTTTCTACTAGACTGTAATCTGCCTGAGGGCAGGGACCTTGTTTCTTTTTGCCCTCCGAAGGGTCCCCATCGCCAAGGACAGCAGATGCTTGAAAATGAATGGATAAATAAATATGAATAAATCTTGATGGGTATTGGGATTCATCCTCCTTTCACTCCTGCTTTATCCATGGTTGCCCTACATTTCTCTATATCTTACACTAGAATCCCATAAAGACTTCTTTTTAAAGAATGGTTTAATATCTTGACAACCATGAACTAGAAATTTCTTTACCTCTGCAGGGCTTCCAAGTGTAAAGCCAAAACTGAGTCAGCAGACACCTGTGCAGGAATGTCATTTCTACAGAAAGCAGCCAGACTGAGCTTGGAAAACTCTTGTCTCTTGTTCATACTGTGAGTGTAAATTTAAAAATTTGGATTCTATTTTATTTACCT
This sequence comes from Potos flavus, assembly GCA_028534135.1. NCBI lineage: Eukaryota > Metazoa > Chordata > Mammalia > Carnivora > Procyonidae > Potos > Potos flavus. The sequence goes on along the minus strand of CM052884.1, from coordinate 71,251,927 downwards.
CCCACTTTAATTTTTAAAGGCATACTAATTTTCATATTATTAAGTTTTTCATGACTAAGAAAGCATCACAGAGACTTTTTTCTTCCCTAAAGGTCAAAAGTCTTACTGGACACTGAATAGCATTAGACAATTGCAACTGTACAATATTACTAAGAAAAGAAATCACAGAGTAATTGAAAATAACAACTATCATCTGTCCACGATGAGCTAATTTGTCCACCATGCTTACTTTGAAATGTCTATTTTCAGTGTAATGATGAAATTGTGTGCCTATGCTCCTTAGATCTTGGCATCACATCAAAATTATGTGTTGAGCCTGACAAAGTGGTAAATTCTATTTGAGCTCCCTTTTTTACATTAAATGTTATACATATGGTGGTTTTTTTTAAGACTCTTTTTATATATTTTTGGAAGGTTGTGTATTGCTCAAGAAAGAGTTTTGAATAGGGATTAGGAAACTCAGTCTCTAAACCTGTCTATCCCACTAACTAGCTAGCTGGCTTATTGTTAACAATTCTGCATCTGTTTCTTCATCTATAATAATGATGATAAGAGCGCATTTCCTACCTACTTATCTAGAAACATTGCTATGACACTCCAAGAAGATAATGTGTGAAAGAGTTCAAATAGTTCCATGCAAATACAAGGAATGTTTATTGTTATTAGTATTTATTATAGAGAACAGGAAAAGCAAGGCAGGCACAATCTACAACGTATGGATGAATAATAGTTAATTGATAAAAGGTTTCAAGTTATTGATGGATAATAGTTAATTAGTGACCGGTATGCAAAATGCGAACATATTTCCAAATAACTTCCCAGGAAAAAAAATATTGAGGAGGAATGTGCATTTATTTGGAAGCATTTTCACAGTATGTTGCCAGAGGTAAAACAGGGACAATAAGAAATCAATAGATGTTTCATGGTACCAGAGAAATGGCAGGAAGGAATGAGGAAAGGAGGGAGAAAAGGAGGAAGGGAGGGAGAAGGGGGAAGAAGAGCTAAAGGACATAAAAGTATGAAAAGCCTAGCAACTTCTGGATGGAAGAAATATGAATCCTTTCTTCCCTTTGTGTTTTCAGTGTTTGCCAAGTTTTCCAAACTGAATATTGATTATATTTATATTATGAAAAGAACACAGTATATTTTTTAAAATGTAAAGTGACCCATGGACAGTGTAAGTTTTAAGTAGACAGATTTTTCATATAATTCAACCATATTCAATATATAGTCAATATTGGCTTTATTAAAGGTTGTTTGCTGAAATAAAAATCAAAACATAACTTACATTTCTACAAGCTCTGGTATCATAGGGAGAGGGGTAAGATTATTCAAGATATGTTAATAAGCTTTCTTTAAAAACTAGATGTTGCCCTGTGCCATGATTTTCCAACATGATGCGTCATTTGGGAAGCGCCACTTTCTGTCAGAACAAAGCGGAGAAATACAGATAATCTTTGAAAGAAGGGTTGGTTTTGTGTTTTGAGGAGACTTTTGTTTGGTTTTCAAGGCTAGATGTGGGTTCTGCTTTAAGAAAAATCCAATAAAACAACAACAACAACAAAACAGTATTGTATCCCCAAAGTGGATTTACAATCTGACATATATGGGAAAGAAAAAAAAAACTCACAAAATTGAATGCTGGTTCCTTGAAATCTATATATCTGATAACGTGGTCAAAAATCAATTTTCCCTTCCATCTTGATAAAATTAAATTTAAATGTCTTTTTTTGTTTTCTATGTTTAGAATTTTGAAAAATAGATTGAAGAGAACAAATAATCTATATCGACTTTTTTTCTTTTTTCTGGAACTTGAAGCAATTTGATGTGAGGGGTCAGGTTATAATATGCCACTGTTTGTACCATCTCCTAAAGCAGAGATGGAAGGAAGATTTGAGACTTTTCCACATCAAACACGAAAGAATTTAATACTGTACAAGTTGTTTGATGGTAAAGGCATGGGTTTTCTTCTCATATTTCATTTCTCTAATGTATTAATTGAGTTGCCTGGATTGTTCAACTAAAGGAAATTGGGAAGCCACATCCAGGTTGAACAGGACACTGGGGTATAATTGGTTATCACAGTCTGGTTGGTTATGGAAAGAAGAAATGGTTGTAAGCATGTCAAAAATTTGCTGTCCCATCCAACCCACTGATTTTACCAAGAAGAAAAGGGAGGCCCAGAGATCTGAATTTTCTGTTTCATGAGATTCATGAAGGGCCTAACAGTGCCCATTCTCCTTCAGCATCTTCCTCCACTGTTGATATCTGTTCTTTATCAAGCTCCCTAGCTCAAAAATTTACGATTACTTCCCCATCATCCTCGTATTATTTCCTACTTTTTATATCTACCACCACCCAGGTCTCCTTCTTCCCAACTATTCTCGGGAAGCCATTGACATTTATCTTTGACACCTCATCTCCTCAGACCTCAAGGTGTCGATTATTTAACAATGAAAAAAAATCATTGTTATCACCTGATTGTTACACTATTCGAGACCCCATAATTATAAACACTCTTTAATTACAACATATTTGAACCAAACTTTGACCCCAGTTGTCCAATTCTCTCTCTCAAATATATTTTTGGAGAGGTATGGCCCATGGCAGATTTAGGGAAGATATTTTTTAGACAGAAAAGTCTGATTAAATTGTCTAGATGTGTCTCAGCTTAACAGAAAGTTTCTCACTAGCTTGTCCTCAGTTCTGCTGTCAATCCAAAAGGATTTCACCTCTTTCGATCACAAGCTGGAGACATGGTCCTACTCCTCTTTGTTCTTTTCTGCCTATTTCTCCACATTCTATTAATGTTAGCTGTATTTGTTTTTCAAGATGAGGGTGAACTTCTTCAGAGATGAAGATGCCAAATCATGTAAGACAAGGATGCCGGTCAAACCTCTATGTGAATGAAGACATTTCTCAAGGATAAAGATAGAATTCCTATAGAATAAGAAACAGGTGAGTCAGACACCAAAGGATTCATCTACATTTCGCTGTTTAATTCATCACTCCATAACTTAGTGGCAGAAAACCACAAATATTCATTATTTAGCTCATGTTCTAGGAGTTGGCTGAGATGACTGGAATAGCCAGAAAGGCTGGGACAGCTCTTCTGGTCTACGTGGAAACCTCTGAGCTTTAGAGTTGGTTGGCAGCTCTGCTGGGTCTGGGTGGTCTAGAGTGGCCTCACTTGTGTACCTGGCAGTTGGATCTCAGCTGATCTGCTTGTCTCCACTCTCTCCCGTCAGCTACACGCAGCCTGTTCACAAGGTAGAAGTGTTCTGAGAGAGACAGAGACAGAGAGAAAGCTCCAAGGCATCTTAAGATGCCGCCTCAGACGTAGCTTAATGTTCTTTCTGCCTCGTTCAGTTGGACAAAAAACTTACAGTGCCAGTACAGATTTAAAGGACAGAGAAATGGACTCCACCTCTTGATGGACTCCACAGGAGCTACAAAGACTCTGTCATCATTTGTGATCTACCACAGCTGTAGGCAAGGATGTCGGTAGACTCTGTATGTGGTTGTTGAAATTCTCCTGGATAATGATAGAAGTTCCATATATAGTTGGGAGAAGGTGAGACAAGGGACAAAGTCTTTCTTACTTGTGGAAAGGGAACAGGAGATAAGAAGCTGCCAGCAAAGAGAAGAGGACTCTCAAATAACCAGAAATTTTTGGCATGGGATTTAAAAGTGACAATGAGAATGTTCTCCCTGCCTCCTTGCTCCATAGTTTTTGGAGTATCTCAGAAAAAGTGGCCTCCACTCAAGACAGCTACAGCTACAGAGGGAGTACTATCTTCAAGGAAGAGCATTGCTTCTGCTAAGACAAGAGGAGACTCAATCTCCTTTAGAGAAAGAGGACTTTGTCAGCAATGGACTGTGCACTTCTGGGGATACTATGCAAGGAGTTGGGAGAAGAAAAGGAAGGGAATGAATACTGAGGGGGGGGTAGTAGATGGACAGAGGAATTTAGGTATTAGAACATGAAAGAAAAAATTTGCAATGATATCTAAAGATGACAGAAGTAAGAGGCAAGAAATAAACTAACCTCAAAGTTCTCAGTAGAAATTTGATCGAGGGGCAATTTTCATACCGAAACTGACATTGGCCCTCATGTTTGGAGAAGGTCACCATCTGCCTGCCCTCAGCTCCAGGTGTCACTGGGGTTCTGGTGTGTAGAGTTGTCAGATTTGGCAAAGAAAATACCAATACCAATAAAATTTGAATCTCATACAAACATGGAATAATCTTTTAGTGTAAGTATGTCCCATGCAATACTTGGGACATATTTTTACTAAAACAATATTCAGGAGTGCCTGGGTAGCTCAGTTGGTTAAGCATCTCCCTTCAGTTCAGGTCATGATCCCAGGGTCCTGGGATGGAGCCCCACAGTCAGGCTCCCTGCTCAGTGAGGAGTCTGCTTCTCCCTCTGCCCCTCCCCCTGCTTGTGTGCTCCCTTCCTCTCTCTCTCTCCCTCTCTCAAATAAATAAATAAAATCTTTAAAAATAAATTTAAAAAAACAGTATTCAGTATTTGTCTGACATTCGGTTTAACTGAGGGCCCTGTATTTTTTCTGGTAACCCTGGGGAGAGGGAAAGAAATGGGGCAGATGCTGAGCAAGATTCATGAGAGCTTACATTTTTGGGGGCTAACTGGGACAGAGACCGATCTAGAACCAAGAGCCTCCCGTGACTTCCAGTCAGGTGCCCCTCAACCTTCCCACTCACCAAGGAGGTGTTCTTTTTTTTATCTCCACCTCTCTCCTCTACCTCACCTCTCTCCCCGCAGCCCCTCCATCATTCCTTCCATCTTTTCTTCATTCCCATTGCCTGGCCTTCGGATCTCGTGGTGCCAAACCACAGCTCTCCTCTCCTTCCCACCATTCTCTGACCCTGCCACCCAACTTCACACTCACTCTAAAATTAGTATTTCTAGGGATTAAAAGGTACATCTTCCAGTGATAAAATAAATAACTGACAGGGATGAAAAGTACAGCATAGGGAATATGGTCATAATATTGTAATAACTTTGATGACAGATGGTGACTATACTTATTGCGGTGAGCATTTCATAATGTATATAATTGTCAAATCACTATGTTGTACATCTAAAACTAATATAATATTCTATGTCCACTATACTTCAAATATATATATGTATATATATATATATATATGTATATATATATATATATTTATATTTATATTTATATATACAGCACAAATTCTGGAAAGGGAGAAAAAAATACATCCATGGTCAACTAAAAAAAAGTTAGCATTTCTAACCCACCACCCACATTTCCAGATTTTTGTCTCTAGAAGAAAGGGGTAAAAAATGGCACCTACTAAAAATAGGAAGAGGGGACACTTCTTCAATCCCACCCTTAATCTGCAATTCTGCTGCTGCTGCTGCTGACAGAAAATGTCCCTAATTTTGCAAATCAGGAATGAAGGTGACACCCATTAAGAAACATCAAATAAAATATTGAAATGTATTTAGATTTCATATCCTCAGGTTGAGGAAAGGCATAATATAACTGATTACGGAAACCCTCGGGGTTTGTAGAAAAGGCTGCTTCTCTTAGGAAGCAGTGAATAAATACCAGAATGAAGTACTTAAAATTGGTTTACAATACACCTCAGCGCAGAGCCAATAAATTAATAAAATCTGATAAGTTTTCAGATCCCTTGAGGGGTGAATATGCAGCTTGCAATACAGCGAATTCACAGCAACATCACAAAACAGTGAAAGTTAATTTTTTCATTCCCTATGTGGCAAGGCCCAGCTAATTTTTCACTGCCAACCCCCCTTTTAAAAAATATCTAGTTCTCAGTACATATTGTTTAATAGTGATTTTCCTGTCATCTTTTCTTTTTTCTTTTTTTTTTCTCAATTGCTTTTGAGGAATTCCAACTTACAACTAAGAACTGCAGATGGTTTTTATCTTATTTAGGCAATATTTTCAGTGCACTCAGGAATCAGTGGGGTACACCGGTTCTGGTGTTGGGCAGGGAACTGTATACCCAGTTCCTATTACTGTTCATAACTTACTGTTCCCAAACGCACCACCCTGAAAATATACCCCAATAGGCTTTGTGTGGGTCGTGTATTCCTGCACCCAGTGGTGGTAGGAATCTCACCAGAAATCTGGAAAAGACTAATTAAAAGACAAATCCTTTTTTTCCCATTCCAACAAAGCTGACCAAAGCAACTGAACATAAAGCTGCATAAACACTGTAAATATTAAAATACACTTTAATATTGAACACAACAGAACGTCCCCTGGAGAGTCCTGTTTACAAACCTTTTAAAGACACATCATGCAGACAGCCCACCTTTATAATTCTAACAATCTCGGATATTTTGCATTAAAGAAATTCTGATGGTTAGTGCTTTGATCCTAACAGAATAAAGTAACTAGCATAAAGAAGCTCCCATCTCTCTTTAGAGCACAAATTAAACACTTTGACCGAGGTAAGAGCCCTCGAATCCCGGTGCACTCCCAATAGGACATTTAATTAATCTTCTCTGATTAAATAATGCTACTATACAGTCACTGACGCCTTCCAGAATCTCAGCTTTGGAGTGGTCCTCACAGAGGCCAATATGGGTGTCCTACGAAGGCCAGTGGAATGATACAGTCTTGGAATTATTGGTTTTCTGGGCAAACCAGATGGAGCAGGACATGATCTCTGTCCTCAAGTAGTTCCCCGTCTAGTGAGGGAGCCTAAAAGAGTCATCGGGGCAACAAGACTGAGTACAGAGGGCTCTTCAACAAACTGGGTACGTGGTCCAGTCTTTGGCCCTTTCTTTTTTCCTTTCTGTTTTTTCTTGTTTAGGAGCACTGATCTTAATTATTTGGGGAAAATATTTGAAATTTTCTACCTTGCATTTTACTTACAAAACGGGTTTGTTTTCTTCATAGAGGAAGATTTCCTTCAAAAGAGGTGTTTTCATTCGGACAGCCACCGCTTCAATACAAAACCCGACCCAACCCAGTAGTCTAACCAGACAGCAATACACAATGATTGGTCACGTAAAAATAAACATCTTGGTTCATAAGTGAAACAGAGTTGTCACTCACATGGAGGAAAAGCAAAATAGTTCAATAACGGCAGCGAACCTTAGTTCTAATGATCTAAAATCTGCTGCCAGATTTGTGGGCAGTTTGTTTCTATCTACATATCGATTTTATCTTTATTAGGGAAGTTGATGAAGCCTTTGATGTTCCAAAAATGCAATATGGAATGAATTAAACATCATTTTCAGAGTCATGTGTGCAGATCTGGACGTGAGATTTTTTTTTCTTTTTTAAATCCAGCCGACCAGGGTCCAAAACAGTTTCATTATTATTAACATCTTCTCCCACAAATTTCTCTCCTAGCCTGATACCTCTTCCTGATTAATGGACTAGTAGCAGGGACTACTTTTTTTTAAATGATGTTTTGATTAAAGCATCTGTTTATGTTTCAACAAAACAAATAAAGTCAGGCATATTAAGGAATATGGTGCTTTAGGAACAAAGAAAACAACCAAGATTAGAGGAAAGTTAACTGTTCCCTCGGGAGAAACCCTAGTGGTTAAACTGTTTCATCAGCAACAATACAGAAATTGTTTTAATGGTGTTTTGAACATCTTACTCTTGACAAAATAATACCCATGCTCAAAAAACACAAAGGTTGAAATCAAGGCTATCCATTTGGAAGGTTTGCATTTATTATGTGCAATATTTCATAAAGCCTGTTAAAGCCAATGTGTGAGGCTACAAAAACTTTATGATGTACCTTCATACCGGATCAAATGTTTTTCATGCTAAACTGACTAATATCATTGAGAACAATTAATGATATTCAGGATCTGGAGGGAGGTTCACTTCGTAGTGCTAGGCTCTCCGGCAAAAATCACATCACAGACCTTACTTAATAGCAAATAGCAGTTGAAGAGAAATCACACAGGGGAACAAAACTGGAGTCCTCTATCTATATATAAGCAAAATTGTACCTATGCAATTTGCGTTTGCTTTTCCGTCCCAATTAAAAACACAACATTCCTTTCTTTCTGTTTTTATTTTCCAGGCCAGTTTCAAAATTTAACTTTCCTAAATATATTTCGGGGGGTAGAGAAAAGCATTTTCCTCCCTTACTAAAATCTGCTGCAGCCTTTTTCTGTCCTTTAAAAACTATAGCCATTAAACGCACAATACTGCCGTCACTGAGAGACCGACTACCTCGGAGAAACTTCCAGATTTGTCACAACAGCCAACTCTACCATGTGCCTGGTAAGGGATAAACAGACAGGACAGGGTCCACCACAGGCAGAGCATCCATGTTAGAGGCTTTCAGTTTTTTTTCCTCCCTTTGTGTAAACTGCAGATTTGTGTCCTTCCATGAAACGCTTTGGTTTGCCTTGATAAAGGCTGTTTGTTATAGCCCGTGTTGGGGGCATAAGTTCCTTGGTAAAACTCGTCATTATTTATGTACAAGAAAGGAAAACCTTGTCTATTAAATTAATTAGAATGTGACCTGAAAAGGAATATTTTTGATCAGTGAAAACAGAAGTCTTCGGGTAAAGGGGAAAAAAGACAGAAAGGTTCAAAATACAGAGCTGCATTGTTTGCAGAAAGCCTGCTGCTTCCTTTATGCCTAGCTGAACCACGCCAGGAGCCCTCTTGAATTTCTACAAGAATACAGTTTCAGATCATCTGCATTCAAGGCCAGAGTCATGGCCCTGGAACCGATAATTGCCTCTGACAGGATTTAATTACCTTCTCTAGGACCTTTTCTCTGTTTGATTGGAGACCACCCCCTGCCTCCGATCAAATCAGACAGTAATAACACGCTGAAGCGCAGCAGCCAATCACGAGTCAAGTCTGAACAGTGACCTTGCTGAGTCGAAGCTGATTGGTGGTGTCAGCCTTGTCAACGATGTCAGGGAACCGTCAGACAAGAAAGAGCGAGGGGGGAGCGGAGGAGAGCGAGGGAAGATAAGAGAACAGCATTCATGCTAATGGAGGCTGTCAGCATTCAAGGCTCCAGGCCGCCTTACCGGAGGCCTTGCACAAAAACAAAAATATGAGAGAACTCATACAAGTCTAAAATATTCAGAAGGGGCACATTTTCGCTCCTCCAGTTTGGGGCATGTATTCAAGGTATAATTCACATGCAATTCAGATCGAGTGACAGATACACGCACATGATGTGACAGAATAATTTTCGTGAAAAGAAAAAGCCCCACGAAACTTAGCCAGATGAATTGGGGGTTGGCAGGGGGAGGTTAGGGATAAACTACTGCTACATGACTTTTTGTTGTCTTTTTTTTTTTTTTTTTTTTTTTTTGAACCCGGAGGATTAAGAATGCTGGTATTTAAGATGCACCACAAAACTCTGCTTTTAATATTAACCTGACTTTGCAGTCACTATATTATTTATGACCACTTTAGTGTGGGATATGAGCCCACCTATAATCTTAACAAAGAATAATACGTTCATTAAATGGTCAATCTTTATGTACATATAATTTTAAGATAATTTATAGTAACGGCATAATTCTGGTGAGCTGCAAAAAATAGTTTAAGCAAGCTATAAAATTTGGTTAACCTCTATGCCATTGGGGGGAAAAAAAAAGGCACTTTTCCCCAGAAAAACGACAGCACGGCAGCAGTGAGTTATAATATACAGAAATTCTGTTATGAAATAGTAATGAAAGGAGATTTGGAAGAGAAGTAGAACACATTATTAGAGCTGTACTAATTTGGAGTTTAATTAATTCATTATATTTGTCTATAAATAACTTCTCCATAGAATTTGATCCTGACTCACCTACCTGTTTACAAATGTGGCAACTTAAATGAAAAAAATATATATATTTACAGAGGTGTTTTGGAGTTTCCCTTAATTCAGAGACTAAAAGTCTCTTATATTTAGTAGAAATTGAATATCTATTGTGAGTCACAGTATTTTTCATAAATCTTTCAATCTTTTAAGAAAACTGTGGTCTAGTACGAAAACTCTCACAAAGGAAGGGACACTTTGTTACATGATTCCTGGACTTTACCAAAAAGAATATTGCTTTTAAAAATAATATCAGCTGATTCAAGTTTAAGGCAAATTTCTGCCACATGTCTACGAGTATACATTTCTTTGAGCCGTTTCCAGCTTTACCAAGGAATTCTACTTAAACAGCATTGCACAAGTCAATTCGGTGTTTTTGACTCCTGTTTTATCCTTTACCTTTTACATAGCTCCCCCTCAATAAACATGTTTTTAAATGAAGAGTGGAATCTTGTGCTATATAGCTATAATTTTTTCCCTATCCTTTACCTTTTACATAGCTCTCCCTCAATAAACATGTTTTTAAATGAAGAGTGGAATCTTGTGCTATATAGCTATAATTTTTTCCCTTTATTGTGATGGAATTTAAAAGGTAGCTTAATTAAGATATATAGAAATCACATTTTTCTATAGTGGATTAAAATTTATAACGGACTTGATAATGTAATTATTTCAACTTTTAAAAGAGCTATTTGACAGAACCTACAGGGATGCAGTGTTACTTTGAAAAGATTGCTTATTTTCAGAGTCCCATGGTTAGAACAGCTCGTTTAGGAAAAAATGTATCTTATACAGAAAGTCAGAGGCTTAGAGTCTGGTTCCAGTTTTGCTATTGACAAGCTGTCCAGTTTGGGACAAGTCACTTTGTCTTCATGGGTTTTGGTTTCCTCAGCTATAAAAGGAAGTTAACATGAGGTTACCTAAAGAATTAAAAGTGTATAGAGTACAAGTATAATTAGCATGTAGACATGATAGCAGAGGCATCTCGCCTCTTAGAAACACTCCTCAGGGTGAGTGAGTTTCTCTCTGTTTCTACTCCCTCCAGCCCCATCTTGTCACACACTCTTACCACCACCCAACGTACACACATAGACACACACACATTTTGATCAATATTAAGAGGTAGGTAACAAGTAGTCACTATCATTGTCAGGCCTAGAACACAAATTTGCTAAATCCTTTATCCCTAGTTTCTTTCCGACCCCACTTTTTTGCCATTTGAAACTAACACATTTTTGGTCCTCACATAAGTGCGGGTCTTTTACTGTGTCGGTGTTGGGTGTATTTCATTGGCAGACTGCGTGTGCCTCATGCAATCTCACCTGGGTAAGGGAGCAGATGTGCAAGAATGCTTTTTTAAAAGAGACTGCGCAAAAGTAAACAGCTCTAGTCTCTAAGTGATTATCATCAATTTGAATGATTGGCCACTTTGGCTACTAGCCCAAATACTAAGTCTAGAATACATGAAACTCTGAAAATGGGGACGTTTATTTAACTATTTTTAAGGTATCTATGTAGCTACTTTTAAGACATAACAGATTAGTATGTGCATATTCCAAACATAAGAAAGGTCATTATGTCTCACATCAGATAGTCAATAACATTTTTTTTCAATGGAGGTTACTACACTTTCCAAAAACAATCTATCCTCGGTTGTGAAGGGAAGGGCAAATTTTCATTCTATCCTCCTGCTATCACATCTTCAGCCAGTTCAGATCAGAGCAGCAGCTCCAGAAGGGAAAGGAAAGAAGCCAATAGCATGCCTTGTTTCATTTCTTTAGCATCACATTCTGGCCCTGGAAAGGTGAATAATTAATACCCATCTGACTCCACCTAATTAAATCCACATTTGCTTGTTCTGTTCATTTGAAAATGCTTTCTTTTAGAGAAAATAGCTTTTGCTTATCTTCACAGTTACTTCTTAAATGGACATTTTTGGAATTAAAGAGATTCTATCTTAGTTTTGAAAAGCCTTTCCCTTTTCATGCTAATCATTAGGCACCAATGACAAAGCTTACTATTTTTTAAATGGAAACAGAACATTAACCAATTGCTAGGTTCAGAGTCTTATAAAACAGAAAGCCCAGTCTCCCGGAATCCTGGATTATGTCCTTTTCCTCTGGAGAGATGAAAAAAAAGTCTTTTGGTCTTTTAAAAACTGAATACACACCAAAAATAGAGAGAGAGACAGAGGCAAAGACAGAGAAATTAAGAAGACATACACCAATCTTAGGTTATATCTCAGTTGCTGTTTCAGAATGATCTTTGCATAATCTGAGTTACACAACAGAGTGACTCTAATTGCAAATTCAATCACTACTTGACTGAGGCTCAGAAATCAATTCCCAGTAAAATATGACACTCAATCATTCAAAACAATAGAATAGTCAATATTCCACCATCAGCAGTCTAGTTAGGACCTATTTCAATACAATACAAATTCAGTTCTTTTACTCTGTTGGGTAAATCTCTTCTATTCCATGCAACCTAGCCTAACATTACCAATAATCAAAACCATGATGGAAAGTTGAATAAAATCATGAGATTTCCAAGACTTGTAGAGAGAATTTCACTCAAAGACTTCTGATCTCAGACTTTTGATCTTTTCCTCAGTTTATATCGATTGTCAACTTCACTTGTGCCCTCGTGGCTTGGCAATTTAAATTGAGACAGGGACCATCCACAGGAGGAGAAAGTAATGTGGACTGGGGCAAGGGACGGGGAGGGTAAAGATCCATGTCCAATTAAATGCTCTAGAATCTGATCTCAGATTGTAGAGCCCTGGAGTGTACCGCACTTACACCAACTGAATGAAAATTGCAATGCAATTTTTCGATAAACCCCATTTTGGCATCATTTTTTCTAGCTCTGAAAGACTAGGGTAGAGAAAAGATAGAACCCAAATACAGAATTAGAAGCCAAATCTAGATGGAAAACAGGCAAACAGATAATTTTGAGTTAGTGATTATTTTCAAGACTGAAATTCCCAAGTTTTAACTTCTAGTACTGATTTTACTTCTTACTTGGTGACCTTATCAAGTTACCTGCTGCCAAAATCTGTTTCACTTTCTTAACCCTGGACTCCCAGATATTAAGGCATGATCCTTATTTTTTGGCTTGAACTTTTACTATCTCTAAATGAAATACCCAAGGCTTATACTGTTTCCTCACATTACTATTGTTACTATTATAACAATATTGTTGTTTGCCTATATGTTTGGGAAGAGGGTGTTTCTAAAAAGAATACATCTGATTAAGTGCACTGTTTATTTACTTCAGAATCCACATTTTAAAAGAGCAGCACACAAAAGGCTTGGAAATGCATCCAAAATGAGAAACTCTAGTCAACTGATTACTCAGCTGGCAAAATGGAAATTTCAAGTTGCATAGACAGCTAATTGTGGCCTGCCTCTGGAATGACAGGTCTATAATTTTTAGTTTTGTGTGCATTGAAAGCCAGTCACCTTGACACTCACTGCTCCATTATCCACCGGCCACCAACCATATGATGATGTTCAAAGAGTGACGGGCACTTTCCATTATGGGTGATGAAACACACTGTGTTTTATTTGGATAAAGCTGTCCTGAAGGGGGGAAAAAAATCCAGGTGCCTACTCCCAGGAGCAACAATGACACTGAAACACCTTTAATGCTAGAGAATCAACTTCTTTGTTCTTGTGTAATAATAACCAACATTTACTCTTGGTTTTCGTTGCCAACATCCTTAAAGTGTCTTACTGTGTCACAGTCCTAGCCTTTTAAATATAAATTTTGCCTCTTAATGTCAAGAGCTCTCCCCATTAAATTATATTATGTTAGAAGAACTTGAAACCTGGTTAAAGCCTGCATCGCAAAGAAAGCATAACATGTTTATTCTTTGCCTTTTCCCCCCTCAAAGCTATTTCTATTGTTCTGAGGCTTCATGGGTTGGGGAAATATTACTAAAGCAGGAGCCAGGTCACGAAATTGTAATCCAGGTTGTGAACTAAACTTTGGCTGTTGATTTTGCAGAAATCTAGCACTCCTCTGTGCCTCAAATTCGTAATCTTCCTCGATTTAGTAATCTTTAAACTAGAAAGGCTGAACCAGATATTCTCTTCATCCCCCTTTCCTGAAAATCTCTGTTTCTGTATTAATACTGTTCACTTTAGGATGTGTAGGCGGCTCAGTTGGTTAAGTGTCTGCCTTGGGCTCAGGTCATGATACCTTCAGCTCAGGTTATGATCCCTGACTCCCGGGATCGAGTCCCTCACCCAGCTCCCTACTCAGCAAGGAGTCTCTTCTTGCCCCTCCCCTGGTGGATGAGCGCTCTCTGTCAAATAAATAAATAAAATCTTAAAAAAGATTAATATTGTTTACCTTAAAAAAAAAACAAAAGAGCCAGCTATTTTTACCAGGAAAATGACTTTACTTGGGAGAAGAAAAGGAATCACAATTTGAGACAAGCAAACTGGTGAACTCTATGCAAGTCTGGAGAACAAAGGAGAGGGGCTTGCTTTTGTAGGGGAAGGGCAGAAGCTGGGAGGGGCTGTTTCACCGAGTTCTCATTGGCTGGGCTGTTGCTGGGCAAGGAGATATTCTTCCTTGATCCTGCTGTTTGTAAACTAAGCTTCTTGCTGTTGGAGAATGCATGGTAGGCTAATTATTGTGAGTGGTAGTGTGTGAGAGCTCCCCCTTCAGGGCTTTCCAGCTCTGTTTTAAATGAGATTTCCTTTATTTTCACAGTGTTAAGCTCTTGATCATAACATTTTCCTGGCTGCAAAAAGCACCGAACTTCATTTGTTAAATGGAACAGTGAGGATATATTCAGCTGCAGGTAACAATAGTGACTGTGACTTAAACAGAAAAGACAATGATCTTACCTAACAGGAAGTTTGGAGGCATATTGTTCAAGGTTCTGCTCAGCAGCTAGACGTTGTCATCAAGAGCCCAGGCTCTTCTGCTCTTCATATGTGGGGTTTCATCGTTTGATGTCATCCACTGGTTATAAAATGGCTGTCGCAGCTCTAGGCATCAAAGCCTCAACAAAGATGAACCTGGAGGACATTATGCTAAGTAAAAAAGCCAGGCAAAGAAAGAAAAAAAAACTGTATTGATCCCTTGTATGTGGAATCTAAAAAAATCATACTCAAAAAAGTCATAAGGTAGGATGGGGGTTGCCAGCGGCTTGTGGGTGTGTAAAATAGATGTTGGTCAAAGGGTGCAAATTTTCCATTATAGGATGATTAAGTTCTGGTGATTATAGTTAATAATACTGTACTGTACACCTGAAAGTTGTTAAGAGAGTTCTCAGCATAGACACACATACACACACGTAAAATAACTATGTCAGATGATGGGTGTATTAATTGATTTGATTGTGGTAATCATTTCACTATATATACATACAATCATCACGTTGTACACTTTCAAAAAAAACCACATTTTACACCTAAATATATGCAATTTTTATTTGTCAATCATACTTCACTGGAGCTGGAAGAATACATTTTTTAAAAATTTAATAAAACAACATGGCTACAAAAAAGAAAGTCTCTCCCAGAAATTCCTAACAAGGAAGGGAAAAATTGAAGAAAAGGGCTCTCCAATTATTGAGATGTAAAGACTTATCCAGAGGCCTTGTGGTGAGCTGGATAACACCCACCATATCCATGTCTTAGTCCCCAGAACTTGTGAATATTACCTTATATGGCAAAAGGATTTTGCAGATATGATTAAGTATCTTGAGATGGGAGATTATTCTGGATGACCTGAGTGGACCCAAAATGTCATCACCAGTGTCCCTATGTGACAGAGGCAGAGGGAGAGTTGACACAGAAAAGAGTAAGTGATACAATGACTGGTGGGAGGTTGAAGCTATGTGAGGAAGGAATCATAAGGCAAGAACTCTGGTGGCCTTCAGAAGCTAGAAAAGGCAAAGAAACCAATTCTCTCCTGGAGTCGTTAGTGGGAAGAGTTTTGCTAATACCTTCACGTTAGCCCAGTGAGACTTAATTCCAGACTTTGGGCCTCCAGAACTTTCAGAGAACACAGTTGTGCATTAAAGCACTAAGTCCGTAGCACTTTGTTACAGCAGAGATAGGAAACTAATACAAGCACTTAGTGTACATTCCTTTACATCTGATTGTCTAGATATAAGCCATATGTAAGCCACTCCTCCACACAAGGGAGGCTGGAATAATAAGTAGCTGGCAAATAGGAAGAAAATAGACACAACTGCATTAGATCTACCTTGATTCACCTGGGGCTGGATATATTGTTGAACACAAACAAACTAGAGCACTTTCAGCATATAAGAAGGGTGGGGGGATAGAAAATTAGGAGAGTCCGCCATATCGAAGTTCAAGGAAATTTATTAACCTTGAGATTATTGTGATATTCCATCACAATATTTATTAAGCGCCTAGTCACTCAGCCTAAACCTTCAGCAACTTGCAAAGTTCTCCTTGGTCTGACCCTTGCTTATCTGTTCAGTCTATCTCCCATCAGTCTCTAAGGATCCAGCCTTACCGGTTTTTCAGCTTTTGTCACAAATTAGGCTTTCTTCCTCAAAGTCACCCCACCCTTCAGTCTGCTTTCCATGAAAACCTCCCCTCCCACACTCTTGGCTTAGCTAAATTTCACTGACTTCAACTGTCAGCTCAAACAGCCGCTCCTCAACAATGTTCCCCCCACCACCTTAGACTAAGTTAGCAGCCCTTGTTACATGCTAACTTAGCATCTTTTATGTAATACAATCAGACTGAAAACTACCTGTCTGATATTGTGTCCTCCACCGGGCTGGGATACCCCCTGATACTAACAATAGGAAAGCATCCTTGGGGAGGGTCTAGACCAGGAATTAAGGTCAGTCCTTATGGGGAAGCAAAGCATAAAGAAGGCAACATAACCCTTTCTTATCTGTCTCACTGCTCTAATGTGAATGTTTGTGTCTCCCCACCCCCAGTATTCATAAGTTGAAATCCTAATGTCCAATGTCATGGTATTAGGAGGTGGGACCTCAAGGAAGTTCTTAGGTCATGAGAGTGAAGCCCTTGTGAATAAGATCAGTATCTTTATAAAGGAGGCCCCCAAAAGTTTACTAGGTCCCTGTGAAATAATAGCAAATACATATATTGTTCTCAGCCCCTGGTTCCTGGCACGGAGTTCCTAAAACTTTTGTAAATTCCTGAGTGACAAGAGCACTAGAAGCATCTTTTGTTCTAATATTTGATCTTTGACCTGGTTCCTGACACAGAACTTCTAAAGGCCTTGGAATCTCCTGGATGTTGGGAGTCTCTTTCGTTCTAATGAGGTAACTCATGGTAGGCTCCTGGATAGCTTCAGCATGGGGGCTGGTCATCAGAAGACCAAACCATGATTAGAAGCTTAGAACGTTCAGTCCCACACCCTACTTTTCTGGAAGGGGAGAGAGGCTGGAAATTGAGATAATGATTCGTCATACCTACGTGATGAAATCTCCATAAAAATCTCAAAAGTACAGGTTTTGGAGAGTTTTCAGGTTAGCCAACATATCCATGTACCGGGAAGGTAGCGCACCCCAACTTTATAGGGACGGAAGTTCCTGCACTTGGGGCACTTCCAGACCTCACCCTAACTCTTCTCCTGGCTGTTCTTCCATATCCTGTATTATATAATAAACTGGTAAACGTAAGTAAGTATTTCCCTGCATTCTGTGTCTATCCTAGGAAGTAATTCAATTCAAGGGAGGCGAGGTTCATGGGAACCTCTGATTTATAGACCGGTCAGACAAAAGTTGTAGGTAACCTGGGGACCTCCTACCTGAGATTGGTGTCTGAAGTGAAAGGCAGTCTCTTAGGACTCAGCTCTCAACCTGTAGAGTCTATGCTAACTCCAATTAGAGTCAGAATGGAATTAAAGCTGGTGTCACAGTTGCTTGGCGTAGGGAAAAAATCCATACATCTGGTGTCAGAACGGTTGTGTATGTGGTAGTAGCGTGCGAGTAAAGGAGAAACACAGAAATGAGTTACCCTCCTTCCACCACGTGAGGACCCATAGAGAAGGCACCCATTATGGGCTCTCACCAGAATGAAACCAAACTGGTGCTTTGATCTTGAACTTCTCCGCCTCCGGAGCCATGAGAAATAAATTTCTGTTGTTTGAGATCCTTCATCTGTGGCATTTTGTTATAGCAGCCTGGACAGATTAAGATACTCACCCGGGGAGCACTATTTCCATTATGTATCAGACATTCTAAATTTGGTTTGTACTGCTTTCTTCGACATCTTTTTATCATAGTCCCCACCAGTATTTCAATATATTATCCTGAAATTGTTGCAAAGGAACCACTTTCAGAGAATGTGCTGAGAGGTGAAGTGTTGAAAACTGCCCCCTCCCAAGTAGTCAAAGCTCCACCTGCCTTATTGACCACTTCATGTGCAGAGCTAGGCACAATGTATTCTTTGCAGAAACTATATTTATTAAGTAAGAACACCAAGCAAATTCCTAGAGCTAGACAAGTAAACAAGATGGACCTTTGACAGAGTGGACAAATCCATCAAATTGCACAGAACTATGCTTCTTAAAATTTGGTCCACTAACCATTTGCATCAGGATCACTCACCTACAGTGCTTGTTTGAGAGGAATATTCTGGGACCCCACCCTAGACTTAGTGAATCAGATTTTCTTTGGGGGTTGTACTCCTGATGATTTTAGATTAAGAAAAGTTCAAGAACCATTGCCATAAACTGAAAACAAAAATAAGTAATTCTGTTTTTTTCTATCCAGAAAGTTTTGTTCTCATTGACTTGCTTCTAATCATTTCAAAGCTTCACACAGACGCTCACCCTTTCTTCCATGTATATTTAGTACAATGCTTTACACACACCTTACTCAACTAGACATTGCACCAGCAGAGCGATTTCAGGATCTTCATCTATGGCTTCATGCAAGTATAGAACTAACATACCGTTTACACCACAGGAGAGTTCACACTTGGGGAATTGTGTTTCATCTAATTTCTTACAATTAATGAACAAGTCCTATCGGTTTTAATGGTGTTATCTCAGGCCTACATTTTGGTGTAAATTATTTATTCTACTAATTTAATGGCAAACAGTCACCAAGGTGAGCTTAAGGCAATAATTTCACACATATATTGGTTATAGGTTAATTATTTAGGTGCCACAACCAGCTTTGCAATAATGAACTCTCCTGGGCAGACCCCATAAAATACATTCCTCAGCTTAAAAAAAAAGGGGGGTTTAATGTTTTGAAGTTTCTCATGCTGAGGGTTATGTAACTTCTGAGTTGTACTGAACTGAAATTTTAGGGAAGAAACTAAAGAACGTTTTTGTCAAGCAAAAGACAGAGAAGAGACCAGATGAAGGAAGAAAGGGCAAACATATTTGCAAAAAAAATTACATGAACGTTCTGAAAATTAGAGGTAGTTTAGATCAAAGAATTATGGGAATTAAAATTTAAACACCCAAATTTTAGAGCATGGCATATTTTTTAAAGTCCCTTAAATTTCTCCGTTTGTAAGATATAGACTTAGCATTTATAGTGTCTCATGCTCAATTCATATCATTCATTCATTTGATCATAATAGATGGTTAAAAAAAACCCACAACTATTTTGATATAACGGTGGTTCTCAAGCACTATGAGGAGACACTGGTGTGCTTTGAATGTTCCACAGCATTATGCCAAAGTTGGATCATTTGGAAAATGTTATTTATTACTAAGTAGGATATACACAATGAGCTCAGAAGAGGTGTTGAAGAGCTCATGCAATGTGGTCTATTGCAGTTTAAGAACTGCGAGGAGTAATAGATGAAATATTAAGCCGTCTTTCAGAAATTGTGCATTTACCAAAAAGCTTCAGAAGTTTGCCTCCTGAGTGTATAAATCAGTGAGTTAAACAACCCTCTCAGATAACAGCACAAGGCTGAATTGCTACCCAATGAATACAGTTATATCGATAGATACGAGTTAATGCCTTTGAATATTCTGCCAAAATTCTGTGCTCAAAACCCAAAGAGTTGAGATCCACTGCCATACAGAGTGATAAATAAGGGCAATGGCACAGATATGCACAAGTATTTGGGGACATAGAAGAAGAACATTTACTCTGTTTGGGTTTGCTAACAATGGTATTTTCCTTGAGGAATTGAGATTGCGAAGAACATGATGCAATTTATGGGGGCAATTAGTTTATTTTCCTTTCTCACTAGGAAAATAGTGAGCAGAAAGGCAGTCGCTTTCAGAAGGGAACAGACACTCAATGTGTTGGGGAAGATAAAGGATTTCTGTTTGAATAGTCAAAGATCCAACAACCCCATCACTTGAACGTCCACTTCATCTTCATCTGTTTTCCCTTGCATAATAATTAGGCATATATTCCCTTGTCTTCCAAAGCTAAGAGATGCATTAGATTAGTAAGCCAAAATTTCATCTTTGCAAATCTGGGTCCACTTAAGCAATGTCTGGAATGGAAACTTTCAACAGCTGATGCCCATATAAATCCAAAAATTTTCATATCTATTTCATTCTTTTGATTCATGATCTTCAGAAAATCTTTTTAGTTCTTCTGCTCCAATGAGATCATTATTTTCTTCCTTTTCCCTTTGCTCCACTCAACACTTAGAATGAATCTCAACTCTTCCTACAAACCCCCTCCTTTAAAAGCTCAGTAGCCATTCAGGGGCTCCTGGGTGGCTCAGTGGGTGAAGAGACTGACTCTTGATTTTGGATCAGGTCATGATCTCAGGGTCATGAGATCATGCCCCTACATGCCTGAGCTCAGAAGGAGTCTGCTTCTCTTCTTCTCCTTCTCCCTCTGCCCTTCCCCCTGCTCATTCGCCCGTGTGCTCTCTCTCTCAAATAAATAAACAAATAAATAAATCTTAAAAAAAAAAAGCCCAGTAGCCATTCATGCCTCCATCCCTTTCACTCATACTCACAGAAAGTGTCTGTGAAGTTCTGAAATAGTCTAGTCTCTGATGAGCAACTGGTGAGGTCTGCAGGTGATGTGACATCCCTGGAGCTTTTCCATATTCATATCTCATCTAGATTTTTTGCTCATGGGCAAACACATTTTTCAGAAACTGATTAAAGGGTTAAAAAAGTGAACTATCATCTCAGTTCCCTGTGAGAGAACAGGTCTTCAGTTTTCTGAAAATCTGTCATTGTGATTTACTATAGCATTAACTATCTATATAGTTTTCCCATTCCCTAAAATAGCATCAATATTTTATCTCCTGGGACTTTAAATATCTTATAACGGGTAGTGGGATCATATAAGATTTTAGCATTTATGTAATTTTAGACCTAAGATGGAATATAGTCCTTTGATGAGCAACTATTGGTCTCAGAGGATGACTCTTGCCCAGCTTCTCCATAGGATCTAAGATCTAATTTCAGCATGAATAATTGGAAAAGTGCCTCCATATTTGCTGCTCTTTAATATATTCAGTTTAAATTATAAATGTGTATATTTTCCTGAGATGTGATAAAATAATGTTCATTTTAAAGGAAAAACAAATGTGTCTTTTTAACATGATTTTTTTCTGAATGGCCCTTTAATTTAAAAAAAAGTTAATTACTATTGAGGATGCAAACTAATGTATCTGCATACCATGAAACTGAGTCTCTACAAAGTAGTTGACTTGACTTCTGACATCTGGTCGGTATGTCAGGAAATTTAAAGTCTTCATCCTAACAGTAAGTTTAAAAGCTGAACAAACAGAGAAAACAACAACTCATATTTGTCAGAGAAATCAGGTGATGGGGCAAATCACTGCCCCCCTAAACTGGAGAGACAGACAGCAGTACAGCAAATCACAACTTAACTGAGCACAAACTTACAAGCAGAAACCTACACGGGACCAATATCAGGCTAGGAAAACCTGAACTATAATTAACAAATTGCTGGAGGCTAAGTGTGGACAACAAGCCTGAGAGAGAAAAACTCCAGGGGCACCCAGTCATAGGGAAGCCCTCGCACTTTTGTGTTTCACTTCCAGGAGCTCTAAACGTGTCCTCATAGTCAATATTAGGAAAAAATCCCCTGAGCTTTCAGGAGGGGAGGGAAAGAGATACAGATATGAAATATGCGACAGCACTCTTTCCTTCTAAACGAGGACTGCACTCGGAAGAAATTGTTTTACCAGAACATAAACTGATGGGATGATGTCAGATGCCTGGGGGAAGGAAGGAAATACCCAACTCCAGCCCCTTCTAGCTATCCACATAGAGGAATGGAAATACACAATTCCAGCCCCCATCAACCATTCTGTTCCACTTAAAGTGGGGCAGGGGAAGACTGAAAAGTACTAATGAAGTTCATAGTCCAGGGCCACATCCTCACCAAAGCACTGAGACCGAATCACAGGACTATAGAAGGCTTCCTCTTCCCACCCCACCTTACCACCACATTACTAAAGGCCTATTTACTGGTACAGTTCCTTTTATAGGTCTTCCTTTTAACAAAAATTTACAAAGCATACTAAAAGACAATATATACACATGCACACAAAACAAACAAACAAAAAAACCTACTATAGTTTAAGGAGCCTAAATAAAGATCAGAACTAGAGTCAAAAATAGAAAAAACATTGGCATTATCAGACCAGGAAATTTTTTTAAAAGCTATGATTGATATGGTAAGAGCTTTAATGGAGAAAGTAAACAATATGCAAAAACAGATGGATTATGTAAGTGGAGAGATGGAAATTCTAAGAATCAAATTATCTAACAAAGAATATGGTGACACAGTATAAAGATTTTATATTAAAAAATCACAGTTTATAATAAGAATAGTAAGATGATAGAATTAAGCATGAGTACAGCGTAGTACTAAGACTACACAAAAATGTGTCAACATCAGTCAGATTCCAATAGAAAAAGAGATTTCACCCTGAGTATTTAAAACAAGAGGGTTTTAATGCAAGGAACTGATTACACGGATGACAGAGGAGCTGAAAAGCCAAAGGGAAAAGAGTCCCTGAGATGAGCCACCAGCAGCAATGTCCACCACCCCTCTGGTGGGGAGACAAAGGGAAGGGGCTCGTCAGCAGATCTTGAGGCAGAAGTCTCTTGTTGGAAGTTGGACCCATGAAGGGTTCATCCAAAGGGAGACAGAGCCACTGAGGAGACAGCTGCTTCTCGAGGTGCAATCCAGACGCCCAGACAGAGAGGGAGGGGGAGAAACTCCCTGGTTCCTTCCCCCCTCCCACCTCAAGTCAGTGGCTCCCTTTAGCCCAAGCCAGCTGCCATGCGGGCCTGGGAAACTCAGGCTGCAGGGGATCTAAGAATCCTTAGATCCAAGAAATGGATTACCCTCAGAATAAAGTGGATAACGAAAGAAAAAAAAATAACAGTAGCTTTGGCACAAAGCCCATGCTTCAGCCTCTATCAATTTAAAGGAGCAGGTCTTCAGTTTCATGTTTGATATTGTAGTAAGCACAGATGTTTCATGCCTAAATGATTGCTTCTAGAGCTTCCTTCTCTTTCCTTTCTCACTCCAATCAGAAGTGGATTTACTGTAGAATTCATGATTCTTAAACCTCAAGCCCCTGATGTTGATCTGGCCTCTTTTAATGCCCTGGAAAGATACTACTTTTTAAAACTTGTACTTGTATATTCTTTTTGAAAATAGAACAACCATAAGGTTGAATAAATGTCATGTCCCATAAAAAAAATCTGTCCCTTTCCTACCTTTTGCCACCCCAGCCTCTGGCCCCATTGTATCTAAATTAGGTACCTTTCTTAAATTACCTACTCTAACTCCTAGTTCATCAAATGAAACCAGGAACTTGGATCAAATGAGCCAGGAAATTCTAATTCCATCTAGCAAAGTGTAAAAAAAAATGATTCCCCATATGGAAACATTCTTTACAGTAGGAATTACAAGCTCAAATTCTTCCAGGGATCCAGGCACGTAACGAATGAGAGAGAAAGAATAGGTTGGGACTAGGGTAACCTCAAAGGCTCATGATCCAGCCAATTGTTGCATGAAATTGAGTTCACTATATCCAGATCTTCTTCTTTTCTTTTTTTTTTTTAAGAGACACCAAAAACGTAATCTCTTTTTTCCAAGTAAAACTGTGAATCCTTTTAATTTTTAACTGTACACTGAAAAAATTTTAATATGTTGCTGAGCAAAACAAATCACATCAAGTGCTATATTGAACCTCCAGGCTGCCAGTTTACATTTGTTTTATAGGAAATATGCATAACTTGAGAAATTTATAACCAATTTTTTGCAATAAATCTGATTCTTTTCCCAAAGTCAAAATCGAGAGAAAAAAGAGGATAAAGCTACCCCCCTACAAAGTATCAGAGCTCTGTAACAGTTTGGTTAATATTTATTGTAATAAAAATAGATTCAACAAAATCAGTTTAGTGCCAAGCACACTGCTGGTGCTAAGATATAAAACTGAGAGAGAGAAAAAAATAATAATAGTAAAACAAAAGTGAGAGAGATGGAGCCAAAAGTGCAGGGGAGGCCAACAGATACATAACTGAATACAGGCCTGTGATGATGATGACAAAATAGCTAAGAGATATTTTTTTGAAGATTTTATTTATTTATTTGAGAGAGACAGTGGAGAAGATCAGAGGGAGAAGCAGACTCCCCATGGACCTGGGAGTCTGATGCAGGACTCGATCCCGGAACTCCGGGATGACCTGAGCCGGGATGACCTGAGCCGAAGGCAGTCGCCTAACTAACTGAGCCACCCAGCTGCCCAAAATAGCTAAGAGATATTGAGTACTTACTACGTGCCGGGCACTGTGCTCTGGTGCTTTTGTCAATCAGACAGTCAGTCAACAAACGTGTATCAGGACAAGCACTATTCTATGTGCCATGAGAAAGCAATGACAAGACAGAGAAACCTGCCTTCTAGAAACTTAGAGTCTAGTAGATCGAAAACAAACCTGAAAACAAAGAGGTACATAAGATGATTTCAGGTGTTCTGAGATACAACAAAAAAATGGAGTAATGGAGTAGGGGAGAGAGATAAAGTTTTTCAAAACAAGCCCAGGAAAGCCTCTCTGAGAAACTGACTTCGAACAAAGGCCTGGCTTACAAGAAGAAGGCAATCATGAAGCCCAATGTATGAAGTTTGTTCCAAGTGGAAAGAAGAGCAAATGAACAAATGCTTAAGGTCTTGAGAAGGCTACAAGTTCGGAATGGTTGAGGGGTGGAGATCCGGCCAGTGCAGGTACAGCAAGGGGAGAGGGGAAGAAGGGGGTAGGCAGTCCTGTCTGGCATTGTAGACCATGATCCCGAAGTTAGATATTCATCTACTATGTGCAGGGAAATTTTAAGCTGTGCCCTGGTATGTTTGGACGTAAGCACTAAGATCCTTCCGGCTGGTCAGTGGAGGATGACATATGGATGTGAAGGTTGAGCTGGACTAGATTGTAGCAGTGCTGATGGTGACACATGGGAAACATTTTCTTAAGTTTTTATTTAAATTCCAGTTAGTTAACATACAGTGTAATATTAGTTCTGGGTGTACAATAGAGAGATTCAACACTCCCATACAATACCCGGTGCTTATCATGAAAATTCACTCCGTAATCCTCTTCACCTATTTCATCCAGCCTCCCACCCACCTCCTCGCTGGTAACCATCAGTTTGTTCTCTAGAGTTAAGAGTCTGTTTCTCAAGGTTGACCTCTCTCACTTTTCTTTCCCTTTGCTCATTTGTTTAATTCCTTAAATTCACATATGAGTGAAATCATATGGTATTTGTCTTTTTCTAACTTATTTCGTTTAGTACAATATCCTCTAGTTCCATCTACATCATTGCAAATGGCAAGATTTCATTCTTTTTTATGTTGGAGTAATATATATATATGTATATATATATGCCACAACTTCTTTATCCATTTATCAGTCAATGGACACTCAGGCTGTTTTTATAATCTGGCTATTGTAGATAATGCTACTATAAACATAAAGATACATGTATCCCTTTACATTAGTATTTTTTGGGGCACCTGGGTGGTTCAGTGGGTTAAAGCCTCTGCCATCAGCTCAGATCATGATCTCAGGGTCCTGGGATCGAGCCCCACATCGGGCTCTCTGCTCAGCAGGGAGCCTGCTTCCCCCTCTGCCTGCCTCTCTGCCTACTTGCGATCTCTCTCTCTCTGTCGAATAAATAAATAAAATCTTTAAATAAATAAATTAGTATTTTTGTATTCTTTAGGGTAAATACCTAGTAGCGCAATCATTGCATCACAGGGGAGCTCTATCTTTAACTTTTTGAGGAACCTCCATACTGTTTGCCAGAGTGGCTGCACTAGTTCACGTTCCCACTAAGAGTACAAGAGGGTTCCCCTTTTTGATGCATGGGAGTCTTTTATCTATTTATTTATTTTAATGGACCGGATGCATGATCTAAAGGTAAGACCTAAAACAAGGATGATATCTTGGTTTCAAGGGGATAGTAGCTACATGGTCTTCACCACCGGCCCCACCTCCACTGCGTAAGCCCCTAAGCAATCACCGCCGACCACACATCTTCACACCAGCACCATTCCCAAGCCCCATTACTCTCTGCCACAGCTGCTGGTCTGGATCATTAGGGAGTTTATAGAGTCAGTAAGTAGAGGATTTCTCTTTACCAACTGGTATGGAACTATTGCCACATTTCAACAATGGATACAACCATACCAGGTCCTACCAGGGGAATACCAGTCTTAGGTGAAGACGTTTGAAATCCATCCTATTGGACATAAGACATCAGCGACGCTATCTGGCCAGGATAGTGACATGATCGAAGTAGAGTATCCAGAAGGCTGAGCTGGCAGCTGTGTGCAGGATGAGTTAGAGTAGAGGGAAGAACCGGAGGCAGGGAGATCCATTAGAGGGTTATTCCAGGAGAGGCACCCGATCAGGTGAGAAGAACACATAAATTACCCACAAGATTTTGCTGTGAAAGTTAGACCTTGCCTTGATAGGAGGAAGGTAATATAATCCCTTCTCCCTTTAAATTGATTTGTTGGAGCTTTGTTTTGTTGCTGAGGGCACCAAGTGTATACATCGCTGTCACCTACATGCCCTATGGGTAAATGATAAAATTACCATCGCTGCTTCCTCTCTCTTGAAGGAATGAACTTTAGAACGCTGTGGTATGGAGTGAGCTGGCTTAGGAGTGAATTCCTGAGGTAAACTGGTATTTTCCAAAGACAGAAATGAATCTATGAATTTTTGACACATTGGTTAAACTGGAGAAAGGGAGAGATGGACATCTGACATGAAGAGCATTCAAAAACTCTGAAAATAACCTTAAAATATATCTTCGCTTATTTATGGTTGTCAGAGTGGATAGAACAATTGAGGGGGAGAGAAAGTGAGAGAGAGAGGAAACAAAATAGTAACAAACAATTGGTGAATCTAGGTGAGTGTATGGAAAATCATTGTATTGCTTTGCAACTTTTCTGTAGGTTTGAAATATTTCAAGATAAAAAATGGGGAGAGGGGTAACTTGCTGGTTTGCTAACTGTTCTTTCTGGGTACTAGATGACCTCTGATGTTTAGTAGTGATACTCATGGTGAGTCACTTCATTTTCAGTCTTGGAGAGGTGTCTCTACAGTTCGAATGATAAAACGAATCCCATATACCTAAATCAAGGGACCAAGGTCTTACGTAATTCCTAACGTACAGTGTACTTTTTCTTTCTTGTTTTAATTAACCTAATTATTAGTATATAAGCAAGAGACCCTTTGTATGGCTGCAGAGTTTCCTAGAAGGAAAAGCTACCTATGCTTTTCTTTGCCGTTTAATTGCTATTCAGATTGACATAAGAAGGACTCAACCCAAACGCTAGCTGCTTTGCGTTATCTATTTATGATTTGTTTGTTTGTGTCTATGACAATTTTCAAAGCGTCTTCTATGGTGAACAAGTCTGATACAATATTTAAGAGTGTCAGAGAACACTTTAAATTCTGTTTATTTCTCAGCCCGTCACTTCCAAATACAATTCTGAAGTAAAAGTGTTCAAATCGCCATAGCTTCTGTAACTGGAACAAATTCCAATGCAGCTGCCGTTATTGCTAGAATCCAAAAATAATATCTTTGCCTTGTGGTTTATTCACATTTTAAAATATTAGGTTGAACCATATAAAATTGACATTTCGTGAATCAAAAACGGTCAAATATTGACAATTTCATATGGTTTACCCTATTAAAATCAACACATTTCCTGTAATGTTGACATCAGATAAAAATATGATTCATATTGCCTATTATATATTATTTCCTCCCTGGTGAAATCTCATAGCTTGCAGAAACACAGAGACTTACAGTTTATAGAACCTTAGAGCATGTGCCCAAAGCAGTTGCTAGAATAAATATAAATTCTCATATAAACTTACAAATGATAGAGTTCAGTATATAGCATCCGACTTTGTTCCATCACCTCTAGTCTGGCTGCAATGGAAGAAAAGAAACTATTG
Organism: Potos flavus; assembly: GCA_028534135.1. NCBI lineage: Eukaryota > Metazoa > Chordata > Mammalia > Carnivora > Procyonidae > Potos > Potos flavus. The sequence continues at coordinate 71,223,664 of CM052884.1, read as the reverse complement.
ATGAATCTTAGCTGGGTTTTTTGCATATTCTGTACATATTCTGTACAAATTCTACAAACTTTGCATATTCTGTACAAATTCTTAGAATGATTTGAATGTCTTTACCGTGGATTCTCATGACTGCCCTCGTCAAAGTGTGTCATTCTTTGCCTGTCAAATGGAAGTCCCACTAAGGAGACTGAAAGTTCACTAAGTAGCATTAATCTATTGGGCAACCTATGTCTTTACATTCTTTTTTTTTTTTTTCTCCGGAATTACAACTTCCGATAACCTCTGACAGGTGAAAAACCTCTCATAGAATTCGCTCGCTCTTTCTTTTTAACAAAGGAGATATTTTCAATTTAGCGTGTATCATACTTAAATGCCAAATCCTGAAAGTACCACATGATGCAATAGAGCATAGATTATCCTAACTGCTCTGGTAAGTGCTATTAAAAAAAAAGTCTGTGAATAATTCTCATAATTTGGCCCACTTACAACACAGAAATATCTTTTCCTTGACACAGAAAATGTATTTTTCCCCTCTATGTTTAGTGTTTCCCTCGGATATTTCTCATTAATATCCTTAAATATCGTAGTCCTGAGAACTACAGTTTTTCTAGAAACAGAAAGTTATATAGATTTTTTTTTAACCAAACTCCCTCAACAGAAAATAAAATGTTGCTGCTCCAGAATAGCATAGCTTCTCTTTCTATTATCATTTCAAAACTATACCCGCAAAATAAAGAAGGAATTGAGATTTGAGCTTTCTTACTTTTTGAATTCACACAGTTTTCTATTCCAGGTGCTTTGAAAGTTCACTATTCCCGTCAATAAAGATTTTTTTTTCTTTTTTGGCAGAAAACTCACACACTTCCCAATGTTACATAAGTATCCCAACAGTAAAAATAAGCAGAGAAAAGGAATTGGAGTTGAGTGGCACAAAAGGTCAGCCGGAGAAGGAGAGGCACGGAGAAGAAAAGTATTAGGGGTGACACAGTAAAAAGACTCAGGTGATGATAAGGGAGCTGCTGGAGAAACCCATGTCCAACACACGCGAGCAAGTACTGACCACCACTCAGACCTCGCATAGGCATTACAAGGAGGTAGTCCAGTGTGCTAGCTCACAGCCTGGACGGCGGTGTTGCGCTGCCTGGGTCCAAATCTTAGTTGCATGTGGGTGATCTTAGAGAATTGTTTGCCCTCTGTGCTCAGTTTACTTGTCAATAAAATAGGTATAAGAATGGCAGGTATCGGATTGGGTTAAGAGGATTAAATATGATTTCTCAAGTAAAGCACTTAGATCCCGAAGCTGATTAATTGCCAACAAATGTTAACTATGAAAGTCTTCGAGATACCGTAGTAATTTCTTTACTAGGTTTCAACAGCAGAACCCTCCAAACCATGCAAATAAAATCACAATCCTTGGCCACAGCTTCAGAAAAGAACTCTGAAGAATTATATAGATTCAGATGAAACCAAACTATAAGCTAATTGGCTCCTATATGGATTGCATGTTGTTATTATATCGCATAACTATTATAACTTCATTAGATGTGCCTGAAGAGATGCAATGTACTGTAGGGGGAAGTCAGCGAGCTTTAGAACCAGGTGGGGACGGATTCTGCTTTTAGGTGTAGGACCTCAGATGACTCATTTGATCTCCCCGAGGCTCATTTCCTGACCTTTATATTAGGGATAAAGGCACCTGCTTAGTAAGATTGTTGTAGAATAAACGATAATAAGTGGGCAGGTGGTAGGCACGCCAGAAGCTCTCAATGAATGGCAACTCTCGTTATTCTTAAGGGAGGGAGACTCTTTGATACAGTCGGGCCAGAATATCAGAAACTTTAACACACTGCATAATCAATTCAACGAAGTTGACATCCAATTTAGAACACTCTTTATAGAAAGCAATAATCTTAATTTATTCAAAGTTTCACTTGGTCATCCTACATTTTCTTTTATTGTCTTAGACATTTAAACTTTCACAACTCCAAGAAATTTGAAAGTGAGTTCAACTCAGATTTAAAAAAAAAAAAAAAATCCTCCCAACAAAAGCCTTCCTTTGCTCCTACTCATGGAGCCTTTACTATGCATCCTACATTTGGGTCTTAGGGCAAAACTGAACTGAGTACATCAGTACTCAGATGATCTTAGACACCATTAAATTAAAATACAAAAGCAACAACTGAATTTCAGAGATGTGAAACAAGTTACCAATAAAGTTAGTTACATATATCGCTACAATTATTAAGCTCTTTTACTGTGCCAAGTACTAAGCTATGTATATCGTGTACATTATTTCATGTAATTTTCAAACTATCCCCTGAGGCAAGTGTTATTATTGTCTTTATCTGATGGCTGAGAGAACTGAGTCTTGGAGCTGGACTGTGTGATAAGTAGCCACTAGCCGCGTGTTGCTATTAAAATTAAATTAATTTAAATAAAAGCTAAAATTCAGTCCATCTGTTGCACAGACCAAATTTCAAGTGCTCAATAGTGGCTACTGTAGTGTTCACCTCAAATTATAGAACGTTAAGAACAACATTGCCGAGAGTTCTATTAGACAATGCTGCCTAAAAGTCTAAGTAATCATCTGAGTTCACACAGCTAACACTTGGTAGAACCAGGTGACATGACTCCGGAACTTGTCCTCTTTAGCTCTTGCCAGAGCCAAGATTTCTCAATATCCACATCTGTGCTCTTCCCATTGTCCGTTATTTCGTCTTAAGAATATCCTTTCCTTGGTGAATTATATGCTTCATGGTGACAACTTTACATACAGACTGTATTAGTGTTTGCACAATTTTTAAGGTTTATTTATATTTTAATTTAAATCTATCAGTTTTTAAAAGTATATTATTATAGTGCATGGTTGATTTCTCTTACCTGCCTTGTGTCTCTATTTATAAAAATAAATACAATAAAATGTTCTGTACAGGTACTAAGGGATTTTCATCTCTATGTGGGGAGGTTTGTGAGATATACAGGTGTTAAATATACATTTGGTAAAAAACATACTTTTACTCGTCCCAATTCCAATTACTGAAAAAAAAATCAAAGAGGAAATACATTTCTGACAATGTGACATGATGCTATTCATTGCTACATCTGTAGAACCACCTCAAATCTCCTCTGTGCTCCCCAGGAGTTTGTCACATGTAAATGTTGTGTCTGCACAAACAAGCAGTTAGGGAAAACTGAAGCAGGATATAATAAAGGATAAATATAATGATGCGCAAAACTTCTTCACACAGACAATGGATAATCTAGAAAGGAAGTGACTTTCAAGGAATAGCTTCATGAAAGGATGTAGAAATGGTCTTTAAAAGTGGAGTAAAATGGCTAAGACTATTTTTTACCAAATGTGTACCCGAATAAGAAGGCACCAGAAGTTTGGGGGACAATAGGACCATCAGCATGACTAGCACTACAGAAACACTGGAGAATTTTGGGAAATACAGTTAAGTAACTTTGATGAGGCTCGATTTGGACAGTTTGGATACTGAACTGATACCGACTGAAAAGAAATGAGATCAGTTTAGAGGAGCTTCAACTTGCATACAGAAGGGTCAGGATAGGCACTGCTCATGATGGAAATGAAGAGCCACAATGAGCTGGATGACTTCCTAGAACTGAGATAGTCTAGCCTTCATCAGCCATGAGTTGAAATTCGGTGTCCTTTGCATTAATATGCCAATATCCTTCCACAAGCCAAATCCTCTTCACTTGAACAAAGCCCAGTCTTCTAAGGAAACTCATTCCCCAAATATACTTCTAATTCTTCGAGAACTTAGGTTTCATCGCTTACCTTGCTAGTCCCAAGTGTGGATGCTAGGCTCAGGGCTGGCCGTGGGAGCAATTCATAGCCCTTGTTGACCGGAGGCTGATGTGTGGAAATCCATCCACAGTCTTCTTATTTTCACAACTGGTCCACTGTGCACGGGGAAAGAGAACGCATCTCTGCTGTGGTACATGCTGATGCGGGGATGGTTTTTAGAACCAAATTAGCAGAGAGACCTCTGAAGCCACACTGCTTGAGTTCAAATCCCAGTCTAATCATTTAATCTTACTCCTTTCTCTTGTTTAAAATGGATTCACAATGATAACACCTGTCTGACAGTGGTGTTATTAAATATTAACTAAAATAACTCATGGCAAGTATTCATACAGCTCCTGATTTAATTCAAGTCAGATGTCTCCCTCTTATCAACCCCAAATTATTATAGCTCTAAGTCATTCATTCATACAAGCAAGCAAGCACACACATACACACACACACGTCTGTATTCCCCAGTAGGCTCACACCTCAGTGGTGTGACTGGTTTGGCATGTTTCCCAGTATTAGCCATAGTATTTACGCAAATAGATTGCCCATCGCCACCCTCTGATACCTGAGCCTTGGTTCCGATTTGCTGAGGCAGACCCCTTCACCTAATGGCTTCCTCATTCCCAGACACACTCTCTCCATAGACTCTCCTTTGTCTCCGAAGTGCCAAACTCTTTCCTGCCTCAGGATCTTTGTACCTGTTAAAACTTTTTCCTTCAGTGGTACTTCTCTCCACTCTGCCTGACTAATTTTTATTTCACCTTCAGGTCATTGAGAAGACTTCCCTAAACTTCCACCTAGGAGCCACTTTTTTATCCAGATACATTTATGTATGTATAGCCTGTCTTTATGAAGTCCAACTTAAGAAATGCAGAGACATTGTATAAATAAAGCTTTGCTCTGGAACAAAGCCAAGTCAGCTCATTCACCAACAACCGAAGACAGAAGTGGTCATGTACAGTCATTTTAATCTTAGTCATCCTGTTTTCATTTTTCTTGGTACTTGAGTGCTTGCTCTGTTTGTGCTTAATTTCAAGGTGTTTTATGAGCACTATTAATCTCATTATGTCCAATGAATGTACAAGCGGCGAGGATGATGATAACTACTAATTAGTGGCATAGGATTATGATGGAAACAAAGTGAAACCTAACATTAATTGATGTGCATATGTTCATCACTGGTGCGGCATCATTTTGGACTTAGGAACAAATAGACTTATAAATGGTCTTTGGAAATTTAACTCCTTTGTACCCAAAGGAGTTTCTGTTTGGTTTTCTGGTTATATTTTGATATCTCTGTGTCTCTCTCTAAGTTCCATGAGGCTAGGAATCAATGTTTTGTTTGACATGGAATTGAAGAGTCAGTGTCTCAGAGCGACTATAATGATTTCTGACAGTAACTACCTAGAATTAAGCCAAACTTCACAGGTGACGGGCACAGTCCTCCATAAGACTGCCCTCATTTCAAACACCAGTCACACGTGGAGGAGTCCTCAGGCTACCTTCACTTTTGACCAGCTGGCTATAAATTTGAAGTTTCCCATTACCCCTTTGGGTTTGAAAATTCACTGGAGCAACTCACAAAACCCAAGAAGTTACTTCATGTACCTTAATGATTATAAGTACTGTACTTAATGATCATAGTTGTATTATAGGAAAAGAACACAAATCAGAACAAGCCCAAAGGAGAGCATAGAGAACATCAGAGAATGTCCCAACTCTGAAGTTTCCTTGTCCTCAGGATGCGTGTTAGGCTCTCAGCATACCAGCATGGGCCAATACACAGAGTATTTGCTTGGAAGATCACCTGAACTTCGGTATCCAGAGTTTTTACCAGAATTTCATAATAAAAGCAAGATGGGTTCAATCATTACCCATATGACTCAATCTCAGCCTCACCCACTTCCTCAAAGGTCAGGCTTATCTTATGTGGCTCAAAGCCCCAAAGTCTAATTGTGTGGTTGGTCTTCCTAGCATAGCCAGCCCCCATCTTGGCCCATTTCATTAGCATGAACTATTTAGGGGTCCACTTCCAAGCATAATTTCAAGTGTGATCTGAGGGGTACACCATGAATAACAAAGATATACCTCATTACTTAGGAAATTCTAAGGGTTTAGGGGTTACCCTCCAGAACCAGAGACAAAGGCCAATGACATTCTTTACTACAAGGTGATACATAGTCAGCGCAATAAATGCTTGTTGAATAAATGACCCACTAGAGTGTTAGGTCAGGTTACACTGGATATTGCTAAGACTCTGTCTAGAATAAAGATAAGAGAAAAAGTGGTTGAATCTGGCAACTAGGTGACTGTATTCAAAGCAGTTTCAGATGTTAATTGATTAAAGAATAAATGGGAGTTGAGGTTTTATAGATTACTCTATTAAGATGTTTTAGGGTGACTAGCAAGTGGAAGATAGAGGATATAGAGACATGAATATGTTCTTAGCATGATGGGAAGGAGACGGTGGACTAAAAGAGAGTACAGAAAGAACTGATAGGGCAAGTCTAGGTAGCCTTATGGGTGACTGAGTTCCTAAGCACTGCTGCTGGCCAGATACAAGTCTCAGCGATGAGACAGAGATGATTCATGATGGCTTGTAATGCTCCTTTTAAACTGCAAATTTCATAATTCGGCTCTGTGAAAATACCTTTGTTCAAAGAAGTTTATTCCCCTAGGCAAGCAGTTCTTAATCAGGGGTGATTTTGCCCCTCAAGGGACATTTGATGACGTCTAGAGACATTTGATCCAGTCATTCCACTTCTGTCTATATACTCAGAAGAACTGAGAGCAGAAACTCAAACAGATACTTGTATGCTTGTGTTCACAGCAGTACTATTCACAAGAGACAAAAGGTGAATCCAAACTAAGTGTCAATTGACAGATGAATGAAATAAATAAATGTGATATAGCTGTCAAATGGAGTATTATTCAGCCTTAAAAAGGAAGGAAATTCTGACATGCTATGACATAAATAAACTTTGAAGACATTACACTACGTGAAATAAGCTGGTCGCAAAATAAACCCAAATATTGTATGACTTCACTGATATAAAGCACTTAGAGTAGTCAAAATCACAGAAATAGAAAGTAGAATGGAGATTACCAGGGGCTTGGGGGAGGTGGGAAAGGCAAGTTATTGCTTAATAAGTATGATGTTTCAATTTGGGAAGATGGAAAAGTTCTGGAGATGGATGCTGGCAATGGTTGCACAAAGATACAAATGTACTTAATGTCACTGCAGTGCATACTTTAAAATGATTAAAATGATACTTTTGATGTTATGTATATTTTACCACAATTAAAAAAAAAAGACTCAAGTGCTAGCTACTAGCATACAGTGGGCAGAAGCCAGGGATGCTGCTAAGCATTCTACAATGTACAGGTTGGCTCCTGCAACAAAGAATTTTCCAGCCCAGGGGTGCCTGGTGGCTCAGTTGGTTAAGCGTCAGACTCTTGATTGTGGCTCAGGTCATGATCTCAGACTCCATGCTTAGTGGGGAGCCTGCTCCTCTACCTCTTCTTCTCCCTCTCCTTCTGCCCCTCTCCCTGCTCACGTGCTCTCTGTCTCTCTCTCTCTAAAATAAATAAAATAAAATCTTAAAGATAATAATAATAATAAAAACCCAAAGAATTTTCCAGCCTGAATGTCAATCAGGCTGAGGTTCAGAAACCTTACTTCCACGACATACTGAAAGAACAGTAAGAGACTGTGTAGAGATCCTGATCTTTTCATTTGTACACTGCCTTTTCACACTGAGGCTACTTTTCTGATTTTACCAGATTTCACGGGCCAAATCAAGCCAAAAAGAAGCAAAAGGGGGGGGGGGGAGGAGAAAACAAAGGAGGAGAGTAATCACTTACACCTCAAAATAGAATTTAGAAACTCAATTTCTGAGATCTATCTATCTATGTATTTATCTATGTATCTATCCATCTAATAATTTTTTTTAAAGATTTTATTTATTTATTTGACAGAGAGAGACATAGCGAGAGAGGGAACACAAGCAGGGGGAGTGGCAGAGGGAGAAAGCAGGCTTCCTGCTGAGCAGGGAGCCTGATGCAGGGCTCCATCCCAGGACACTGGGATCATGACCTGAGCTGAAGGCAGACGCTTAACGACTGAGCCACCCAGGCGCCTCCCATCTAATAGTTTCACCAATAAAGTCTGAAACTAAGTAAGACTCCAAAGCTTGGCTTGAATTCTTCACATTTTGTTGTGTTCCCTAATCTATTCTATGCATGTTCCAGAAATTGATAATAAACTATCTTAGCAATAATATATATTCAGTATATATTGCATCTAAAATATATATATTGCATCTAATATATATATATATATATTGCATCTAATATATATATATATATATATACATATAAATATATATATAATCTGCTGTAAATTTTGGTGAAAATTCTATGTCTTCTACAGATGTCTTTTCTATGGAAAAGAAGGCATCTTGGCTTAAAGAATGTGTTTATTTCTCCTGTTTAAAAACCATAGAGAAGTCTCTATGATGAAGAATCATTTTTTTTCCACTACTGCACTATTGTTTAAAAGAGAACAATGTTTCCTGTTAAATAACTAAAACAAATTTAAAACTTGAATGAATGAAGACAGTAAAGGAAAATTATCTTTTATGTTTTCTATCCATAGGGCCACTGGATCAATGGCCTTTCAATTCAGTCAAATAAATCTCTGATCTAGTTGAATAATCAGTGAGTCTTACTATTTTCAAGAAATTTAACAGCTTATTTGATTGAAAATGATAGAAGTAATTGTGTGTGTATGTGCGTGTGTGTTGAGCCACTGCATTTGAAACAGATTGAAGTGAAAGAGAACTATAGTTTGAGAAACACAATGGCTTTGGAAAATTTTAGTATTTTATCAAATTATTATTTGTTTATTCCTCCATCTTGTTCCATAAAACTGGTTTAAGGCAGCTCTGAGTATTTTTATAATCTACAGTCTTTTGTCTTATGTTTGCGACTATTTTGTAGACTGAGAGCTAAATACTAAATTATTAAAGATGATGGAAGAAAGAAAGAAAGAAGAAAGAAAGAAAAGAAAAAGAAAGAGAGGGAGGGAGGGAGGAAGGAAAGGAGGAGAGGGGAAAGAAGGAGGGAGAGAAGGGAAGGGAAAGGGAGGGAAGGGAAAGGAAGAGGAAAGGGAAGAGAAGGGAAGAAAAGAAAAGGGAACGGAAGACAAGAGAAGAAAGAAAAGAAAAGAAGAAAAGAAAAGAAAAGAAAAAAGAAAAGAAAAGAGAAGGAGGAAGGTTAGGAAGGAGGAAAGGTTAGAGGAAGGAAGGAAGGAAGGAGGCTGGTGAGGAAGACAGAAAGGGAGCGATATAATATCTAATATCTTTTAACCCAATGAATTACTTCATCTCAAAGACCATTTCAATAACTTTAATCAATGACACCATTAGCAGACAAAATATGCATGTTACTTGCAATTAATTTGTATTCAAGGATACTATAACTATAGAAAAAATTGTTTATTTAAGTAGAGTGAAATGTGGCCTGAGTCAACGTACTGTTTTTTGACTTTCTGTCAGCCGTTCGCCCTTCTGAAAAACACTCCAATTTCTTTTGGGAAAATTTCTCTCTCCCCATCATAGTCTTGATGGCTAGGATAAATCCAGGTGTCTGCCTTCCTACTGGGGAGTCCCAGCAGCTGCTGGGGGCTCTATTTACCGAATCCTTCCTGCATTGTTCAAACGCAGGCAGGACCTGACCCACCGCCTCAGCTTGGTCCGTGGATACACTCTCCGGGATTGTGCAAGTGACCCAGGATGGAAGAGACATTTGGAGTGAGTCATCCTAGAGGCAGTACCATGATCACAGGACAAACGCCACTAGGTAGTTCTCTAGCTTCTGGTTCCCAGCTCTCTCTTCTCCCCTTGGTTCTTACTTCCTGCCCTAGTGTTCCAGTTACTAGGGCTGTTTTAAGATCCACCCCCAACTTGGTAGCTTAAGACAACAACAACATCTATTTTGCTCTTGACTCTGCAGTCTGGGCAGGTCCCAGCAAAAACAGCTTACTTCTCCTCTGCTAATTTTTGCCTGGGGTGGCTTAATGGCTGGGCTTGAAGGCTTGCTCACACGTCTGGCCCCTGGTCAGAGAAGACTGGAACAGCTGGGGACCAGAACAGATGGGGCTCCTCAGTCATCTCGATATGGTCTATCCAGCATGGTGGATTTAGGGTGGCCAGACTTCTTACAGCTCAGGGATCCAAAGATACACACCGCAAGAAAGAACCGTACAGAAGCCCTATCTCTTTTTATGACCTGGCCCCAAAGTCAGGTGGTGTCACCGCGGCACTTGATTGAAGTGCTGTTTAACGGGAAAGAACACAGACAGAATATAGTCAACATCACATTGTAAGAAGAACACGTGGGATATAATATATATTGGAGCAGTCATTTTCAGGAAATTTAATCCACCACCCCAAGCCTCCTGATTGATGTAATCCTGTTACTTTTCAATAAACTCTCTCGTGCTGATCTTAGCCAGGGTCAGATTCTATTACTTATCACTAAAGAATCCCAATCTAGCAGAGTAAAGATCTGTTTTATTAATCCCTTGGCAATTAAATGCCACTTTAATGTTGGATGTTTAATTAATATTACCATCAAGAGGTTGGTACCTATTCATTAATTAATTACTAGACACACCTGCATGACTCAGAAGTTGGCTTTGCTTCACCAGTGAACAACTCCAACTATTTTATCAAGCTTCCCTGCATTGCTGCAAAACAGACATGATTATAAAAAAAAATAGCTGAAGCAGAGAAAGGTTATTTGGTTTATCACAGATGGCAATGAGGAGTGCAGTGCTTCCAGAAACAGACCCAGAAGTTTTCATTCCCCTGGCCAGACTGGAACTATTAAATCACGTAGAAATACCAGGAAAAGATAAGCTACATGAACCAGTGATTGCTAGCGCTAAATACTCTAGTGAGTTCAAAGAGCCCTTAGGGCCGGCTGTTTATTTGGAAAACCAGGGGAAAAAAAAAAAAAAAAGAAAGAAAAGAAAAAAGAAAAAAAGAAAAAGAAAAGAAAAAAGTGGTGTGAGAATGGCAGGACAGCAGCCTAGCTACATATTAGCTTATGATTTTATCTTAACCAGGCTTGTTTGAAGAATTTACATATTAGGGGTACATGAGTTTATGCATATATGTGCTGAGAGTACTTTAACCCTTTTTTTAAAAAAAAAGCTTCAGGGCCTGCGTGCACCTTTTAAATCATAATGCATGTTCTATTACCTATTATCAGGTGGACAAGAAAATACCACCCTACGAAGAAAAGAGTTTTAATGTAAGAATACATCGATGTCAAAAAAGCAAGTTAGAAAACAGCAAATGATATTAATATGTCGAATATGATGGTGTTTTACTAAAGATAAAAACATTAAAAAAAATAACAAAGCAAGAGACTAAGTTTGCTGTTTCTAGAACTATTCCATCCCTTTCCCCTGGAACCAATTATCCAATTTCCCTAAGATGCCAGAAGATTCTAGGAGATTATCTTTTTTAATGTCATTGTGTTGTTGACCACCTATACTTTCAAACTCTTTTGTTAATGGAGTTCTTAGAGATAAATAGAGGAAGAAAATATATGCCTGTGATGGCAGCTACTGATTTTTTTAGGATTTAATTTTTATCTTGTAATGTTCAAATATTATATTTTATCTGCTCTCAATCTGTCTCTCAATCTCTTCCTCTCTTTCCCTCTCTTTCCCTCGTGTGCGCATGCACATACACACACACACACATTCTCTCTCTCTCTGTGTCTCTCTCTCCATTTCTACCTCTTTGCCTCTTTTGGTTCTCTTCCAGAGGCTGCTTTTTCCAATGACAGACATCTCCATGGGCTGTTCTTTGTGACCACCGGCTGTGTTGTGAGAACTGTTTTGGTCTTGCTTTTCTTCATGCCTGTCAAAGGCCACAGAGTTCGGAGTCTAAAAACACAACCTGAATCAGCATGGACCCGGGAGACCCTCAACACATCTCAATAAAACTTGCAATGATCTCCATTTTATACACAACGTTTCAGTTGTGGAAGACACACTTCATCCGAACAGAATTATATTGAATAACACCTCGAATGAAAAGGTCTGTTCAAATAGAGATGATACAGAGAATTACATCTACTACCTTGGTTTTTTATTCTCCATTGTGGATAAAACCACTACAAAACCCAAGAAAAATCATACACATTCCTTTCAGAAGCGCAAATGTCCTAGAACCTTTGATTTGAAAAGCCCTTGGTAGCCCGAGTGTTTTGAACCATCTGGCAGAAAATTCTATGTATGTAAAAACACTTGTTAGCACTATTTTCCAAAGATGTGATTATTAAGAGAAATTAGTGAAACACCTTTCTATTGAGTAATTTTGAAGCTTTGGCTTCACTGTGTATTCTTTGTATGTGTTTACCTTCTTTTATTAGCAACTTGTCCTGGCTTCTGAGGTATTAATTCTTTGCAACAGCAAGGGGTTTCGTGTTACCTTACAATATGATGTTACGTTTAAAATGTTACACTTTTACCTCTGCGCCAGTGCAGTGCCTGGAACTAAACAACATACATAGCTCTCAATCTATCAACTGCATTCCCTTTGCATTAGGTGTAACACTGGCACAAAAATCAGAGCCCCAGCTCCAATTTTTCCAGCTGTCTCTGTTGCCCTGTGATCTTTTGGTACAAATTTTCTAGCCTGTTTGAAAAGGCAGACTTCTACCCCCACCCCCCTTTGATTGTGCTTAGGCATTTTGCCAGCCTGAGACATGGATTAATATGAACAGAATCACAGACTTTTCTGAACATAAGTCATTTACGTGTGTTTAGTGGCATACACGGAGCAAGAAAAAGGCGGACCGCAGTTGCCTTTGTACAGGATCTGGGTAGGTTTTGATTTCACTCAGAGCCAAGAACAAAGCAACCTCTGACTTTTTCTCAAACTCAGCCCGTATGGAATGACTTCTAATGACTTCATGAACTGCTAGCCTTCAGATGACTGGAGCGGTTTTTACTTTTTAAGTTTTCCTCTTCTATGACGTTTTATGATTATACCTTATGGTGCAGTTCTATTTTTGTTCTTCATGGTTTTCTGAATGCTTAAAGTCTAGAAGGAAATTTTTTTAATCATTTGGCTACCATCAAATGTGCTTTTCAGTTTGGGGATAATGTGGAGAGAGGCTTTAAGTACCGTGCCAACACCAAACATGGCATTCCCTAGTGAATGAGCCAATTCCATCCCCTGAGTCTGAATAATTTAGAGGAGACGTGATGTCATTGTCTACTTAGAGATAAATGGAAAGGAGTCTGCGTGTAGACTTTTGGAGTGGTCTTTGTAATAATAGTAATTAAAAAGAGCATTACCTCATATATTTAAACTTTTTGTATATACCATGTGCTTTTCTCATTTTTACCCAATATTACTCATAAAGGGCTAGTAGTTCTGTTTCATTATTTTCGAAGCACTGTTTGATGACATTGGTTTAACAGTTCTCACAGTTCACTGCTTCGGTTTTCATCAAATTATATTTCTAGTTACACTAGACACTTTCATCATCAATTTCCATATGCCTCAAAGACATGCAAGGACCAGTTTGCCAACAGCAAATTCAGATACCAGATAATAGCTGCTGTAGAACACATTTTTTCTCTTCTACAGACTTTTCTAAAATGAAAATCCTAGAACCCACCAGGTCAACTCCTTGACACTCAAACACACTCATATTTGTTTAACTATATTAGCCTGTGTGTACGGTGAAGGTTGAGGATTACCACAGACTATTTAATTTTGATGTGAAGATCTTATGGTAAAGTGAACACTGGCCATATACACTTCCATATACTTCATATCCCAGCTGGTGGAAAAGCAGCAACCATCCAATTTGCCAAAGAGCTGCCAAGTTCCAAAGAATTCTTTTATCCCCCCTCCCTTAAATTCCCATAACAACTTTCCCATGTTCCTGCCATCACATCTTGAGCCTCCTGTTGGCAAATGAATGCTACAGATTATGACCCGCTATATATTCTAGACAACTCTGAACTATGCAAATAAGTGTTACATCAACAACTGATGGTAAAGTTAAAATTTCAACCGGTCATCACTTTGCTATGAACTATCAGTTTATTTGTTTTGCTTATGAATTTCAACAGCATAAATAACCCAAAACTGCAGCTTGCAAGGCATAAAATCCTTAATTTTACTTTTTGGAATATTGCTTATGCTTCAAAGAAAGGGACTTAATAAACTGAAAATAAAACTCTAAGGATTTTAGTGTTTCAAAGATCAATTCAATCATTCCCATACATGAAAATAGCAGAGGGATCTTCTTAATATGTTTTAGGACTACTGAATCCTTAAGGGACTATCTTTTAAAGTAATCTCTATAATTATAATATATGTGTAGTGTTCTGAGATGAAATATGGATTGTCGGGTATTCTGAACTTATAACATGCACCTAACACTCTTTTAATGAAAGTTCTAGTATATAGAGCCATAGAAAGATGTTTAATGACATGGAGAGATGTTCATAGTATTCTATTCCTTTGAAAGAATAAGTTACATTGGTGATGGGATATGAGGGAGGAAAAAGAGGTACTTTTGCTTCTTCATGTGCTTTTGGGTTTAATTTATTTATGACTATATATTAGTGTTGTATTTAAAAGATTTAGAAATGGGATACAAAGCTTATAATCATTGCTCTATATGTATCAGGCATTAATCTAAGTGCTTGAAAAAGTATTAACACATTTAATCCTCGTAACAACTCTATGAAGTAGGTGTATTTAAAATCTCCTTTTTTACAAACGAGGAAACCAGGACACAGAGGGTTTAAGCAACTTACTCAAGGTCACACAGGTAGTAAGGGCCAGAGGTGGGATTCCAACCCGGGTTTTTCTCTCAAATACCACTGTATACACTTAACTGCATTCCCGATTTTATTCCATTTTTGTAAACTACATTTGACTGAAAAACTATATAACAAAATGTTTATAACGGATATTTCTGAATGATGAAATCACAGCTAATTTTTAACTTTTTCCTTTTGCTTGTCTGTATCTTCCAAATTTTCACAAAACAATGAATAGAAAAAGCAACAAAAACTGAAAATGAAAAAATAATCTTTTTTAAAGTTCCTTCTGTACTGAGCATGAAATAGGGATTTTGATACAGTGCTGTGGTTTTTCTAAACTACTCTCCAGTCAACCTTTCTTTTATTTTAGCTTCTAGTAAAACCATGTGCTCTAGATCTTGGCTATTCAACTGTTCTCTTGTATGCAGGTTTTAATTTCTTTAGGGGTGGTCATTATGGGGAATCATGAGAACAGAAGAAATTGATGGAACTTTCAAAATGTAGAAATGCCAAGAAAGGGGTGAAGTTAGAAAACATAATTGTCATTATAGAAGTCTTGAATTGTCTATATTTGCTGCATTTCCATTGCATCTTTCCTTAGAAGTCAGAGTTGCCCAGCAGAGCCATAGCTCGTACCAGTAAGAAACCCAGGGACTACAATATCTTTCTTATAGTTGGTTTGGGAAGATTGATTGGGTCCACATGGATTAATCCCTTGCTGAAAGAAGAATATTCTTGTAGTCAGTGTCTATGCATTTCCTCCGAAAGCATATCTTTTTCTTTGAAGATTTCACTTAAAAACAAGCCACCTGTGAAGACTCCCTTAGAATATTGTTTTAAATATAAGTGAACTAGTTCCAATGAAGACAAACATGGAAATGATGTAGCATCTAAAAATCCTTATAGGAAAATGGAAATACCCTTACCACCTGCACTTATGCTTCATATGAAATAACAAGTCCAGACGTGTGAGCCAGAAGTAGGTGTTGGACACTGAATGGGAGATACAGTTTTAGGGTCTGTGTGTTAGAAAAATGTTAGGTTAAAAAAAATGTTGTTAGGTAAGTATGGCTCTCAGCCTCTCTGGCTGGGGAATGCCATGCCAGTATTTCAATATCCTAGTAATCTTTGTCTTTATTATGTAAAATTTATTGAAATATTTTGAATCCATTCATGTCTGTCCGTGTGTCTTGTCTCCTCCAAACTGTCATGCTGCTGAAGGCTGCCATCATCTTCAACCCAATGGCAGTACTAACCCCTAACTGGCCTCCCAATGTTCACTCTCACCCTCTAAAATCCATTCTCCACGCTGGGGAAAAAGCAATCTTTTCAAAACACAAATCTAATCATGTTAGCCTTTCTACTTAAGATCCTTAAACAGCTTCCGGTTGCCCTCAGGATGAAGTCAAACATCTTGAACAGGGCCTTAGCTGTGACCTTCAAATGTTTTTAGCCTGGCCCTTTGGTCCTGGCCTCTGTGTACAGATCCAGATCCAGACCCTTCTCACAGGCACCATGTGATTCCTCCCTCAGCCCACACGGCTTCTCTTTTTCCTATGATATCCTTGTATTCTTTCCGCCATCAGGGAAATCTTGACTCCACCTCAGAAAAGAAAAGTCTTATTGTATGTTTTGTTTTTGGTCTTAGTTTTTTGTTACTGTTTTTGTTTGTTTGTTTGTGGGTTGTTTTTTTTTTTTTTACACCAGGTGCCTCTTCTTTTCATTGATATAACTTGTATTTATATATATGATTATTTAACATCAGTCTGCTCATGCCCAGGAGATTATGTACTTTATAATGTGGAGGAAAACTCTGCTTTTTGCATCTTCGGACCATCAGCATGGTATAAGTATTCTGCCTAGAGCAAAGATTAAAAAATATTTGTTGAATAATCAAGCCATTACATTAATGATACAGAGAGAGATGGGTTTTAGGTGCTGCTTGTCTCTCAAACTCAGTTTTTAAAAAATGTATTCATTCATTTGTTTTTACTAAGAAGGAAAATTACATTATGTATTGCTTACTCAAACTTCTGATATATCTTACACTAGCTTGTCAAATTGAATTATTAGAATTGAAAACCCCCACATACATTTTCTTTAATCAGGTTATTATGGGTTTTCCACATACCCATCTTTCAAAAGTGATTACTTTGCCTTTTACTTCAATGAGAATACTCTTCCACTGATAAGGCTGTCCCAAGTACCACTAAATTCTACCATTTTTCCAAAACTGGGATCATGATATGGGAAAAAACCTGGCAAATATTAATTGATAATGGAAATCATGCAAGTCTGTTAAAATGGAAAACATACCAACACATGCTCAGTATCTTGTCAGATTTTTAAATTAATTTTTAAAATTATTATTGCATAAATAATACTTGCCTTAGTTGTTGATACATGCTAGACGTTGGCTAGTAAGTATGGTAAGAATTAGTGAGTTTTGCAAAATTTTAAGATTTCCACTCCTTCCATGTTTATTATTTAAGCTGCTTGCAAAGCTTAGCCTTTCTAAGATAATGTCTTAAAATTTTATTTTATGAAGCAAAATTTCCTCAGTTCTAGTGTCTCCTGAATCTTTCTCATTTATAAACATTTTTATTGGTTCACCAAAAGGAAATTTTAAATACAAAGGACAAAACACAGTATATATTTATTTTGAGAACTTCGAAAAGGATCTATCAAAAAAATCAGGTTAATCATATAAGTGTCTTTTGAGAGTATATCTTGGTACATTATCTCTGTAAATTTAAAGATACAAATTTTACTCAAGGATTTTTATTTGTTCGTTTTTACATCTTACTGTATTTTTTAAAAGGCTCTCTTTAAACAGGTGTGATACATGATAATCTTCGGTTTATGAGAAAATCAATTTCTGAAACAGTCTTATGTATTATTTCATGTTTTTAAAGATATTAGCAAACTCCTTTAAATGTACTGTTTGAACACCATCAGAAGGTCTTAGCTCTTAATCCTCTGACACTGGTCCCATTACATCACTTCCGTTTCTGCATATCTGGTATGGATTTTCCCTGATTGTATAGCTGTCTCCTTCACTCATGCCTTCTCTTACTCCCTTTCTCATTTATTGACCCATACAGTCATTTAATAAATATTTCCAAGTTTCTACTGTGTACACAGCACGTAAGAACAAAGGACACAAAGGAATAAAGGGCATAGTTCTTAAACTTGAGGAGTTTATAGCAAAAAAAATTTGAAACAAGTCAAAAAATGTGAAAACTATAGGAATTAAGAATAAAATAAGGATGTTCATTGGCTCAGATTTTTTTGAATTGCACCATAATAGTAGTTCTATTAGCAGGCTCTGATTTCTGATAACCTACAATCTTAAGCTTTACTGGAAAATGATAAAGATGCAGAAAATTTAAAGGAAAAAGAAGCAAAATAGTTGCTGTGTGTTCAGAGTTAGATTGGTGTACATAATTTCAATAAAATTATTCAGTGAAATGCAATAGTTTCGATAAATTTTTTTCTGAAGAAGAACCACAGGATTGAACCAAGTTTTAAGTTATACACATGTCCCTGAAGTATTGGAAAATCTGTCCTCATAGGGAGAATGAGAGCTAATGCAAAATAAAGTATTAAGCTTTCAAGGGAAGTAGCATCCACTTTCCAAGCTTCCACCTAAAGTTCTCCCACGCTCCACTCTCTCATTTTCTTCCCTAAATGCATTCTGAAAAGATATTTTAAAAGATATTGCAGCAGGCTATCAGGAAGCATATTTGCCAGTTCCTTCGATGAAATCACTGGAGAAAGGGTCCAAATTTACATTCCATTAAAGGAAAAATTTGTAATATTTGCATAAAGGCAATCATAAACTTGGCATTTTATTTTTAGCCTTCTTTTGTTTTCCATTATAAACAATAAAAATTGAATTTAACAATGACAAAAAATGAAGCTTATAGGCTCACTTATGTTTAAAAAAAGAAAAAGTCCCAGCCTATAGCATTTCAAATTTGCTATAACGAGGCTCGATGTTTCAAAGCTGATGTCAGGGGACAGACATGGTTCACATCCAATCATTTTAAAACAAGCTTTTAGTGTAGGTAGCTATATTTATGGAGAATATGATTTAACAAAACACAACATGTTCAAATCCATGCAATGAGAAATATTTGAAAAGTGAGTCCCTTTTGTTCCTGACTATTATTTAAATTTACTGCTATTTCTCTGGCTTCTTTATTTTGGTAACCTAATAGAAATAAAAATTCATAGCTCTAATACAGCTTGGTCACTAATTCTCCCAGTGGATAATTGATCATCAGGGAGACAGAAGAGGATGACTTCTTCCTACACTACAAGTTACAATTTCAAACAGCTTTTTTTGCCTCAAATTTTCCCCACTCAGTAAGACGATAATACAAATTTTCATCAACTTTGTAAAGGATCACTCACTTGTTTTGTATAGCATTAAATATCCTGTAAAATGTGCCACTAAGAAGAACACATTATTATTTATTATCCGTGTGTACATATACAGATTCAGGTTCATGTGCGAATTTAAGTTTGGCTGTTTTGATTGACTACCAGTTTTTTTTTTTTTTTAAACAAAAAAAGGAAAACTGATTAAATCAGCCCAAATCAGTCAAATAATTCAAACCATTTAGATAAGAGGAGTGCACTGCTAACTCAGAGGAAGGGAAACAAAACCAAGCATTTCTTCAACAACATGATTCTAGTCAGTGTTTCCTGCTACCCTAGAAAACAAAAACAAAATTTAAAGGTGCTCCCCCCACCCCATCTTTGCCATCTTTAATATCAATGCCACTTGCTGTGATTTGTGCTGGGCAAGGAGAATCACTGTCCTCTTGATCTCAGAACATTTGACAAGTACTGACACACTGGCTTACTGTACAACAAAATAAATTTATTAGCAACACCATCTCTCTTCTTCATTTCAGCTCAGGCATAAGAGATAGGTTACTTAAAATTCAAGTGCCAGAAAAGCCCATTGTAAAAGGGAAATATTTTCAAGCAAATTCCGTTTGATCTTTTTTTTATAGGGGCTCCTACCAGCCTCTCTCCCTTCCTCCCCAGACCCTGGAAACCAATTAGTCTCAGCACAGAGGCCACAGACCAGGTTGAAATGACTCCTTTTTATTTTTAGGGGATATAATTTCAGCCAGGATGTCTAGTCAGTTGTCAAATAGTATACTTAGCACACGTCTCTCTCTCTCACACACACATAGCCATTGGATTTCCCTTTGGAGAATGCCTAGATCTCTGAGTCCGACTCCTGGAAAGGAATTAGATCTGGTTGCAGTCCAAATCCTTCAGCTCTGACAATGGCATAACATCACAGGCCCACCTCATCTTTTACACACGGCCCAGTCAACCAAGTTTTCTAAAAACCTTCTCTTCCTTGTCTTGTATCTTCTAGCATTTCCGCAGCTTTTCCTTTCCTTATGTTGTTTGCATACAATTCTGAAAGTCTTTTTTGCCATTATCCAAAGTAGCAGAAAACAGAGGACCAACTTTGATTTTTAAAATGTTTTTGAAGTGGTTATTTTTTGGGGGGAGAGGGATATGTGCTCCCAAGACAAAAATGGAAACAATTAGAGTCTTTGGCCCTCCTCAACCTCCCCCGCCCCCCCCCCATTCTGAACCTGCCTTAATTCGTGGAGGTGAAAAAAAATTAGCAGCTGGATTGGCCTTTTCTTTCTCAGGAACAATATTGCAGAGAGAAAGGTGTGTATGTGTGCGTGTGTGTTAAAAGCTTGAGGAAAGAGAGCACAGCTCTCCCCCAGGAAAGCCTAAGCTCAGCAGATGGGAGGGGACCCAGGGTCGCCTTCCTTGGTTTGAGCCCAGTGCCCGAGCCGCTCCCCTTGCCCCTGCGGCGAGCTCGGCGCCCTGGAGCTGTGCCAGGACTCCAGACAGCGCCAGGCAGGTCGGTGGATGGGGGGGCCTGGGTGTTCTCTTTGCAGAAGACGCCCATTTGGAGGGAAAACTCCCTTTATTTTTCTGGGGTTCCGCAGCCGTCCCCCTCCGCGGTCCCCTATCATTTTTACGCTGATCACACTCCTGATGATGAACTTGCGGCTCAGCTTCCTGCTGCCTGCTTGACCCGAGAGCACCAGCAGGCTGCCGGCCTCGCCCTCAGCTCCCTCCTCCTCTTGCAACCCCGGAGCCTCGGGGCGCGGGTGGGGGTTCTAGCGGCCCCGGGCTGCAGGAGGGGTGCGCGGGGGCGCGGGGTCCCGCCGGGGAGCGCGCACGGAGCGGCGCCTCAGCCGCCCTGCTTCCTGGAGCTGTGCTCCTTTGACCCCAGTGGCAGTCCCTGTCACTGCACCGCTCGCGCTCCCTCTGGCTCGCCGCGCCCTCGCTCCCTCTCCTCGCCCCCTCGCTCGGTCTCTCCCCAGAACGAGGCTGCTCGGGTCCTTTCTCCACCCCCCCCCCGCCTCCCTCTCGTGCCGCGCCCCCCCCGCCCCAGCCCGCGGCGGGACCTCCGGGGTCGAAGGTTCTGGCCTGCCCGCGCCCCTCGCCGCCCCCGCGCGCCCCCCGCACGCCTCCCTCCGGCTCGGGCCGCTCGGCGATGGATCGCCTGCTCCTTGGGCGCTGAAGGCATCCCCGGGACCCGGAGCGCAGCCTGGGAAAGGTAATCCGCCCCGGGAAGGGAGGCGGAGGGCGGGGGAGGGGGAGGAGGCGGCCGGGCGCCCGGTGCCGCGCGCGAGAGGAAGGGAAAAAAAAAATGCACACACAAAGCGGAGCCCGGGTGAGAGGTGCCTTGTCAGAGGCGCGTGCGGGGGGCTCGGAGGCTGCGGACCGCGGCCGCCCCGGTGCTCCTGACATTCGCACGAGCGGGCACTTCCCGGGCAATTCGGAACCCGAGGAGGGCGTATTTTCTACCCCGGAGCGAAAGCAAATTCTTTTTCAGGAGCTGTCTCCCTCCCACTCCCCATCTTGCCCCTCTGCTCATCTCCCCTCCCCTCCCCCCAGCCCCCGACCTCTCGGGGTCCCCACCTCCAGCTCCCTTCTCCGCCGGGATTTCTTAGGAGGGGTGAGGGGGGTGTCCGCGAGGGGCATCAGCGAAAGCCAGGCGGCGGGGATGGGGGTGGGGACGAGGGCTAGGCGAGCTGTTTACTAGAAAGTCCCGGGGTTGTGTGTTCGAACCGCCCCGGCCTAGGCCCGGGTGCATTGTGTTGGCCCGAGCCCCGGGCGCCCGAGGCGGCCCGAGCGAGGTGCGGTGGCCGGGAAGGCGCCGCGCAGCTTTGTGCTTGGGTTGCGCTCCGCGGCCGCCCCCGGGGCCGCCCGCGCGCGCGCAGCTCTCGCGCGGGGCTTTTTCTCACCCTGTCCCCGCGCCCCAACCTCGCTGTCCCCTGCCGCCTCCGGTCTCTTCACGACCGCAGCCTGCGGAGCGGGCCGGCGACCCGGGCAGGGCGGCGGGGGTACGAGCGGGGAGAAAAAGTAACCGTTGCCGCCCGATTTCTTCTCCAGAGAGGCAGGAGTTTCTTTGCTATTTACACGGAACAGGGTTATCTTTGTAAAGCCTTTGAATCCCGGGGTTTTGCGGCCTAGGAGATGAAGGGGGCATTTTTCTGGAGATTGGGGAGGGAGTTAGAATCCACCAACAAGAAATTAAGGATGCCCCGGTGGGGTAGATTTAGAGAACATTTACTAACCTCCTCCCCCCACATACCCCAAATTAAGTGCAAATGCGGGTCATGCAAAACGTGTAATTGATTTAGATGCTGCAAACAAACACAAACAGGTCGGGGTGGAAATAACAAACAAAACTTTAAGGGAAAGAAAAGATTTCTAAAGAGGGGGGAAATCCGTGGCCTCCACACCCCCTTCCAACGCTCGCTGGCTCCCTCCCTTCCTTTCTCCGCCGCTCCAGGAAAGCAGCCCGGCAGCTCCGGGGCAGAGAGCAGGGAGGCGGCGGTGGCGGCTCCGGGCGCGGGCTCCGCTCTGAGGGTTCGGGGATGCCAATGCGCCCGCGAGGCTGACGTCGGGGGCGTGGGGCTGTGATGCTTGAGCGAGGATGGCGCGGTGTCAGAGCCATTGGCCGCCGGTGGTCATCAATCAATCCGGGGCTGGGGGAGAGAGAGAGAAAGAAAGACAGGCGCCCAGCGGAGCCCGGGGCCGCGAGCGCCAGCTCCAGCAGTGCCAGCAGCGGCGGCAGCAGCGGAGGCGACGGTGGTGGCAACGGGGGACTGAGCGAGTAAGGCGAGGTGGTGCTCCAGGAAAGAAGGGGGAGCTGTAGCCCGGACGAGCCGGCCGTGAGCCGGGAGGGCAGGGCGAGAGAGAGTGTGTGTGTGTGTGTGTGTGTGTGTGTGTGTGTGTGTGCAGTTGCTGCAGGACACCCCCCTCAACTGCCCACCCTAGATTTAAAACAAACAAACCAATCCAAAGTAGAGAATTCCGCGCCCCCCGCCCCACCATATATAGGCTCTACGCGTTGCCAGAGGCGCAGGAGAAAAGTCCTGCCCTTTCTCTCCGAAAGAATGTGCCAGGCGGGTGTCCGCAGTGCTGGAGACAAGTTCAGGTGTAAGTGCGGCGGGAGGGTGGGGGGGCGCTCTGTGGACAGAGGCACGTGGAACTTTGTGCATCCCTCTCAAAACACTGGCGGAGACGCCTCTGAGAAGGCTTGTAGGCATCGCTCCGGGATACGGGGATGAGTAACTGGAGGTGGGCATAAAAGAGTAGGGGCGTGAGTTGAGAAATCACTCGATCCGTGCGGCAGAGGGAGGAGAGAGCGGAATTTGGTGGAGTTGGAGCAGGCGAGTTCCAAAGTCCGGCCAGGCGGTCGGGCAATCTTCTGAGGGCTGGTGAATAAAATGAGCATCCTTGTTTAAACGAGAAAATCACGGGCTCCTTTCTTATAGGCTGTGCCGAGCGGGCTCGGGTAGGGAGGTCATGAGTTGTTCCTTTGAAACTTTTGGTAAATTGGACTTCTGGTGTCTAGGAGGTGGAGACAGTTATTTAATTCCTCAGCTTTTAATCCTTTCATTGCCAGCACACTTTAAAAGGTTTTCCAGCTAGATTCCTGAAAAAGAACATTGCAAGTTGCACAGTTTAAGGGACGGGAGACGTGATTGCTGTCTAGGAAATGCAAAATGAGCCCACATGATTTTTTTTTTTTTTTTTAAGCGAAAATCAAACTAGCACCAGCATGAATGTTTGGCAATGTCAGTCCCTTTCAGATTTTCCTTTAGGATTCCTGGCATTTAGTACAAGATTCCTTTGTTTTGTGGAGCAAATGTGCTGAAATATAAAATGAAAATTAAAAAAAAGAATACTGGCCTCTTTAAATATTATGTGTAAAAAGTGATGTAAGGGTAATGACGATGAGATGCTCCAAAATCTGAACATTTGGAAGATTTTACTGCCTAAATATGTGAAGCAGGGTAAATCAGCTTCTGGATAGTTTTAGGCAGTGTATCACTCTGTCTTGTTTCAAGGTTTTTCCAAATTTCTCAGGTCAGAGGAGGGGCCATTGTCCCCTCTCTTTGAGAGTTTGCTAGGAAAAAAAAAAGTGCCTTTTCCATGTGTTGGTGTTTAATATCTGAATCGGGGTGAACATAGTATTTTAAAAAATAAGCCTTTTCTTGACTTGTCTGTAAAGGTTCCTGTGAAAGTTTTGAAGCTCTCTGCCTCAGTCCGACAGTTTCTTCAAAGGACTCCAGATTAAAGAAGGTAGACACTGCAGGTGCACTCTTTCGATAAAACATTTGAAAGAGAACATGGTAAAGATGAATTCAAATGAGGTGCCAGCCACCCATTTAGCCCTTCAGAGTTACAGGGGTCTGTGCTTGCTGATGAAAAGATGTTCTATTTGTCTTGCTGGGGCAAAGGTGCAAAGAGGCACAGATGTTCACTTGATAGAAAAGGCAATCCTACTTGGACTTTAGGATAGACTGGACCATTGAGGAGTGTGAATTGATCACCTTCTACATTCTCTTTTCTGCTTGAAATGGGAGGGTCTAATGCTAAGTACTCTAAGTCGCTGCGTAGATATTTACATAATAGGTGTGGAAATTTTATTTCTAGGCTCTATTGCTTAGTTTGATTGGTGAGTTTCCTCCAGAAACATTTAAACCTTCTTCTGGCACAGAGGGCAGAGATCGTTATTGAGAGGTCACCGTGGGGTAGACATGAATTTTGTTTCCTCCGTTTCTTAATGCTGTGTATCTCACACAATAGACATTGATGGCAGGAACATAAGAATTGCCATGTAATTTTTACACCACTCTTTAATTTATGCAAACGCTAAGTTCTTGCAGTCTGAAAATGTGTATTTTTTTCCCCTCTGTGCTTTGATGGCTAACATTCTTTTTAATGACAGTCATTTCTATAACAGGAAGATGTTTTCATTTGTATTTACTTTTCAGCGTGGCGCAATTATGCAGTTTTGCGCTTCAGTAGTGTCTCGGTACTTTGTGTCTCAAAAGAGAATTACAGTACTTAGAACAGGACTGCAATTTGAAGCAGGTGTTGTGTTTTACTGTTATGCAAAATAACAGTAAAATATAATTGTGGGGGAAATTAAGGAAACAGCTGCAAACTTGGTATGAAAACTGCTACATTATGATTTGTAAGCAGTTCTTATAGATATCTTGCATCAAGGAGCAGGGAGAGATTTTAATTTAGTTAATCCTACTGGCCTGGCTGTCTATCAACTAGTGCTTAAAGGACTCCTACCCCCCATGAAGTCAGGAAGAAGAAAGAGAACCCAAAGTGACACTTTGTTTAAAATGCCAGAACACCAGGGATACATCTCTTGGCAGTGGTGTTGTGCATTCGAAAGGAAGGCAAGGTGGGTGTCATTTAGCTTGCTTTGCTAATACGAAGAAGGCAATGATTTGAGTAGAACGCTGTGGAATTTCTTAGCCCAGCTAGCATATGGAGGACTACACAACCCCCCGGGTTGTAAAATAATAAAATAAATGGCCTATGGCAGGCCATCTGCCTTTTGCCTGATATCTAAGGTGTTTCATGCCAAATTTAAATCTAATCTTACTATTCTAAATATTTTTATTTGATATAACAGCTAAGATTCCCGGAGCTTAATGGTGCACATGGCAAACATATCCTGATGTAGAGCACTTAAAGTAAAGAGCGTGGGTTACCCCAGGGTTACTCAAGGAGGGTGCTACCCATTTCTTCTCTGTCGCACCGATGAGTTCCAACAGCTCTCAGTGCAGGGATTTGCTCTCTTCGTCTTTGCATACCTACCGTAAAAATAAACATCCTCATTTCTCAACCCAGTACAGCAAATAATATATTGACATTTATCAGAATCACCAAAACTAATGGAAATTTTGAAAGAATGAAACCAGCTACTGAGAATTATACACCACCAAGCAAGAATGAGGTGGTCGACGTAACGGCCGCCCCCTTTTAGGGCTCTCTTTGGGCTCTAAGCCGGGCCGTAATGAATGCATCCAAGTAGTGGTCCAAGCCTCCATGTGTTTGACTTTCTCCTGCGTGACTGGAGTGTTTGAAGAAATCATATTACATTTAGCGAGAAGGATTTGCCTCACCATAAGATTCCTGGCCAGAGTGGAATACATATGTATACCAGGCGCTGAGTACCTATGTATTTGGGGAACTGCTTGTGAAAAAAAAATTGCATGTAGCATGTGCATATATTATGTGTGTATTGTAGTTATACACAGATATCTATTATAAGTGCAGCATTTTAAACTAACATTTGCGATCGTGTTATATGGCTGTGTTAAGCATTGAGATTTCACGTTTTTCTATGACATCAACTTTGTACAGACCAAACATTCCAATTAGCAGGGAAGATTTGGAAGATTCTTCACTTCGAGCACAAACCATTTATAGTTAGACACCATGGCAACTGTGGATATGCCCCTTCCGTAATTCATGTTAAGTGCCATAATTATAATTAAAGAGGAAATCTTAGTTTGAATGCCATGGAAGTGATTTGCTAGCAGCCAGCAACGTGCTATGGAGTGCAAGGTCCATTCCGACATGCACGCGGGGTAGAGTGTTGGTAAAGGTTGTGTTCACGAGGCAGCAACACATGTTAAGATTTTTCCCATGCCCATTTCACGTCTAGGTGTCGTATTTGATGTTTCTTAGAGCACCTTTTTCTTTGTTCTCATTTTATAATTTTTTTTTTTTTTTTCCAGAAACGCGCAGTGGTATTGATGAGTAGATCCTTGGGTTCAGAGGTTGGCTGAAACACACCATGCCTGCTTCCATCTTTTGCTCCGGAAAGTTGTGAATTGCTCATGCCTATAGGGAGGAAGGATGGCTCATGGGATTCCTTCTCAAGGCAAAGTTACCATAACGGTGGATGAGTACAGCTCAAACCCCACCCAGGCATTCACGCACTACAACATCAACCAGAGCAGATTCCAGCCGCCCCATGTACATATGTAAGTATCACTCACGAACTTAAAAAAAAAAAAAATTAGCAATCAAGAAAATAGAAATAAAATAAGAAAGTCTCTAATGACTTCTGCCAGAGAGAACAAAAGGTATATGATTGGTAAAACAGATGGGTGTCTGTGCTTCCAAATACAGCTCAGAGGAATACCCTGCATCTGTGTGACTTTTTCAGATTTCTCAGTGTACTTTCAACCATAATTGGACATCAGATCACCAGAGCTAAGGGGTAGTGGTAGGTTGCCCACGCTTTGTGGATAACAACAGAGAGGTTAAGATATTTGTCCAGTGTCACACAGTGACTTTTGGCAGAGTCTCCTGACCCCTGGTTCAGTTTGCTTTACACGTATTGTGTGCCTCCTGGATGAAATATTTCTTTAAAATTTCTGCAGTTTTTTCCCCCCCACACCTCACCCCACCACCCCTTTACATTCAGCTGGGAAATAGGCCTAATTGGGACTAATTGTCCAGCCACTGCTAAATCCATTGTCTTGCCTGTTGCTCGTGGAACGTGTGCTGCATGCTGCAGGACTCAAACAATATGGGGAACAAAGGACTAAGGGACAGTGGAACAGTTGGTTCCAGGAATTGTACTTTCCTCTCACTCCCTAATACTATTGAAGTCATGTTTCAGTTTTAAACTGTTTAAGGAGCAGAGTGTGGGAGAAATCCAGAGGCCAGGATTTTGCAGCACCTGCATGCACACCAGCTTCTTTCTGTTCCTCTGCCACAGGATGTGCTGGGCTTTCAGCAGAAGGGGCAAAAGGTCACCATCTCCCTAGTTGATTCAATGCCTGGTGCTCATTCTCTATTAGACCCTTCCAATGTCTAACATGAGTCTTTCATAGTAGGACTAAACCTCTTTGAACACTATTGTATAGTCAAGAGAGAAAGGAGGTTAGGGCTCTGTTGACTGTTTTTTCCATTCCTGGCAAAACTGAACTCGGGGCATGTCTAAGTCACAAGTTCTTTTTTTGGTATTTGTTTTATTTGAGCATTTAAAAAATAGTAGGACCCTCCTTCCCCCCCCCACATGTACACCCCCCCCAATTTAGAAACACTAATGAAACAAAAAGATCTCTCTTGACTGCTTGGGTATTAGTATAAATACTAGGATGTTACTTTGCAAGTATATTCTATAGAGTCACTCAGTTACCTATGATGGGATTTCTGGAAAAAAAAAAAGAAGAAAATGAGAAAGAAATCATTGCGAATGGTTAGCGCTAAACTATTTTGAAGAATTTTATACTTTCTTTGAATCAATTTATTCATGATTATGAAGGATTGTTAACATGATTTTCAGGAGAAGTTTTTAAGGTGAATACGATTTTCCTTTGTTAAAATGGCTTTTCTGAACGATAAGTCTGTGTTCATTTCAAATTTTCCTTTTATTCTTCTGACTCTAATGATTTCTTTTTCTTCAAATACGTTATAGAATTTGCGCAAGCTGGACTTGGGATACCTTTAGCTCTCTTCTGCTAGTGTGACATTTCGTATTAAGGAATCACAAAGAACTTTGTGAGTTCTGTTTCTTTTCAGGCAAAAGAGAGTATGTTTTGCCCCAGATTCCTCGGGAGATGACTGATAGGGAATATCACCTTAGGTCTTCACTCGTTCATGGCCTTAGGATTCTGTTGATGAACTGGGAACAAACAGAGATATTTAAAAAATCATGTAACCTTAGAACTAATCTACTTAGATCTAGCCATGAAAAAATCGAAGGATCAAATTACATACCCTTTTTGGAAAAAAAGGCTTGCAAAATGAGGTTTGCAGTGGTAGCTTGGACAGCTGTATAGCCCTTCACTAGACTTCCCACCTTGGAGTAGAGCACTCTTCCACGGTCTGGGTCCAGCTGGCCTTTTCACCTTCATCACCTACGGAGGGCTTTGTTCTCGAACCTTTGCTCCAGTCGCTCACAGGTTGGCTCACGGTCGCCTACCCACACGTTGGCTGTCTCTGTCTTGGTGCCATTGCTTTCAGTGCTGAGGTTGTGAGAAGCACATTTACACTCTGCTCATCAAATGCCTCAAGTCAGTTCAGGCCTCTCTCCATCTATAAAACTTCTCTCTCTCCCAGTCCAAACTGGCTGTGCCCCACTCCCCAGCACAACACCTCTAGTCCCTACTTCAGCCCATACCACCTGCTTTATTATCACTCTCTCCTTCGTTTCTTGAAAGCAGTGATTGAGCAGGAAACAGGTGTTCAGAAATACTGATTGATGGATTGATGGCTTAATCCACTGATTTGACTGTGGCATTGAGATGAGATATTGTGATTGAGATTTGGAGATTTTCATTGGAATTTTTCTGTTCTATCTCAACATTTTGAGTGTTTGTATGAAGGTGTGTGTATCTTGTCAAGCAGCTGGCTCACCTTTTCCTTGGCTTGACTTTTCCTTGCTTGCTGTCCTAGCACAGTGACTAGCCCATACTAGGTATTCAGGTATCTTGGTTAAATGTGATCATGTTATGTTTCTTTTGGTAAAAAAAAAAAAAAAAAATGCGCTTAGTCTAAACAGAAACTTAAATTGACTGGAAAATATCCATAAAATATTTAGTCTAAAATTTCTTCGGTCGTTCTGAAATTCTCGATGTGTCACGCCAGAGGTTCGTTCCTTTCCCTAAAAATATTTTGTTTTTCCACTTGAATAGTTGCTCATTATTTTACATGGGATACTTACAATGTTTCCTTTCCTTTTTCACATAACAACTGAGGTCTGTGAAGACCCATAATGGATCATCTGAATTGAAATTACAATCCTGGTGCCTTAAGTGATCCATTGTTTTCTTTCACACAACCTAGTGGGGTTTTCTTGCCTTAATTAAGGAATAGCTCACTTGCCATTTAATTCAGTTAGTCTCATGTCAATTTTGTGACCCACCTTGGGCAATTTACTTCTCCATGCCTTATTTTACTCATCTGTACACATTTGCACCAAATGACAGTTATGGATCTTTTTAGCTCTGACATACTGAGATTAAGATTGCAATTAAGACAACATTTATTTGCAAGGAGTTGCTATAGGGGGAATACAGATACATAAAACTTGGTCCGCATCTTCATCCAGCTCATTACTGATTTCAGAACTATTGTTTCAAGTGAGTTTAGGAGATTTACTACTTGGTCTTGGTTTGGTTTCTCCCATGAGTTCTGACGAGGCTGCCACCAAGCTTTCTAAGAACCACAGGTCTGCATCTCTGCCTGTGACGTAGGGAAGATTTTTTTTCTTTAATTGAAGTATAGTTGACACACAACGTTACTTTAGTTTCAGGTGTACAACATAGTGATTGGACAAGTCTATACCTTATGTTGTGTATTTGTGGGTCTGTTTCTGCTTTTTTTGTCTGTTTTTTCATTCGTTTGTTTGTTTGTTTTTCATTCCATGTATATATAGAAGTGAAATTGTATGGTATTTGTCTTTTTCTGTCTAATTATTGCACTTAGCATAATACCCTCTAGGTCCATCCACGTTGTTGCAAATGGCAAGATCTAAAGGAAGATTTTTTTTTTTTAAAGAAAGCAGCCTTAAATGACCTTGGGAAAGAAAATGAAAGCACAGCTGAGTTCATAGGGCAGAATTTAGCCAAGAATTTGTGTGCCCCTCTTACCCCCTCTTACCTCTTGAACATAGTGATAGATGTGATGATTGAAAACCAACAAATAACAGTGTTTCATTTTTCTGCAAACCCTTCTTTTTTCCCAAGCAGAGTGTTGGGAACATTATTTAGTATTTTTAATGTTGGTGGGAGGAGTTGCTGAAGGAGCCATTGTGGATTTGAAAGCACCATAAAGATTTTGTGTATTTTTAATTATGTGAGGCCTAATAAAATATTATAAGACCCTTTTCAGCAGGGCATCCAGCCATCTCGGCTTTTGCACTGAGAGTACTGTGTTCTGGGAGACCCACAGTCCTGTGCTAACCAAAATGGTTCATCGCCCTACTGAGGTTAATTCCTCACCTTTTTCTTTAGGAATTGGTTTCTGGGAAGCTCATATCAAATTTTATTTTCAGTTTTAGTGCCTTCGTTGTCTTTGTCTTCAGTCGTCAACACCCGTGGAATATTACTGTGCTGTTGTTCTTTTATACTTGTTTTGGGAGGCAGCATAGCATAGTGGTTGACCTCTCCAGTGGGATAAGATTTTTAGATTTAAAGCCTGGTTCGCACCACTTACTAGCTGTGTAACCAACCATGGAGAAATGTATTAAGTTCTCTGTTTTCTTTTTCCATTTATAAAATGTGGGCGATAAAAGTAGTGCCTATCTCAAAAGGTTGCTGTGAAGGTTAAAATTCTTAGAGGAGTTCTTAGTACATAGCTTATACCCAGTACATGTTAGTTGTTATTAATGATCGTTTTATTGATTCTGCATTTTTTATTCTAAGCTGTCTCAATTCACTTTGAAAATCTGTGGAGTAAAAATGAATGAATAAGAAAATCCCTGGAAAGTTTTGTCCTGTCTTCTTCAAGGAACCATTCCCAGCAAACTCTTCTGGGTGGGATATTTGACCGTCAGCGTTGACGGATGTACTGACTTCTTGGTGCCTCTCAAGGTCATAAACAGCCTGGGATTATCTCACTTAGTTCATTTAGTTACTCCTTGGGAGTGGCAGTCCCAAGAGGAGAAGGAATGCAATAAACTGAGTGTTGCCTGGTTATTCTCTGTGTAATCGCAGTGGCCTTCTTTCTTGTGGGCTGTTCTTAGGGTCTTGTACCCCATTGATGTCTTAGGCTCCCCTCTATGGCGGTGGTTAAAACAGAAGCACCAAGAATTAACTATAATTAACTGGGATTGAGTGCAAAGGGCTACAGCCTTGGCTAGGGAATGAGGAGGACAATATTCATATGATAGCTGAGAATGTGGTCTGAAATCAGAGATTTCTATACGAGTGTTGATCCTGCCAGTTACTAGCTTGGCTGAGCGATGATGGACAAATTACTGAGTCTTCTCATCTGTAGAATGGGTTGAATGACCCTTTAAGATAGTTGTGAGTATTAAGTGAGATAAAGCATAGGACATATAGTACCCGAAAGATATAGCACTTGATAAATAGATGCTGCAATAATATTTATGATCTTTTCCATGTGGTCTTGTGTCCAGCTGGTAACATCAGTGTTAACATCTTCCTTTCTGAATTTCTTGTTGTATAAAACCCGACAAGTCCAGCTTGTGTTCTCATTATTCTTTATTGCATTATCAAGTATCTGGTTGTGATTTGCTTGGACATTGTGAGTCAAAAATGATCTGAAGCCTTTAGGGTAGCTTGGTGATCATTCCATGTCAGATTCTTATAGGACTTTGTTTGTGTGTGATTTCTCGTGCCGGGAAGTAAATGTTTATATCAGGTCTGTATTAGGCATCCTTAGGTACAAAGACAAAGTTACACAAGAGAGTTATGGAATGATGCCTTTTGGTTAAAAAAATATAAAAGTGCATAGAAAAATAAATACCGACATTACTGGTGATTATTTAGGGAATGAATTTGGGGGAGGGAGTTGGTGGATAGAGACCTTTCACTTTTTATTTTATATACCTTTGTATAATTTGAATTCTTATTATAACATCTACATAATACTTTTATAATAAAAACCTTTTTTTTTTTTTAAGAATGATAATAATGTAATTTGTCTATAAGTCCTTCTGCCTTGTCGGCAAGATTTGCACTGAAGGCTCCTGCAAATGTAAATCTTCTACTTTCTTTGGGCCTGCCTTCTTTGGGGGGCGATTTCTTCTATTTTACGTTATAACCAAGGAATAGACCAAAGGCTGTTTTTTGGTTCAGTATAATTCCACTTGCTCACATATGGGAAGGTGGGAGCAGTCCCATAGAGGTTGCCTCCTTCCTAGTCCTATACCTAAAAGGAAATTAGTTAAGTCTTTTTAGACGCATTTTTGGAAGCCATGAGAGTACACAGTATCAGGAAATAAGTAGCTTGCTATGGACTACTTGATAGTATTTCAGAGAACCTGGATTCTAGTCCTGTCTTGGTCATTAAGTAGGTCTATGGTCATTAGTACATTGGGCTTCTCTGAATTTCACGTTCCTCACCAAGAACCTGGTGCCCTTTTAGCATCATCGCCTCCCACTCCGGTGGTTTCGGATTTCTCCTGCTGCTTATCTTATCTTTAGGTCTGTTTGAAATTAAGAATATAAATCCCTCATCATTAGTGGTATTCTGTAGGAAGAGGATATAATAGTGAGGCATCATGGGGATGCCGTGGAGGGGGAGAAGAGAAATGACCCCCCAACTCTCACCCAGAGGAAGACTAATATCAACGAATGAATGCATGTTTGAGGCTCTGTGAAGTTGCACTTTACTAACAAGGTAGAAATTCATCCTTTGCTCTGGAGCTAGGCTGCATTAGCTGTTTGAAAAAACATTCTAAACATTTTTTTCTCTTGGTTAGCCACTCATTCTCATGCTCATTCTCATTACAAATTTATCACTGGCCTGCACATTAGCTTGGCCATAATTTTTGTTAATGTTTTCAATCTGAAATTCATGGTGGAGTTGCTGAATGGCTCTTTTCGTTTGCACTCATATGTAAACACAGAGTATTTTTCTTTTCCTCTCTCATTTCTTTTTTTAAAATAAGTTCTTTTTCCTATAGACTCCCTGAGGGTACTGGTCTTGTGGTCCATGACAGTTTGACCTCATTTTAGAGCTGACTTTTTTCTTATTCTGTAGATTTCTTTGTTTGCATTCGAGCATTCAAAGGGCAACCTAAAATTAGAATTTTTTTGGTCCATATGGGGATTTGTTCTTAGAACCCGGTTGTATGTTGTTTAACTGTGTAGTAATTTTTTGTTTGTTTGTTTTTTGGTTACTTGACTTTCAGGGAGGGTAAAGAATTTTGACAAATAAAGTAAGTCCCATCTACTATGGTATGCCTGGATTTTAAATTCTGAAATACTTACCTACATTTATAGAGATAAAGAAAGATTCATAAGGAAAGTGTGGCCATAGTCAATGGATAGACACATCCTGGAACTGGGAAACCATCAAAACACCTCTCCTTATGGATTGAATCTATTGCGTGCTCTCAGTACGGTTTTTGTTATTTTTATTTTTTTTTCAAACTTCCTTCATGGAGATGTTTTGATGAAAACATACAAAATGGCTAACTAGGAAGTAATGCAATAGGGAATCTGTATTTGAGACAGCTTTAATTTTAATTCTGAGATTTTAGAGCTTACGAAGGTGTAGATTTTAAGATATGAAAACAAAGCCCATGTCACTGAATCTACCATGTGTTGTACAGCAAACTCTTGGTAGTTCTGAATTATTTCCAAAAAGGAAAAGAAGTTCGCTGAGTCTCAGAAGATCTGTCCATCAGCTTGTTTTTCTTCCTTTTCAGGTTTTTCCTCAGCTCTGTCGTTCCATTTTTTTCCCCCCTTTTAGACTTCTGCAGCATGCTGGAAAGTAGACATTTCAGTAGCCATCCTGGCATGATTGGACTATTATTTCAGTATCAGTAGGGACAAAACTACCCCCCTTTTGCAGACCACCATGTTAGTCTGCTTTTTTTTTTTTTTTTTTTAATGTAGAAGTACACTTGGAGGCTTTGTCTGCGTAGAAACACGAACTCTGCAAAGAGGAAACTCTGTTGGATTTATTGGCCCTCGCCGTATTTGAGTCTGCATATTTTTATTCTGTTTTGTTTTGGAGATTTTTTTTCTTCAATTTCTGTCCCTGTAGAAGGGTAAAATGTATGTAAGAAAATGCATTTTTGCAGGCTTTCCATATTTTCTTCTTTACCACAAATCAAGACTATAAGCCCCTCTAGTGGGTTTAATTTTTTGTGCAGTTTTATATTAAGTATTAAAGCTCCTGACATCAGTCGAAAAAAAGAAAAGAAAAAGAAAAACTAGTACCATTAATAAAGCAAACAGGTAAACGTTCGACACTTGATATTACTGAACTGTAAAATGCCAAGTGAGAATTAAACCATTCTTGGTTCCTCTGTTGGTAGTGGCTTCCTTGAAAGATTGCCATAACACAGACTCTACTCAGGCCCATTTATTTCTTTGTGCAGAAAGCTTCTGAATCGTTCCAGCTCAAAGATTTGATAATTCCTGGATTGGAAAAATATCTGTTCCCATTTTGCGGTGGGCTGTTTTGGCATTTATACTGATTGGCTAAGAAAAGTGGCTTATTTGTGGTATTTGGTTTTAGGTATTTGGGCCACAGACCAAGTTTCAAACCGTTTACATATTGCACACTTAGTTTAAAATGTGTTTTGCACAAGGACTTAAAACCGAAATCAAGAAAAAAAATTAAGTCTTTCACCAGCTAAGCAACTTAAGCATGTTTCCCTAATTTCCTGATTTAGCCTTTTGCTATGACATAGACAGTATACGGGCTCTATTTTGGTCCTGAATTTTGGAAAATAGTTCTTTTTTTGTTTCATTTTGCTTTGCCTTAAGACTTCAAAGATAACTACAGAAGCCTATCAGACTGTATTAAATATTTTCTTTTTTAAATCACAAATATCATATCCATCGCTCTTGGTTTTACCTTATGTTTAACACATTCCATTTTTAAAAATATTACCAACTTTTGTATACTGGTCCTGCTTGGGTGGGCAAGGAATATAATGAGGAGATGTTGTGTTATGGAGAAGAGGAGAAATGGGAATATGTTTGAAGGAGAAAGAGAGAGGGATGGAAAGAAGGGAGAAAGAGAGACAGACAGACTAGCAGATAAATACATTAGATCATAACTCTTTCTTGCAATTATGATGTTCCTGGCCTTGGGCTTGACTGTAATACCAGGAGAGTGTCAGCATCCTTAAACATCAGTCAAGATGAGCTTTATAAGGAGATAAGACCAATTGTACCTTAACTTTCTGGGTTATGCATACCAACCCCATATACCAATGAATCCAGCCCTTGAAAGGATCAGCATAGCAATTTTTGATACATTGACCTGTTTTGGTCTCTGAGAAGGACAATTTGTTAGGCCCTTTTAGGTAACTCAAACTTTAGGTTTGTATTTCAATATTTAAAAAAAAAAATCCATTTGACAAATAACAAACGATGAACTGGCTTTTTGAGAAATGTAAGAATATCTGAAATTGCGATTTCCCAAGGTTGGCCATCTGGTAGTATCTGGGAGACTTCCCATATGCTGTGCTCAAATTCCAACTTTTACAGGTTAACTTGTTTTCACTTTCTTCTTAACCCTCACAGTCTGGGCACAACTGGTAGCACTGAAACCTATTTTGACTCAACAAACTCAGAGAACAGAAGATGGGGAGTGCAGATCTTGGGAAGAACAAACCAGGAAAGAGGTGTTAACTCCTGGAGGATATCAATTCCTCATTCTTCCATAATGCAGTTCAAAGGAGATTAATGTTTTCCCTATGTGGGATATAAAGGCTTGGGTATCTGCTCAGTACTGTGGAGTGAGCCCCGTCCCACCCCCACCCCCACTGACACTCTCAAGGACCATGAGGGGAAATAATAGCCCCACGGGAGGTGGTTTGCTCCACATTGTGCCCCTTGGATGCCTGGTCTGTTTTGCATCTCTCCATCTCGACCCCTCGAAGTTAATGGCAGTCGGCACGCTCCACTGTTTATCTTGGAATTCGATACCATCATCTTGGCAACAAAACTGGGACCTTTACTGCTCAGATTGTTTGTCATTTGTTGTTAATTATCTGTTACCATAAATTCTGCACTTTGAGGAAAAAGGGAATGTTTTGAAATATTTCCTCCAACATGTAAGTGGAGCTTCATTTTCTGTGGACAAAAGAGGGGGAAAAAATCAGCCCTTTTGGGAATTGGTTTCAGGGAAATCAAATGCCCTGGTTTTTCAGACAGGCTTGTAGATCCATCCCGCGAATGCAACCAGAATTTGCAGCGAAAGAACTGTTGCAATTTAGCAATGGTCTATATTTGGGAGAGGTACTCCCCCTCCCCCCCTGCCCCACTCCTTTCAAGAAAAAAATAATTTAACTTTGCATAAGGGGTTTTGCTTTTATCACGCTCTCTTTGTGCCATAATTGTGTTCTGCGTGTGAGAGAGCCTGTTCCCTGCAGTCCGTTCCTTCCTTTCAAAGGTTATTAAGACAAAGCAGTCCAGAGTGAAAAGTAGCTTCTGCTTACCTGCCTTTATGAGGTGTTTATTTTGTTAAGTGTAGAATTAAAATGAGCTTTCTGGCCATTAGTGGATTTTAGTCATGCCCCCACACTCTGCAGGGAAGGTTGTGTCACCTTATAAACAAGCATTGCTGTTTTGCAAGGTGCTGTACCACGGGCTGCAGGAGCCACTGCTGGACTTAATATCTTAATAAAGCCGTAAGCAGAAGAATATGAGCGACAGGAAGAATGAATGCATATATTTTGGAAGGGAGAACTCAGGAGGAGAGGGGTTGTTGCCTGGCAGAAATCCAGGCACATTTATATATATATATATATATATATATATATATATATATATATATTTTTTTTTTTTTTAAAAGCTCTCCACCCCCCCGCCCCCAATAGTATATCCGTATTCCGGTCTGTCTCTCCACTCCCATGCCCCTTTCATGTGTTCCAGTATATTCTCTACTACTAGTGCCTTAGCTTTACTGTGGGGATCATAATAATACATGCTTCACTAGGTAACAGTGAAGTTTCTGTTAGAGGATGCTTAGTGCTTAGTAAAGCACGTGGCACAGCTTCTCAATGCTCAATGCGTGGTAGCTATTATTACCAATAATGTTGTTCCTCGAGACCTGGGCCCCAACGTTAACCCTTGAGCTGCCGCAGAGTCTTCACGGCGGCACGTGGCCCATCGTTGCCGTAACTTTTTTCTGATGCCATTAAATGTCTGTTTTACTCTTGTTGAGATGTTTTTGTTTTTGTTTCCGTTTCCTCTTGCTTTTAAAGTTTCTAGGGCTGGGCTGTCTCCCAGGGGACTCCCACACTGGGATGGAGGGACTGAGTCTGTGTGAATTTACTGAGAGCCAGGGGCATGGACTTAATCTACTCTCCACTCCCTCCCGGCTTGCTACCTGAGACAGTGTGACTCTGAGATGTGCCTTTACTGGAGCTGCAGGATTTACTGGGGTCTGCTGCCTTTGGTTTCCTCAGAACTGGAGAATGTTCTCCCCAGGCTTATAAGGAATCACGATAATAGTGCTGAGCACCCTTTCTACATATCCCATTATTCTTTTATTTCTTCCGTGTCAGTGCTTTTTAAGGGAGTACATTAGGTATGTGTGTACTTTTAGCGCACAGATTACAATCAGACTTGAGGATTAAGAAATGTGTGTTAAATTAGTGTCTCAGACTTAGTAACAGTTTGAGTATGAAAAATAAGAGACTGGGGGGAGGAGAATGGAGGTTGGGGGAAAAAACACTGTCAGACCGCTCTGGGGGAGGCTGGGAAAAGGATTTAACACTTTGGATTTTTTAGAAGCCATTAAAACTCTGATGGGATCAGATTACCTGACTGCACATCTGAAACATGAAACTCTTGCCCTAAACCGTGCAATTGAGTTAAGCGCAAAATTCAAGGCCTCCCCCTAAGACTGGCCTCACTGGGAATCGCGAAATGATTTCCTTTGAGAGGAGCAGGGACTACAGTGAGGTTTTTATGGCCAATTTAGTCTGTATACTGGTGCCAGCCAGACATTTGGCAGCAGTTAGTGCCAACTTTGGTGATCTGTCTGCCGATTTTTACCAAGGTCTTCGATCCTGTTGGTGTTTGGTGCTGACATTGAAGGGAAGACATTTCGTAAATCCAACTTTCTAGGCACACCTCCTGAATTTTTTGTTTTTAATTTATTCCACGTGAGTCGTACTTGAAGAGGTGTGGGGAGAGCATCAGGCTGGTCCACTGCCCTAAACTTTGAGATTCAGAGTGATGTCCACAGCTCTCCTCCCTCAATACTATTTCCTCTCCCCCTCCTTTGTCACTTCTTTAGGGGAGCCCCACCCCCCTCTCTGGATTATGTGTACCTTTGTATGTATATAGACAGTCCCTGACTTCGAGTTGACGTGAGATTTTTCGACTTCACCACAGTGCAAAAGTGATATTTAGTAGAAACTGTAGAAACTAGAGCCAGACTTGAATTTGGATCTTTTCCTGGGCCAGCAGTACAGGATTCAGTCCCCTTTGGTGATGCCAGGCAGTGGCTGCCACAGCTCCCAGTCAGTATGCAATCATGAAAGTCAACAACCAGTACACTCACAACCCTTCTGTACCCATATTCTGTTTTTCTATTCTGTTTTTACTTTTCTGTTTTTCACTTCCAGTATGGTATTCAGTAAACTGCATGAGCTAGTCAACACTTTATTATAAGATGAGCTTTATGTTACATGATTTTGTCCAACTGTAGGCTAGTGTGTTGTGAGCATGGTCAAGGTAGGGTAGGTTAAGCTGTGATGTTCCTCAGGTTAGATGTATTAAATGCATTTTTGACTTACAATATTTCCAACTTACAATGGGTTTATTGGGAGGTAACCCAGTTATAAGTTGAGAAGGCTCTGTATTCGGAGTACCTATAAGTAATGCTTTTCTTTGGCTCCAGTTATCATACATGCATTTTAATTTATTTTTTAAAGATTTATTTGGGAGGGAGAGTGTGAGTCAGGGGAGGGGCAGAGGGAGAGGAAGACAAGCAGACTCCCTGCTGAGTGGGGAGCCAGCCATGGGGCTCCATCCCAGGACCCTGAGATCACAATCTGAGCTGAAACCAAGAGTCAGATGCTCAACCGACTGAGCCACCTGGCACCCCCATAAATGTATTTTTTAAGTATTTGTGAAATGACTGTCTTCCACTAGGCTATGAAAGCAGCTACTCTGTTTTTGTAGTTTTCTTTTCTTTTTTTCTTTTCTCTTTCGTCTCTTCTCTTCTTTTCTTTTCTTTTTTCTTTTCTTTTCACCTGCCTCTATCCAGATCACCTCTCACGGTACTAGACACATTCTAGACACTAAGTACTTGTTGAATGAATGAATGAAAGTGGAGCTTGCAAGGATTCAGTACTCTCTTAGTTTGTGCTTCTCCAATAAATCTGTGCTCCCTCGTCATCATCCATTCATTTTGAGACCGCGTATTCAGACTTGACCAAATACTTGGCTTTAAAAAGGGTAACTTATATAAGTCTCCCGTATTTTTTTCAGGGTGGAGCTGGATGGAGCTCAGAGTGAGTATTTCTGATACTCCTACACTAATGCTGTAATCTGTCCTGCCTTCAGTTGTCATTTGCATTGGCAGTAGTAAATTCTCATTTCTAACATAAGAAAAACATCAATTTCACTTTCAGCTTGACCCTAAAGATTTGGGTTTCCTATATTTTTCTCTAAAAACTGAGGCATTAGAAAGTATATAATTTTAATTCCTTTGTAAAATGCTTATTTATTGATCTTATTTGGAGTCGACGATCATTGGATAGAAGCATGAAATTAATTAGGATATATTTCAGCCCAGTGATTAGGAGTCTGACTGACAACTGCCCCTAATCTGTGGACTCGACCTGAAATGAAGACCTTGAAAACAGGTCATCTGTTAATCATGGGAATCGTGCATTTTGCCTAAGGCGAACCAGTTTTATTCTGTACTTGTATGTTTTGTAACAACTTTCCTTTTTTTTGTTTGAGATAATAAACTCTTATTATTAATGAGCTCTTGTAGAATAACCATTTTAACAGAAATCTGTGATTTGGGTTAAGTACAGATAACACTGTCCTCGCAATATTGGTGTTCGATAGCGATTGGAAACCTTTTTAAAAATTTAATATAAGGGAAAACAGATGAAACTCAAAGTAAGTATGTAATGGAGCGCTGATGATGGGTGACTAAGCTCTAAGCCCCTTGAAAACCAAATGATTAAAAAAGCCCCACATAAAGCGGCAAGCTTAAGGAAAAATTTTATATGGAGAAGAACTTAAAAGAGGGGAGATAATAAGAAAAAGAGGCTTGCGTTTCAAGCACTTCGGGGCAGGAAGTTTTTAATTTAGGCGACTGGCTTCAGGTTTTTTCCCTGACTGTCCCCACAATTGTATCTGCTAAGGAAGGTGTTGTATAATTAGGCTTTCTGGAGATGCCCTTTGGCTGAAGACCTAATTGAATTTCTGGACTGGAGGGCTGGACTAGAATTGGGGGAGCTTTTTGCCCTGCAGGTAGAAGCCCTTTGATGGACCTGCTTCTCTGATAAGTACCCGTCGTGACTGGCAGTGACATTGTTTAGGTAAAGTATGGTTTAGTAATTGAGGAGTCTGTGCTCCTCAGTATAGGAAAATCTTTCTTTAAAATAGGGAAGACACCAAAATCCACATGTGCAATTTAAATGAGCTTGTATTCTGCATTATAAATATGCACCGGATGCCAAGTAGAAAACCGGAACACTCTCTCAGGATGCTGTTAGGGCCAAGCGGAATCTCATTAGGGACAGCTTCAAAGATCAGTTCCTCGTGTCCATAAAAACAAGTGTAAATTATCTGGTGCGCGCCTGCTGTTAGCAGTTGCGCTGTTGCATTATGCATGATCCAGACTGCACAGAGGCGGCACGGGCTGCACAGAGTTCTGCAGGGTACATGGGGATTTCTTCACCCACACGTACATATACACACACGTCTATGTATTTATATATATAGTTTGGTGCTGAGCCTACATTTTGGAAATTTATTGGTGTCTTTTAGTTAATGGAGGGTGCCGTGTATAACCTGCTCCTACATTTTTGATGAATCGGAGTCAGTTCAGAGAGGCATGATAAGGCTTTGAATTGTTTATATGAACAACCAATCTACCCAGATTTATGTATCTTGTTTGCTCACATCTAGAGTTGGATCAGGGGCCACGAATGGGTTCGATGCACATAGAATCAGGTGCGTTTTGTTTCTACCATTCTCTCCCTCTTTTTGGTCTCTTGGGTATATTTTTAAGATAGCGTGAAAACCCTGTAAATTAAGAAAACGTAGTCAAGTTTAACACACGGGGCTTTAATAGTTTGCGAATAAACGCCGAAGGGTCTGGAATATATTCCTGAGCTTCACTGTGTGAAGAGATAGAGAGGCAATAGAGTGCAGTGTTGAAGATTGTGGACTCTAGAACCAGACTGCCAAGGTTCGAGTCTTGGTCTGCTTTTCTTACTAGCTGTGTGACTTTGGAGAAGCTACCTAACCTGTCTGTGTTCTCATTTGCAAATGAGGGGAAAAATTCGTACGTGTCTCATAGAGCTGTCGTGGATGCTAAATCGGTTGCTTTATGTGTATTACCTAGAACAATTCCTGGGACACAGTAAGTCCTGTCAACGTGTTTGCCCGTATCGGTGTTATCAGCTTTACTATCAGAGGTAGAACACCTTCCAGTGCAGCTGGGGGAGCTGAGGTGTGGCACACCCGGAGACTCGGTTCATAAGCCTATGTGTGCCTGAGTAGACACGTACACGTGAGACTGAGGGCAGGCAAAGTCAGGGAACTTGCCGTGAATTGAGAGGAGCCATAAAAAATATAAAATACTTAATAATATGTATCTTTGTTGTTCGTATAACCCATGGAAATAACCGTGAGATTTGGGGGAAAGGGTAAGAAAAAAGAGGCAGCTTTCCTCTCTCCAGAGTAGGAGAGTGGCTATAATATCTCCCGTTCCCACTTGTTGCTCATACACAGCCTAGTCCCAGGACAAGAAGCACGTGGAAAAAGGATCAAAAGAGCAGCCTTACACAGTACCCACGACTTAAGTCCACAAGCACTACAGCACCGTTACCGCCATTTTGAAACTTACATTTGCAAATATAAAGGGATGGTCAAAATAGCTTTATTTCTCTTTCCAAACTAGAAGCTCGGTCAGGGCAGGGCTGATGCGGGCTGATCTTGAATCCAGCACAGTGCCCGAGGGCTCAGTAATCAAATACATCTTTAACAAGTTAACAGTCTTCAACATGTGTGTATGTAATTTTGTCCTCATGGTACATTCTCTCTGAACTTAAAATCTTCCCATCGTCTTTAGAGAGTCATTCCTGCAATTACAGTGCTCGCCCCAGGACTAGTTACTGCCAACCTTGCTTGGTTCAGTGTTCCTCCTTATAGTTTGCTGAAGATGCCCCTGCCACCTGCTGTCACTCACTCATCAACACCTGAAGAATGGTTTGTTCATAACTTTCATATTTTGGCATTGAGTGACTGAGGCCTCTTTTGTGATTCTCTGATCCTCTAACACCTTTTTTTTTTTTTTTTTGGAAACGAGAACCTCTAAAATATTGGCATAACACAAAGAACTTTTTTCCTTGATGGAAGTCTTGGAAGCCGTCTACAGATAGGGAGGAAATGAGCAAGAGGAGTGGGAGGTCTGGGGAAAGTTGGGTGTCACTGAAAATGTTTCAA
The DNA here is from genome assembly GCA_028534135.1 of Potos flavus. Classification (NCBI taxonomy): domain Eukaryota; kingdom Metazoa; phylum Chordata; class Mammalia; order Carnivora; family Procyonidae; genus Potos; species Potos flavus. Next base: position 71,180,283 of record CM052884.1, on the reverse strand, counting down.
TGAATGAATGAATCAGTCAATCAGTATTTGCCAGAAGTAGTTAGGTGGGTTAGGTATAGTGGCTGTTTCACCTAATTGCTTTATTCCCTGAGTGTAGCACAGTGTCTGCTGTAATAAATAAATAGTTGTTGATGAATAAATGAATGTCTTCTTGGGTCTAGCAGTCAGAATAGTGTAGAACTGTAAGCCACCCATTGTTGTCTGCTAGGGGTGTTTTGCCTATTTAGGGAGACAATCAAATACACCTGAATTAAATAATATTTAATAAAACAATTGTGTGCATTCTTATTAGTAGTCTGTCAAGGTGTATTTTTGTATACTTGCCATGTGCTGTGTTTACTGTGAGGGAAACATGTGGAGACATATACGGCCAGTTGGTGACTCAGAGAGGTTGAGGGACCTGATCAAGATCACACAGGACTGCTGGTCATAGTTTTTATGACCCTCACTGAGTAGAAAGTGCTTAAGGAACTGACAGTGTGAGGCAGATATTAAATCCTAATGGAGTAGGAGAGGTGAGCGAGAATTTCTTCAAGAACATGTCTGATATAAGCCTTTTCCATCTGACAATTAAGTCAATTAAATTGCTTTCCAGTTTTATTTCCTAATTTTCCCTGTAGACATACCCCAGGTCAAAGTATCTTCACGTCTGACTCTTGTCCCAAACATGAAAGAAGGGAGGCCCCCTGGAGGAGGCACCCTATGATGGAAAGCAGTATCAATTAAACAGGAGTGACTATTTTCTGCCCTGGAGGATCGCACTTTGCTTTCATATTATAATGTATCCTCCTGCTCTTACCACTACCACTCTTGGGTACCTTGGTTCCTTTCAAATCAGGCAGCATCTTCTGGATCCCAGGGCTCCAGAAACCACTGCCATTTCCTACTCAGAGACGACATACTTGGAGAGCAATTGCATTTTTGCTAGGATGCAGGAGTTGAGAAGTATGCAAATGCCATGGGTTTGGGTAATGGCTCATTCCAAACAAGTTAAATGGTTTGGGGGCCTACTGCTTGCGCTGTGTGGAAATGAGCAAACCTATATGCTTTTAGGTCTTTTCCATTTGGAGACATGAAGATGGAAGTTTGGATGCTTCAAAGCAATAAATGTTACAAAGTTCAATTTAAGTGTAGTTTTGAGACCTGACTGTGGCTAAGTATCCAAGATCAAGGGTAGCTTCAAAGGCCCTCCCTTTTTGACAAGTTCTCAAAGGTTACTATTTGGAAATGATGTCTCAGACCAAAAAACAGTGGTGTTATTGCACAGAAAATTGCTCCTGTTATCCATAATTGGTGTTGGCATCACTCAGTAGACCACCGAAGTGTGTCTTCTTCATTAAGATGGAGAAACCCCGTGGCCACAAGTCACTCCACAAGGAGGATTTCCAGCCACATGCAATATCCCTCTTGGAAAATGCTCTCTCTGGCAGGTGTGAGGTATCACACTAAACTTCTCTCCGTTAAAACTGCAGCTGGGCCCAAGTTGGCTTTGGCGATGGTCCTCCTTGCTTGGGGTGCTGCCGATCTAACTCTCAGTAAGATTCTAGCCAAGTGCCTAGGCTGTTGGTGCAACGGCTGACAGCTGGGCATTAGTTCAGTTGCTGGTGGTTAGCCAGGAGTACCTGTTAGATCTTTAAAAATGGAGCATCGCAGAAAGTAGGAGAATTTTTCCAGCTCTGTTGCTTTTCTGGGAAGTTCAGAGATGGTATTTGGCAGCCACCTTCGCACTGAGTTCTGACTGTTGAACTTCATAATAGGAAAATTTTCTAATAAAAGTTTTATTATTTATTTTATTATTTATTTATTTTTCTAATAAAAGCTCTAAGTTTTTGGTGATGGTTAAGATTAGTAGTTCTGGAATGATCAAGACCCCATCTGAGTAGGCAGAAGAAGTTCATAAAATATGCAATGCGAGGAATCCTGCTAGTGAATATATTGGTTCTAGCAATCTACATTTCACTGTAGAAATTATACATCTCTACTGTCTATGTACAAATACGTTTGTGTGTACACATGCACACACACCCATAGATAAATGAAGGCTTAAAATTAAACATAGTTGCAAGTGCTTCCTGAACACTTCTGTAAAGCAAATAAAACATTGGACCTTGTTTGCATGTGGGTTGGACACCTCAGCTAACGATTACTCACACAGTTGACCTTGTTTTCTATTGAGGGCACCAAGAAGCCACATTATTAAGCATATTGGGTCAACTCAGGGTTCACTGTTAACATAATTTTTCTTTCTGTGGAGATGAAAAGGTCTTCAGGCAGATTTTTCTTTTCTTTTCTCTTTCTTTCTGTTCCATATTCGTGGGGGGAGTAGCATGATTTTTGCATGACTCTTGGCCGGCTCTATAAATAAGCAGATTCAGTCTTTTGTTTTAAATGTAATCAGCAAGATTGCATTTGCATTGCTTGTAAGTGAATCACATAAGTGAAATTACATTGCCTGCATCTCATTTGGTATCATAAAATGTTATGGGATGCAGGCTGTTTTTCTCCAACTAAAGTGTCTTGAGTTAGTATTAGGGTGCTTGCTTTCATTTTCCTTTGTGACCAAATTTGGTGCATTCTACAGAGCTAGGGCTCATATTTTCACTTATGTTAGTTGCTGGAGAAATACTTATATTCTCTAGAATGAGCTAAGATATTGGTTCAGTAGGGGGTAAATGGGGTTTTAAGACTATCGCATGTCGTGTAGCAAGTGATTGCTAATCACTTTCTGTGTTTGTGACAACTTCTGCTTACTAAGAGTAAATGCCAGTCGCTGTTGGTTGGAGGTATAAAGGAACCTGAAGCTTTTCAGGCAGTTGGCTCCAGAAAATGGTTTATGCAAAAACAAACACAAAAATAAAAACTTCAGTTTGTCACCATTTTTTTTTTAGTGACCAGTATAAAATACATATCTTAATTGGCTCTTTAGAAGATATTCTTAAGGCCAATGATTTAAAAGTCATTTTGCGATTACCCTGCTTATTTCCTTGAAAATAAATAATTTAACACAACAATAATAATCGCTGACTCCAAAAGTCAGTAATTTCAGTGACAAATGAGAATGCTCTATTTCACAAATCACCCTCCTCCTCCCTGAGGTTTTCTTAATTCATGAATTTTTAAGATGGAAGTTGAAGAAAAGGTATGAGTTCTTCGATAACCTATAACACAGTGTGGTTATCCACAAAACCTCTCTTTATTAACTACATTATTGATAAACCCTACAAAGCAGCAGGCAGCTAGTGCTGATTATGCCCTTTGCCAAATGGGAAGACTGCTCTCAAGAAGAGAAAGCAAGCCAGTTATAGTGATTTACCAACAGTGAAGGTGCTTAGTAATGAATGGTGATCTTTGCTTATTTGGAAAGGTATTAGTAGAGAGAAGTGGGAAGAATTAAATGTGATGAGTGGGAAATTGAAATAGGAGACCATGCATTTTTTTCTATCAGAAGAGAAGACTTAAGGATACTAAACCCAAAAGAAAAACTAACATTCTAAAATAGCTTACAAAAATTTTTGGGTAAGGTTTTGAAGGAGATAAGAAGTTTTGTGTTCTCGTATTATTTAAACAAATGTGTCTAAAAAATATCATACGGAAGGAGAGGAGTGAGTCTAGATTCTTTTTAATTAGTAAACTTTACATTGAAGCATAACATGTGTATGGTGAAGTGTACAAATTAACTGTATTCGACTCAGTGAATTTTCACAAAGGGAACATACTTGCGTGACCGGCATCAGATGTAGTTTTAAAGATCATTTGTGTTAGTCTGCAAAATAATATTCAGAAGTCATAAGAATTGAAATGTTATTGTAATCTACAATAAAATTTTATTAATAAAAATGGTAGAGACCACTGTTACTATTGCTATGTGGTTTACAAAGAAGATAATTATACGCTTTGGGATCCCAGTGGCTTCCCTAAGATTCCTCCGCCTTGGATGTTGCATGGCTTAAAGTCGCATATGTGACTACTGCGACTTTTATTTAAACTGGTCTCTGAGGCGTACTTTTCATTTGTAGTCACTTAAGATTTCCTGAAAGCTTCTCTCTGTGATTTGAAAAATTCTCTGGATAATATTTCCAAATTGATGACCTTCTTGAGTTAAAATATTTTTTTTTTAGTCTAGCTTAAAAGATATCTTTATTTTCTATTCTATTCATCACCATTTTCTCATTGAAAAAATTAACCATGCCTATCCCACTTCAAATGAACAGCTGCACTTTGAAACTAGATCCTTCTTTTGGCTGTAATTGTCTAAATGAGGAGGACCAGGTTTGCTAGCTGTTTGAAAAGAATTGGTTGTGACTGTAAAGCATTTTTATGCTTTCAGTTTTTTCTCTTCAAATTTTGGTGTTCCCGAGCTAGGGGGAAAAAAAGAGAAAGGAAGGAAGCAAGGAAGGAGGGAGAGAGGAAAGGAAGGAAGGAAACAAAAGAAAGAAAGAAGGGTTGGGGGAAAGCAGTTTACAAAATATCTATAAGCAAGGCAGTTCTGGGAATAGCTTAACTCTAGCTTTGGGGGAAAGAGAAAGATAAAGGATGACCCCAAAAGTTCAACCTGAGAAAGACTATCACTACGGTGCTAGAAGCGCGACCATAAACCACTGACCCAGATTGTTCATTTCTTTTTAATATATTCACTAGAATGAATAGAATAATAAAAAAATAGATACATATGTATATACGTGTGTGTGTGTGTGTGTGTGTGTGTGTGTGTGTGTATTCTGTTTGGTGTGCTTATGACCTCGTCCTGCAAAACTGCATTGCAGAGAACAGTTGTGAAACTCTCTTCACGGTTTGTCTTTGAAGCTAGTTCATGGGCATATGTGGAAAGAGTTCTCTATATCTTCCAGCTACAGAAATCATCTTCATCACACTTGTTCATACCTTCCTGGCACCTTACAGTGCCAGTTCCGCACACCCAAGGAATAAAATTCACTCGTTAGTTCTTACCTTTGATCTTCTCACTCTGGCCACAGGGCTCTTTAGACTCACCAGACTAAATGTCTTCTTTGGTTGGACCCCTTACGGTCATTACCACGAAGAGGTACTACAGCAACTTTCTACTTGTCCGTAAAGGTATAGGACTGACTACTGGAAAGTTGATCCAACAGTTGATCCAAATGATCCTATATGAATGGGAAATAGGGTCTCTCAGCTTAGAGACTAAAATAATGGCACATTTTGTTGTTTAAGTGACCAAGGTGGCAGATTAGAGTTGTTTACTGATTGGTTACTTAACAAGTGGCCATTCTTTTTTATTTTTTTTTGAAGGGAACTAACAATCATAATAGATTACCTGGCTATATAGGTGTTTTGAATCTCACAATAGCTAGGGAAGAATATTTCCAAATGAACATGAATTATAGCTCTGTTTATTATACCATTGTGAAAGCTAATAATTTGTCTTGACATAATCGCTGCTTTTAGGCTATCAGGAGTCACGAATAAGAGAAAATATAAAATATATTTGAATTCTTTTATTTTGATTATACAAAATTATACATTGTCTCCAACAAAAAATTTGGGATTGATACCTCTAAGTAAGATAGAAATATTCTAAAACTTACTTCGCCATGTAAATAGAATAGCAGGTATAACTGTATCAGAGTTTTGGTATGTATTTGCTTATTTGACATGGTCATTCTTTTATTCATTCACTAATTCAAATAGTTATTGAACTCCTGCTATGTACTAGGCAAGCAAACTTGCCTGAGTTTGGGATTGTTTAATAAATTAAAATGGTAATCTTACCAATTTATTGTGGAGGAAAATGGTTCAATGTAATGCCCAATGATGATGCTAATCAGCCTCGATACAAAGTTTGTTCTAGTGGCGCCTGGGTGGCTCAGTTGGTTAAGCGTCTGCCTTCAGCTTGGGTCATGATCCCAGGGTGCTGGGATCCACCCCTGCGTTGGGCTCCCTGCTCGGCAGGAAGCCTGCATCTCCCTCTCCCACTCTCCTGCTTGTGTTCCCTCTCTCACTTTGTCTCTCTCTGTCAAATGAATAAAATTTAAAAAAAAAAATTGTTCTAGCCTAGAGTATAAAGCTAACCCTTATTTTTTGGTTATTTTTCCCATTCTGATGGCTTTTTTCTTCATTTTATTATCCTATCTTGGTTAAACACTACTTTTGGGGAACCCCTTTTCTCTCTCCTTTAAGACATCTTAGATCTTCTGGACTGCAGGGCACACAGACTAAGTTAGACTAACGAAACTGGTTAAAAAAAAGGCAAGCCAGATAGGACAAGGTAACATCTACAGAGATAATAATAATAGAATAATGGCTATTAACTACTGAGTGCTTACTGTATACCCAGCTAAGTGCTAACTGATTTAGTGCATTATCTTATGCAGTTCTCACCAAAACTCTCAGAAGTAGGTGGTATTATTCCCATTTTGCAGATAAGAAAAGCAAGATTAAGATTTCACAGCTGGTGAGGGAAAGATACATTTGTCTCAGTTTATGGATCATGCTAGTCTGTCAAGGAGGCCATGACAGACCCATGAATTAATTTGGATTTTGACTGTTTTCTTTTCTTTTCCAAAACAATGCTCATGATAAAACCATGTGGAACTGAAGTCATGAAGAACGTGAAGTTAAATACAATCCAGATCCACAAACATATTTTTTGGAATAGTTCCACGGATTGAGGCTCTGTAGAGAAGCATGACCTAGCATGACTTTTTTACTCAGAAACACAAATATGGAGGAATTCATTATTTGGCGGCCGAGGGGTCAAAGGAGAAAAGCATATTCAATTGAGAATCAAATGGTATAAGCCTCAGTTCCCTCATCTGTAAAATGGAACAAATACTAGTTAGAGCAGATGGTTTCCAAAGATCCTTGGATTTCAAGCTTTCTAAGATTTTAGGCTGAAGTCACTCAGAATTTCTCATATTAGTTCCTAGACTTTCCACTCCAAGGCCACTGGGATTAGGTGATAGTGCAAGGGAGAGTTTCATATGGAAATAGCACACTCACAGGTTATGAATTCCAGAGGGAACACTCGAGACTGTTAACCCATTCAGCTGAACACCCAAAGCTGAATGTAAAAATTTAAGGAGGAAAAGATTTTCTCTACTTCGAGGTACATTTGGGGTCCTATGGAAGTGTGAAATAAATATGTGGAGTCTGGGCCCTTTATTGACTGGAATAGAGAATTTCAGATTCCAGAGAAGTGTGTCAGGATTTCTTCTTTTTACTAGTTTGAAGTGTATTCATCGAAGAATATGTCAGTGGCCTGAGAGGCTATAGGTCTGGGAGCTTTTAGTTTCAGAATTAATGTTGACTCATGCTCTGATATTGGACGAATCTCTCTCAATACCTGAGCCCCATTTTCTTCTCTGTAAGATGTAAAATAGATCCCCAAAACTGCTTTCTGATGCTAAAAATCTAGAAATCAGTATATCTTTTGATATCCCTAAAGCAAGAGAGTGACGATACAATGGTCGTGTTTGGTGTGGCCACAGTCCCACGTGATGTGTGTGATGACTGAAGGACCAGCTCAGGGGACCTGGACTGAGGTGGTTTCTATAGAGAAGAAGAAAACTCCAACATTGAAAAAATAATTTGCAGTTGAATGAGAACGGTTTGTTCTCTGGAGTGAGTTAAATAGGTGATGATAAGCCTGCTGTTGTACACAATGGCGGCTAGAAAATGGTGGAGGAGGCCAGATTGTCCGGCCCAGCACACTGCTGCGGAGTCCCGGAGACTGCTTTTAGGGTTGACGTGAGCTGCAGGTTTTGAAAGGACGAGAGCTCACATGGCTGTTTGGAGCTGTACACCCGTGAACTTGAGTCAGGGAGGCCAGCACGGGGCAGGCAAATGTGGGGGACATTCCAACTCAAAGATAGTGTGGCAGCACGCTGCAGACCTCTCATGGATATTCTTCAGTTTGGGGGCAGAAATTTAAAAATAGGAGCCTAGCCTTAAAGGCACGGTACAAGGGCAAACTGATTGTAGTCCCTGGAAATGTGGGAGGTTATGAAAGCTTAGTAACAGGAAGGAGGCAGAAGCCCGTTTATGAGAACTGAAATGGTAAAAGGCATAGCAGAGCAAGGTGTCAGATGGCTTGTCCCTGAGCTGCTTGAGGCATGGATTGGGATTTTCTGAATGCTGTCTATGGTCAGGGTTGATCAGGGTTGGTCAGAGTTGGTTCAGAAGCCTGGTCTTGAGTTGAGCTGAGCGGTGGGCATGATGCTGCCATGGGTCTGAGTAGAGAACAGACATGAAGGCAGAGAACCCTGCCCTGCAGTGGGGAAATTCACAAAGTGCCCTAAGGACCCTTTGCTGGTCAAGCTGCCCCAAGGCAAACCAGAAGTCTAGGATGGGCTTTTTCTCTCTTGTTCTTAGTTTGTTTCATAAGGTTAAAGAAAAAGAAGCAGTAGTCTTCAAGTTCGTGAGGTCCTTGATCTTCTGTTTATGATTATTTACACTCATAAATTGTCAGTGCCATCAGACCACTCAATAGTTTCCTCCTCCTCGCAGTATGAACTTGTCAATAATACCAATGTCCTTACAATGTAAGACACACCTCCCTTGTACCAGAGATAGTCTTGGGAGTTGTAGATGCCATATTTAATGGCTATTTATCCCTCCTTCGTGTGGCTTGAATCAGAATACCGACCCAGCTCTCCTTCTGACAAAGCCCATTCTTTTCCATGAGGCCATCCTGACTTTTGACTTAAAGTCGCTTTTTTTCCCTGTTTCTCAATCTTGTTTTTCACGGAACAATGACGATTTCCAAAGTTCTAGCTACTGTGCATAGAGGTTCACAAATGCTGCCTTCTCTTTGCATATCTTTAAGTGCTTAAAACAAAAATCCATGTTTGTTTCAACTGTGGGAAATGTAACAATCAAGTACCTAAATCGAAAGGCATGGCGCACTGAATTTGGGATCTTAATATGACAGTCATGCATGGGCATGAAGCTCATATATGAGCGTTGATAATTGTGTTTTCTAACTTCATTGTGACATTCTGTGACCATAAGCAAGATCTACATTGGCTGCTGCTGCTGCTTTTTTTTTTTTTTTTTTTTGCTGCATAAGTTTTGTCCTTCTGCCTCTTTTTCTTTTCTGAAAGAAAATATAATGAACATGGTACATTACTTTAAAAAGTAGGTTTCATGGTGCAGTTGGTAGCAAATGGTGTTGAATGGTGAGGGAACAGTGATTTCTGGAAATAAACTGTTTAGGGGAAGAGGAGAAAAGCAGATACTCTCGTCTGTGCCCTCTTTGCATTGGAGCACACGCTGCGAGCTGCAAAGGTGGGAGGTGTTTGTGCTCTTCCCTGTGCTCACGGTGGGTGGCCAGGGCTGTCGAGAACCTTATTTTATTTATCTTAGAGGAGTTGCTGTAATTGTTTACCAGAACTACTGGCATTTGGGGTTCACACATCACCGAACTCCTGGACTGTTGGTATTTGACGAGTAGGACCCACGGTGTTTCTCACTTACGGAGAGAAGCTACGTAGCGAGTTCCCAAAATGGCCCTGTTTACGACCGCAGGCAGGCCCCGTTGTTAGCGTCGTGTGTCTAGAAATCTTGTCTGGGCTTGACAGCTTAAAAGCCTTTTGGAGGAGTTCAGCAAGGGGAAATGGTTAAGAACACTGTGACAAAACTAACCCATGAAATATCCTGCAGCCAGTGAACACGTTTATAAAGAGTCTGCGGTAGCATCGAAAATGCTGACGTTATAATGGCTTAAGTGGAGCAAAAAACTCCCAGAATATAACATTTTGAATGCAGAATGATCCCAATTATGTTTTAAAAATGCATCGTGAAAAGACAAAATGGAAAGACACCAAAACGTTACCAGTCTGTCTCTCTGGGTTAGATGAATCAGGGGTTCGTCTTTCTTTGCTCTCTGTACACATATTCTTAATTTTACTAACGTTAGTTATCTGTAACTTTAGTGAGTGTATATTTTACAATTAGGAGCATAAAAGCTTTTTTCCATAGTAAAATAGTAATTTCTCATATTTGGGGGAAATTCACTTTTGTGAATCCGGGAAAGCCACTTCCCTTTGTGATTCTGGTTTCTCCGGTGACTCTTATTTGACTGCATTAACACGTTACTTTGTGTAAAATAACACCTATTTGACGCGAGTACTGAGGCGATATGGAAGACTTGACAGTTTTAATAGTACAAAGTAAATACTAATTTTAAGAGACAGAGTTGAATTATGAGTCATAAAAGGGTGTGTTCTTTCCCAGGTAGGGCGCAGGGGGTTTATCATCTGTCTATAAGAGAACACTTCATTAAGGAAAGGATTCAGGTTTCATCGACCTCGCGAAATTAGGGCAATCCTGAGAAATTTTGCAGAGACAGAAATAACGACAAAACAGCGATAGTTATGGTAATTACTGATCTTTAAAAACCAAGCTCAGCGCATTCTCATGACTTCCTCAGAACATCTCTGTGAGGTGAGTATTTGCACCCCTCATGTAAACGGGAGAAAACTGAAGCATGGGGCTCAGGGACACCATGTTGCAGAGAAGTTCTTTGTGTGTATTGCATATTTGGGGTTTGAATCCATGTTGTCTGTCTCAAGAACGTATTAGGCTCATAAGTTTTTCTGGGTATTCTAGTAAATTTGATACAAGAATGTATATTGAACCATCTGTTTTTCTTTGAACCGGACTAATAGATAGAAACAAATGATAGACCAGTAAAAACACCCAACCAAAGGTAGCACTTAGTAGCTTTTAGTGTTTTTGGTTGGACAATATCAAAATGGACAAAAGCAGAATTTCAAAATTTATTAGGTATCGAAAAGTAATACCTAATGTTTGAAATGTTCAGATGTGGAAAACACTTGTATTTCTTCAATTTCACATTGGATTTGCAAAGAAGCAGGTATTGGTCTGGGAGGCAGGCAAGTAGAAGCGAATAAGCCAGGAGTTAGACCGATTCCCCTTATCATTGAGGCTTCCCCATTTATGGCATCTCTGACCTTGGGGAAATTATTTAACCTCAGAAACCTGGTACATCTGTAAGATGGGATTAATAGTACCACCTTATAGGAAGGAAAAGATGAGGTCATCTCCATGAACTGCTTGCTTGGCACAGTGCCTGGGACACTGTGGTCAATAACACTCCCAGAGGGTACTTTTCTTTTTATTATTGAGCATTGGGAAGCCTGGAGCCTGGATCCATCTCTGCTAGTAACACTGGCCATGAGCAAGTCACATAACCCTTCTGGATCCTAGACTCAACAGGAACAGTAACACCGATCTTTTGACCTACAAGGTGAGGATGAAACCAGATTATATATGCACCAGTTTCTTGAAAAGTATGAAGTGCAAGTGCACTTTGTGCAAGATAAAAGGAAACAGTCGGCAGACAGAAGGGACCAAGTAATGGATTTGGGTTTAAGTTATAACTGGACCTTTCCCAGAGTTCAGTTTGTGGAGAACAAATTGAGTTATATTCACTTGTCTGTTTAAAAAAATCTTGAATCCAGAAACCCAGCAGCAGCACTATTCACCGATTACCCTGATTTTTGGCCTCTCATCAAAAAAGGACCAGCCCTAAACTGGACTGTGTGGGAGTTCTTATTGCGTGTTTTTCCCAAGTGAAGGCTGTTTAGGGAACCCCCTGGAAGGCCTGGCTGAGGTTTACCTTTTCACCCAGGAGCCCATTTCTTCAGCCAGGCAAGCTGTGGGAGCATCAAGTGGAGGTCTGTGTGAGCTTGACTCTCCCCTCAGGCCAAGGGCTTCTGCAAATTATCTGTATGCTAAATAGCCAGGAGTGCTCTGCAGAGTTTTGCTTTGGCAAACTCACGTCAGAATTCCTGGCTCTTCTCACATGCCCTCTGCACGGTCCTAATGGGAATACTGCCTGGCCGTGGGTCCTGTAGCAAACAAACATTTAGGAGTCAGGACAAAGAGAAATTATATTCTAGTCCTGCTGCTGTATTTATGGAAATGGGGTCATGATTCTGTGTTTCCTAACACAACGACACGCTACAGCATGGGTGGAGGAAAGACAGTCAATTCTTTGGAATCAGAAGCGGATTTGTGGTTGGGGGTTAGAAATCTGTTCAGTGACTTACTCAGGCCACCATTTACCCTGAATTCCAATAGGAATCATGTTGTCTGCACAGAATAGCGCCAGCCCCTATGCTAATCAAGGGTAATCTACCAGCCAGGACTGCTTTCCCACGATGAGCATTTGGAGGCATTGCCTATTAAAATATCGGGTCTTTAGCACTGCCTTGAAAGCGAATCTGAAGGCTCGATAGGGGCTACTGTCTTTTTATTATTACTGTTGTTATTGTTGTGATCTTAAAGAGCAATTGATATGGGAGTGAAAAGGGGACTGACTCCAGCATGCCCCCTTGGCCAGCCCTCCCTACAAGATGATTTAAAAACAGGCACTGAGCCAGAGAATTTTCAAGGCTAACTTTCTCACGTGGAAGAGAAAAATTATTGCAATGCCCTTTAGCTAAGTACACTCACTTCAGCCTTTATGGATGGCAGTGGTCACGTGCTCACCTCTTCTCGAGGAATAGAGCTTGAAACACTCACACAGCAGAACCTCGGGAGACTGGGGGCAGGCTGATATCTGATATAGGGCACAGGGGACTACCTGTAAGGGTTTTTTTGTTGGTGGTTTTTTGTCGTCGTCGTTTTTTTAAAGGAGAAGGCTGTTCGAAAAGTTATTTTCCTGCCAAAAAACTAAAGCGTATCTAACCTCCTTTTCATCTTATCCACCATTGCTCTAGCAGAAAGAGATAGCTGACATGCCTGAGTCTTAGCAGACCTGTAGGCCCTCTGCACAAGGCACGGGTCAGATAACAGGCCCTCTACGGTTCAGCATTCAAACGGGTGTACGCAGCAGTGAAAAGGAGCAAACAGAATTATGCAAACATGGTGGAGGAAGACTTTCTAGTAAACTTTTAGCAAATATTGACTCAGAACTGAGAATTATCTGAAATTTCTTCATACACAAAGTATCCAGGGGAGTCACAGATTTGAAATAAAACAGGGTCATTTTATATGTGAACTATCATGAAACCAATAAGTGAATGTAGAAATGAAATAGAACGAGGCACTGAAAGAAATTGGGTCTGGCCAGGGTAAGAACAGAGTGTAATTGGATTTGTGTGTTATTTTCATGGGTGTATAAAAGACAGACAGAATGAGAGAAAGGGGTTGGGGAGAGACAGAGAGAGAGAGAGAGAGGGAGGGAGAAGGTGAGTTTGCACTGAATGAAAGCTGTTAAAGTACAGTGTATACATTTGGCTCCTGTAAAATGTGATCTTATACCCTTGTCCCCAGTGGGTACTTGAACCAGTGTGAGTAGTCATAACTGTGGTCATGATGATTTGGTCTCTGGATTTCGTGAAAATTGGTATCTGAGTAATGCATTCCTATGTGGCTTCAGCAGTCCTGAAGTGGAGAGGTACAGGCTTTAAGAACTTTAGGAAAATTCAGGTCACCTTATAAGCTCAGTGTCTACCTGGGAATTGCCTTCTTGTAAATCTGGCACTCTGACTTACCCTCCTCACCCTCATACCTCTCATTTAAAAAACAAAACAAAACAAAACAAAACAAAACAAAACAAAACAAAACAAAAACACTGTTCCTTTTATGTTGAATCACATACCTGTAGCTGTCTGCTTGGTGAATTCCTGCTACCCTTTCAAGACCCAGATCAAATGTACCCACTTTGTGAAGACTTCACTGTCCCCAAATAGAGCTAATTCCTCTCTTCAGTATTTCTCATAGAAGAATCTCAGTAATGATGGCTAACATTTATTGAGCACTTAATATGCACCCGTCCCTTTATAAGCAATAGTTATTTAATCAACTTTGTGAGGCAACGACTGCTATCATCCCCAGTTTACAGAGGAGATATAATGAAGGCTTAGAGGAGTTTAGTAATGTGTCCAGGGTCTCAAAGCTAGGCACAGGAAGAGCCATGGTCTAAACGTAGGTCTAGATGCTTTAAGTGACATAAAAGACCCCTGAAGTGACCTCTTAATCACTGTGTTCTCTCTTATCCTCCCTCCTTCCATACCTACATAGGTATATAAAATTCAGGGTCACATTATTACATCTTGGTATGTACACCCTCCCAAACAAAAATGTGAGCTTCAAGATGGTAAAAATGGCATCTTGGTAACCGCTGTTAAAGAATAATTCTTCAAAACCCTGACTCATATGGATATAAAATGAACACTTGTTAAAATTTTTATTTAACTCACTAATAAATGAGGGAACCAAAAAACTTGTTATAATAGGCTCACAGGAGAACCACAAATTTATCTGGACTGAAAGAATGTTGAGATGAATTTACAAATGGATTCCAAACTAGAGGGGGAGTCAGTTGAACCTCCACTGGACAGAACTTATTTGCAACTATAGATAAGAATTATTTGCATTGCTTTCACTTATCTACAAGTTACCAAGTTGTAAAAGAGCCCAAAGGCTAAGACATTTATCCCTTTGGGATCAGATAATGCCCAGAGGCTTCAGCATTCCATTAAAAGGATGCTCATTCCATAGTCACCTCTGAGAAACAGTATTGCATTGCTAAGGTCAGAACCTCATGATTTAGACAGGTTCCAAATCAAGAGTCCCAAGCTTAATGCGGGATCTTAAGTAAAATTTGGAGTATACAAAAAAGTACATGCACGTGTGTGTGCACATGCACACACATCATGCAGAGATCTTGAGAGGATTAAATGTGATAGTATAGGAAATAATACAGGAATATAGGAAAAGCCTCTGGCACATTATAGATACTGCTAAATATGAGGCATTATTATTAGTACTATAATGTCAAACATACAGTAGTTGCTTGATAAACGTTTGTTGAGTGACAAAATCAGGAGGGGACAAACTTTTTTCTGGAAAGTTCTAAATAGTAAATATTTCAGACACTGCAAGCCATATGGCATCTCTACAATTATGACTCTGCTCCTGCAGGTTGAAAGTGGCCATAGATGATATTTAAGCAAATGAATGTCACTGTGCTAGAGTAAAACCTTCTTTATAGAAACATACATTGGGACGTATTTTTCGTATGGGTTATAGCTTGTTGACCTGTGAACTAAATGAATAAAATGGTTCATTCAAAAGCTTGGGGTAGAGGACTAATTCCTAGTCATACCTGTTGGTGGACCTTGCCGGGGTCACTCCACAGAGAAATCTGGGCAGTGTTTGGCCAGTGCTAATTAGAAGTAGTAACACGATAGAGGATATTTCCCTTTGTTATTGTTCAAAGTAAATTGACCACTGGAATTACAGTCAGACCTACATTTGATTCTCTTTTCAGCCAGATGCTAGTTGCGTGATCATGGGCAGGTCACCCATCAGGTCTGTACCTTGGATATACCAACCTTGTGATAATCATGTAAACTGTGACATAACTCTACCAAGATAATAAATATTCATTTCCAGAGAGGAAGAAAGTTCTCCATGGCTGCTTCTGCTGTGTGGGAACTATGTAATTTTTATGGTTGAATAATGGGCTAGCTATTTCAGCAAGGGATAAAGATGTAAGATAAAATAGTTCTCTTTATTGTTATGAAACAGGCTCCAGAGTATCGTATATTGAGTCTGAAAAGTATTGTATTGGATTAACTTTGGAAGATTGTTAAATGTTGGCTTCATGTTAAGTGGCCTTTACAAATAAGCATTTGTTTTGAAATGTACTAACAGGATGTCCCAACTGTAGCAAAAATGGTCTTTTTGCCTTAGGGACATGACCGATTTTTTTTGAAAGTAAGTCAATCAACTCAACCCCAAATTGGAAAAAAAAAATTACAGTTCATTAAAATCCAGGAAATGGCACACACTTTAAAGGAGGCCTATTAGCCATGCAAATATGAAGCTACCTGAACTTCTGATAAGCGCGATTAACTAAACAATGAATTCCATTAACAACTACTTGTGAGACTTAAAGCCTTGAAAACTTGTCTTTGATGAGTTGGAATGGTAGAGAAAGGCAGTAGACTTTGTTCCCGGTTAGCAGTTTGAATAATAAAAAAAAAAATCTTGTTTAGTCAGTTAGACCCAATGCCTTCTCATGAATGTCACTCCCAACATTTAAAAAATTAAATACTTGTGTTTTTGATATCCCTTAAGGTTCTTTCTACTGGACTGATTCAGATGAAGACATTTTCAGATGGACCAGTATTTGCAAATGACCCACATTTTGTTTTTGAAGTTGCAGTTGTAATTATTGATGTAAAAAAAAACAAAAACAAAAACAAACCCGGTGTGTTCCATTTTAGGACAGTCTGCTCTTACATCTCGATGTGTTGTAAGAGAAGGTTGTATAGCTGGAGGATGGCAGAAGGACAGAGCAGATGCTAAGCAGCCCGCTTGGGGCAGAGCCACTCACTAGCCCTGCGCCTTTGCCGAGCCTCTGTTTCCTCATTTGCAAAATGGGAGATGGGGGTGGGGGTGCTACCTTCCGCAGGGATTAGATGAAAACAATCACGTGAAGGGCATCACATGGTGCCTGGCTTCTAAATGAAGACTGTTCAACCCAAAAAGTTTATGTCTATATCCAGTTGTCTTAGTCAGTTTGGGTCACTATAACAAATACCATAGATTGGGTGGCTTAAACAACAGACGTTTATTACTCACAGTTTCAGAGGCTGGGAATCCCACCGTCAGGGTGCCCCCAGTTTGATTCCTGGGGAAAGCCTCTCCCTGGCTTGTTGATGGCTACCTTCCTGCCCTGTCCTTACGTGGCTGCAAGAGAGATCATCTTTCTCGGGTCGCTTTTGATGAGGCTGCTAGTCCCATTCATGACCTAACTACCTCCCAGATGCTATGTCTCCTAATACTATCACCGTAGGGATTAGGGATTCAACGTATGAATTTTCGGGGAGGACACAGATTCAGTGTAGCGCCGGATGAGAAAAGTGTGGACGGGATGGAACCACAGGAGACTGAATAGCGTAGGAGTTGTAGTTCATTTGTGACTACTTCTCTGGTTCTCACTGCGGTCTACTCATGAGGGCTTCTGTTTGAGTATCATCATCAGGTTTCTACTATTATTGTTCCATACCGTCTCCTTTCCTTTCCCCACCTCCCCTCACGTCCTGCACCGGAGCCTTAGTTTTCCTAGAAGTCTGCTCTCTTTGTGGCCCCCTGTACCTCCCAGTGGGTGAGGGGGAGGCTATTTTTCTCGGCCTTCAGGGCTGCTTCAGGCCCCACCATCTGGCTCTCTGTGGTCTGGCTTCCCCGCCCACGGCCTCTCAAACCTTCCACTGCTCACTGTCTTGTGACGGCTCCGGCCACACCACTTTACTCGGAGGTTCCCTGCACATCTTAAGTGCTTCCACATTGCTCCTCTTGTTGCCTGGACAGCCCTTCTTTTCTGCCTAACTTTCCAAATCCTACGCTTGAAATCCCAATTCTAATTCCAGCTTCAGGCCACACTCTCCTGCTTCTTTCTGAGTCTAAGATACTTTGTCCCAGACATTTGAAAGGGACCTACTACCTTGTCCTTTGCCCACTGTTGTGTCCCCTGTCCTTCTTCCCAGCCCACAAGCAGTGCCAGGCATTTCTCCTTCACCCCACAGCGCCTCGCAGAGCCTTGATTATAACACTTTACGCACTGTTCTGAAAGTCACCTGTGTAAATGTTGTGAAATGACTAAAATCGCAGAAACCAGGCATGTCAGTAAGCATTTGGTGAATAAATGAATCCACAGATCAACTGCAGAATCCTTGAAGGAACCGTCCTTGCTGCTGCTTTGTCCTTCTAGAACCTATCGTGGTACCTGGGCAGAGGTAGGTGCCTCGGGAATGGTTGTTGACTGAATGCCTGACCCACGGTGTGGAGTAACTGGGACTCAGTTCGACGTCCCATGCCCCCTGTTTCTCAGATGCCAGGCCACTACTCAGAACTGTAAGCTGATTAACTTGGTTGTTAGGTTAGAAGAAAGGGAAACATTTAACTCTGGATATAGTCCATTTCCAGGGAGATGTTTATGACCCAACAATGTGCCAGCTGGGAGGCTTCAGTGGCTAGTACGGTCGCAAGCCTGATGGGCACTAAAACACCTGAATGGCATTGGTAGAAAGACCATGAATTCCTATCAGATTCAGTGCTCAAAGAATTCAATTGTGACCACTTAATATTCATTCAATGTCGGCACTGTACTTCTGTACTAGGAAAAAATAGACGAGACATACTTTGTGCAGTGGGCTTTGTTAGCTATAATTAGCCGGTGATAGAACAGTGTTGATACAGCAGTCCTGCAGTTAAAGAAAAGCAGTGCCCTTGGTACAAATGTGAATGTATTTATACATCTGGTTCTGTTATGCTTACTTACTGTGTTTCAGCACGGTTACTGTTCCCCGGGCATGATGGCTAAACTAGGAGAATTTTGCCAGCTCATAGTTTGAGAAAAATGAGAACAGCCCCACTAGTGACGCAACTTAGTTAAATCACATGCCCTTTCATTTTTGTTTTGTTGTGGTAACTGGAATTCTGGCTTTGCTCTCTTTTACACTAGATATCCCTGGATTTTCTGCAGCCCTGCATTGCAATTTCACTTCTTTTTCCATATAAAGTCTCACTAATTTGAATTATGTTTGGATGGATCTGGACCGCATTTATGTTTGCATTGTTTGGGAAAGCAGAGAATAAAATTGCAAAGAGAAAGGGCACATTTTAAGCTACTTAAGAGACTGAATTATTTCTGAAGCCTTAAACGAATAGTGATGTTGAAACCATGCAGCTAGTCCTGTGGGGGTCATTGGGTCTTGCCCCTCTTTTCACACTTAAGGAAGAGGCTGAAAGAGAGGTGGCTTGCCCAGGGTCACCTCGATAAGTGATGACCAGTGAGTAAAAGTGCAGGAGTTCCTGGACTCCACCAACAGGGCTTTTTAAACAAAACAAAACAAAAAAACAATGAGGCTCATCTGTCAACTAAAGCAGGGTTTTGTTTTTTTTTTTAAAGATCTCATTTATTTATTTGAGAGAGAGAGCATGAGCTGGGGGAGAGGCAGACTCCCCGCTGAGCAGGGAGCCTGTTGAGGGACTCTATCCTAGGACCCTGAGATCATGACCTGAGCCGAAGGCAGACAGTTCACCAACTGACTGAGCCACCCAGGTGCCCCTAAAGTAGTCCTTTTAAAGAGACACGTATTTGAAAACATTTACAATCAGTTTGCACATGTGACTTGACATACCTGAGAATGAGGAACACTTTTAATTTCTACCAGTATTCTAAAAATCAAACTTTTAAATTGCTCACTTCCTCCAATGTATTGCAATATGCAGATTTTTTTGAGATTTTAAGAGATTCCTTTTGACTAGATAACTTACATGAGAATTGAGGGGTCAGTATACCTAGCATTAAAATTTGGATATTTTCGACGGTGAACTCCAATAATTTTAAGCAGACTCGGTAGATCTTTTTTTTTTTTTAAGATTTTATTTATTTATTTGACAGAGAGGAGAGTGATCACAAGTAGGCAGAGAGACAGGCAGAGAGAGAGAGAGGGAAGCAGGCTCCCCGCTGAGCAGAGAGCCCGATATGGGACTCGATTCCAGGACCCTGAAACCATGACCTGAGCCGAGGGCAGAGGCTTTATAACCCGCTGAGCCACCCAGGTGCCCCAAGACTCGGTAGATCTTAACGGCTACCAGAGTTTAGGTGATTTGCTAGCATTTTATAATTTTTGTCTTTTTTATTCTCCAAGTGTCAGCATCGTTTTTAGTTTCCGAAATTAAGTGGGTGGAAAGAGAAACTGGAAGTTAGGAAATCTGAGTTCTAGTTCTTTAGAGTGGAGAAACCTTTAAATTGTAGTAGTTAATTTGTTTATTTTAATGTGTAGTTAAAACGTAAAGCCAGCATATCTCAGTCATGAATTCATAAATGATATTGTTTAGGGGAAAACTTTAAAAAAATATATAAAAAGGGTAGGGCACTTAAGAGAAACTAAGTAGCACTATACATGAGTAAGGAAGGTAGTCAAAGAAGTGGAACAGAGGAGATAGTCTCTAAAGTCTCTTCCAATATAAAATTCTGTGATTTTACTAATTATACCTGGTGTTTGGATTCCATTGTTTTGCTGACAGGCTTTGCATATCTTTAGCAAACAATATATCTAGGATGGATATAACTTTGGCTTTCATGCCACCTAAGTTTTCTGGGTAAAAAAATGAAAGCTTTTATGTCACATTGGAAAACTTTTTTAGAGATAAAGTCAGCGGAATGCCATGAACAGCATCAGGATTTTCAAGTGGAATGGGGGTGGTAAATAACATTTGATTCCCTTTAGAATGCTTTGTAAGGGTAATATTCTATTCTCACACAATTATGGGCTAATTGTGTACACAAGGCTTTTACTACACACATGGTCTAAAGAAGAAATCCATGTCATAACAAACAACATGATAACAGGTTTTATGAAGACCCATCAATGGGACTTGCAATACTATATGAATTTGTTACTGGGAAAAATAACAGATATTGTCAGAAGTGTATTCCATAGTGGAAGCGGTATTATTATCATATTTTTTATGGGTAAAAAACTCTAACGTGTCAAGACTGAATAAATAAGAATGGTTTATTTGTTTGAATATGCAATGAGATATATAAACACTTGACAGTCAAGCTTCGAGAACAAGATTTGAGGCTTGGCACAAAACTTGGAGATTGAATAGGAAACCGTTTTGATGCTAGCTCCTCTTGGAAAGACCACCAGTATGCCCAGCACTGTCATCTCTCCACTGCCCCTAACGTTTGTCTCTGATATGCAGCTCACTGGCCCGTGGGCCTGTTCTGACACTGCCCAGGGAGGCGTTCAGACCAGTCAGGTCGTATGGAGGAGGAGACCAGCAGGGCTCTGTGGGCACTGGAAATCTTAACACACAAGGAAAGCTGAAGAAACCAGGGCTCCTCGATTAGAGTAGAGGAGATAGGAGGGGGTACTTGTCCTCAAGTATTTGAAGAACCGCCAAAGGGAAAAGGGGACTGGATTCTTATTCTCTGGTATTTCACATGCAGAATATTGGGATGAAAAAGAAAGGAAGAGGAAAGATATCAATGTAGTTATTGACCATGGGGTATGTGTCCAGACCTTGCTGGGTGCTGGGTATGTGACCTCCTTTAACTCTTAGAAAGTCCCCGTGTGGTAGCTGTTACCTCCTTGTAGCAGAAGAGACGAGGGAACTCAGAGAAACGAAAAGATACTACTTCTACTAATAGTAGCAAAAATATTACTACTTAGTAAAAAAACAAAGAAACAAAAACCACTTACTAAGTGCTCTGTGTCAGACTGTTCTAAATGCTTTGAGTACATGATACCTTTTTATCCTCACAGCAATCCTACGGGAGAGGTACTATTTTTATATCCATTTTATTGGTGAGGAAACCAAGACACAGGAGTTAAATCCCTTGCTTGGTGTCACACTGTTAATAAATCTGGAGCGAGAGTCAAAGCGGATAGTCAAGCTGGCTTCACTCTTAGGTCATTCTATGTCTTTGCTTTCTGAGAATGTGCTATGTGCCAGACCCAGTATTTGACAATTTGTATCCTCATAGCAACATAGCAGATTAGGCGTTACTATTCCCATTTTACAGATGAGAAAAAAAAAAAAAAAAAAAAATGAAGCCCCAAAGAATGAAATGACTTGCCAGAAGCAAATACCTCAGCCAACATGGTTTGTTTTCGGGCTCTGGGCCAAGTCTCTTTGGATCGTGCTCAGCTTTCTCTGTGCCTGTAGAGGTGTAGACTGAATCAGAAAGTTTTTAGCAAGTAGAACTATCGAGAAAACCAGAATGGGGAGCCCCCGAGAAGAGGAGGGAACTCAGGAGCTCTCCTCTGGAAACCTTGGGAAGAAAACTTGTGTCAGTTAGGCAGAGATGGGGTAGAAGGGATTCAAGCTTCATATAAAAAACACTGAACCCAATGCCTGCTAAGGTTTTGTCCGGCTCTGGGATTTTATGATGCTGTGTTTTCTTCTCATCTTCCCGTGTCATCTTGTTTTCCCCTGGGTGTACTCAAATGTACGTGCAAATCTCACTGTGATATTTGAATCTGGCTCTGGGGGTTAGATTGCCTTGGTAAGATACTCACTTGCTAGGATACTTGACATGATGCCTTAGGGGAAATGGTCGATCATTTGAGAAGTCAGCGGCATAAAGAATAAGCAGTGAAGTTAACTAAGACGGAAAATGCAGTCTGTGGGTCTTGGCACAATGTGAACAGGTAGATCTTCTATTGGTAGCCGGGTCTCCCTTTGACATGCGGTTTCAGTGAAAATATTTGACTGCCTTGACTTTTATTTTCAAAGCATTTACCAAATGCCCAATTTGGAAATAGTAGTTTCCCGAGGGTTGTCTCAACTTTAATTATATCTGTTACAACTTTCCTACTCTGCTAGATGTCTTATTTTCAACTCCGAGTGTCTTTGGGTGGACGTGTCTTCCTTCCTGTGACCCCCGGGTGGTATTTGTCATGTTGTCTTGCAGCGTGCCTCTGACATACTGTGCTGTCTTGTCTCCTGAAACCGTCTCTTGCCTTGTTTTGAGTCTTGTCGGTAACAAAGGACATCCGTGTCTCTGGGTCAGAGGATGTACATAACTTTTGCATTTGCCTCTTTATACCTTCCCCTATGCTTCTCCGGGCCTCTACCTTGAATCAATCCTCCATATCTCTCTTAAACAACTACCTAATTCTCTTTGGTGACATCAAATTGGTGATATTGATGGGTGCGCCTTCTCTGACACTGTGTACTTTTGATTCATTTTATTTCAGCTCAAAGCTAAGAAGACGCATTTTTCTCCCTTTTTTTTCCCCTCTATTTTTCTGCATTTTTTTCCCCTCTATTTTTCTGTTCTGTGGCCTTTCTTTCACTGTTAATTCTGTTGGACATTTAAATGTTTCTCTGGAGGAGGTGGGAAGGTGGGGAGGGAAGTAGAAGCCACTTAAAATTGGTGTTCCCGTCAGTGGCCTCAGAAAGTTATTGCCCAGTGTAGAACGAAGATGGGAAATAGACAGATTATGTACCATCTGATGATTTGCTTCTCTAAACCGAGGAAAAGTCCCAGAATAGGGGCCTATTCACAGTGAAGGGTTTACATCTGTGCTACTTTCTGTCTAGTATATTCAAAATGATAACAATAATGCATGTCCCTCTGATAAGTTCTGATGGATTTGTAAAGGATTTTGATGTAGTAGTTGTGCCTGGAGGTCGGCTGAGTTACAGAAAAGAGGAAATAGAGACTGTGTCTGTATATTCCCATTAAGTTGAGAACTGGAAAATAAAGATGTACTTATGCGTGTATGTATATACTTATATATGTATTTGAATTATTCATGTATATAGAAGTCCAGTGGTTGATATTTATTTAATTGTCATTCAGATGTTGGTGGATTAAGTATCAGTGTGTGCAGTCCCATTCCAGTGAGCATCTTGACTTTTGACATGGAAACAGAATATTACTATCACTTTCACTTTTCCCTTCCAGTCTGCTGCAGAGAACAGTCATTCATTCTCTCGGGAAACTATTTTTAGGAGACAGGAGATATTGACGAGACTGGAACCACTAAGACTGAGTGTAACAGAGACTCAGTAATGGAAGGGAAGACACCAAACACGTTTATGTATATAGAAAAGTCAACATTGGATAGAATCAGAAGGGTTTCCAGGTTACTCATGAGATCTCAGCGGATTAGTGAATATTCTCCATGGTAATAGCATTATTAATTTCTAGCCTTTACAGGAAAAATTCATTAATTTTTTGCAGAAGTTAAACTTTCTTTTTGGGTTTCCAATTAGACCCACTGCGTTAACCAGTTCACGGCCCCTCCCCCTGTCCTCCCTCTTTCCTCTTCTTGCTCTCCTTTCTTCTTACTTCCGTTCCTTCTCCTGTGACAAAGAGAAAATTACATTAAAAGATTAACCATTAAAGAAATTCAAGACTATCCAGGTTGTCTATCGATGTCTTTATTCTCCTCGCTAAACTTGCCATTGTTAATACAGATGGTTTCTTTTAGAAAAGTGGAAAAAAGAAAGAAAAATTAAACAAAGCCTATGGAGGCAACACATACAGGGAATCTTGTGTTGAGCTTTCAGCATACTCTCTGCTGCATGTTAACGATGAAGGGTGGGACTGTGACATGAAATATTGTTCCTTATTTAATGTTTCTCAGTCTAATCTCCGCATTGCATATTTGCCTCTCTTGTGACCTTCTCTTTGCCTTTATAACTGCTTCTTTTCACCCGTAATCCAAAATAAGTGTACATTCCTACAGAGAAATTAAAGGAGGCTGTCAGTGTAGAGTTAATATAGTTAAAGCATCCTTAACTCTGCTACAAGCCCCTTAAATAATTAAAACTGTATGCTTGAAGAGTCAGATTTGCATTTCTTTACCAAGTTTATTTAGCACACTTTGTTACACTCAATTAAATGAGACTGTTCTGTTTCATTTTCTTTGCTTCGGGTTGATCATTTTGCCTTTTGATTCTTATGCCCTAGTGTAATTTCACAGTGCTTAGGTCTCTAAAACTATACATATATTAATGCATATGTAGATCTATACACACCCATTAAAAGGCTTACTGTTTGTACTGAATAGAATCTTTGCCCAAGGCATTTGAGCGTTGCAAGTCATCTAAGGTGTAACTGCAGATAATTCATGGTGGTAAAGAAGGAGCTTGACAAAGTTCTTTTAACATTCAGTGTTTTTCTTTTAAGTTCTGTTATTTTGACATCACCTTCTCTCCCCACCGTTTGCTTTGTGAATGTCTTAGCAAAGACAAGAAGATACAGGGGTTGAATGGTTGTGGAAAGGAAATTAAATATAAGTACTTTATCTTTCCATATCTCAGTTGGCAAAGAATGTGTAGAGTGTTCTCTGTAAATTAGTTCACTGCTTAAGTTATGCATGTTTAAGAAGGAATAAATGTAGTTATCCATTTCTTAATGAGTAGTGGGATCAATTGGAGCATGATGAGAGAAAATAGCATAATTTTGCTTCCCCAGTTGGGGTTCAATATCTCTAAACTTCACCATTAATCACTCTATCCGTTTCCTGGGTTATTTCTGATTTCACATGTAAGCTATTCTTTCCTTTTCATTCTCCTCCCAGGTAAGTAAGCCTTTTTGAATTTGCTCAGTGGGGTCGTAGATGGGGGATGCTTTCTCCTGTGCACCCCAAAGTCTCCCTTGTTGCAACGGCCCCCTCTGCCTTTGCATCAGTTTATCTGGGTGCGTTCACGGATAACCGTCGATATGTATGTGCAATGACAATTACGAGGGTGCTAATACATTTAACTGTTATGGGATCTGTTATGTCTACTTTAGGGTCGACCCCATCCCATATGACACTCCAAAACCAGCGGGCCACACGCGGTTTGTCTGCATCTCAGACACGCACTCCAGAACAGATGGTATCCAGATGCCTTATGGGGACATCCTTCTCCACACAGGCGATTTCACCGAGCTGGGACTGCCCTCAGAGGTTAAGAAGTTTAATGACTGGTTAGGTAAGGAATGATTGCGTTCTGGCGCCCCCAATTAACCTTTCCCGTCCGAGTGTCACTCACTGCGTCCTAATTGAATTAGAGCACTTGGAAGGCAGCTCAGCCATTTCTCGTATGATATGCGGTGGTGTCTAGCTTTAATCCAATCCTGTTAATTAAAGATGAATTTTTAGATATTTAATTTTACTGTGCATCCTTTCAGTGCCTGGCCTCAGCGGCTCTGGGGCAAAGGGACGGAAAGCTTTGAAACCCATCTCATCTCACTCATGCTGCTTTAATGAGGGCATTCATTGGCACACATGAGACCTAGAATCATATTTTTAATTCATTGGCTCTGCAGTCTTTCCCAGATATTATGAGCAAAGATGTACAAATGACCTACTAGTAAGAGAACATTTCTAAGAAATGAAGGAGGCTGTGAAAGTCCTTCTATGAAGGGAGGGTCCTAGCACAGTGCTGCTTCCGGGCAGCTTTCCTAAGTGAACCAATGGGTCTCCTACAACCCCTGAAGTGATAAGTTGTCCTGTAAAGCTCCCCAAACCTGGAATGTGAAACCGCCCTAGATTCACCAAGAAAAGGATAATGGCGACTTTGTGCTTACTGTAGAGGCCCCCACAGGTCAAGGGTTATGGAAAAATGTGCGCTCCTGGGTCAGGCAGTTGCCAAATATTAGCATTACAAGACAATCATGGGGTTATTCGCAGCTAGATTAGATGACACATCTTTTAAAAGAATCCTCTTAGGTGAGGGAAAGAAGGCAAGGGTTCTGAGATTTTAGAATCTCTAAAGACACCAAAGAATTATATAGTAAAGAGCAGAAATCACTCCACAAGAATAATGTCATGAATAATATGTCAGCCAATAAAAATTACTCAAGAGATTTAGGCAGAAAGTTTAAAATTCATTTTCCATCAGACTAAAGCAGGGGCTGAGAAATTTTTAAATAATTGATGAAATGATAAAATGTCTGCGTGAATGGAAAAACAGCACTCATTAACAACAGTTAAAATATTTTTTAAAACTAAGCCTAACTGCTAACATAACTATTTTCATTTTTCCCATGACCTTGCCCATCTAGCCACATTTTATGTAGTTGGCATCTGAGGATGTATCTGGTCTTTTACTTCTGGCTATTTTCATTGAATAGTATTGACATGATTTTCAGTGACTTTGCATAATTTTCATGTTTATCCTTTTAAAGAGCAGCATGACGTATTGTTCTGTGCTTTTATTTAATGAGGGATTCCTCTAAAAATGAATATTGATATTGATAATTTCTCCTCTGATACCTAGCACTGAAATTTGCATTTTCATTTGTGTACACCTTTTTGCTTCTATTGACTTCTTAGGGTAAAACATAGTGTAAATTAAATTACTAAGTAAAAGGATATGAGACTCTTTATGTTTTTTGCTGTGTATTGGCATCTTGCTTTCCAAGGGAATTGTAGCCATATACTTTATTAAGCAATGAATGGATACACCAGTGTAAGCATGATCTTGGCAGCATTGGATATTGGAGCTTTATATTTTGTGCTGTTTTAATAGTTATTCAGTCATCTTGTTTTAAACGGCAGGATACCTTAAATAACATTCAGCATAATCTCATTTTTCTAGATAACTCAGAGATACAGAGAAGTAAGTGACTCTCTCAGAGTCTCCTTGTGGCAGAGCTGGGTCTATAATCCAGATCTTTTCACTTCTCTTTTGCCTTTGTAAAATTGGCTTTCAAGTACTATTCTCTCTTAATTTTAGTAACTTTTATTTATGAACTGTTAGCAGGCTGAATAACTTGAGGTTGAATCTTGACAGTTCTAAACTGTTCTGTGGCACTGAATCTCAACGCAGAAATGATCTAGCTGCCCTGACAATGTCGATTTGTAAAGAAAGGGAATAGCACTGTGGGAGGTGTTTATAGAGGTACAAGACAGGATAGATCCTGGTTATAATCTTGTTTAGCCCCTGACCTTGGGCAACTGAGTTAACCTCTCTTTTCCCCTTGGTTTCCCTCTGCAGAACTAAGGATTAATACTACCTGTCTTTCTGGATTGTTGTGCAGATTAATCAGTAAATGATTGCTGCTAGTAAGTTTTTGTGGGCCATTAATAACTGAATGGGGAATGTGGTGAATGGACCATCAACAGCTATTTAAAGGGTAAAAACAAGAAGAGGTCAGAGGAGTTATTTAGTAGATTAGAAGTAAACACGGGGAGATTTTATAAGGGAAAGTACTGTGTACATGGAAATGTGCCATAACTAAGGAAATAAAATGATAAGGAAATAAAATGCTAAGGTCCAATTGCACGGTCAGTTCCTTCTCTTCTCATTTCCCCTCTGATCTTGTGTGGCAGAAGTAAGAGCCCTCAGCAGGGGGTGCAGAACACGAGGCCAAAGGGAGCCCTTGGGATATGGATGAAGTTGGGATCCCATAGGGAAGGACCAGAATAGCTCAGTTACCCTGGCAACCTTATGGTGATCTGAAGAGTGAGAGAGGCTGTGAGATTACACTCTACCACTTGGCTCAATGGAAGCCTCTCACCTGAAGAAAGTGCTTCTAGCAACAGTTGCCTGATGACGTAGCAGAATGGAGTCAGGGGTCAGATCATTCTGGGGCTTTTGTCATAACAGGGCATCCAACTCTCACTGGCATGGGTCCTTACAGATTTTGGAAGACACTTCAAGTTCAAAGAACCTCTCATTGATTTCCATCTTTCTACTCTAGACTGGAAACAATCTGACCATCCCCCCAGCTCCTTTTTTCTCCCAACAGGCTCGTGTATTTCTACTACAGGCCAGACACTCCTTCTGTCCCTATGTCATCCATCCCTCTAAGGTTGCCACTGCTATCCCATTTTCCAGATTGGGGACCTGAGGCTCAGTTGGGGTGACTTACCCAAGGTCATTAACAAATGAGAAGCTCAGAGAGGTTGTCGGAGAAATCCACTCATATCCACTTGACTACTCAACCTGGGATTGTCTGACCTCAAAGTGGGAGCCCTTTTCTGTTACTACTCTGCTATGATGAATAATGGGCTTGGACCAGCTGGAAGCTTGCACTTCAGGCTTGATTTAAAACACAGTCGTTTTCAGCAGTTTCATATGGAAGTTGAGTGGCTGTTTGACCATGTGCTATTATTTGAAAGATGTATTTAAGTCCTGCCTATCTTGAGTCTAACCTTGATCTACCAGCTGCAGGGCCTGAGAATCCCATCATGACTTCCCTGTTGATTTCAGAGATGATGGGTCCTGGTTAATTCATGCATAGGCCACGTGGCAGGTGTAACACACAAAGTTATTAATACAAAGTGATTTATGAGATAAGCTAGCACAGCACAGGGTCATAAGAAGATAGAGCTCAAATTAGGTACAGTCAAATTTGGAAAGGTAGGATACCTTATAAGTTATAAGCAGCTGGAAAGAGCCAGTTTTGAATTCCCCACTTTTGGTAATTTACTTAAACTCTTGAACCTTGATTTTCTCTTTTGTAAAATGGGCACCATAATAACAATATATCCCCTGATGGTTGTGCAAATGCACTCTGTGATAAAGCTAAGACCATTTTTAATGCAGCCCTGGCCTGTAGACAACTTTCAGCAACTAGTGTGGAGGAAGACAACAGAGCCAGAGGCAAAAAATTCCAAAACAAGAAACTAGAAGGGACTGGTACCACGGATTTAAAGAGGGATTTAGACTGTAAGAGGGAGCACCAAAGGATATTAAGAGTAGAAGCCGACAACAAGCTTCCCTTACTGGACAGAATCCTAGGACTTTTAGAGGCCTTAGAGGTCCCACCTCATAATTTGAGAGAAGGAGAAACTGAGGTTGGAGATGAAATGAATTGCTCAGAGTCATTCAGAAAATAGATGGCCACATGGGGACTAGAACTTGAACATGGAGGGGTGTTGAATGAACATGTATTATCTGTAGGTGATAGAGTCCAGACACTGTACCTGTTCTCCACCCCTCAATTACATGTATGATTCATGCTGTCCTCACAGGAACTGATAAAGTCATTCTTATTTTACTTCTGAATAGCTATTATTAGTTTCTTTTATACTTATGAGGAAACTAAGCCTTGGTGAAGTTCACTTGTCTATGATCATAACAACTAGGAGGTAACTTCAGGATTTGAACTTGGGTCCATCAGACTCCATTTCCTGAGCGTGTCCTCCTGTCTCTCTCTATTCCCAGTGTGGGGCTTAGGATCCCTGCTGGAGGGACCATAGCCTGGGTAAAATGGTGGTTCTTTGAATAACTGCCTCCTTTGACACACACTCACACATACAGATGCTGAGGGTCTCAGGTGGGTTTATGTCATGTTAAAACAGTTTTATGGCACAGCCTCTGTCTAGGAGTTGGCTGCTGGGAGGGTGTTTTGAGGTGGGGAAGCATTCTTACCATTTGGTGTAGACAATTCTAATGGCAGTGAATTACAAGGAGGTGAATATCCGAAGAGAATACTGAAGATGCAGCCAGGCACATAGGCTCCAAGGGATGTCTAAATCATTTGGTGACATTAACATTTCATCGCACTCATCTCAGTCCTTGAAATGAATAGCCACTGACTGGAGCCTGAAAATCTTTTCTTTTGTGGGCTGGTCTCTCCCCCTTACGAACACTCGAATTCAAAAAACCCAGCATATTCTGACAGCTGGCTGCTGATGCTGATCTGGCTGGTCAGACACCTGAGTCCCCCATCTCACAAACCACCTCCCCTTCTCCCTACCCAGCGGCCGCCCACGGGGCCGTCTTGACGGGAACAGCCCAGGGTCAGAGAGACATGAGGCTTCTTATTGCCAGGGACTGCAGGGTTGTGGGAAAGAGGGGCAGATAAATCCTTCCCAGAGAAATTCTTTTTAAAGTGATAGTTAAATCCTCTTGCCCCATTAATATGTTCAGTCAGATATGCTACAGGTATGTCACAGGTGAATAGGCTTTGGCGAGCTGAACTGGGATCCCAGCCACTCAACCATTATAGCATTTTCTTTTTTATCTTGCACAAATGCATCCTAATCACAGGCTTGGTTTAAAAATAAATTTGCCAACTGTAACATGCTTGCTAGTTACAATGTGATTATTTTTATTGGTAGTAAATTCTGAACCACTGATATGCCTGAAGGTACGTTCCATGAGCCCTTGGGCCACGTGTGGTCTTCCTTCCCTTTGCCCCTGTGTTCTTCCAGCCTGTGCCTCTTGGATATTCTTTACTGTTCTTTACTGTCCACTCGATTTCATCCCTGCTGTCCTCTCACCTTCAGAATATTTTTGGCAGACTTCTTGAATATGGCGTATGCATATTGAGCTTTCATGGTTGTTCTGTAATTGTTTGCTTGTGTCTTCCCTGCTAGCCAACAGCGTGTGCCTGACCAATGCTCTTTGTACACTCATTTCAGAGTATAGGGCCTGAGACACAGTGCGCAGAAATGGTTGTTGAATCATGGAGTGAATGAATGAACATAAAGGTACAAGGTTTTTTTTCTGCCTGTACTTCTGGCTCAGACTTTAAAATTATGTAGTTCCGTGTGTAAAATCTCTTTCTCTTCCCTTCCTTCTCTTTCCCTTTCTCCTCAAAGTATTTATAACACCCAGTTAGCTATTGTTAATGACTCCTACATATGGTGTAGAAATATTATAAAGGATTTGTTGTTGTTTGTTTCCTATTATAATTAGACCAAGTTCTTGGGTGGCCTGTTGTTTCCGCCTAAAGATGACATGTAACAATCTGGCCAGTTAGAATCCCTTTTAGCACAGCCCATGAACTTTCCATTATGACTTTTCCTTGGTCTTGGTTGTTATATAATAGCTTGGAGCTTCAGTTTCTCCAGGCCTGAAAGGAAGAATGAAAATATTCCCAAGGAAAATCTCGAGAAGAAGGTTATTCATATTTGCAGGAGCATTGTATTAGGTATGGTTATAACAGAGTGTGACTGTAATGAACATCACAGATTGTAGACATGTAAATTGGTTTTGCTTCTTTCAGAATAGTCATTATCGGGAGACTATGTCCCTTCTCCAGCGATCTTGCTGTGGGCCCAGAGTTTTGGAGCTGGGCTTTAGGAAAAGCTTTCACAGTCTGGGCTATTGATTTTATTCTTACAATATATGTAATACATGTGCATGCCTGATCACTTAGGAAGTAGAGACAAGTGAAAGGAGAAAACAAAATTACCCATGGCCAGAGATAACCACGGTTAACATTTTAGTGCAAATCTTTACGGAATGTTTTCTGTTGATACTTACACACACACACACACACACACACGCGCGCGCGCGCGCACACACGTATTTTTTACCAAACTAGAGATCTGTGGTAGTACTGTTTTATTGTGTGTTTTTCACCTTCATATATCACAAACAACTTTCCACATCAATAAATATGGCTAAAATACTTTGTCCCAAAAAAAGAATATTTTTAATAGAACTAAGACACACATATATTATAAAAATTCAAGTATTTGATGTGTGCAAAGTAGAAAATATACATCCCTCTATAAGGCTGTCTTTATTTTTTTTTTTAAAGATTTTTATTTATTTGATGGAGAGAGAGAGAGATCACAAGTAGGCAGAGAGGCAGGCAGAAAGAGAGGGGGAAGCAGGCTCCCTGTTGAGCAGAGAGCCTGATGCGGGGCTCAATCCCAGGACCCTGAGATCATGACCTGAGCCGAAGGCAGAGGCTTTAACCCACTGAGCCACCCAGGCGTCCCACAAGGCTGTCTTTAGCGTAATTCTCTTTGATTAAGAAATGTGAGAGAATTTTTTTGACTTTCTGTTTCTGTTTTGAATGTTCTCAATAGCAGCAAATATTCACCCTTTAAGGACTTTTGTTTAAAGACTATTTTTAAAAATTATTATAACTGTGCGTATTATCCTGTAACTTTATTTATTTATTTATTTATTTATTATTATTTTTTAATCCTGTAACTTTAAAAAATTAACACATTATACTTATAGCATTCTGCTGTGTGGGTGCACTCTGATTTATTTAACCAGATCTCTGTTATCTGCACTGGTGCGTGATGAACATCCTTCCTGCTCTCTCTTTGCAAACATCCTTAAGTTGTATTTGTAGGGTATCTCCCTAGCAGTAGAATTGTTGGTCCAAATGATACATACCTCAAAAAAATGGCTTTATTATATATTGTCAAATTTCCCTCAGTTAAGATTATAATTCCCCACTAATACTCTCCGTAGTCTTTGAAAATTTGTGTCGTGTGTTTTTGAATGTCTTTAGTGTCAGATAATCTTCATCCTCTAAGGGCTTTTTAAAAAATGAATGCAAACTCTTTTTCTAATGGTGAAAGCTCACATACTCATAGTGAAAAAATGTAAATAATGTAATAAAAATAAGAAAAAAATAAGATCATCAGGATATCTTACAGTTCACAGATAACTTGTCTTCACAGCTCGCAAGCGTCCTGTTCTGTGGGCTATGAATGCGCGTGTGAGTACTGATGTGTAGAAAGACAGGACGGCATAGAGTTGAGAGCATGAGTACTGGACTTTGTGTGCCAGTGTTTAAAGCCTGATCTCAATATTGTTAATGCTGCCATCTTCGATTTATTCCTCTGTCAAAGGAGAATTGTTCATGCTTAGTGTATCTTTCTAACCTACGAGGATGGTTGTGACGTTGAGTAATAGAATGGGGAGCCCCACCATGTACAGGCGGTGAGTGGTCAGTAAACGTAACTTGCTCTCTTATGCTAAGTGCACCATGACTTCTTCCTGTCCTGTTGGTGCGTGTCTCCGACTCCCTGGGAGAGCAGAACTTCAGCGAAAGTGGCCTTACAGGCTCTTGTGTCGCAGTGACCTGCTGGCCTGAGGCCCATTCTGCGTGCGGAGCTGAGCAAAGGGTGAACACCCTGGCTTTGTGTGGCCACCAGAAATCTGGCTGTGTCTCCTTCACACACACGCCACACCCAACACACATCGACATCTGCCTCTGATTCTGATCCCCCCTGAGCTACACACCCGAGGGGCCACGCCTCCCCTTTTCCTAGCCCTCTCTTCAGTGTCCTGTCATGCCCCTCCTGCCCCGATCTTGAATCTGGCACACACGCTCTCCTCTCTAGTGTCACGGTGCCTCCTTCTGGGAACCATTCCTGTGTACTGGCTCCAGCTTCACAAACTCTGGCACACCCGCCTTCAGCCAGGTGATCGGTGGCAGACATCAATTTATTTTCTAAGCTCTTACACATAATGATTTCTAGGCATGGTAGTCACATTTAAGGCTTCTGATTTTTTTTTTTAAAGATTTTATTTATTTATTTGACAGAGAGAGAGAGAGATCACAAGTAGGCAGAGAGAGAGAGGGGGAAGCAGGCTCCCTGCCGAGCAGAGAGCCCGATGTGGGGCTCCATCCCAGGACCCTGAGATCATGACCTGAGCCAAAGGCAGAGGCTTTAACCCACTGAGCCACCCAGGTGCCCCTGATTTTTTTTTTTTTTAAACAATACAAAATTATTAGGAGCTGGAGCTTGTGAAGTAGGCAAGTGGAGAGATACCATTTGGAATAAAAAAAATAATGATGTGATATAATGGCAACAAAAGTCCTGGGGATGTACTGTACTGTAATGTACTCAAAGATACAGTGAATAGTACTGTATATTCTAGTATAGTGATACAGTATAGTGTAATATAGTGCAATACTATATACTATAAGATAGTTATATATAAGCATTAAATATTTGAAAGTTGCTAAGAGAGGAGATCTGAGAAGTTCTCATCACAAGAAAAAAATTTTGCAACTATGCGTGGTGACAGATGTTAGCTAGATTTATTGAGGTGATCATTTTGCAGTATATATAAATATCGAATCATTATGTTACATACGTAAAATTAATAAAATTTTATACATCAGCTATACCTCAGTAAGAAAAATACACAAAACAATGGTGTGGCACAATGCTCTCTAGTGAAGTGCGTAACAGTTCCCAATGAAAAGTTTCAGAAGTGATTTGAGCAGGGGAGCCTCATTGGAATATTTATGGACATAGAACTTTATTACCACTTAATAGTCATACCTAATAAAGAGGTTTTGTAGGAGGTTTGGAAAAGGACAAACAAGATGACTTTTCCCATGATTTACAGAGAAGAATGTGTCAGAGAGTTCCTTAGAGCCTAGAATACCCTGACTGTTACTGTTTAGAGTGTAATATCAAAAGAGTTTCTTAGTCTTTAGCTTGCTCACAAAAACCAATATCTGACATGCTGCATTTTTTAGCTTTTGGTTCATAATTTGGTTTTTCCAGTTATCGTTCTAAAGTTATAACTTATTTAATAGCTTCTGTTTCTATTTTAAGCACTTACTGTTTTTGCTTTTTTTTCCTTAGTATGAGATTGTTGAGTTTCAAAAAGTGCCTATGAGGTACCTATATATATTCTATCATGTGGATACAGACATTCTGTTTTCTTGTCTATACTAGTGTATTTGCTTCACCCAAATAGTTGATTCATGCTTAGTATCTACTTGCCCTTTCTTACATTGAAGAATCTTTTTCCCTAAAGTGAATTACTTCATGGTCTGATTTATATATAAAACATTTCCAATAAAGACAAAATTCATTTTAAAGCACAGTTCAATTTTGATAAAGAATTAAGTAAGATTCTTGGGGGGGGGGAATGAACCCAAATACAGAACAACTGAATATGCTCAATGAAGTGAGATTGGATTTTATTCCATTAGGAAGGATCGTTAGTGACCTGAGGACATGATGACTAGGTCATTTGTGATCCATGTGAACCTAATCCTCTTTGTTATTGCCAGCCATTTTCTTAAATTACATTAATTATAATGCTTCTAATTTATATGACATCCTTCCTCCAAAGGACTCAAAGTACCTTTGAGTATATTAGATCATTAATGCTTATAATGGTTCAGGGAAGTTGATATGGGCAGACAGGATTGCTGATGTCTTGCTGATGAATGGATGGAGATCTAGAAATGTGGAAGGACAGGCTGGGGTCATATTGTAAGTTGACCTAAGAACTGGACATTGACTACACGCTTCTTCCAGCTTTCAGTTCTAAAACTTTCCTGTTTTCTCCTTTTCTGAAATAATCAGTGTCTCTTAAAAAGAAACAGACATGGGCAGGACCTATATAACCATCACTTCATCAGCTACATAGAAAAAGCCAGGCAAAAACTCTTTGAAAAGGGGGAATCTTTTTGTATTTTGCTGTATGATAATTGTATCACTATTTAAATAAAATTTAAAAAGGAGTTTTTTGGAAACAAAAAAATCTTCAACTTTTCCAAGTCATCTGATCCAAGAGGGAAAACTGAAGCCCCCAAATTGTGTGCACTTGACCCTTGAACAACATGGGTTTGAACTGCACGGGTCCACTTACATGTAGAATTTTTACAGTGCTATAGATTATTTTCTCTTCCTTATAACTTTATTAATAATGTTGTGTTCTCTAGCTTATTTTATTGTAAGAATTCAGTATATAATACATATAATACATACTAAACGTGTATGCAGATTTTCCACCGTGTGGGAGGGCTGGCGCTCCTAACCTCTGCATTGTCCAAGGGTCAGCTGGTATTGCTAAATCCTGGAGCAGGATCCTTGTCTCCCAGAGTATGAAGAGACTTCATCCTCAAAAGATAATTTGCATCTATTCTAACTGCCTTTTAAGGTCCAGGTCCTGCTTTGGGACAGGCACTGAGAATGCAGAAGGGAACGAGAGGACAGATCATTGCATTTGCCATCCAGCCTCTGATTGCCAGTGTGATTTCCCCCTTTTCTATAGGCAACTGGACTCAGCATTTCAGCATCTTACTCAGTTTCTCATAGACTTGTTAGTGGAGGGCCCAGGAATAGGGGCCTTGTTTTCTGTCTGGTGTGATGCCATCTGTCCTCCTATGTTAATGTTGTATATCAAAATCTGGGAGATTCTTCTTATTCTTTGAGATTTTGTTTATGGAATGGGAGTACTGATTTTACCTTAATCTCTCTTTCTCCAGATCCTTGTATCTAACTGGTGACTAGGTATTTTGCCATAAATTGTAGAAGGTACACAAGGTTATCTCAAAACCAGTGTATCTCAGACTGAATTAATATCTCCTCCAAAGACTGCTCATTCTCCTGAACTCCCCTTCCAATTTACATCACTGTTAACTCAGGCACCTGAAGTATCTTTTGGACCTCCACTGGCCTTGAAACTGCCAAAGCTCAGCCTTCCTTCTTCTTTCTTGGAATCATATATGAATAATAACATTTACTGAGCACTCACCATTGCCAGACCCTTTACAAGAATGAACTCATTTACTCTTCACAATACTCACGTTGGTTGATGCTGTTATGACCATTTTTACAAATGCAGAGATGGAGGCACAGAGCCCTTTTTCCATGAGGTCTCCCACCAGACTGCTATTTTGTGGAATGTATTTTAGGAACCATTAACTGATGGGAGAAAGTCCATTGCGACATTCAAGGCTCTTTATGAACTGGTCTAGTCTATTTCTCCAGCCTCGCTTCCCACCATATTTCTCTCCATCCTCTCCTTAGCTCTTTGGGCTTCTGTCTTATCATTTTCTTCCTGCTCCCTGTCATCTGACCACAGCTGCATTCTGGTCCATGGTATTTCCACCTTGAACCTTTGTACTTAACAGTTTCTTTGGTCTATGGGTCTCTGTTCAAATGCCACCTCCTTGGTAAGATCTTATTTTTCCTACTTCTATGCCTTATTTATTGTTCTCCTCCAATGAGGGCAAGCTCCATGAGTGTCTGCAATTGTCCTGTTTACCACTGTATTCTCTACACATACAACACTTACTGACACGTAGGAGCTTCTCAGAACATGTGCATTAGTGAACAGATAGATGAATGAAAGCAAGCTCCGTGAGAGCAGCGGACATGTCTCTCTTGCTCCCTGTCATTGATGGGGTTGCAAGCACTGTTCTGGGTGCATAGTAAGCACTCAATAAATTTTTGCTGAGTAACTGAATATTTGTTCTTGTTGATCCTGCCAGTCTTGTTCCTTTTTTCTGTGAGTTCTTGCCCATTCTTTAAGGCTCAATTCAAAGTTACTTCTGTTCTGAAACTGGCCCTACCTTCCCAGGTGGTGGTTATCCCTTCTGGTCTCCTCTTTCTCTTATTAGCCTCCTGAGCACTCACTCCAGTGGAATCTTTAGCAAATAAGGACTCCTTAAGAAATGTTTGATTTTCTTCATCGCTTTACTTCCATGAACAAAATGCGTTGTTTCCTTGACTTTCAGCCACCTCTTCTCTACAACACAGAAGATATAAAGTGCCATGTAGATGTTAGAGATGATTGTTTCATTAACCTTAACATCACAACCCTCGCTGTCTTGTAATGCAGCCTCTGAATACATTTCCAGACCCCAGCACAGGTTTCTAGATAAGGACAGTCATCCTTAGACCAAAGTGGCCCTCCATATGGCTTTGAACTTGCTGATACTTAATAGATCGCTTGTGTTTTAGCTCTCCTACTTCCTCCCAGCCTGCCTGTGTATTGTTTCCTGGAATCTTTTTTCCAGCTATCCCCAGGGTTTTCAAATGTCATTTTCCTGGCCCTTCAAGGGGCATGGAGAGTCAGTTGTGCTTCTAGTCTTTCGCTGCATGCACTAATTCTTGACGTTTCCCCAACTCCCCCCTCCTCCTTTTGACTGATAAATTTTCATTATTGGTTTTGCGTGAAAGTCTTCAGGGTTCCACTCGGCCTGACCCCTGTGGTCACTTAGTGATTACATGCACCAGCTGAGGTAATTTATTCACTTTGTTTTGGTGTGAACATGCCCCATGGGTCTTGTAACTGCTGTAATCACTTGACCCTAGTGACTGTTAAGTGCTTTAAACACAGTTATTTTAAATTTATAATTGTTTTCATTAAAAATCCCTTATAGTAACTTAACTGACCTTGCTGTCAACGTGGCATTATGTGCAGGGGGAAGAAATGAAAATATTATGATGCAAATAATATAGTACTCATCAGAGATATGCAGCAAATCATTAGCTCACCCTACACATGTTCACTTGGAGTTGTGCAAGGAAGATGAAAGAGAAGAGGACATAATTACAACATGGCCCATGTAATTCAGTACAGCCATTCCTGCATGCGGGGCAGGCCACTAGCCTAGGGAGCGGGAAGTGGAGTCCAAGGTGAAGTACCAGAAGGACCATTCATGTATAGACAGCACTTCTCACACCAATGAATAGCCCCAGTTGATTAATCATTTGTCAGTTAACATTTTTATACTCTTATATTGAATTTAATTTCAAGTTTCAGAAAAGTTGGAGATACAATGAACTCAAAAAAACTAGATTTGTTTGATTGAAGGCCGCCAGACTGCTAGGCAGAATGTGCTAAGGAATGAGATCAAAAGAGTCTTGATAACCTGGTATTAAAAACTTGCACACTCAGATTCTCTCTGTGTTTCTGGCCTGGCTGAGTTAGTCCTTGTGGAAACTTGAAGGCACATTCCAGAGCTGTGGATTGAAGGAGTCCTTCAAAGACAGTTGGTTAGTACGCATTCATATTTTAGCCTAAAATGGGGGCTCATTTTGAAACTCACAGTTAGATCGCTACTCTTGGTTTTGTTTTTGTTTATTCTTGTTGTTGTTGTCCTATTTTATTACTTAGGGAAGGAAATAGAAGTAGTTTTACACTTTCATTTAGAAATATTCCGTTTCTCCAGTGTTGTTCCTGATTAGAGCTGCTGTTTGTCCATAAGATGCTTTTGTGCCACCTGTATAGAGGTGCCCCCTGGACATGATGAGTACACGTTTGTTGAATGGCACACAGCTCCCACTCACCTCTTTGGCTGCTGTTCTTGTGCAGTTAACAACTTTTGCAACCATATAAGGCAAACTTCAAGTAGTCTTCTATTTTGATTTGTCTCCCAAGTGAACATTCTTTTTGCTTGCCTTTTTTTTAATTACATATCTTTGATTAATGCTCTTATGCTAGTATTTGCTTTTATTTGTCACCTTGTGATCTTTTGATATTGCCACATTTTTATGTACATATTTTGAAATGGGATATATAGGGCATTTGATTTTAGTACTTGTAGTAGTCTGTAAAACACACATAATCATCCAAACATATATATAAAGTTCTTAATCAAAGTGCCTCTTTCTAAAAAAAACAAAAAAACAAAAAAACAAAAAAAAAAACAAAGTGTCTCTTTCTAATTTTGAAAATTAGAGGAGATTTTTACAATGTTCTAGGAAAGAATCACATTGGGGAAAAATGACTTTTATTTTTTATTTTACTGCCTGTATTTCCTAGCTCTCTTCGCATCTGGAGTTTGCTTTAAAACCCTATTTGGTATATCCAAAATGAATAATTAAGCAACTAACTATACCATGCATTATTGATCTACCAGATTTAGATGTTATTACTGCAAGTTTTGTGTGCATTATGAAATTGACACAAACTTCCCCCCCCCCCCACTCGTTTCTTAAACTCTATTAAATTTTAGGAACAGGAAGGAAACAGCACATTTTTTTTTTCTTCTTTCAGGGTAAAGTTGTACAATTAAACTGTATTATCTCCCTTCTCCCTGCCACTTATATGAATCTCATTTATCCTCTACATTGAATTCTTCTCCTTTGTATGAAAATAAGGTTGGGAGGTAAACTCTCTCTTTTGAGGAGACTAAACTGTCCGGTGAGGACGTCTGGCTATAAACTAGATAATCTCTGAGCTTTGATTTCTCTGTAAACTGTGGAGAATGAGGCTGTCTAGTTCTTAACTTACTGACTCTAAATAATTTCATATTACAAAGCTGATTGTGATTGAGTGCCTGCAATGTATCAAAGCCCTGTGCATTTATCCCCTGACTTTGGAGTTGTTCATCGAACAAGGGCATACGGCCTAGTTTCAGTGGTGGTCATTGTGAAGGACAAAGAGAGCTGCATGTAGTTAGTCCTATGTAGAAAGCCATCAGTTCGGAGTTTCTTGACTTAGGAGAGCAAACTGGTATTTTCACCCTTTTCATTGCCTGGTTTCACACTCTTCACTTTATGGCTCCTTTCTTCACAGAAAAGCTGGATTCAGAAAGCAATGGGACTACAAAGCCAAAAAAATGTCTAGTATATGAATTCACAAATGTGTCTTTGAACTCATATGTTTAGCACTGTGGAAGTGAGGAAACTTGTGATTCTCCTATCAAAATAGGTAGAAACCAAAAATACATGTGTCTGCATGTTTGTAGGGCCAATATAGCTTTTGCTTCTGGATGTTTTGTTCTTTGAGAAGGCCACGCGAGGATTGGGGTGGCAAAAGGCATAATGACTACCTTCACGTGTGTGTGCCTGAGCCCCCCTACCCACCATGCCGAAGACTGCTAAAGCAGAAAACCGTAACGATGATAATCATGTAGCCAAGTATTTTTCCTCTAACTTGAAGCACACAGATGTGCACGTGGGGGCCGGCTGAAGTCCGGCTGAAGCCCTTCCTTTGGATACGAACACAGTGATTAGAGATCAACACTGCCTTTCTTGGGCAGATCCCACATACAACTTATTATCTTCATCTCACATGTATCATCTTTATCACGTTTTCCATTTTAGTTTATTTATTGTCAAGGAAGAAAGTAAAGATCCTTGCAAAACAGTCTGAGTGCCGACTACTTCTAGATTTTTGTGATTCTTTTCCCCTCACTTTTTTTTTTTAAGATTTTATTTATTTATTTGACAGAGAGAGAGAGACAGCGAGAGCAGGAACACAAGCAGGGGAAGTGGGAGAGGGAGAAGCAGACTCCCTGCTGAGCAGGGAGCCCGATGCGGGACTCGATCCCAGAACCCAGGGATCATGACCTGAGCTGAAGGCAGACGCTTAATGACTGAGCCACCCAGACACCCTTTCCCCTTACTTTTTAAAGTGCTGTCCTTTACTCCTGGTACAACAGCAAATTTGTATAGTCTTTTAATGTTCCTATTTCATCGTCTTAAGTAATATATAATTACATGAGGTAGTTATGGTAAAAAATACAGCTGGTGTAAACTAGTTGGAGGAAAATGCAGGTGGCTCTGGGATGCCACCCATGGGAGCAGTAGTGCATAGGGGTCTCCAGGGATAACTGTGACTGTCGTTAGTCAGTGC
Source organism: Potos flavus (assembly GCA_028534135.1). Taxonomy (NCBI): domain Eukaryota; kingdom Metazoa; phylum Chordata; class Mammalia; order Carnivora; family Procyonidae; genus Potos; species Potos flavus. The sequence goes on along the minus strand of CM052884.1, from coordinate 71,138,745 downwards.
ACTGTGGGCCGCAGCCAGCGTGTGTCTCAGCGGGACTGGTGAGTGTCAGTTAAAAGAATGAGATTTCTAGAAAAATCTAAAACAGAAACTATGAGTAGTTTCTGGTAGTTGTTCATAATTTTCCATATACTCTATTAGTACTTCCTAGATCTAAGTTTTTATTCTTACCGGTGGCGTCTGCCTACCTTTCAAAGATTTAAAAAAAAAAAAAAGTTATAGGTAGTGCTCAGTGACAGGGAGCATGAAATTTTCACAACTTCGTGTCTGTGGGTGCGTCTTTCATTTTTTATTTTGATAACCCGAAATGCTTCCCGGAATAGGATTCCATAGTCTAAGGTACTGGGAACGTATGGGAGGATCTTAAGTTTTAAGAAGGGTCATGGCCCCTAGGAATATTTTATACGTGGTTTTTAAGTAAGGTAAATTTGGAAACTCCCTTTCCCTGGACGAGAGGAAGGAGGATCAGAAACTTGTGCAAGCATTTCTTGCTGTCCTCTCTTAATTCTCCTCATCGGGGTTAGAAGGGTTGAACTTTTGGAGCAAGCTCTTTAGCCTCACATTAGTACCCTGCTCTGTCACCTAGAGAGAAAGACACCAAATGAGCACGATCCCAGCCCAGAGAGACAGGCTGATCCTTCAGTGGGGTTTCTCCCGCTTCAGAGTTCCTGCCGTCTGCCTTCTTCATCAGATACGCAGCATGTACAGTGATCTGCACATCCTTCCATAACATTTCACAAAGCTCCTCAATGTTACTGGTTTTAAAAATTTGTTTCACCGTATATGTATATGTTCAAATCTATCCTTTTTTAAAAATGTGTGCTTGTGCATATTAGGAAAATATGTCCCGGGTTCACAATACTGTTTGGGTATACCCTGGTGTGAAATATAGATGCACACCAACTAACAATAGCTATAAAAATGAAATCTTGCACAGGCCGTGCCCTGCCTTCCCAGTCAGTAGGAGCAATGCTTTTAGGGTTGAAAGGAAGCTTTATCACTGGGGAGGTGTGCGTGGGGGGCTCGCAGCTCAAGAAGTGGGGTGGGGGAAGCACTGCAAATTTTAGTATAATGCGTAATGTCGAAAGAAATTTTATCCCATCATAAAGATTAGCAGGCTGTGTAATTCAATTTAAAATTGGTCGGCGTGTCCTGACTATTATAAAGCCTTTCTTTTTTTGTTTTATCGCCATTCCATTATTTTAGGTCATACACCAATATAGAATGGAGCATACAGCCAAACCATACAAAGTCTCTTTCTGTGGTTCCACCCATTGGAGAAATTGTTGGTGAATGCAAGAGATTATCTTAAAATGAGTTAAGAAAATGCTTGCTCAATTGAATGTCTCCTTGTTTTCTTTCTTGCTTTTTTTTAAAACATAAAATGAATTTCTCTGGGCAAGCAACCATTGAGAGTGAAATCTTTTAAAAGCATTTGCTGGACACAGGGCTTGGTTCTCAAAACTCCAGCGTTAGCACTTATCTGCAGTATCATGGGCATTACTGTGCCATTGAAAACCAAGATGCAGTAGCTTATGTTAATGCAAGACTGACAGACCCACATCTGATGGCAATTACCCATACTGGGGGGTTAATAAATGTTCTTAGAATTACTGTCTTTATTTTCTTTATTACAAGAAAAATGGGCAGCTTTCTAAGCTGTGCCTCCTGCTTCTTGCTCCAGTCTTGGTGACTTGCTAATTAACTGTTTTGGTTCCAGTGTTTCATGGGCTCTGCTGGGTTTAATATTCCTGTTAGGAAAATGCTAAATCCTTTGGCCAAAGTCGTAGAAAAAAACTACATTAAATTTAGCAAACATTTATCCAGGTGCTCTTTATGAACAAGAGATGAGGAGCTATAGAAATCATAATAGCGAGATTTGGATACGCCAGCAGAGTGTCTGGGAAATGAAGGCATAATAGTTTCACTTTTTTTTTTTTTATCTGTTAGTGAGAGGGCTTAATTTTTATTCATGTTCTTGAAGAGTTTCAGTCCTGAAGCACTTTGTTAAGAAAGGTCTTCCTGCCATATCCAGACTCAGTGGGAAAGATGTTAGGATTGATTAGCGATGTCTGCCATGTTGTAGGATGGGCAGGTTCGTGGTTTGGCGTCATTCATCTATGGTCATATTCATGCTCTCTGACTGTGGTAGACAGAAAATTGCCATGGTGAAATGTATGCCTGCTTTATTTTAACTCTTAATGGCCAATCCAGACTTTCGAGTATCTCTATTGGAAAGTTCCTGAAATGACTGTGACCGTGGCTTAGTGGGATTTTTTAGTTTCCTTCACATCGTAGGCTGTTCCATGTCTTGTGGAGGTTCTTGGCATATCTGTGGGGCAAGTTGGGTCAGAATGTGAATCAGGCAACAGGAAGACAAGAAGGCATATGCAACTGTTGTGTCCTGTAGGTTTTAGGAAGCAAATTAACTCTGGTTTATGATTCTAACCTATACAGAATTAAGGTTATCTAACCCTTCCAAGGGGAATTAACTTTTGAAGCTTTTTGCCTACTTATTTGACAAGGGGTTAATAGATCCACTCAGTTTATCCTGGTATGTTCCCCAAATCTTGAGCAGCTCAGTTTTCCCTAGTTCAAGTTCATGTCTTCTCAGACAGACTGCTTATGAGAATGTCCCAGGCGGATAGTTAAAAATTGAGATTCTTGAAATCTAGCTTAAACCTATGGAATCAGATTTTCTACTGATGGATCTAAATAATTGGAGCTTTAATGAGCTCCTCTGTGGCTTTTCCAGTTCACGACCACTGTTCTTACTTATGACAGTATCAGTTGTCAAGTTCAGGGATATTATTCTACAAGCTCTCATCACCCTTAACAGTAGGCCATTCTCTTCCACCGTGACTTCTGTGTATTTCAGTTACTTCATCTGCGAAAGGGGATAATCATTCTTACTTTGTATGTTTCATGCAAGAGTTAGGTAGGTCAATGTATATATAGTATTTTAGGATGGTGCCTAACAGAGGATAAGTGTTTATGTGTTGGTTCTAGGCCTCATAATTATCATCATCTTTTGATTTGTTTACAGGGACTCTGCGTGTCTGTGCCAGTCGCAAATCAGGATCTCTTACCAGGCTATATTGTAAGGAGGAGAGGAAGGTATACAAATAGCAGTGTTTGGGAGAAACACTATTAATTAAGCATGTCAAAGTATAAACATAGTGAGTTAAATCAGGAGGCTTTTGGCTGCAAGAAACAAAATAGCTTAAACGGCAAGGGACTTATTATCTCATATAACAAGAAGGCTGGGAGTAAAGCATTTTTCAGGATCTGATAATTCAGGGGCCCGAGGTCTTTCAGCATTCCTTTCTCCTGTTCTCATTTGTTATTAGCCTTGCCACAAAGGTTGGAGAGTGACTGTTAAAGTTCCAGGCAGAACGTGAAGGCGTAGCATGAAGCTCAGTGGGAAGAGGGGTTTTTCCTTCTTTGTCTGGGGGGCCTTTGGCGGACAGCCCTTCCTGTCTCATTGACCAGGACTGGGAGACATACACCTCTTTAAACCAGTCACTGGCAAGAAAAATGAAATTACCAATCAGTCAAGATCTGTTCACCTGGGTTTAAGAATAGGCCCACTTTTCCTGAGCACATGGCTTCCCCGGGGGTGGGGTGGGGTGCAGAGGAGGGGGATGAATACAGGAGCTGAGAGCATGCGCACATTCAGTCCAGTCTTGTGCATTTTTTACTTCCTGCGCAGTTGCTTCAACATGAGACCCTTACTGTTAGTCTTACTGATGCACGAGGTTGAATAAACACAGATTTTCAGTCACAAGAGTAGGTTTTGAAAAAAATATTCTTTAGTTATTTTAATAGAGGATGGCAGTATTTGAGCGTTCTCATGAAAATTGAGGTTTTAAAGGAACCGTGTGTTTGATATACTGTTCTAAACATCTCGTGTGTGTGTGTGTGTGTGCGTGTGTGCACACACGCACTCACACATGCACAGATGTGCTTCATGCCTCCTTACATTATGTTACACTTGATTAGGAAAGTCTGTTTCTTAACTGATTATTGATAAAACGCTGGACAGACTGAAAATGTTGACTGATCCCCCTCAAAGACCCCTTTCTTGATTGCCATATCTCGGTAGATGTCCTCTGTTACTTTCTTTCATAGCACCTGCTAATTCCCTGCCTAACACTTATCATAACTTAAGTTGTATTAGTAGATATTTACTCCTTTATTGTCTGTTGCTCCCAGCTGAGTATAAGCTCGACCAGGGGCTCCATAAGAGACCCTTTTCTGTTTTGTGCATCATTATATTCTTAGCGCGTACTAAACATACTGACTGTCCTACCCAGCAATCTGGGGGAATAGTGTGACTCTTGTAGAAAGACTGTGATCATTCCATGGGCATTCTCAAATCTCATCCTGACTTTTGAGAGGGTCAGGGATTTAATGAGATTTAATGGGATCTAATAGGATTTCTTTTCCTTGAGCTGCTGGATTAGGAAATTAGGTTGAGACCTGACTTTGCAAGAATTTTGAAATCAGCTTTTTAAATGAGCTAAAAGGGAAAGGAAACTACAAAGTGGGTGAATCTGAGAATGTGCAGTTGAAATGCCACATGACAGAATTAAAAAGGAAAACTGGTTTAATCCAAAGAACTGAAATTTGGCCAGTCCTTCCTACTAAGGAATCAACTTTACAGGCTTTGGATGGGTTTGAATAGAAGTGGTTGGTGTTCTTGGTCGTGGAGAATTATGTTAGAACCTGTAAAAAGACCTTCTTTCCCTGCTAGTGTATCTGATCTCCAGTTTCTGCCTAAAACACTTCAAAGAATTCATTTTTTAAAAAATTAATAAAAGTAGTCTTTTTCAAAAAAAGTTTCACCTCCACTTTCAGCATTTTAAGAATCAATGATACTGGCTATACCTCCGGCTCTGAGGAGAATAAGCCTAGTGAAAAATGCTAGTATTTCAGAGACTTACAGAAATGAGTACATGGTTGAGAGGAGCCTCTGTATTACAAGAAGAAAATCTTTTGCTCAAAACTTTGAGAAACCATCTTGGTATTTGATACGAAAAAGGGGTGCCATATTGGCTGAGAGTAAACAAATCAGTTCCTCAGTTTCTGGTGGAAAAAAAAATAAGTAAAAATTGAATGGTAGCCTCATGGAAGATCTTTACTGCTGGGTTTCAACCAAGGTGCCTCAATCATAGTGTCAGAAACAGAAGAAAAATTTGGAAGGACATTGGCTGGGTCCAGAGAGATCATTTTTTTTTGTCTTAAGTTACTCTCTGATTTAAACTCACAGTTAAGATAGCTAAACACATGCCTTCCCTGGGTCAAGTGAAAGAAAATGGTCTTAAACTATACTATAGAGGTTTAAACAAGAGTAAGAAAGATTATTCTGACAGTGAACTTTGAGCAGTCCTGTGTATCTCTGAGATATGAAGAAATTAGTGGCCATATGCCCGGAGGGTTAGTGGATGGTACTTGTGGGTAGTGGCAGGTCGATTTTAAGAGTCTGGATTCATGATTGTAGGCACTGCCTTCAGAAACGCCTCTCAGTTTCTCTGAACCTAAATTTCCTGATCTGTAAAGCAAATCATTTTGACTATCTCTGACTCCGTAATTGTATGATATGGTAGAAAGGGGGAAGATGGATCAGCAAGATCTGGAGTTCCACCTTGCAGCTAACTCAGTGGGTGACCTTGGAGGAGTCACTTAGCCTTGCTGGGTCTTAGGTTCCCATTCCAGAGAAGGAATGATGCTGATCTCTGAGAACTCTTCTAGGTTAGAATTTCAGGGAGCCTGGAATTAGAGAAGAGGTCAGGAGCACCCTGCTGCCTCTTGACTTTTCTGCAGGAAGCAAAGGGAAGAAGCCGGTCCTGCAAATATGTTAGTGTGGATTCTTTCGTGTGACCCAGTGACTTGGGGTCCTGAGAAGATGCGCACACGTGTCCTGTTTGGCCTGGGCGGTAGGCTCGTTTGTAAAAGAGTGGCCTCGGGAAAGCCAGCTGTCAAAACAGCAGTGATTTGCCTGAGAGGCCTACGGGTAAGAACTTTCAGATGAAGGAATACAGTGAAGAAGAAATACAGACACCTTCCTCAAATAATGAATGGCTATTCCATTAACTCCAGTATTGATTATTTCCTCTGAGCTACCCAATCCTGGGAACAAAGGTTGGAAAAATCTTTAAATGAGTAATGTTAACTATGCAACAGAAGTAATTCTCTTCTGTTTTGAAATTGAAACACATTATTTCTATGATGTGTATAGTTCGTTCTTTCATTTATTCATCCATTTATTTATTCACTCATTCAACAAAAGTGAGCCCTTACTATGTGTAGGCCAATCTCCGCCTTCCCCAACAACAACAAAAAAGTTTCCTTATAATAGATTTTTAAAATCAGACTTAGTTTCTCAATTGCAAATGAATAGTATACCTCATGATGTATACAGTTGGTGCCATCTGAGGATGAAAGAGAAATAGGATTTGTCACACTTTAAGCCCATTCAGAATCCAAAATTGAAGTACAAGCTACTCATATCCACATGATTCTTAGCCAGAATAAAATCATTTCTTCTTTCACTCATTCATTTGTTTGATAAATAATAATTGAAGTCTACTGAGAATGCAAAGATGAGTAAAATATAGTCTGATCCTCCTGAGGTCCATGGTCAAGTGGGAGAAAGAGCCCTGTGGACACATTCTCATTCTGTGAGCCACAAGCACTTGGCAAACTCAGAGCTCAACATGTGAGTGGAGGAGTGGCTGGAGGGGGCCAGGTAACAAAGAGTTACACACACCACACAGGGAGTTTGGCCTCTGATCTGTAGGCAATAATATGGAGTCTGGGAGGATTTTCATGTGAGTGAGTGTGTAAGTGTATGGAAGGGATATATGATCCGATTTGTATTCTGGTAAGAGCACCTCAGCTTTAGTAAGTAGGATGGATTAAGCAAAGTCTTCCTTATAGAAAGATGTATGAGTTTCCTAGGGGTGCCATAACAAATACCACAGACTGGGGGCCTTAAACAACAGAATTATTTTCTTTCAGTTCTGGAGGCTAGTAGTCCAAGGTCAAGGTGTCAGTAGGTTTGGAGGCTGGTCGATGGCCAACTTCTTGCTGTGGTTTTTCATGTGGGAGCACATTCCTGGTCCATATTTTTTTCTTCTTTTTTTTTTTCCTAAAGATTTTATTTATTTATTTATTTGTCAGAGAGAGCAAAGCAGGGGAGCAGCAGGCAGAGGGAGAAACAGGCTGTACGCTGAGCAGGGACACCCATGTGAGACTTGATCCCACAACCCTGGGATCATGACCTGAGCCGAAGGCAGATGCTTAACCGACTGAGCAACCTAGGCATCCCTGTTTTTTTTTTTTTCTTATAAGGAGAACATTCAGATCAGATTAAGGCCCATCCTTATGGCCTCATTTCAATTTATTCACCTTTTTAAAGGCCCTATCTTCAAATACAGTCACATGCTTGAGGTTGTAAGAGTGAGGGTTTCATCATATGGATTTTGAGGGGATACAATTCAGCTCATAAAAGATGCAAACCTAAAGGGATGGTTAATCCACACCTTGTCAGGGGACCTGGGTGTGTATGGTATGGGGAGAAAAGTGGACATGTACTTTTAGTGGAAAATTTAAGGCTAAAGCAATATGTGTTCACCTGACTTCAAATGTTCAGAACATTTGACCACCTCTGCTCTTTTTTTATTTTATTGTCTTGCTGGGAACAGTGTTCAGCAAATGAGTATGCTCTCCAACTGTGCCATGATTACCTGGATTCCTTAACATATTTAATTGAATTATTTAAGGAGAGCTGTAAAGAACACCATATGCCTTAAGCACACTATGAGAAAACGTGGACTTAGGAAGACCAGTATGAATTTGTCTTGAACTGTAGATTTAAGATGTTGAGGGCTAAATCTCTGGAAACTAGAAAACGATGATGTTTTACTTCACTTGGATTGCTGTAACAAAGTACCACGGACTGGGTGGCTTATACACAACAGAAATTTATTTCTCACCCAGTTTAGAAGGCTGAAAAGTCTAAGCTCAAGGCACCAGCACAGTCGAGTTCTGGTGAGAACCTTCCTCCTGGTTCATAGACAGTGCCCTCCTGCTGTGTCTTCACATGGTGGAAGGGGGTAGAGAGTTCTGGAGAGTCTCATTTATAAGGGCACTAATCCCATTCATGGGGGCTTCAAGTGCAAGGTCCCACTTGCAAATACCATCACATTGGGGATTAGGATTTCAATGTATGAATTTGGGAGGGACGTAAACATTCAGACCATGACATATGGGAAAGGAATAAAAATGGGAAAGGGAGGGGCGCCTGGGTGGCTCAGTGGGTTAAAGCCTCTGCCTTCAGTTTAGGTCATGGTCTCAGGGTCCTGGGATGGAGCCCCGCATCGGGCTCTCTGCTCAGTGGGGAGCCTGCTCCCCCCTCTCTCTTTGCCTGCCTCTCTGCCTGCTTGTGATCTCTCTCTGTCAAATAAATAAATAAAATCTTTAAAAAAAAAAAAATGGGAAAGGGAATAGACCTCCAACTCCACGTCCTGGAACCTTGGACCCCAAAGACCATAATAGGCTTTCCAAAAATGGTTTCTTCCTAAGGAATTATAACACTTTGTACTGCTTTACCACAGAGGGGAGGCTTATGGCATGAGGCCGCTAAACTGTTCCTAAGGAAAGAGATCAGAGATTTTTGGAACTGGTATTTCAACAAAAGCAAAACTTATCACTGGGAGACTTCATGATTTCATAACCCCCGGGAAGTCTACTTTGTTAGCTCCTGATTATCTGGAATTCTTATTAATAGAAAATTTTGCCAGTTGACGAGTGGGGGGAAAAGCAGAAACGGAAGAGGAAATGAATGTGGTCTCCATTTCCTCCATCTCACCGCTGTCGCTCTTGATCAAAATAACCTTCCCTGAGAGATTTCTTTTAAAATTTCATCCTTGAAATGCTTCATTAAAACTTTGAATTACAAAATGGGAAAAGTCAATTTTATTGGATCCTAAATTTTGCTTTGTGCAGCGTCCTGTCCAGATTGCAAATTATTAAAATTGACATAGGATATGTGTGCAAGGTAATATCCCCTTTCGTGGCTCTTCTCTAAATTTCAAGATATTCTGTAGAGTGGATTAGATTATCCAGTGAGTAGGGACTCTGAAAAGAAAATAGAATTGTGTATTGATGACTTCAGAAATATTATTTGATGGCAATAAAATATTCTCTGAAATTCCCTTCAGAGGGGAGAAAATGGAGTTTGTTTGCAGTAATTGCATTTTCTAGCATTTGCTCTCATACTTTCCAATATAAGCCAATTGGAACCTGTGATTTGGTTTTGCTTATTGGCAAAAGTACCATGTAAATTGATCTGTGATGCATTTAAAGAAGATGCTTTTGAAAGTTTGGAAATTGAGATGGCTTTCTCTTATTAGATTTTGAGAGTATTAGGGTTCATTTCTATATTTTAGTCTAATGTAATATTAGCCAAATATGTTCTTTTTCAATTTAGTTTTAATCAAGTTCTAGAAGACCATTTTCATCTAGCCCCAGTGGCGCTGTTAAGGCAGAGATTTTATTTCCACTGTCAACCCTCTGCTCTGGCTTCTGTGGACCGGCCCCCTGAATCCCTGCACACTGCAGTCCTGTGTGCATCTGCCCAAACATTATTTTAGCAGGCAAAAATAAGAGTATTTATTAGAAAAAAGATTTTTTTTATTACTGTTTGAAGGGTTAGGGTGGAGAGGGAATCCAAAGTTGTCTAAAAGTGTTCTTTCGGGGCGCCTGGGTGGCTCAGTGGGTTAAAGCCTCTGCCTTCGGCTCAGGTCATGATCTCAGGGTCCTGGGATGGAGCCCCGCATTGGGCTCTCTGCTCAGCAGGGAGCCTGCTTCCCCCTTTCTCTCCTCCTGCCTCTCTGCCTACTTGTGGTCTCACTCTCTCTGTGTCAAATAAATAAATAAAATCTTTTAAAAATAAATAAATAAGTAAAAGTGTTCTTTCTTTTAAAGAATATGGTCTTTATGCCGGTGTTATTTATATTTAATTTGATTTCCACCATCTTTAATGTCTGAAAATGTAAACATAGGATTTGCATTTGTTCTTCTCACTATTCAGTAGAATAATTGCCACTTGTTTTATAAGTAATGTTGGAAGGAGCACGTTTTCTCAGTTGCTCTTTAAAGGCTTTGTGGGGGAAAAAGCAACAATATTCTTCAGCTCACCATGGGTTTTGTCAGTCAACACTAGTAGCTTATTAAAGATATTTATGACTATATTAATGGAATACTCTTTTAAGGTGGTAAGAAGTTGGAGATGGGGCCCTTATCCTGAATGAGGTTACAATGGACAACAGAAGACAGGGTAAAAACGATGAGGATAATAATAATTATCGTTGATGTGCCAGGTTCGTATTAGGTCCTTTCCTGATCTCACTCAGTCTGCACATCCTCTCTGTCATGTAGGTTGTACAATTACCATCATTTTTTCTGATGAGTAATATGGAGGTGAAAGCACGTTTTGAGTTTGAGTTTCAGAGGTAATAAGTGACGGAACCAGAAACTCGGTCTCAAGTCAGTCTGACTCCACAGCCCATGATCTGTCCATCATGCCGTATATCCCTGCATTCCAGTATGTTTGAATGATAGAAACATGCAGCCAGCTGTTTGAGATGAGATTGACATTGTCTTGACCAGTTCTCCTGGTGACTGTCTAGTGGAACCCTGATTTGGATCTAGTTTTCTGAAGCTTGAGGAAGTAGATGAAAGGGTCTTTAAGGAGATAATCTGAGTGCTCAGATGGAATTTGTTGTTTGGGGTATAAATCTTTCTGAACAAGCCAAGGCCTGCATTCGTCAGGGAGAGATTGGACAAAATACAGTGAAGAAGCTACCTGTGGCTCCAGTTGTCCAGCCAGATGGAAATACTCGAGTGTAATTGGAGCTGGATCTCAGCGGACAGTTCGCTGCCCCATCGTCATACGTAGGGCGCGCCATGTTGGTATGGGTGGCAACTTAGAGATACTCAGTTGGGAAACAAAGACGATATTGTCATTTGTTTTTCCTACCTTGTAGTTGTCTTTTAACATGTATGACTGTGAATGAGTGTGTGTGCCTGAAGGTGTGTTTAAATCCCAAAAAGTTATGTTGGATTAAGGTTACAGTTGAGACAGGAAACGCATGTAAACAAGTTGCTGCTGAGCCACAATCAAATCTTTGAGCTGTTTCTATGTCTTTAGTCATTATGGGTGCTAAGAGCCTGCTCTCTCGTGGTTTATCCTTCTCAGTGCCAAATATTGGTGACCATTCAGGTCCGGAAGGGATCTGCTTTCCTGGGCGGGGGATGGACTTTTGTTTCCTTTGTATGGATTAAGGCTTACAGCATCTTCTTCTGGTACCTTGGGATTCTTTTCATGGAGGAGGCTGTAGAAGAGGAGGGAGCGTTTCAGCTGTGGCTTCTTACGCTAGCCCTAATTCCTGCAGTTGGACCACTGGGCTTTCACTCAGCACTCTTTACATTCTCCTGGGTTTTCGGCTCAGCCCTGACATTATTGTAATATAGTTTTCTGTGTTTAATATTTCTTAGACTTGGTTTCCCATTGCAAGCATGGAAGAAACCCTAATGCATGAGTTTCAGAGGAGAAGGTAGCAGTCTGAACCTGCTGTGTGGCTCCATCAGCAAGTGTGAGTATTAACGTTAGAGCTGTCAGGACTTGTGAAAATTAATGGAGCCTGACGGGGGACAGACTGAGGTCAGAGACGGAGCTTGCCCTGATTGAATGTTTCTGGTGGCTTTGCAGCCCAGGCAAGTGAGTGCAAACCGTGGAGCTGAGAGGGATTGCCAGAGGTCCATCCATTCATTTCCACAAGTAGGCAGTGGGCACCAACTAAGTGCCGCTCATTTTTCTAGATGCTGGGAGAACAGTGGGGAAAGATGGGCTCTGCCCGCTTGTAGCTGACGGTCTTCTCCCTGCCTCCAGGCTCAACTCAGCCCTGCTCAGCTCTCAGCCCCCAGTAATCCAGGCAAGGAATGTCCATGACACCTCTCCTTAGTCCATCCCAGAGCCTCATAGTTCTTCCATCCTCCTCGCCACTGGTATTATTATTTGTTCCTTCCATCCTCCTGCAAAATTTTCCGCTTGAACAGTTTTCAAGCCCAAGTTACTCTTAGTTCTCAGTGGAATAGAGACTTCAAGAGTTTGAACGTTTTCCCTCTCTGCTGGAGTCATGATATTAAAAATACAATAATAATTTTAAACAGAAAAAAATTACTGCCTTTTATCCACCTTGGGGGTATAACGAGGTCCTTTCATAACACTGGCCTTAGGGAGCAGTGTTTTAAAATAGGGCCCTGGCACTGCCTCCACGCAGGCTGAAGGTTTCAGAAATGTGATTGAATTGTGATGTATCTCTTTTGTTTAGAAACAGTCCTGTGATAATAGATCTGGCTATATATCTGTTTTATTCTTTTTTAATTTCACGGATTAGTTTTTTTCTAGCATATTAGCAAGGGAAAGTAGGCCTGAAGCTTGTGCCTTGTTGAGTTTGATTTTCCTGGGTATCTGGAAGCTATAGCAGGTTCTCCTCTTGTCTCGTCTCTGTGTTTTCCTCTTGCTGCATAGTAAACTTTATTGAATATGAGGGTTATGCCACACATTTTTGGTTTCTTTATATATTTTCAAAGTCTATAATTTAAGGGTATAGAGAGGAATGGGCATAGAGATTGGAGATCTTGAAATTTGTTACCTTTATATACCTAGGTTTTCTTTTACCCACAAAACCTGGCAAGCCATGTTTGCTTTGGGATGCTCTCAAAGTTCTTCACAAAGAACTACTATTGTACTCTGGGTTTTTGTTTCCCTCAGTTTTGGCAGAAATAAATAGGAGACAGCAGTCAGTTAATCCTGCTCACCTGATAAAAAAAATGGGGTATAGGGAAGGCAGTATTTGGCATTAGCAAAACCTAATGGCCATTTTGATTACCCCTATTTCCCATGCTCACCATTGACGAGGAATGGAGAATATGGGGCAGGGGTCATCTTCTCACAGGTGGCGGGCAGATTCCCAAGAAAAGTGACTGTTCTGGAATTGACTTTGGATTTTGACTTGACCAGAACTTAAATTTTCTAGAGGAATACATTTTATAATGATTTGTGGCAGAAGAATAGGTCGACAGTTGTATGATAACTTAATTTTGAGGGACATTAACTTTTATTGGCGGGAGGGGGCAAGCTGGCAAAGAATCTTGTTTGGCCAGAGCAGTGCTTGTACGTGTTTATTTTTAAATGGTGATGCACACGTGTGCTGGTCCTCACAACCTCTGTTACTTCCACCCAGTTCAATTCCCATTTTTGCTTTACGTCTTTGGTCCCTGTAGGCATTTGGGTTTACTATCTTGGACTACTATTCCCCTGTCAAAGTCTCATATTAGTTCTTATCAGATAGCCACCATGTTTTTAAATTCTGGGACCCTGCATAAAGTTGGGCACAGGAGCTTTTTTCCTTCTCCTTCTCAAGGCCATGACCTTCCCTTCCTTGGGTAGGCTCCCAAATTCTTCTGAGAGCGAGTGGGTAAGAAATTACACCCACAGCTGCAGTAGCATTTGGGGAATGCCTTAATCGAGCCAGGATGTGTGCTGTCATCATATGGAGCTGAAACTGCTTCATGACCCCTTGGAGGAGAAATCCGTGACGTAGCCAGTTCTATTTCTTGATCCAAACAGAAAAGGCTACCGCTGCCTAGAGCTAGGGAAAAGGATCGCCATAGATGGACGAATGGTATGAGGAGGATTCACGTAAGAGGTAGGTCTTAAGCCAAACTTCCTAAGACTTTTAAAAATTTGGGATCACCTGAAAGAAAACTAGCATGGGAGGCGGAAGAGCTATTCTTGTCTCACTTGTGCCTGCAGTGTGGTCCGTGATTTAGCTTAGCAAATGGCAGCACCTCTCTGGCACTCTGTTTCTTCATCAGGAAAATGGAATTGGATAAACCAGTGGTTTTTCTGTTGAATATTTTTAAGCCAGGGCTAGTCTTCACAGGAAATCTTTCCCCAAATTGTAAAGGAAAGGAAAACAGTGTGGCTGTGGTGAACGTGGGAACAGGTCTCTCGCCTCTGCCCTTGTCTCTTCCCTCACGTCGCCGTCCTCCAGCCCTCGGAGGCTCACAGATCACACTTTCAAATCACCAGATGAGGTTGTCTCTGAAGAGCCTGCTGGGGTCATGTGCTGTGATTCGTGGGAGCCGCTTTAAGTCACACACTAAATGTCCATAGTTTGGTAAGGAAGGGAGGCTGACCTGGACACAATTCACTGTGTGTCTGCTTTAAAATTGTTGTGGATTTATCACACGACATTGAATGTTGTGACCATGACCATGCCAGCTTCTTCCTCTGGAAAATCAAAGTTCTCTTTTCCATCTCAGATGTTTTTCCTTGGGAGTAGTGACCTTGTGCCGCTGTGACCAGGGAGTGATCCAATTTGTGGATCAACAAATATTTTCTTGGATGGCACCTGGGAAGGGTAATCATTATAACAACCATTATATCACAGCTAATATCTACTGAGTCATCATAAAGTATTAGAAACTGTGCAAGTTCTTTACATGCAGCATCTTGTTTAATGTGTACCAAACTTTGGTGGGGTGTGGTATTATTTTCCCCCATGTAGATTCAAGGAAAAGGCCAGTTAATAAATGGTTTGTTAGAGATTCTTTGGCTAGACTGAATTTGGGGGCAGAATGGGACAGTTCAGGATCCTTAAACTGGGTAAATTCTGAGTAAGCATGGGTCTCTGGAGGGCAGTGTGACAACGGTTAAACTTTGTCATATCCCAAGATGACAAGCTCAGTTCCTATAGTTCTCCTAAGAAAGCTCCTGGCAAGTCTTACAGAAGTTCGTTCATTCTTCCACTTATTCAGCGAATAGCAGTCGTGTGCTTGCCATTTGGAAGAGATGGAACTGGGTACTTTGGGTCAAATACGAAGCCACAAGCCATGATCCGTACCTTCAAGGACTTCACAGTTTAGGGGGAGATAAGTCACATGCAAAAAGCAAAATTCAGAAAAATGGAGTAAAAAAATAATTAACATGCCCTGATTGTTTAGTCCATACCATGCATGTGCTTTAGAAGTTTTATCTCATTTTATCTTGAGCACAGGCTATGAGATGGGTGCAGTTATTATCCTCATTTTGCTAGCACACTTGAGAGAACATAAGGACTCTGACCAAGGTCATGCAGCCAATGTGTCGTGAAGCCTGCAGCAGAGTCCCTGCTCTTAACCTTATGCTGCCTCCATCATTTAAATTGTAATCGTTTAAAATCGAATCACTGAGAATAGAAGAGTGAGACATACTGTAAGGAAGTATTAACTAATATCCATAGAAGTAAAGATGAAGAGAGAGAATATAATGAGTCAACTGAGAATGAGACAGGAGGCAAGGGGGGCTGAGGAAGAAGAGGAAGGAAAGGAGATGCGACAGAGGAAGGAGGTGAACCGGGGAGTGCAGCATCCAGTGTCAAGGGGATAGAGACTTTGAGGGACAGGAATGTCACTGCAGTATGATCCGTGGAGATGAGAAGTGAGAAAATGTCTGCGTTTTGGCTATTAGTAAGTTATTATCGACATTCTGGGAAAGCTTTGGGAAGAGAATAGAAACACAAGCCAGATTGCATGGGGTAAAATCTGAATAACCACGTGTCTCTTGGTTGCTAATTCTAATAACAGAGGGGACGGTCAGCAACACAAACGTGGTAAGTGGGCCAGGTGTGAGAAGTCATAGGGAGTGTAAAGGTCTGTGGCCTACTGGATGATGGTCAGTAGTGACTGGTCTTCTGATTTTCCAAAAGTAGCTAGAAAATCAGAATTTTTTGCATGACATCTCCTGATTTCTAAATGTTCAATTTAAAAACAAAACAAAATACAAAACAGCATTGAGGGCCAACCGTAATACATCTGTGGGCCGTATTTGCCCAGCTGCGAGCTTCTGGAATCCTCTTTCCAAAAGTTTAGATGTGAAATGAAGAAGCATCTCAAAAATAAGCATGGTTTAGGATTGTATGTGAAAGGTGTGGGTGTTTGTGTGTATGTGTGTGTGTATGTGTGTGACAATGGCTGCTTGTTTTTGTTTTCTTGGGTTTGGTAAACAAAAACTCCCTAAAGAGGATTAAATATATATAGAGAGAGCCAAAATATCAAAGATAGATGTCTGGAAAATTAAAATGCCAATGAGAGTGGGAAGAATGAGATCAAGAGGACATAAGAAGATGGGCCAATTTCCCACATTTCATTCATTTACTTGCTATAGTCATCACTTTGCCGTACTTGTGAATTATCTGTATTATATTTGGTCAATAGTTTTCTTTAAATCACCTCTTATTTTATATGTAAAAATAGAAAAATGAAAGTAGAGATGAAAAACAGAAACAAAAAATGAAGCCATATATCATTATTTGTACCGTCATATTGTATTTTTCCAAATATTCATTTTTAAAACATATTTGACATTTTGTCCAAAGTTTATCTCCATTTCACTTAAAATAATCTGGTATATAGCTAGTAGAACATATAGCATGTCTTGGGAAAGATGGAATGCTTAGTTAGAGTTCTTTAGGTCATTCAAAGCAAGAATGTTTCCATGTTAGAATAACTGTATATAGCTTCGATTTTTTTATTCAGGCAGGTCAGCCTCAATGGCCTGATATGAATAAAATGGATCAAGGCAGGCACCTCTTTGTCTGACAATTTTTAAATGATGCTATTGGAATACCAAGAAGTTTGGAGCTTGACTGCCGAGCCTTCCAAATTAATCTAGTCTCAAAAAAAAAAAAAAAAAAAAAATACCATCAAGTAACAGGAGATTTGTCAGCTGCCCTGCTTATACTTTTCACATAAAGCAAAAGTTGGCAGATTATAGATGAAAGGTCAGTTCAGAAAAAATTACATTTAAAAATTGTATATATAAAAATTATATATATAAATATATGCCAAGCAGTCTCCTAACATAGGTAAGAGAGGATGGAAGTTGGAAACTACTACTGGATTCTCAGTAAGAGATGAGTTCTTTGGCAGTGTGTAAATATCATCATTTTGGTGGCTACCTCTTTATGCTGAGTCTCCAAAATTTGATTTAAAAGACACCGAAGAGGTGTCTTCTTGAAGAAGATTTATTTTGCAGCAGTTTCACTTTCTCTAAAAAAAAATTGCTCCAAGGAGGAAAATATACTTCTTTGCCTTCTCAGTCTCACCCATGCCCTTCCTGAACCAAAACTCTAAAATGGAAAAAGCGAGAAGCCAAGCCTTCTTGCAAGAGCAGTGGTGCATAAAGAAAGGCTTACAGTGAGTCCATCATTATGAATGATTAAAACGGAACTGGGCAGCTATAGCGTGACTTGTACAAATAGAGTTGCTCAGAGACTCCTACAGGTCCGACTTGCCTTGAAACAGATTACTGTCAAGGAAAATGTTTCAGCCCCTTCTGGCTTTGGGGGCATAGGTGACTCCGGGGGTGCAGTATCGGGCCAAAGGGGGTCATAGAGCCATGATCGTAGAGTCGTGGGGCATCTCACAAATTTCCAGTGTGCGTGGTTGTCAGGGATTTGTAGCCTGTTAATACATCTCTCAACTGTATTTTAAGGGCAGGGAATTGTGCAAAATATCATCATTCTGTCCAAGTAGCTTGCCTCATAATCACACTCCTTATTGCCTTGTGCTAGTGCACATTATAAACTTGCAAAAACATACATTTGAGAGAGGCTTCCTATTTTCTGTGAGCTCTTCAGCACTGCCTTACACAGAACTGAGGCCAAAGGCATGTCACACAGCATTGTGTGCCAGCAGTCAAAGATATCCATGGGTGCTTGGCCACGATGTTTGCAGTTGCTGCTTTCTGCGGTTATTTTCTGACTTCTTTCATCTCTCTCTTAAGCTTCCCTATTAAACCATGTGCTATATATGCAATTTCATTACTGATAGAAATCTAAAAATTGAAAGCTAAAGAAAATAGCATTACAAAGCATATTCTGGTAATCTTAAAAATCATTTCAGGGGCACCTGGGTGGCTCATTCGGTTAAGCGCTTGTCCAATTCTTAATTTTGGCTCAGGTCATGATCTCAGGGTGGTGAGATCAAGCCCTGCATTGGGCTTCATGCTGAACGCGGAGCCTGCCTAAGATTCTCTATCCCTCTCCCTCTGCCCCTTCCTCCCACCCCCACCGGTGTTTGCTTTAAAAAAAAAAAAAAATTTCAATGTTAGCAAATATGTTTGCAGTGCACTGCTGAGGTTGAGGACTTCACAGCACAGTTTCTGCAGTTTGCATTGCTAAAGTCCAAGTACCTATGGCAAAACTTGTCTCCACCCCCAAAATATAATTTTCCTCCCCACTAAGCATCATTAATTAAATCATTGACTCTGGCTTGCTGGTAAGGACCAATTCCTACAACAAGTGTATCCAATTTCCTGCTAGTGGTAACTTTCATTCTTCCTGGAATAGCAGGAAACATTAATTTTGCATTGGACCCAGGAGTCTCAGGAAGCTGGAATTATAGGCACCATTGCCCCACCCTTTTCTCCCCTAAAATAAAATGAAATAAAATAAAATGAGCAGCAGCTCTGCAGTGAGGCTTGAGGGATGGGTAATGACAAAGAAGAGAAAAGGGCATTAATTTCAGGATGGGGACAGCTGCCCGGCACTATCTCCCTTTGGATTTTGGTTCTTATAGCATCACGGTGAGTTATTAATATGTATGATCTGTACTTTATTCAAACATTATAAATCTATGCAGAAGTCTGGTGTTTGGGTTTTCCTTTATAGCTTTCATTCTTCTTCCCAGAATTATCTCATTTTGATCGGGAAACTTTTGCATAAAAAGCACACACCGAGAACTCACATTTCCATACCATAAATATTAAAAGGGGGTTAAGCTTTACAGTTTCTTCTCCCATCCCAATGGGAGGAAAGTTAGCCTTCTAATCAGGGGGGCCATTATTAACGTTCTTTTTATTCACAAGCCACAAAGTAAATTTTAACTTAACAATACGAAATTGTACTCTGTAGTTCCTTTCATTTATGTACATTGTGGAATGCTCGGCTATGCCATATCTTTTGTATGATATACTACAAATGTACTTTTGAAGGATATACTACAAATCAAGCAATCATTTGAGTTGTTAAGAACAGTTGGTCAGCTTATTTTTTGAGGACCAAACCAAGTCCAGACCTTTTTTAAGGATCGTGATTAAAGTTCTTTTCACTGGATAATTATAAAGTACGATTCATCACAGTGTAGATTCATCACAATCTATAGCATACAGAAGAGGGAAATGGAACTAGAAAGCTGAATGTCTTCTTAGTAGCTTTTAAGCTTCTTAGCAGCTTCCTCTCTCCTGTTTATTGTCATTTTTGCTAGCATAAAGGCGTAGTCATAAATTTTGGTTCCCATGGAAATATAAAGGAATGCGTGAGCTATTTCATTTGGGTATACTGTCTGCTAATCACACAGTCTCGGCTGTTGTACTTCGTGATGGGAAATGAACGTGCTAATTGGTACTCTTTTTTCTTATTTCAGGAAACCTGCCATATGAATATAAAATAGTGATTGCTGGGAATCATGAACTGACATTTGATAAGGAATTCATGGCAGACCTTGTTAAACAGGACTACTACCGTTTCCCTTCTGTGTCCAAATTGAAACCAGAGGACTTTGACAACGTTCAGTCCCTCCTGACAAACAGTATTTACTTACAAGACTCGGAGGTAACAGTGAAGGGATTCAGGATATACGGGGCACCTTGGTAAGTGCTCATTGGGACAATCTTCCCCTTCGTTTTTTTTTAGCTCAGCCCTGAGAAATCGTGGTGTAGACTTGCGTGCTTTCAGTGAAAAGGATAAGGGTGGCAAGAAAGCTTATTGCTGCATTTCGAACACAACACAGATTCGGGAACTGCTGGAAAGAACTGTGCTTGTTGATTTCACTGTGGTGCCGATTTCCTTAGGCAAGATCAATGGAAGTAGGGCTTTGGTTAGATACGTACATGTTTCTGTGACTGGGCTGCGTGTGTGTCTGTGGGACACAGAAGGATTTAGGAGAAGGTCACCGTGTTACCCTTCATGCAGATTCAGCTACTCTGAACATTCCATCAGCCTTAGGTAACTCCTTTCCCTCTCATTTTACACTGGAAGCGCTCATAAAATGTCTTGCTTAGATTAGGGTTTCTCAAATCTTGCTACACATCAGAATCACTGGGCCGACTCCGAAGAAATACACATTTTTGAAGCCATACCCCGCGGAGACTCTGACTCTCCTTCCTGAGGTAGAGCCCGGCAATTTGTATTTTTAGAGCTCCACAGACGAGGCTGATATACATTCAGTTTGAAAGTTACAGGTTGAGACCTGGTGCTGAGAATTCTAGCACTGGGCTCTAGAAAACGTGAAACAGCCATGTATTCTTTTGGGACCAGACAGGAAGCATTTGATCTTGTCTCTATCATTTGTCAGTTGTGTGCTTTTGAAGAAGTTAATTCACAGAGGATGAGCCTCAGTTTCTGCATCTCTAAGACAGTGGAGATAACACCTACTTTAGAGGGTTATTATGAGGATTAAATTAGGTGACGTTTGTAATGGATATGGCAGAGTGCCTGGTAGTTTGCTTAGGGTAATGATGGTCATTTTCTGGCCTTGGTTCTGCTCCTAAGTATTTATGTGAACTTGAGCAATTCACTTAGCCTCCAGTTTCTTCATCTTTAAAATGGGAGTTTTAGACTAGAAGGTCAATATCAGAGGAGTCTCGGATTTTTATTTATTTATTGATCTACTTTTTTGAGAGTTCTGTGTATATAGAGAGCAGAAGAATGAACCTTCACTCACACAACTGGAGAAGTACCCCAGCCCTGTGCTAGGATTTACAGATAAGGCTGGAAGAGTGCTAACAGCATGAATTTGGATTGGCCATTCCACTCAACAGTTTGGGTTGTCTTCTGTAGACTAGAAAGTTGAGGTACTTTCTCAATAGTTGATCTTTTTTTTTTTCCCTAGCGTTACTAGTTGGGATCCAGAAGGACTGATGAGTGAATACAGGAAGTAAAAATTTCATTTTAAAATTAACCCAACAATGACTGTGAACCCTAACTCGAGTGCGTACTATATGCCGGGCATGTTCTAAGTCTTTTTATCTTTTATCTCATTTTCCGTAAAATGCCTTTAAGAAATGGACACTGTTGTGATTCTGATTTGGACGGTGAAAAAAATTCAGAGACAGAAAGGTTAAGTAACTGCTCAGGGATCGCCCAGACTCTTGAGTGGCAGCATCCTATCCTGATTTTGAGTCTGACTGCGGCGTGCACGGTATGACTGAGATGGGGGTGGTAGTGGTGTGGTAATTGGGGGTTATAATCTGCGGTGGTGATGTCCAGCTTGACTAAAGTACATCAGTGAATGTTTTGTATATGCAAGAAGGTGGTAAAGGCCAAGAGAACAGACAGTGTAAATTGGTCCTATCCAAGTGTAAGCTGAAAACTGGTCCAGTGTCGGTAGTAGCATTTCTGAGCAAAGGGCTGGAGAGGGAGCTTTTCCACCCTTCTAGCTCCCTTCTTAATGGCTATGCAGTAGTTGAGGAATGATCTCTGATTGGCAGAGAAGCTCTACGTGGAGTTAAGATCTTTTTCTTAATACCTGAAAATGATTTCTGAAAGGCCGTTCCCGAACAAGCCAGACTTTCAGAGATCTCCGGATTGACAGTTGCTGAAACAATGATAACAAACAAACTTCCTCCATTATCTGAGTAGATTCAAATCTGTATGGGATAAGGTTTAGCTACACCGGTTGATGGCTGCGATGAATGAGGAAGTGATTTTGGATCCAAAGGCAGATCTTGCAGCATCTCAAGAAATAAAAAATAAATATACAAAGTAAAAATTTTTAAAAATTAAAAAAAAACCCACAAAACGCATAGTAATTCAAATATGTGATGTGCTGGGGCATAATCCGTTTTCGATGGTGGAAATATGTGATGTGATGGGGCGTAAAGACTTCAGACAGTGTTTATGTCTGAGCTGAATTGATGTCATTCAAAAATTGTTTATTTTAATAGGGCGGTTTAATCAAGAAGGTAGGTAGGATGAGTCTTCTGAAATGTTATCCTAAAGTTATCTTTACACATAATTTGTTGGGATTTCCAGAAAGTTTTAACTGTTTTCTGCCCAGCAGTTCTTTACAGTAAGGGAGATCTTTAAATGGAATTTGTGTCACCCACAGGAATTGCTCTACTTTGTCTTTTGACTAAGAATACAGAGGTTGATGAAAAGCAAATTTTGGTTTCAATATATATTTTGGACGCATCAGTAATTTGGATCTCACTGTGAAGATATTTTATTAAAATTAATAAAATAAGATGAAAACAGAGAAGGAGGCAAACCATAAGAGACTCCTAACTATTGGAAAAAAACTGAGGGTTGCTGGAGGGGAGGTGGGTGAGAGGATTGGGGTAATTGGGTGATGGGCATTAAGGAGGGCACTTGATGTAATGAGCACTGGGTGTTATATGCGACTGATGAATCACTAAATTCTATCCCTGAAACTAATAATACAGTATATGTTAACTAAATTGAATTTAAATAAAAATTTTTTTATAAAATTAATATTGCCAGGACTGCTGGTAATCCGAACATTGATTTGGGAATGCCCATGGTAGCCTTTCTGTGCAGAGAGCAGAGATTCTCCTAGCTTTCCCATTTATTCAGCCCTGGCACCTAGGGCGGGTTTCTGAGCATCTCCCTGTCTCTGTTTTCTCATCTTTTAAGTGGGAGATAGCAGCATTACTTCTTTCCTGTGGTTACTACGAGGACAAATGAGTTAATGCATTCACAGCACCCCAAAGACTTTCTGGCATAGAGTAAGTAAGTGTGAGCTCTTACTGATACAGGGGTGTTAGTCTTTCAAATCTACTTTATACCTTTGCTTCGTCCATCTTCATATGAAGACTGTTAGACTAGGAGTCCGATGGGGTGCATTCGAGCTTAAGTTCTGCCACTGCTGATTGAGCGACACGAGTCCAATCGCTGAACTTTTATTTTTGTGAAATAGGGCTGGCGAGGTCTGCCCTAGTATCTCTCATCACCACTCACTTAAATGGTCACCAAAGCTAACATTTTCAAAGACTATCCATATTTGCCAGCACGCTTGATTATTTTTAATATCTTGTACATGTTGTAACCACTTTAACTTAAGAATTTGACCAGCAGCAATGTTTGGGAGGATTTATACCAGAGCTATCCCTTGTCTCCCTTCAGAAGTTAGGTTTTCCCATCCCCGAGATTCACCCATAGGTGAATGCCTGCTTAGTTACCCATTAGTTATTCCGGCCCCCAAATAATGTAAACCCGTTTTAAGTTTGTAAACCCATTTAAGTTTGGTTCCCGTGCTTTTCCAGTGAACTTTGATATTATTAGTGGTCTTAATTTCCAAACATAAATCAAAATAAAATCCTTGATACAAAGGATTTCCATCCTGTCATGGGTTTCTCAGAGGGGATTGTCATCCCACCAGGAAGATAACTGTAACTCCCATATTTTAAAAATGCGGATCGTGACTTGCTTTTAGTATAGAAGAGGAGTATTAGCCCACATTCATTACACTGTTTTAACTTGTAGCCCAGCTGAAAGCTTCCCGAAGATGAGGGAGAATTAAAGCAATGTCTCTAATTTACAATTTAGCTGGAATCTGTGTATGGAGAATAACTTAACACTTCCAAGGAGTCGTGTGTGTTTGCAATAGGAGTGCACTGTGGTCCTTCCTAGATTCCCAAGGACGAGGTCTGGGAAAATTCAGTGGCATACGTACACAGAAGAAGATGTAAGTGGGCTGCCTTGTCCCGGAAGAAAGGTGCTCCCTTGGAAGGAGGGCAAGAGCTGACCAGATCCAGGCAGCAGCCCCGCCTCGGGAAGCCTCATGGCAGGTTCTGTGGTTTCTTGTATATATTCCTTCACCATCTTGTTTTTCCAAGTATCTGGAAGAAAGGAATGAAGCCTGATGTATTAGGGTCTTTGGGAGTCACGGTTTAGACACAGCTTTTCTTAACTTCTCCTATGTTTTTCTCTCCCTCTTTGGGGGAGAAAGAGAGGGTCTTACGTTGCCAGGCGATTAGGTCTGCCGAGGACTTGGGTCCCATGACAGGAAAGCTTGTGGATTTCTTGTATTCCTCGTGTTGATTTTCTGCCACCACCTTGGTTCCTGATTTCCTGTTTATGATCACTCTGAGTTCTGTCTTTTCTAAAGGCTGAGGGTATGACTTGAAGGAGGAAACAAAATTTTAACCTGTTTGGCCAAGGTAGGGGGGAAAGTGGAATTTTTGAAATCAGCTTTGTATTTTTGGTTTCTGGATCTATAGCCAGCATCCTTGTACAATCAGGTTTCAGGAAACTCACTCGCCATTTAAAAATCGACCAGCCCCTTTGCGTTTTTTGTTTGTTTGTTTGTTTCAGTTGCTCTTTTGATACTAAGATGCTGTGTCGGAAAAAAAAACAAAAAATCCAGGTACTAATTGATCAGAAGCCAAGCTGCAAAAAGTAAAAAAAGCCGGTAGTGCTCCGACCCGAGCAGAGCAGTCCTATTGTTCGGCAGTGGCTGCACCTTGTTCCCCTCTTGAAACAGAAATGCAGGGCTGGTCTCCCGTGGCTTTTAATGAATATGAGCAGGGCTTTCCGATGTCCAGGAATTTGATCTCTGTGCTGACCAAGAGGTCAGGAACAAAGAACACACTTTTTCATGTTAGAGTAGACCCAGGTGTAATTTGTCAGGTTTAGTAACTGTGGAGGAAGTGCCTTAACTTCTGTGGCAGGACAATTAGATCAGACCCAGACAGTGTTAATTCTAAAATGGCCGCAGGAACAAGAGAAAGCCCATTGAGTTGCATCTGCAAAGGAAGCGTGAGCAGGATGGTTTTTCCCCTCCTCGCTGCCCCTCATTGCAGATCCACAAACATGTTGAGTCCATTCATTCATTCATTTAGATAGAATTTTCTCAGCATTTTTAAAAGTGGGAGTTAAATCTTGATGCCCTCTCTGCAGCATTTGTAATTGTGTTTGCACAGAAATAGCTACAGTGTTACTCACGTTTCCTTGTTCTGATCAGTGCAATAGTACTTTATGTTTACCCTGTCAGAAAAGCTTCAGATGTTTTTATTTCCAATTATAAGTTTTGTAATGCATCATGTATTTTGCTGACA
This sequence comes from Potos flavus, assembly GCA_028534135.1. Taxonomy (NCBI): domain Eukaryota; kingdom Metazoa; phylum Chordata; class Mammalia; order Carnivora; family Procyonidae; genus Potos; species Potos flavus. The sequence goes on along the minus strand of CM052884.1, from coordinate 71,113,553 downwards.
GTCTTCAAGTTCTTGAAATAGCGAACAAATTAACAGCAGATATTGAGTAAGAGGATTAGGAAACCAATTGGCAACTCATATGATAGAATTCAGATATGGGGATGAGTAGAATGGGCTCGTTATTTTATTTTCACAGTCATACTTTGTAATTAACTCGGGCCAACAAAAAAAAAAAAAAAAGAAGAAGAAGAAGAAGAAGAAAAGAAAGAAACCTCTCCATGTTTAGCAGGAAAGTCCTTTCATGCCAAAGAACAGGACTGGACAAACAATATTGGTTCCTACCACCGTCTCGGGGATTCCAGCTTTTATTCAGGAGGGTTCAGAAAGGTATTGGCACAGAAAAAGGTCTGTGTGTGTGTTAAGCAAATATGCACTCTGCTTTTGCATGATTCTGTTTAAAGGCCCAGGCTAACATTTCATTTTTCTTGGCACGGGGCCCATAGACTCTCCCGTATGAAACCTATGGGTGTTCTGCCTTTACTCTAGAGTTACAGGCTTTGTTTACATTTTTGCCTGTTCCAGAATGCAGCTGACTGTTCCTAAAGCCACATGGGATCAGATTCACTTCTGGTTTAACAACTGCCCCGTTTATTTGAAAAAGGAGAAAGCAAAACCGATCACTTTGCTTTCTACCTCCCATGCGTACGTAGCCATATCAGTAAGTACCAGTTCCAAAGCCGGGTCATGCAGAGCCCTTGCTGTTGGATCCCACGCCTACCTTTCCAGCCTGCTCCATCCGAACCCTTCAAGCCTGTCGTGCTGCTTTTATCTGACGTGTCGGTGGTAGCTGTGTAAGAGAATGTGAGGGGGCACAGAAGTGTCAGCGTGCATTCGCATATGCTTACTATCAACTATTGGCATAGATTAAATTTTCGCCTGCGCATTCTGAGAGATGACTTCAACTAGCAAACGGCATAATAAGCTTGCGTTTGCATGATGACTTCACTCAGAGGACTGTCCCATGTATTCTCTTAGTTGGACTTCACAGCAATTCTAAATAATTAAAATTTAAGTTAAAAAATAATTCTAAACTATTGAAGTAAACATGTATTAATAGCAATGATTAATAATAGCCAGCATTCCCAAGTGCCTGTCTGTCAGGTGCTGCTTGGGATGGCCTCCTTTGGACAGAGGAGGCCAAGATAGGGGTTTTGACAGAGACGGTGACTTGCCCAAAGGCATTGGGGAGAAATAGAACTAGAATCTAGTCTTCCTTATGCTGAGCTTCTTAGACTAAACCGGGATATCCTAGAAACCAGATGTCCTCCTACTCTTTGACCTGAGGCAATTCAGGAAGGGGCCATTTGGAAGACTTTCCTTTTTCCATCTCGTTGTGGAAAGGGCACACAGAAATCCAGGCTAATACTCTTCAGGAGCTCTCAAGATTCTGGGTAAGGTGCTCCTAGGGGGAAAATAGGGATATTGACGGGACAGATGAAGGAATGATCCTGCATTTGTTTGCCTGACGAGCTGCAGAGCCGAGGGTTTTCTGTGAAAAATCTGTGTCTCAGTGTGTCATGAGACAGATCACTTCCTTCTGATCCTTCTGCTCTAGAGAAACAACTCACGATTCCTTCGCACACACATCAGCAGGGAGTTAAGTATTGGGTGCCTGTGGCTTTTTCCCGCTGTGGCACCAGGTAGCGGTTGAGAAAGAGAGCAGCCCCGGGACATATGCACCAAGACGGGAGCGCTGGCAGGGTGCCCCTGCTGAAGTCAGGCCTGCCTGGCATGGGCCCGCACACCGTGCTCCAGGGAGCATACCCTGCTCCTTACCACTGAGACCCAGCGGCTGGCTGGCTGCTGGCTCTTCTTTCATTTTCTCATGTTATACCAACAGGCTCCTTTTTAACCCACAGTCGCCGCTGGGCGATGGAAGGCGATGATACAGTGGCTCCAAGCTCTCTGAGGGCAGGGACCCTGTCAGCTTTGTTCTATGCATCCCCGAGGGGAGCCCAGTGCCTGGCCCATGGTGGGTCCTCTGTCCATACCAGCCGAATGAATGAATGAGGGTGGTGGTTGTAGAGATGAGTCTGTGGCCAATGGACTGAAGATCTACACAGAGGAGTCATGAGTTGCAAAGGACAGAATATTTCCAGTATGAGATCAAGCATAGCCATGAATCTACAAGGAGGACTAGAGATGGTAGAGCAAAGTGGAACCAAACAGAGCACTAAACTATGTTTGTGAGCTTTGTTCATATTAGATCCATCCCGAACATTCGTAAATATAGAGAGTGTAACATCTCTCCAGGTGAGCGCGCTTTAATAGAAAGGTGAGGAATAGGAGTAGTTGGACAAACCTCATCTTGAAGGCAGTGAGAATTTTCAAAGGAAGGCTCCAACAGTATTTTTAGATTCTTTCTTGTCATTTCTTTACTTCAGATGCCTTATCCCCAGGCTAGGAGCAACTATAGAAGTTTCTATTAGATTTGAAGACCTTTTCTTCCAGCTGCAGCAAATGTAGTCAGTGTGAAGTGTGAGTTTGGTAGGAAGCTAGACCAGCTGGGCACTCAGAACGTTCTTCGGACATTAGGAATCAGTTATCAGACATGTGGTATTCTCTCTCTCTTTTCTTAATGGTCAAATTCCCAGCGGTTGAATTTTTAGAGATGAATGAAAGTCATGTGGATTCTGTGCCGTTTATTTTCAAGCTCTTTGACCAACATGGGTTTCTGAGTTTATACTCTGAACCATAAGTGTATTGTGAATTTCTCCAGGTACCACCAGGCCCTGAGTGCACTGGGGTCCGGTTGACAGTCTTGACCCAAATTTGCCTGGTTCCAGTCACTGCTGCTGCCGTGCCTCCTGCCGCGTGCTTCCGCCCCATAGAGCCCAAGTGTTCACTAGTAAGTCCCAGTAACTCCCCAGGCTCATTTAATCCTCCCGATGATCAATGGTGAAGGTGAAGTGGGCCCTGGGGCACACATGTTGGATGTTGCCGCTGCCACTTGGTGGCTCCCCTTTGGCCCAGCACCACATCTGCATAGCCTTCCTCCCTTTCCGCCCTTCTGATGAGTCCGCAGGCTGCCAAAGTCGCTTCACAATAGGGGCGTGATAATCAAAGCCATCCTCTGTTCTCTGCTCCACAGGAGAGAGGCCCTCTGCCCTTCTAGGCTGCTCTGTGAGAAGCACTCAAGACAAGATGTCACTCACCTCCCAGTGATTCACCTCGAAGCCCATGGGAGCTTGTTGGGGGACAGGCCAAGCCGTGTTGTGCTCAGGGACATCCCTCTGACAGTGAAGGCTTTGTTGAAACTGGGCTAAGCTCTTCTTTCTGACTCGCTCTTCCCTTAAGCCATCTGTTCCTCAGGTTTAACAAACTTCCGGCAGAATCTCCCCAGTGGGCAGACGTACCCTGAAAGGTCTAATCCCCAGACTGGGCAGAGCTTAAACACCTGCAACCCTGGTCTCCCTACTGAAGGGAGGCATGGAGGATAGAGGCTGCAGACTTTGGCCTTTAGAAACAGCTGGCCCCAGCAAACTTAAGGCTCAGTTTTATCGTTTAGGGCACGTTTACTTTGTTAAGCAAGTTATTCCATCTCTCTGAGCCATAGTTTCATCTGTCAAATGGGTATGCAAATAGTAATAACTGCTATATATCAAGCATCACCCACATCGAGGTACCTTATATCACATTGTTTTTAAGTGTTATATCGATCCTATAAAGAAAGTAAGATTATCCCCCATTTGGGAGATGATAAAAATTGAAGGCGAGAGAAGTTAACTAACTCACCCAAAGACACACATTTCTAAAGTGGCAGAACTGGAAGTCGACCCCAGACAAAGCCTTTGTGTTTTTCACTACTCAGTATATTTTTATGGGATTAAAATGTGGTCATGTATGTTAAGTTCTAGGCACTCAGCAAATGCTCAGTAAATATTATTTTCTCCCCTGAAAGGTAACAGTTGTGTAGTTTTAAAAACGGTTATCACTTTTGTTTGTTTATTTGGTTGGTTGCTTTTGTGTTTGTTCTGTTTTGTTTTCTTATGCTGGTACATCAGTAGGGGAGAAGCGGAGAAGTGAAGAGGGGCAGAAAAAAGATGAATAGGAAGCATAGTCTAGGAAAATGACTCCTCCTGTTTGTGTGTGTAAGAGAGAAAGAGAATTTTTAAAAGCAAATAGTGTACAGCTTCCTTGCACAGCAGGTTGCTTATGATCTGGGTAAGTGGACACCATTTAAGAAAGGTGTCCCATACATGAGCTGCATTTGGTCAAAAGACCTGGAAATGTGAATAGATGTCTGTTAAATGAAGACAGCGGGGGCATTTTTAAGGTCACTTATGTGAAGTATTATTTGAAATGTATGAGTAATGCTTGGTAGTACATTTTCACCCAGGAAAAATAAAGGTAATCTTGGGTGGGGACTATAAATTGAATATGGAATGTTCCATGGGGCTGCTCAAGCAGGAAGCCGGTGGCAAATGTGAAAGCCTGTGGGTTCGCAGAATGTTGTGTGCATTCTGTAAAGAATTGGCGCGATGAGTTACAAATCTGCATTAATCCAGGGGAGGACATAGAAAGACTGTTGCTCAAATATTAGAAAAGATCAGCTTGGTTAAAGTGTAAATACAGTTACTAAGACCGATAATGTCCAAGTAAGAAATTTGTGGTAAAAAAGAAAAAGGCAACAAAGGGAAGCACCTCTCATATAAAGACAAATTAGAGGAAGTGTTTAGGAACCAGCCTCAGTTAGATTCTTCCCAAGATAAAATTTCCCAAGCCAGCATGTGAAGGTACTGGTGATATTATTGGGTAATTTAGATACTTTCAGTCCTAATGTCTTTAATGTCTGGCATGGTCGATTTAGAATAGATGACACCCCCTCTCAAAAAAAAAAAGTAGTTTTGGGGCGCCCGAGTGGCTCAGTTGGTTAAAACCTCTGCCTTCAGCTCAGGTCATGATCTCAGGGTCCTGGGATCAAGCCCTGCATCGGGCTCTCCGCTCAGTGGGAAGCCTGCTTCCTCCTCTCTCTCTGCCTGCCTCTCTGCCTACTTGTGATCTCTCTCTGTCAAATAAATAAATAAACTATTAAAAAAATAGTGCTAAAATTTCATGTGAACCTACAGTAAATCAACATTGAAGGCTAAATAAAACCAGTGCTTTTTATAAAGGAAGAAAAAAGTCAGAGCTGACACACTGATTCTCCACTCTTTCCTAGGTAGGCACTTCTTTTACATATTATGTATAAAACGGTCGTACGTGAAACTAAGTGCCTCTGATGCCTTTCTGGCTTAATAACTGGAGATCACTGTTTTTCTCACTCAGTTTCAAGCTACGGTATGTATTGAAATGGTGGGGTGTATCACTCTTAATACTGAATACTTAATACTTTCCATACCACAGGAGGCTTCCTGAGCAATGGAAAGTAGCTGGGAGTGCCATGTTCTAGAAAGAGGACTACCGGAGACAGAAACTGGGAAAAAAGCTTTTTATTATCTTAATGATTTAAAAAAATCTATCCCCTTCTCACTAGCCATAGTTGGGGTCTCTTTTTATTGTAAATCAGGAATCAGTAGAAAAAAACCTTCTTGCTTTGATGTTTACAGAACAAAGTAAGAGATGCTAGACAAAAACTTAATCAGAAATGTGGTGGCAAGACTCGTTGGGAATACGCAGTTGGCCGGGCGTGGTGGCGCATGCCTGTAGTCCCCGCTACTCTGGAGGCCGAGGCAGGAGGATCGCTTGAGCCCAGGAGTTCTGGGCTGTAGTGCACTATGCCCTTTGGGTGTCTGCACTAAGTTCGGCATCAATATGGTGACCTCCCGGATTGAGGGGACCACCAGGTTGCCTAAGGAGGGGTGAACCGGCCCAGGTCGGAAATACGCTGTTGGCTTGTTACTAGCCACCTTCTTGCTCTTTTTCTTCTTTTCCCTCGGTGTTACGCCAAAAAAAAAAAAAAAAAAGATTGTGGAAAGGAAATGTGTTTAAAAGACTTAGTTTGTGGGGTTTGCTTTTATATTATTTAAATAAATGAATCCAGGGCGCCTGGGTGGCTCAGTCGGTTAAGCATCTGCCTTCGGCTCAGGTCATGATCTCGGGGTCCTGGGATCAAGCCCCGCATCGGGCTCCCTGCTCAGTGGGGATCCTGCTTCTCCCTCTCCTCTGAGTCGCCCCCGCCCAGTGTTCTCTCTCTCTCTCTCTCTCAAATAAATAAATAAAATATTTTAAAAGTAAATAAGTAAATAAATCCATAGGAAGCATTTGAAAATGAGGATTATAGGTTATACTTATGATGCCTCTGTTACTAAGCGTTCCTTGATACTTCCCCTGTTTTCAAAGGAAACAGCAAGGAAGTTCTTTTCTTACCCCAGTTCAGCCTCTCCCTGAAAAAAATATAATTCTGTAAGGGCAAGTATTTACCTGTAGGTCAAGCAGAGTGAGTAGGAAAATGGAAACCCTGAGTGTGTGTATAACGCTGGCCTGGACCTTTGTGCGTTTAGACAGCTCCTACCAGAGTTCTGTCTGGTTGCCTCTCGAGTGGCAGCTTTGGAGGCAGGCTGGTGGAAGGCAAGAGGATTTCCGGGGTTTTGAGTACCTACCTTCCTGCGCTCCAACACTTTGTATGTGCTGTTCAGTATTAAAATTAAAAGGAAGAGCTGATACCAAGGAAGGTATTGGTTTTAAGTTTATTTGCTAGAGGAATTATCTTCTGTAGAGTTCGAAGTCTCCTGCAAAGCCAGAGAGAAACATGAACACTTCTCTGGAAATTTTGAAGTTTGGCTAGCCCGTAAACCACAGGCTTAACGGTGCTCTCGAGTCAGTTCTGAGATTTTGTAACTGCTGAAATTTATGATTTTCATTATAAATGTATTTTTACTTTGTTGATTGTTGCAATGAACAGAATAATTGGATTTTGATAAAGTGGAGTACAAATACGGCAGAGAAAATCCATTCTCTTTGTTCATTGACTCAAATACTCTTCTGAATGACACCAAAAAATTTTGTCTACAAAAAAATGAAAAGAAAGAAAGAAAGAAAGAAAGAAAGAAAGAAAGAAAGAAAGAAAGAAAAAGAAAACAAAGAGAAAAAGAAAAAAAGAAAGTAGTTGCTGCAGAAAATCATCAAGGAGAGAAATGAGGCAAAAAGTAGACCTCTCCATTCCTAAAGATTGTTTCTCAAGCTGTGTAAACTGTCTTTAGTTTACCAGATCTCACATGAATGAAGATTTTACAATTCCAGCAAAAATTCATACATTCACCTGGTTTTAGTCATTCAAGAATTAGCATCAGTCATCAGAGAGCAATGGTATGTTTTTCTTCTTATGCTTGGCACTGAGCATTTCAAAAGCCATATCCCCACCAAAAATATACAGAGGGATCATAACATTATAAAGAATGTATATAAATATAGAGAGAAAATGAAAACTGAGAGGTAATATACCGCAACTATAACAGCGATTTTCTTTTATGAGTGTTCTTTCTTTTTTCCCTTTTCATTCTACTTTCCTGGGCTTTTGTATATTCTTAGAGTGGGTAAGTTTCATTTTTACAGTCAGGAAAGAAAGCCACGTTCTCCAGTTGTAAAATGTGTGTCTAGGGGTAATTTGGAAATTGACTCCCTTATTCAAACTTTGTGAATAGAGTTCTTGGATATTTGTGCGCCTGCACGAAAGCACACACTTCCCAGATCACCTGTGTGACCGGCCATTGCAAAAGATGGGGAGATGGAAGTGTCCGTCTCCATCAACAAGTGCTGTGGACTGCCTGGCTGAAGTGGAAAGATTCCCTGAAAGCACCCCGACTCATGCATCATTCTGCTGAGAAATTTTGTTTCCTCTTCTAAATCAGAATCACCAAAGAAGGTGGAACCTAGGTGGCTCCTTTGGTGTTGGGGTGACGGAAAGAACCCAGACCTCTCTGGTGCTGTGTTTTGAGTCATCCCTGAATGTGACATCCTGGGTTTGGGGTCAGTAAATCTGGCTTTAGAGGAGGTGACCTGTGTGGTGGAAAGCCCGGCGTCTACCTTTGCTTATTGGTATTCCAGTGCTGTAACCTCCCCTCCTCTCCTGTGTCTTTGTTCTATTAATCTGCAAAACAGGGCTCGGCTTGTGATTAGTCCTTGGAGCTTGTTTCTATTAATCAGTCTGCAAAACAGGTCGACTTGGATGCTTTTGTTCCAGAGCTTAATGCGTTCTCCTTGTCAGGCTGTGGTTCAGGCTGCTTGGTTTTGCCTTAACTGGGACCAGGCGGTGAAATTTGGTTTTTATATGCTGATTGCATTGTCAAGAAAGAAAACACCATTTGAAAAGACAATAAGAAAATGCTAATGTAGAATTGTAGAACTATGTTTTAGGAGGAGGAAAAGTTTATAGAAAATATAACTTACGTAATCTGGGTGTGTTGTACAATAAACTAGTGCGGTTGACCGAAACGGAAAATAAGGCATTATTCATATCATGTAGTCTGGAAGTATGGTGTCGAGCAAAGGTTGTCTATTAATAATAATTTTACGTGTATTTGTAATGTAATTCTCTTTTGATACTTAAAGTGGGAATATCATCCTTTTAGCTACAGTATTGGGTAATTATTAAAAACCCAACATAGTTTTGTGAATTTCTTTACTTTTCACCCTCCCTTGTGCTCAATGACCTTGCCATAGATTAAAATTATTCTACCTGTTCGGTAGGGAAAACTCAATATCTCAATTGTCTTATCTTCATTATCAAGGGACGTGCACTGACCTAACTGTGGAGATAGAGTGTGGGTTAACTGAGTGATGATTATAAATTGCTTCGTAAAGTGCTCATTATCACCATTTTAAAAATTCTGCTAACTCTAATGTGCGAAGGACAGAATCGCTGGAAAAGAATTTTAATGCATAACTTTCCCCAGTGACAGTGATGCTGTGGGAGAAACACAGTTTTCTATCAGTTATCTTTTACATCTCCAAAAATTTCTAGTAAATTTCAGCATTCATTATTTGTAAAATAACTGCCTGCCACCGCCCTCCCCCACTTTCCCCTCCCCCCCACCAAAGAAAAGAAAGAAAGAAATCTGTTGAAGTACAAGCAAGGAGCAAACTGTCAGAGTCCCAAATTAAATTTGTCATCAGTGATAAATTTAGTGCTGTAAGATACTTTAATAAGGGCTTCAGCTTGATTTATTGGTTTTGTTAGTTAACAAGAGTATATTATGTCTTGTACAGAACTTAGCAGAAGCAATTTCTGACTAGACCTTCCTTGATTAAAAAAAAAATGAAAGTCTCATTTTAGTCGCAGTGGTAATTATTTTAGTACTAAATCGGAAGGTAAGCACTCTGCAGTCTTGTCATTAATATTAAAAAAAAAAGAAAAAAGAAAAATGTCAAAATGTGAAAAGGAAGACATTTGAAAGGTTCTAGTTCTTTATTTTTGTACATACTTTATTTCCTTTGTGTGTATGCGGTATCTTGGCTGTTTTACTGGTTGGAGCTTTAAATTGCAGCCCTTGCATGTATAATCACTAATGAGTGTCAGGATTCAGCTGCTAATTTGAAAGGCTTTGTGGCTCTTTCACCCCAGACACTAGCAGCTTCATTAGGCTCTGCGTTGTCCACCCTGCCCTTTGTTGGCCTCTAGATCACAGTTAAATACCAACATTACACCAACACCCCCTCCCCCCCGCGTTGAAACAGTCCAGACCTGATTCTTTTGGTGCATATCTTATCAGAATCTGCTACTGACATAAACTTGGGTGCCTCTCCAGCATGCCACATAATTAGGATTACCTTCCCCCAAAGAGGCCCTATTTCCTCACACCCTTGGGGTGGGGGGTGTTCAGTTGATTAGAGATTTTGAATTTTAGCATTTAGTGAATTTCTGTCTGTCTAAAAAAAAGTTTTTTAAAAGCATAGTCTTTAAAATATGCTCTTGAGGATGTTTCAAAGAAAGCAACAGAAAGGTTCTCCCCCCCTTGGGAAAATACTTACAATTTACTATTAATGCCATCAAAGAAGGAAAAAAAAAAAATCTAATGGTATTTTTTTTTTCTTTTGAGGTTTGTCTTTGGGATTGCACTCGCCTTAAAACAAACCAGATAGCAAGCAAGTGAAGTGCTTTCTGTTTGTTGTGCTCTTTTAAATATCCGGAGAAATAAAATGTTGGTGTAATTTGTCAAGCTTTTGATTGTCAGGAAGGAAAGCCTTTATTTTACAGTGAATATTGTTTGTAGATTTTCCCCCTATTGTTCCCAATTCCCAGAGAAATTATTCTGCATTAGTTTAAAATTTTACCCTATATATGCTATGAAAAACAGTAGTCAGATGGAGGTATCTTTTGGCATGGTATGTGATTACCAACCATGAAAATAAATCTTTATAAACTTTTTTCTCATCAGATCCAGTCTTCCAAGCCAGGTCTCCGTTGATCTTATTTTGAAGTGGTTTGAATTCTCCTTCCTTTTTACAGAGAGTCATAAAATTAGAGATGGGAAAGAGCCCTCTGATTGCATCATTTTTTCCAACCCTTTGGCCAGTGTGCTCTCCCTCCCTCCAGCATATTCCCTGGTGTTCCATTCAGCTTAGTTTAAGATACTAAGACCATGGAGGCTTCGTGTCCATTCCCCTCTGGGAAAATGTCCCACGGTCCTTGACATGTGGATATGCTTTTAGGCATGCAAGCTAAAGTTTTCTGCTGCTTTGAGAATGCTTCAAGATTCTTAACACTCACTCTCTTTTCTTATTTCTTGCTTCTACACCCTTGGGAACTTTTCCCTGTCTTGGTCAGAGCCTGTATGTATTGTGAACAAAGAAACAATACCCATCATGCATGGTTTTGTCTTTTTATCTTTCTTATTCAAAATGACATTAGTTAGGGGGTTTCTTCATTATTAACCATGTGTCTAAGATGTCCCTAATTTTGAATGGTCCATAAATTTTACCTATAAATGAATCTCATAAATCCTTAGCCATTTCATACCTGGAGCTTGTCAGAATCTTGTTAATATTGAGATCTTTTCAAGAGTATAGAAACAAGATGAGGACTCTTTGAATGCTTGTTTTTAGATGCACGGAATTAAATATATTGAAGTTGTTGGTTCATGACACAGGGTCATCACTGGTCTATGTATAGGCCTTGTTACTATCATGACATTTATCCATTTATGAATAGTGTAGTAAATACCTATTAGCCCACACATAGCCAGAGAACTAGCACACTGACAGTAATTTGAATTAATCTATGTATTTTCCCCTTTTATCCCTCTTTCTTCTGCAGGTAAACATTAATTTGAATTTTTATCATTCATTTGCTTATTTAGATTTGTCTTAACCCACACATACACACACACAGTTATTGGTTTTAAACTTCATTAAAAAAACTACTGTGGGTTTCTGCTTTACTTGAGGCAGAATAAGCTAATAGATTGAACCTCCTATAATGACTATGAACTCTGGAAAAATAAAAAATAACTACCTAAGGTCTTTGGAGAGTAAACCCAAGCAGGTAGATTTTTGCAGGGGAGTTGAAACTTGGAGGAAGCATCAAGCATTGAGTGAGTTTTCCATTTCTGTGGTTTTTCTCTGAGGGAAGCCACAGTTGGGCAGAGTTATAGCATTGGGTGGCTAAAATTCCAACAGAAAGCCTGATCTTTTAGACAGGAAGAACCCTTCGAAGAAGTTCGTAGTTACTAGAGCCACCACAGAGTGAGGGGAAATTTTAGGAAAAAAAGAGCCAAATAAAAGAAACACCAAATTCTGTGTATAATCTCTATCCAAGTCTCTGGTTGATTTCTGAGCTGTGCATGATGAGCAGATTGAAAGCAGTCTAAACTGAGGTCTGGACTACTGCCCGCCACAGACATGACAGAGTTTAGAGTTTAATTTCAACCAAGATAACTGCCTGCTAAGACACACCATGAACATTCACTCTTCTGAGAAATATAACAGAATTCAGAGTCTCCACAACATGACATCAAAGTATCTGGTATTACTTGATATGTGAAGAGCCAGGATTAATGTGAGCTGTTGTCAAAGGAAAAGACAATGAACAGAGGCCAGAGACGAATCAGATACTAGAATTATCAGAAAAGGATTTTAAAGCAGCTATTATGGGTGCTTGGGTGGCACAGTGGGTTAGATGTCTGCCTTTGGCTCAGGTCATGATCCCAGGGTCCTGGGATTAAGCCCTGCATCAGGCTTCCAGCTCAGTGGGGAGTCTGCTTCTCCCTCTCCCCTTCTTCCCTCTCTCCTTTTCTCTCCCTCTCATTGCTTCCTCTCTCTTCCTCCCTCCCTGCCCCTCCACCTCTCTTGTACACACACACTCTCTCTCTCTCCCCTTCTCTCTCTCAAATAAATAAGTAAAATCTTAAAAAAAAAAATAAAGCAGCTATTGTGATTATGCTAAGTAAGGATAAAGAAAATATGTTTATAATGAATAAAAAGTTAGGAAATATCAGAAGTGAAATAAAAAATAACTAAATGGAAATTTTGGAACCAAAAAAATGTAATACTTGAATACATCATTCAGTATATGGGCTTAATAGATTTTTCTCTCTAACAGAGAAAAGAATGAGTAAACTTGATGGTAGGTTAACAGAAGTTCAGCAGTCTAAAGAACAGAAGGAAAAATTATTGAAAAAATGAACAGCCTCAGTAATCTATGGCACAATAGCAAAAGTATAACATACAGGTAATCTGAGACCTATAGGAGAGGAGAGAGAATAAAACCAAAAACTTATTTGAGGAAAATAAGGGCCCCCAAATCTCCAAATTTGTTGAGTGACATAAATCTACAAATTAAAGGCTCAGTGAACCCCAGAGAGGGAAAATATCAAGTAAACTGTGCTTAAGAATAGCATAGTCAAAAAAAAAAAAAAAAAAAAAAAAAGAATAGCATAGTCAAATTACTGAAGTCCAAAGAAAATGAGAAAATAGTTAAGGCAGCCAGATACTAAAACAGCATATTATATATAGTGAACAATGATTAAAATGGTATCAGACTTCTCATCAAACCTTGGAGGTCAGAAGATAGTAGAACAACTTCTTTAAAGAATTAAAAGGAAAAAAGAAAAGTAAACCCAGAATTGTATAGCCAGTGAAAATATCCTTGAGGAATAAAAGCAAAATAACAACATTTTCAGATAAATTTAGGAAATCAAAGAAAATTCATTGCTACCAAACCTACACCATAAGAGATGCTAAAGAAAGTTCTCACACTGAAGGAAAATGATACTAGAGGGGAACATGGATCTTCAGGAATTAATTAAGAGTATCAGACGTGGCTGATATATGGTTGAATATAAAGACCTATTTTTCCCACTGATTATCTTCAAAAATGCATATGACATAAAGCAAACATTGTAATACCTTGTGCTTATAAATAACAAAGCAGTAATACATATGGTAGTTATATCACAAAGTAGGGTAAAAAGATTTACATGATCTCAAGACTTTTATATTTTATGTGAAATGGTACAGTAGTAACTCTAAGTAGGTTGTAAAATGTTAAGGATGTATAATGTACCTAAAACAATCTCTAAAAATATACTATAAGAAGATGTAAAGCTTAAAAACCAGTTGATAAGATGGAATTCCAAAATGTTTTTAAGTAATAAAAAGAAGCCAGGAAGGGTGAAAAGAGGAACAAAAAACAAAGAGGACAAATGGAGAACAAGTAAGAATTGACCTACATATACTCACATAAGTAATTACATTACATAAATTTTAAAGGCAGAGATTACCTGAATAGAAAGAAATTATATTATATTATATTATATATAATATAATATAATTTCTTTCTATATATATTATATATTATATATATTATATATAATATATTATATTATATTATAAAGAAAACAATTATATGCTATCTATAAAAGACACATTTAAATATAAAGATGCATTGTAAATATAAGACACAAATAGGTTGATGTAAATGGATGGGAAAAGATGTACCAGGCAGATGGTAAGCATAAAAAGGCTGGAGTGGCTATATTAATATCAGGTAAAATAGAATTTAAGAAAATGAATATTACCATAGATAAAGAGAGACATGCATAATGATAAAAGGATCAGTTCATCAGAAAGACATAATAGTCAAAAATGTGTATGTGTTTATCATTGGACCTTCAGAATACATAAAGCAAATATGAGAGTGTTAAAAGAAAAAAATAGACAATTTCATAATCATAATAGATTTTAACACATTTCTCATTAATTGATTATAGAACTAGACCTTCCCCACCCCATCAGTAAAACATAGAGGATGAGGGTGCCTGGGTGGCTCAGTTGGTTAAGCGTCCAACTCTTGATTTCAGCTCAGGTCATGATCTCAGGATCGTGAGATTGAGCCCTGCGTCAGGCTCCACGCTCAGCAGGGAGTCTGCTTCTCTCTCTCTCTCCCCCTCCTTCTCCGTACTCTCTCTTTCTCAAATAAATAAATCATTAAAAAAAAAACATAGGAGATCAGAACAACATTACTAACCACATAGACCTAATTGATATTTGTAGAATACTTCCCACAACAGCTGTGGGATAGACATTCTTTTGAAGTGCACGTAGTACTTTCACCATGGTAAGTCATATGCTTATCATAAAGCAAAGTAAACCTAAAAGGATTGAAATCATACAGAGTCTATTCCCTCAATACAAAGGAATTTTGTTAGAAATTAATAACAGTAAGATATATTTGAAAATGCCATTTATTTGGAAACTAAGCAGTGTGCTTCTAAATGAATCAAAGAAGAGATCCCCAAATTTAGAAACAATTTCAAATTGAATAGTAGATGAAAGTATAACACACTACAATTGGTGGAGTACAGATAAACCACGCCTTAAAGGGGAATTTCTAGCCCTAATGTTTATATATAAACCCAGTTTCCACAGGTTCCATCTCAGGAGCCTAGAAAAAGCAAAAACAACTCCAAAGTAAGTAGAATGAAAGAATGACTAAAGTGAAGAGCAGAAATCAGTGGAATAGAAACAGAAAATAACAAAGCTAAACCAGTTTTAAAAATATTAACAAAATTGATAAACCTCTAACTAATGATTAAGAAAAAAAGAGAATATAAATCACCAAATCAATAATGAAAAGAGGAGTTATCACTATAAGATCTTAGAAACATGAAAAATATAGTATTATGAACAACTTTATGCCAAAAAAAAAAAGAACAGAGTGGACAGATAAATAAATACAACAGAAACAGAGTGGACAGAAAATAAATACAACTTACTAAAAACAGACACAAGTTAGAGTGTAAAATTTGAACAGCACTGCATATAACAATGAAATTGAATTCATTTTCAAAAACTTTTTCAACAAGAAAACTGCAGGTCCGGATGGTTTTACTTGTGAACTTTATCAAACATTCAAAGAAGAAATATCAAAATCTTGCATAAACTATGTCAGAAAGTAGAAGAGTGAATACCTTCCAACTCATTTTATAGCCAGCTTAACATCCATACTGAAATCTTAGAAAGACATTACCCCCCCAAATTACATAATAATATGCTTCATGAACAGACACAAAAATATTCAACAAAAGTTAGAAAATCAAATCCAACAACATACAGAAAATTTAATGTGTTACAAACAATTTAGGTTTATCTCAAGAATTCGAGATAGTTTAACATTAAAAAAATATCAATCTATATAATTTACCCTGTTAACAGAATAAAGGAAATAAACCATGTGATCATTTCAATAAATAAAGAAAAAGCATTTGAATAAATTCAAAGCTCATTCATAATAAAAACTCTCAGTAACTAGGAGTAGAAGAGAACTTCATCAATCTGACATAGGGTCACAGTATACAGTTAACATAATTAATGATAAATAGTGAATGCTTTTATACTAAGATCAGGAGCAAGGTAAGGATTCCTGGGCTTATACTATTACACATTAAATTTCTTGAGGCCCTAAACAATATAATCAAGCACGAAAAGAAATAAAATGAAGATTGTAAAGGAAAAGATAAAACTGTCGTTTTTTTTTTAATGTAACACTGTTGTTAATTTAGTAATTTCTAAGGAATTTACAAAACGGCAAAATCCTAAGGAATCTTCTAAGAATCTAGAATAAGTGAATTTAGCAAGTTTAGAGATACAGCATTAATATACAAAAATCAACTGTATATTTGTATATGAGCAGCATAAAATTGAAAATGACTTTTTTAATATTAATTACGATAGCACCAAAAAACATTAAATGCTAAGGGTAAATATAACAAAATGTGAAGTATCTCATTACTGAAAATTAAATAATATTGCTGAAAGAAATTAAAAGATTTGAATAAATGAAGATATACTGTGTAGACTGTTCGGTTCTCCGCAAATTAACGTGTAAATTCAACTCAGTCTACTGAGTCAAAATCTCAGTAGACTTTTGATTTTTGTAAATAAGCAGCTGATTTTAATATTTATTTGAAAATGAAAAAGATCTAGAGTAGCCAAAAACAAAAAATAAAAGTTGGACTTACATTATCCAATTTCCAGGCTTACCATTAAGCTTTTAATAATCAAAACAGTGCATTAATGGTGAAAAATAGAGATACAGTTCAGTGGAAAAGAAAAATGAGTCTAGAAGCAGACCCATACGTATATGGTGAAATGAATTTTGACACAGGGCCAAGGCAATTTAAAGGGAGACAATAGTTTCCAGTAAATTGTACTATCAGTATGGATATTGACCCATACCTCACACCATATACAAAAATAAGTAAAAAATAGATCTTACACTGAGATATAAAGCTAATTTTATGAAACTTCAGAAAAAAAGAAAGAATCTTTGCAACCTTGAGGTAGGAAAAGATTTTTGAGATGGACCACACACAAAGGCATGAACCATAAAAGAATAAAAAAAGACAAATTGGATTTTATCACTATTAGAAACTTTTCCTCTTCAGAAGATGCCATTAGAAAAGTAAAAATGTTGTCTACAATCTGGGAGAACAAATTCTTGATAAATCTATCTGACAATTATGTAAATCTGTATCCAGACTATCTAAACTAAGACTCTTAAACTTAAGAAGAAGAAGACAAATACCCTCATAAGAAATGGCCAAAAGTTTGAATTGACTGTTCATAAAAGAATATAAACAGAAGGCCATTAACCATACAAAAAGATATTCAACATCATTATTCACTGCTGACATGCAAACTAAAGCCACGAGATACTATTAAACACCCTTCAGAAGGACTAAAATTTTTAAAACTAACAATACTGGAAAATGACTAGTGTGGGGCCATGAACAGAGCTCTTATACTGGAGATGTGAGTATAAAATGCTACAAGCTTTTGGGAAAACTTTTTACCAGTTTCTTAGGAAGTTAATCCTTACCTACCATACAAGCTGGCCATTCTCCTCCTAGATATTTACCCTAAACGAGTGAAAATATATGTCCACACAAAGATTTGTACGTGACAGTTCACAGGACCTTTTTTCACATTAACTCAAACCAGAAAACAACCCTTATGTCCATCAACAGGTGAATGGATAAACAAGTATTAAATTCTATACATTAGAATACTATCAAGCAATAAAAAAAAAAAGGAATGAGATACTGATATATTCACCATAGCATGGATGAATCTCAAATCATTATATGCTGAGGGAAAGAAGCCAGACACAGAGTAGTACATTGAACATGATTCCATTTGTATGAAATTCTAGAAAATATAAACTAAATTAATACAAAGAAGATCAGTGGTTGCTGCTTACACTGGGGACAGAGGGAAGGGTATATGCAAAGGGTATGGGCAATATTTGGAGGGTGATGGAAATTTTTTTTTATTGTGGCCCTGTTTCATCATTACACATGTGTATACATCTGAGAAATTCCAACAAATTGTGCACTTTAAATAGATAGAGCTTATTGTACCTAAAGTTTATATCAGTAAAGTTGATTTTTAAAAGGAAATTAGACAGAATGTAGTCCTCTGGGGCTTTCTTATTTCATTCAACATTTATTGGTATGTTAAATCAAATATTTTAGGAGGAAAAGAAGGAAGGAAGGAGTTAATGAGGCATATTTATGTCAGTCATTTCTTTAATAGGAGAGAAGAAAAAGATGGAAAGAAGTTCAAGTTTTCTTAAGCAAAATAACCCATATTCTAGATTCCATATCCAGCCATCTTAGATATAAGAGAATCAATTTATAGGAACAAGCTTATCATACCTTACAGTTCAAGGCTATTGTTGATTTTGTAATTAGGAAAAATTTTAATTCATATCAACAACATTCTTTGTCAATTTACACAGCCTTTTTTTTTTTTTAACATTGGAGCAGCAAAGCAGGATGAGGGTATTAGTTAAAACTCTTTCAGTTGCAAGTAACAGAAATCCATTCAAAATGACTCAGGAAAAAATGGGAAATTATTGGCTCATGTAACTTAGAAGTCCATGGGGATAACTGACATTCGAGCATGGCTTGATCCAGATAAATACCCATTTGTTATTACTGGAACTCATCTCTATTTCTTGGATGGATCTTTGGCTGTTGGCTTCCTCTGTATACAGACTTACCCTTTGTGGTGGCTGCTGGCAGTTTCAACTTTACATCCAATCAAGAGAGTCTCGTTATCCCACTTTGACTTACATGTCCTGTCCAGAACCAATCAGTGTGGGAAGGAGGAGGGAATGCTGTAATTGGCTAGGCCTGGTTGTAGACTCCTTCCTGGGGCAAGCGTGACAGGGGGTGGGTCTCACCTGTACCACTTGAATTAACAGTGGAATAGAGATGAGTTTTCAAAGGAAAATTGTTGTGCACCAGAAGAAGGTGAATTGAATGTACCACAGACAATAGTCATAGTTGGCCTCTCCTACCAACACAAACACAAACACAAGATGCATGGTGGGGATAAGAAGAGAGTTTCTGGTCCTGCTTGTCTTGCAGCCTCATTTTTTCAAGAACAGTTATTCATTGATCCTAATAGCTTTGCTTCTGGCATTGGAAGCTAGAAATGCTCTCAACGGTGGATAGTGGTGATGATGAATTGAAAATTCTAGAGTGGTAAATGCCTTTATTTATATTAGGCCCAACGACCAGAAGTTCTGAGATTGTGGCTGTGCTGGTTATCTACAGCTATGTAAAAAATCACAACATTTAGGTGCTTAAACAACAAACACTTATTATCTTATAGTTTCCATAGGTAAGGAATCGAGGCACAGCTTAGCTGGGTCCTCCACTAAGGGTTCTAGCAAAAGTATATAATCAGGGCGTTATCCAGAACTAGCGTCGCATTTCAAGGCTGGACGTGGGTAGAATCCACTTCCAAGGTGATTTAAGTGGTCATTGGTATGATTCAGTTTTTTGCAAATGGTTGGACTGAGAGCCCCAGTTTCTCACAGTTTCTTCTGAGTGTTAGCCAGTAGTCTTCCTCGATTCCTTGCCTTGGGGGCCTCTCCGTAAGTCAGCTCACATCATGGCAACTGGTTAGAATCAGAGTGAGCAAGTGAGAGAGTAAAAGAGGACCAGCAAAATGAAAGCCAGCATCTTTGTAACCTAATCTCAGAAGTAACATTCTATCATTTTTGCCATATTCTTTTTAATTAGAAGCAAATTATTGGGCTATGCCCATATTCTTACCCAAGAGGCCAAGGATTACACATGGTCATGAATACCAGGAAGCAGGATCACTCGGAGCATCTTAGAAGCTGTGCATCACAGTGACAGTAGCAGTGTCTGCAGAGGAAGGAATGTGCCCATCTCTGTTGCCATAGAAGTTTTCTGTTGGGAGCCTTAAAGGATGGCCTGGGTGTGTGAAGTAGATGGAGGAAGTTCCAGCAGTAAGGTGAGGCAGGAGGGCATTAGAAATGCAAATCAGATAAGAAGGCAAAATTGAAACCATTCAAGGGCTGGATCGTGCTGTATAATGGTTATAGAAACAAACTAAAAAAAATAGTTACAAGACAAGAGGTGAAATAGGAGATGCATATGAAGAGTTTAAGAATGTTCATTACAGATAATAGAAAGAGAAAGAAGGAAGGAAGGAGGGAGAGCAGAAGGGAGTAAAAGAAGGGAGAGAGGGAGCAAAGAAAATGATTCGAATGCCCAAAAGTAGGAGACTGGTTTAAAAATTGCACAATATTTATATCATAGAATATCATAGCTATTAAAAATAAGTTTTTGGAATGGTGGCTTTTAAACTTTTCGATCATAGCTCATAGTAAGAAATCTGTTTTACATTAAAAAATAAGTATATAGAAACTTCTATTGAATTAAAACTTGTGGGGCTCCTGGGTGGCTCGGTTGAGTTGGTTGAGTGTCGGAATCTCGGTTTCGGCTTAGGTCATGATCTCAGGGTCATGAGATCAAGCCCCACATCTGGTTCCCTTCTCAGTAAGGAATCTATTGGAGATTCTCCCTCTGCCCCTTTCCCTGCTCTCTCTTTCTCTCTCTGTCTCAAAATAAAGAAATAAAACTTTCACAGAACATGCTTATCCTTTATACAAAAGATGCATTTTGATATTTTTTTACTCTTTTCTTTTTGTTCTATAAATTGTGGTGAATATATATATAGTGTAAAGTTTACTGGTTTAACCACTGTTAAATGTACTTTTCAGTGGTGTTAAGTACATTCATGATGTGGGCAACCATCACATCTCCAGAACATCCTCATTTTTCCCAATGGACACTCTGTACCTGTTAAACATCAACTCCAATTTTCCTTCCTCCCAGTACTGGCAACACTATTCTATATTCTCTCTATGAACTTGACTATTCTAGGTATCTCGAATAAGCAGAATCATACATTTCATACAATATTTGTCCTTTTGTGATTGGCTTACTTCACTTAGCATGATGTCTTCACAGTTCATCCATGTTGTAGCGTGTGTCAGAATTCCTTCTTTTTTAAGGCTAGATAATATTCCATTGTATGTATAGATCATATGTAGTTTACTATCCATCTGGCAGAGGACATTTGGACTGCATTCACCTTTCATCTATTGTGAGTGATGCTGCTATGAATATGGTATGCAAATATCTATTCAGGTTTCTGCTTTGACTTCTTCTGATACATAGCCAGAACTGGAATTACTAAATTATGATGTGTTTAATTTTTTCAGGAATTGCCATACCATTGTCTACAGCAGCTACATCATTTTCCATTCCCACCGGGAAAGCTCAAGGGCTCCAATTTCTCTGTATTATTGCAAATACTTTTTGGGGGGATAGGGGCGGGTGGAATAATAGTCATCCAAATGAGTGTGCAGTAACACTTCACTGTGTATTTCATTTTTAAAATGCTAGTCACTAAATTCCTTTCATGACCTACTAATGAAACGCCATCCTCAGTTGGAAAAAAAATACTATATTATAAGACTGTTTAATGAAAAAAGTCAAGTCACGGCCTCAACTTAGTGGTGGGGCCAAAAAGCTATATGCAAAATGTGAAAAGGCTTTTTCTAAGTAGGTGCAATGCTGGGAATAAGAGATTGAACAATATAGAATAGTGACCGTAGAGGACCTCAGAAGTCTCTTACTAGAGAGAGGACAAGTGGTATCATTGAACAGATGGACAAAATGCTACAGCCAGTTCAGTAAGATTACTCTGGAGGCAGAGGCATGTTGAGCACTCGATTCCGCTTGGGTGGTTAAGGAAAGCCTTCAGGAAGACTGAGAAGAATCTAGGAGAGGATATTTCAGGCAGAAAGAGCTGCACATACAATGAATAGAAGCAATTAAAATTTTAGGATCTGAGAGCAATTCCACTGCCGTAGAATGCGGGTAGAGTAGAAGGCCATAATGGGCCCGATATGCCGGGTGTAAGACTTTGGGCTTTGTCTTCTGGCTTTGGTGAGCCATGGAAAGATCTGAAGCAGGAGAGTTATTTGACTATTTTATATTTTGGAAAGAACTGTAGCCACAGTGTAGATTAAAATGAAGGGAGTGGGAAAGGAAATGAGACCAGAACAAGAATTAGAAATATTGTTGGGATTGTCCAGGAATGAGACGTGGAGAGTCTTCCTTAAAGCATTGTCAGGGTAGATGAAGAGGAGAGAAAGATGCAAGATGCATTGAGAAGGTAGAATCAGAAGATTTAGGACTGATGCGCTGAGGCTAAGGGAGAAATCAAGATTAGATTTCTGGCTTGCTGACTAGTATTAAGTGATTCCAGTAACCTGATAATGGATTGTTAACTTACACTCTTGTTCTAAAAAGTCCTATTGTGGGAAATGTTTGATTATTTGCCTAGGATATAGTAGGTACGCTTCCTAGGTGGCACATACTACAAGCTCCCTTCTTTTATGGTCCTTGGAGGCATATTCAGGTAGAGTGTTAGAGGTTGAAAACCTGGACAGGATGACTTGGAGCAGATGAGGTGGGGGAAGAAGCAAGGAGAGAAGCAGCCACTGGGTACCAAGCATTACACGAAAGTAGTAACAAGCCAAGTCTTGGCTGGGAGGAGTGGGAGGTTCTTGGAGTATAGACACAAGTATCTCAGGGCACAGATGATTTAAATGAGACTGTGAATGATAGGAAGATGTGGGTAGTCTACTTTTAGGCAGTGCCTGCTGCTTACCATGGGGAGCTTGTTGCTGAAGTTTATGCCGGACCAACAGGGTAGAGAATAAGTGAAGGGAGAAAGTTTTCTCAAACCTCTTGGATTTGAATCATGAACTGCCTGTCCAGGTATCCATTTCATGAGGGACCATCCTATTTACACCTGAAACGTAAAACGTTAAGCAAAATTAAATAATAAAATTACATAAAAGAACATGCTAAAATAGAAGTGGATAGAATTGTTAAAACGAACAGCTAAAATAATTTAATCACCAAGCCACAAGTATAACCACTTACAGATAAGCAAGGCTCTTTGAGTTAAAGTGACTGCTGACCAGAAATTGAATGTTGCTAGTTGAAGGACATGGTTCTAGTTGGGCTGGAGGCAGTCCCCTTGGAGTTCTCTGGGTACCCACCAGGAGAGGACAGTGAACCCTAGGTCCTTCCCTTGGAGAGACTATAGGGATGAGGCCCTGGTCTTTTCATTGAAATTTACTTATTTTAAATCATAAGACTCATAGGTGCAGAGAGAGAGGAAGGAAGAGAGCAATTTCCTCCTAATCAGTGGAGGATATGGAAGAAAGGATGATGGTGATGATGATGATGATGGCAGTAATGCAGCATTGCAATGTTCCAGTGCTTTCTGGGTGGCCGGCACTCCCTGAAGGACTTCAGAGCAACCTGCATCTTAGAGACTTTGATTACAGAGGAGGTCGGGGTGAAGAGATCTTAGTAACTCCCATGGTTATTTTAAATAATAACCCACTAGGATATAGTGGGTACGCTTCCTAGGTGGCACATGCTAATATACTCATTTGGAGAAGCAGGCCTAGACATGGATCTCTGCTGTGCTATTATGCATCTCTGATTGTGAGTTTTCTCACCTAGGAAAAAGGAATCACAGTATCCACCCATCCCCCTTTGGTTTTGTTGTGGAGATTGGCTGGGTTAGTAACCTCCTAGAACCACGCCTGTCATCCCGTGAGTGCTCAGTGAATATCAGCCATGATTTTATGTATTATTGCTATTATTCTACGTGTCTTTTAATATTTAAAAAAAAAGAGGGGCCATATTTTAAGACAGAAGTGTGTGATAAGGAAACAGAAATGTATACACATACAGTCAGTGAAAACTGCACTCATTCCTTTTCTACTTCCATCAAAAGCTATTAAGATGTAGGGCCTGCTATTGTATATTTATTCAGACATCAATCTTAATCAGCCCCTTTGCTACTTTGGCGGTAAGGGCATTGTAATTCTATTTTTATCGGTTCCTTCCTGTGCACCAGACATTCAAAATAGCATGAGTAAGGATCAAAAATATCTTAATGGATTTGGTTCCCAGAGATATCAGTGACCAGAGGAAGAGTTTTGCAGAAATTTCTTCCTGAGCTGATAAGGAAGGTAAGTGGGGGGAAGGTATGGCGGCGGAGGTGGCTGTGCCCCCAGCTGTAAGTCTTTGCAGAGCAAAAAGGCAAAGATCGAGGGGCAGGGGGGACTACCAAGGGGCTCAGAGCATATGGGGGATGCAAGCATAAATGCTTCCTCTTTTTAGGTTTATGCTTGGGACCAGTGCTGTGTCATTGTTTAGGATAATCCTGCCCCTCCGCGAGGTAACCATGTTTTTAACAAACATACTTCCTGGCGTGTTCACATGACTCATACACACATACACAAAAACACAGGCTCCCATGCCATTAATGTTTTTGCTTGGATCTCTTGCCTGACATCTTTTTTTTCTACTTCTCTCGTTATTTCATCTCTTCCTCCTCCTTCTCTCCCTCCTTTCTAACCCCTGCCTCGCTCCCTGCCTCTCCGTTCCATTTTATATTCAGACCCATCATCGTCGGAAAGTTATCAAAGTCTGGAAACTGGGATCAAAGGGAAGAGAAGATGCCATCAGAAGATCCAGAACAACTGTAGCTCTTACATAAATGCATGGGATGCAGTTTCCCAAACTGGATTGTTCTGCCGCTTGAATGAAGCATGACGTAATCTTAGTGAGCAGGGCAGTGTTTGTTCTTGAGTAATTTTGTTATTTATTGCATGTCTGTTGGAAAGTGTGTGTGAGTATATATGTAGCAAACCAAACATGTGATTTCATGGATATTATTGTTTAGGGTGAGGATAAATTTAAGTAATAAAAGTGAATCCATACGTAGAGAAATATTTAGTAAATATTAGTACAGGTGGGACACAGATGTGGCGATCGAATCATGACTCTAGCCCACGAGGACCAAAGCTTGAAAAACACTGTTTAATAAATGGCATCTTTGACTTGAATCCAGATACTCTGGGGAGCTCTGTTGCCTTCTCTGTTGACCCCAAGTGATCTCTAAGAGGCATCCGTGCCATCTTACCATGGCATGCCATCCGCGAGTCTGTCACTGAGGGAAGGATTTTGAATATGACCAACCCCTCCCACTCCCAGCAACTCCACAGCTGCATCTACTGATGAAAGCCCAAGGCGTGAGCAATAACTCTGCACCAGCAACTTGAGTTTTTCAACATTTAAACATGTGCAGCAGGTGTGACTGTTATTCTGTGATACACAGATGCAAGAAATTTCACATCCTTCGTATTTGTTTGTTTGGTTTTAGAGTTGAAGTTAATCTAAATCTGAGTCCTTACCCCTTCGTGTAGGAAGAAATTAGATCTCAGCCATGATTAAGGCTCCCTCTCCCCTGGCACCCAAGCTGGGGCCTTGACGAGATTTGGGCCATTTGGAGGGGACCGTATGGATGGGGTCCACTGCTGAGAGGTCCTTTGTTGGCATCGCGTGGTCCCTGGAAGGCAGGCGACGGCACTGTTTTCCCTGACTTGGGTTAAGGAATTGCTGCCCATACCGGGAGCGAGGGCATGATTTGGCCTCCTGAAGATCACAGCACAGCTGTTCTGCTGAGGGTTTGTGAGCCCCCCCTCCCCCCACTGCACCCCCTTGTCAGAAATTCCAGCGGAGTCCTCACTACTCCAGATAGTCTTTCTGTTTTCACTGTAGCGGAAGGCGTTGTCCCTCTGCTTATCTTGATGGCTTCTGGTAGTCCTTCACCCCCACCCCTGTCCCCAAGGGCACTCTCCCACCCTCCTTCCCCAATGCATTGACCTAGCTTCATGCCCTCAGTGAAAACAAAAGCCAGTAAGAGTGGGAAGTGTGGGAGTAGGGGTGTTTCTGGCAACTTCTACTTAAACCATGATATACAAACACCCCTGAGGCAAAGGAAAAGTCCTTCTTGGAATAAGGGAGAGAAAACAAGGAAAACCAAACAGAGATTAATATTTCTGTTAATTATTCTGTCATATGTGAAAGTAAAAATTTGTGAAGGCTTTAAGTATTTGTTACAATATTACACACATACATATATACACTCTTCCAATTCAGAGGCTCAGAAGTGTGTTCAAATAGACAGAGTATTAACCATGGTTTTCCATTCTTACCAAGTAGAGTTGGCTCAGAAGTAAAGAATCAGGAGTGCCTGGGTGGCTCAGTGGGGTATGTATCTTACTTTCGGCTCATGTCATGATCTCAGGGTCGTGGGATGAGCCTCGGCGCTCAGTGGGTAGCCTGCTGGAGATTCTCTCCCTCTGCTCCTCCCACCCACTCACATGTGCTCATGCTCTCTCTTTCAAATAAATATTTGAAAAAAAAAGAAAGTCAAGCATTAGAATGTCACAGTTGTGCAAGCCTTAATACTTACCTCTTTCAAATTCGCTTTAGTCCAAAAACTCAATATATCTTGGGGGCCAAAAAGTACTGATGCAGTTGAATTTGCAAAAGCATTTGAAGTGGAGTAAGATGACAGAGAACAACTCGGTCCCTGACCCGTGCTTAGATTAAAAGTCGGAAGCTGCCCTGATCCTTCGCTCTTTGCTGGTGGATCGAGTCCTCACCCTCGCCCTGCTCCTCCGTGCATCACAGGGCAGGCGGTCTGCTACCAGCTAGGATCCCCGGACTGCACCTGGCTTGCATGGGGCTCTGGAGTTTGGCTTCCCCTGGAGAGCCCTTTCCTCAGTGGACCCCGCTTCTGCTGTGTGGGCCATTGTGGTCTCAGGTGTCAGGGTGGTCACGCCTTCCAGCAACAGCACTTCCTGCCCTTGTCAATCCGGCCCGTGGGAGGCAGGGGTAGCCTACGATTGCTAACTCCAAGTTCCTCTTCTAACACTTCTGGAGCTAATGCTCCATATTAATATCAATAGCTTTATTGAATTACTTGGCTATCATACGCTGCTCTCCTCACGGGGTCCTCATTCAAAGAGGAAGAGACATCTATTAAATTTCAGAAACTAGAATTCCTAGTTTGAGAGTAGGGATTCTGTTTAGAAATCCATGGACCCAAAGAACAGCAATGTTCATTTAGTCATTCAAATATTCGTAGACCACCTTTTTCTGCCAGGCTTAGGAGCAAAGTCTGTGCTCTCATGGAGCTTCCATTCTAACAACAACGAAAAATAGGCTGAAAAGAAAATTGATGTAGAAGACTATCTGGTACTGGTAAGTGCTGTGATCAGGAATGAAATAGAGCAATGCGTTAGCAAGTCGGGAAAGCATTCCTATTAGACACCCCATTAACTGCAATCCTCTGCTTCTCACTGTGTCTACCTGCCAAAGGCCACAAACTAGGAATTAAGGCTACATTTGGGCCTCAGGTGTATTGTTTTCCATGAACAATATTTTTTAAGCAAACAAGTTTAAAGGTCTTCATGTGATCCACGTATGCTCCAATATGTCCTAGACCCCGTCTCTATTTCCCATCGCTTTAATACTCCAGCTTCACCTGCTAACATACCTATGTAATCTCTAAACGCAATTCCAGCTTGAACCTCTTGAGATCTTCTTAATTTGCATAGTCTCACTCTTCCTGTTTGATTGAGAACTTAACATGTGCCATACTCTGTGATAAACGTTTTATTTCACCATCACAACACTGTGGGGAAGGTATACTAACTGTTATTGGACAGACCGTGGAGCTAAGACCCAGAGGTGACTTCAACAGAATCATACAACTAGGGAGTAGTAGAAATAAGAATCAGAGAAATAGACTCCATTTGCTTAATATGAAAGCTAAGCTCTAAGCTGAGTAGGATTGAACCATAGAGCCTAAGAATTAGTCAGGTGTCTCATGGGTTTTAGTATCGGCTTCCCCAAACTGCTAAGTTCCTTGAGAACATCCTTATTTAAATTCTTGCCCCATCCTAATAGAAACTAAAACAAAGTAAGTGATAAAATTATAATTTTATAAATTATAAAAGTTAATCGAAGATGAGCAATAAGAAACAATCTTGCATATTCCTACATTTTTCTCTGAATTTGATGTTTATTCTCATAGTCAGAATAATCTCAGGTTAACAGGTTTTTGCCCAGTGGCACAACCACAAACATTTATCCAGATGATGGAGAGACAGCCTGAGTTAGTGAAAAGCCTAAGTTTTCAAAAATGGTTTCCTTCAGTCAAGTTCATTAAGAAACTGAAGGTAAATTTTCACATTATTATCATGTCAGAGTGAGAAAAAAAGACAATGTGTGTATGTGTTTTGTATTTTCATTGTATCTTTCAACTTCTTTTTCTTGGGAAGGACTAGCTTTTATTCTGAAATTATGTTGGTCCTACATTTTTGTCCTTAATTTTTTTTTTAATGAGATGTAGCAGATGATAATCAAGTATGGTGAGTGTGTGTATGAGGATGTACATTTTTTTGTTTTAGCATCCTTCTGTGGTAAAAGAAAAAATAATAATTTATGAGTACCCAACACATTCCTTGACATTTTACTAGTCATGAGATCCAAAAGTCTGGTAACTTCTGGTTCTAGTAAAATGTCAAATCAAAGAGGCTGATATGAATTTTCATTTTGCATACTTGTAATAAGTGTTTGCATAGTTGTTAACATATCTTAAATATATCTCAATGTAATTAATCAAATTTTTATTGCACGCTTACCCTGTACTGCATATAATCTAATAGTTTAAGTGTTCTCTTTGAATCTTATTTCTTTAAGTATTGCATAGTTAAGTTTCAACTTAGCCCTCCCTGATACACATTTTCTAAAATTCATTAGTATAGGGTCCATATTAATGATATTTTGCCTTATTAAAAATATATCATGGTCAATAGTACATAAACTTTGTGAAGTGACAGATGATAACTAGACTAATTGTGGTGACCATTTCACAATGTATATAAATGTCAAATCACTGTCTTGTACACCTGAAACTAATATACTGTATTCAGTTACATATATCAATTATCACATATATAGTAACAATTTGGGCATAATATCATATCAGTGAGGATATTTATGCTGCAAGTGACAAAAAACTCAACCCAAACTGACTTGAACACATGGAAAGTATTGACTCATGTGTTTGAAAAAATTTAAAGTAGGTGTGGCTTTATAAGAAGTTTTAGCGTGGCTTTAACATGTGACTGGGATACTGTTTCTCCCTCTCTATTCCTTAGGCGTTGGCACCATTCTCAGGCATACTGTCTCCTCATGCTTCCAAAAAGGCTGCCAGTGGCTTTGAGGGACTAAGTGGGGGAAAAGAGACCACATCTAGGGGGGAGGCAGCCTCAGGAAAATCCTGCAGCTGGTTCTGCATCTC
Organism: Potos flavus; assembly: GCA_028534135.1. Taxonomy (NCBI): domain Eukaryota; kingdom Metazoa; phylum Chordata; class Mammalia; order Carnivora; family Procyonidae; genus Potos; species Potos flavus. The sequence continues at coordinate 71,084,534 of CM052884.1, read as the reverse complement.
TACCCTTGTACCAATTGCCAGAGCCAGAGGGATGGAATGCACCAATGGCCTTAGCCTGGGTTACAAGCTCTGTGCTGCTGGCCTGGAGTACAGTCAGCTTGCCATGGATCCCCAAGTGGAAGCCAGGACTGTGGCTTCCAGTCCTTCATTTCCAGAAGAGGAAATGAAGGAATGAGCATGGAAAAGCAACTAACAAATGTCCACCCTGAACTATTTACTGGAGACAGGAAATGGGCAGCTCTCTTTTGAAGCTCGTTTCCTTTTTATAATTGCAATTATTTGGTGTGTCTTTTCTTCAGTGGGTCTCAGTATCATATTGTAACTGATATTTCAGAATTGGCCTGAGTAGATGGCAGAGAAACCTTTCTTAGTGACATAAATCTGTACAAACAAACGGCACTAGGGATTTTTAACCTCTTCTCCCTCTTTTATAAAAGTTTACCGTTTGCATAAAAATTGGCAGATTCCATCCCATAGTCACTCAACTATTCTTAATGATTTTATTTGTTTCCTAAACCACAGGTTCTTTAGGAAAATCCATTTCTTCTCTCCAACAGTTAGTATTTTTTTTCCCCAACCTACTCCCTTCTGTATGACCCTTTTCTTTCCAGATTTAAAATCTCTTCATATGTGCCTTTTTAGATTGCTTATTAAACTTTCCATCCGTCAAATAAATACCAGATGATAGGGACTATGCCCTTTTCCATACTTTTTGCCATGTGGGTAATAAATACATCTATATATTTCAGTTTCCATCAATTAAACATAGTACACTGGCTTTTTATTTATCTGTTAAATGGGAGTTAGAGTGGATGAGAATGGGGTATTATTGGACTCCTTGTTTGCAAGTACTTGGACGTTAGTAAACTTCTCTTGGAGATCCAGTCCAGGAAAATAGATTGAGGGCCAGAAATAGAAACAGGATTTTTTTTTTTACCCTAAATGAAGGAAGTCATTGTTTAAAATAATACTTAAAAGAGATTAATTTTTCCCTTTCCTTTTTAAGAATATTTCTGCACATACTTTTAAAAGACTCTTGGTATTTTTAGATTATTTTTAATTATTTGCATTATTTAGGCAGTGATTTTTATGCAAAGCATGTATTAAAGTTTTGTGATTCCTTCATGCCCAAGTTGAATCTGTACGCAGCTGGCGATTCTTTTCTCTTTCCATATGGGTCATAGAAAAACAGATAAGATGGTGTGCTGGGGGTTAGCGCTTGTAGAATTCGTTTTGCTTGCATTCTGCCTTTTGCTGTTTTCCATTTATTGTTAGGTTAAAGGAATGTTTATATCTTTGATTACTCCCTGGTAACGGGGATGTCTTTACCCTGGAAAACAGGGGTAATGAGAACAGGTGTTAAATGTGAACTTTCAGTTTTATGTTCTCAAAACGTGCCCAGATCAGGACAGAGCTTTGTGAGTCTTTTAGTGCAGATCGCCTTATTGGTAACTGCAATATTTCCCCTAGTATCCTGCAACGCTCCACTTCCCAGACCTCTGAATCTGGCAACACTTGAAGGAGGCACACAGATTTGTTGAATTACGATTGATAAGTTGATGAGATGAATTATGCAGGACAGTGAGTGCCCGGCGTCGCTGAATGAATGTTTACACAGAATAATCTCCTGAAACATAAATAAGTTTCCATTTTTGATAGGAAATATATGGTTCTTACCTTCAGACTATGAAATGAGACTCGAGAAAAAAAAAATCTGGAGATTAAATTGTCAAGATGATTTTTGCTTAAATATGGAAAGGCTGAAAGAACATTTACTCTTCATAAAGAAGATTTAGCCATTGTAGTCAACTTCCAGGGAACATTTTCTCTTCTTTAGGGTCCTTTTCATCATATGCCTGCCTCAGGGTGCTGGATTTTGTACTTCTGCAAAAGGTAGAGCATCCTTTTCACTCCAGCAGGATGGATTTGCTGGCTCTCAGCTTTGCTGCGGCACAGGTGATATGCTAGCCGAATCCCATTCCACAGTGTCTTTGGTGCGACATCATCACTTTCCTGTCAGCTCCTTTTTTTCATTGTGATAAAAAAAAAATACATGACAAAATTTACCATTTTAACCATTTTTAAGTGTACAGTTTAGTGGTATCAAGTACATTCATATTGTGCAACCATGACCACTGTCCATCTCCAGCACTTTCTTGGCATCCCAAACTGAAACTCTGTAGCCATGAAATATTAACCGTCGTCTCCCCCTCCTCCCAACCTCTGGCAACCACGATTGTACTTGCTGTCTCCATGAATCTGACTACTCTAGGTACCTCAAGTAAGTGGCATCATATAATGTGTGTCCTTTTGTGTCTGGCTTATTTCACTTAATATCCTCAAGGTTCACCTGTATTGGAGCGTGTGTCAGAATTTCCTCTTTCAGGCTAAATAATATTCCCTTGTGTGTACATACCACATTTGGTTGATCCATTCATCCGTGGATGGACATTTAGATTGCTTCTGCCTCTGTGAATAATGCTGCTGTGAACATGGGCGTATAGTATCTGTTTGAGTGTCTTCTTTTGGGGTATGTAGCCAGAAGCAGAATTGCTGAAGGATATGGTAACTCTCTGTTTAACCTTTTGAGGAATCGCCATACTATTTTCCACAGCAGCTGCACCATTTTACATTCTCTCCAACCATCCATCAGGTTCGTTTTAGCAGACGTAATTCCCACCCCACCATACTTCACAAAATATGGGACTGGCGGACTCCTGATTCTTGTCAAGAAAAGTTTTCTCCATTTTGTGGAAACGGGGTGGGGAACTGGACTCCACATGTATATGTGACCAAGAGAAGCAGAAATAAAAAGAGGATAAAACGAAAAAGTAAAAACTATGGTATAAAGAACGCAGAGTAGAACCAGCTTTCACAAAGAACACGGGGTACTCTGGATTTACACAGAAAATGCTGTGAGCAGGGTGTGAAACTCTCATCTGGCTGTCGCAGTTTCATTTTAGGGGGCACCTGGTCTTGGTTGCGCCAAGTACAAAATGCCCCATGTGCCTCTGTCATGGCCAAGCCCCCCGTGTTTTCTCTTTCCTACACAAGTATCCGTGTGGGCTGCAAAGTGGAGCAGATGCTGAGCTCACTCTCAGATAAAGACTCCTTGCTGCCATTTGCCTCTAGATAGTTCAAACCATGTCCTTTCATTTCTAGGAAAAGGGACTGTCACTTGGGCTTTCTGAAAACAGTTTGCCCTTGGGGGCAAAACTAATTGTCACAACACACATGTTCTGCTGCGGAACCCCCGAAGAGAAAGAAATGTTCGATACTGCTGCTACATGTCATCCAGCCTGGCCACACCTATGGCAGGTTTGGGGTGAAGAGGAAGGGGCAGGAGAACCTTATTTGCAATTTCCTGTAACTCTGTTAACTTACGATATATCTTGGAATAAGACCCAGAGAAAGAGCTTCTCTGTGAAACTTCGCGGATTTGAAAACGGTTATACTGAATATTTCATGATCTTCTTGTCAAGGCCTCTCCTTAAAACATGACCCAAAGGCCCTGCCATGGCTTCCTTCTTAGGAAGACTTGAACATTTCCAATTGCAGAAAAACCTCAAGAGATGCAGCATTTCAAAAGCCATAGTTGAGCTTTTATTTTGTGTGCTGGGATGTTTGTGGGTTTTCTTATTATAAAATTAGAGTTGTCATAGTGACTTTGTCTATTTCAAACCAGATATTCAATGGCTCCATAAAAGTGCCACGTAAGGAATTGGATTTATTTATGAATGTGCTAACATTGTGCGCAGACAGTAGTGCAACACTGATAAACAGGCATCTTTGGTATATGGACTGTTTGGTAAGTTTACATTTCTGAAGATTAAATTAAAAAATGTTTTATTTTGATAACCGCTCAAAATTGCCCTAGGGATTTTAAGGCAGAGTCCTCTAGTGTCTCCAAGTGATCATAATTAACGAAATTTTATTGGCCCCACTCCTCTAGCTTTAGAACATGTGGTTCCTGAAGACAGATCTCAGCCTTGACCTGCGTTTTTGATAACCCAGTGCCTGGGCCCTAAATAGGCATGAATCAGAACCTTTGGAGGGAAGGTGGGGAGCAGGAAATCTGCACTTTAGCAGAATAATTAAGCGGGGTGGTTTTTATGCCCACTAAAATGTGAGAGCAACTGGCTTGGAAGCTATAGGTGTTTGAATTGCTGTGTATTTACTCCTAGAATTACTCCTTGTAAAATGACTCCTGATGGGGGCATCTTTCCACCTTTTGCCTAAAACAGTGGAGGGCAAAGTAAATTAAAATTCTCTTAATTTAGGATCTGTGTTGGTTGGGATACAGATAATTGCGGTTTTTACTGATTCTTAAATATTTCTCCTTAATTATGTGTTTTATTTCAAGCTCATCCTGCTCTGCGTTGTAGGTGGAGGGCGAACGTGAAACCCAAGGGAACCCCAGTTACATGCACGTTCACTTCCTACTCCTGCAATTTTAGTTGTTACCCTGTCCCTTTGGCTTTCACTTTCTTCATGTATCAAATGAAAATATTGTACTAATTTATCTCGGAGTTTCTTTCTATCTCTAGCATTTTATGCTTCCTTATTTTACTTTTTAACTTTTCCTCTCCCAAGCTCAAAACATTTTCTCATGCCTGGAACTGAAAAGGACCTTGGAGAGCCTCTCATTTTCATCTCTCATTTTCATCTCTCATTTAGCACAAGAGAAACAGACTGAGAAGCAGATGGGAGGTGCTGCTTTGGAAAAGCCTGAATGAGAGCCCAGGGCTTTAGCTCAAGTGAGGGCTCCTTCCCCTGTGCCGGGAATTGCTTTCGTGTCACGGGAAGGACTCCTTCAGGTGCTGCAGCACCAGATTGTCTTGGGCATTTGGAAATTAGGAATTTAATGCAGATTGTTTCATCTGTGTCATCAAACTGTATCTTTACTCTGAGAACATAGATTCTGGGAAGACTCAGGTATGAGTTAAGATGCAAATATGAATATGGTGGTCCGCAAGTAAATCCCAGATGACTCCTGTTACTAACTCTAGAATGCCAAAACGGCATCAATTGCAAATTGTACTGTGATCCTCGCGTGTTTTGGAAAGAGCATGGCTTTGGACTTCGAACCGTGTTTGAGCCCTGGTTCAGTTTTTTACTAACTGGGGGATGCTGCTCAAATTACTTTACCTCTCCGAGCCTCATCAGAGTAAAGATTGTGAAATAGCTGGTTTGCAGATTAAATGCATATGTAAAGACGCCTGGAATTTGGTGGGCACTGAGTAACTGCTAGCTTTCTTCCATGGATCTTTATTTACTTTTCGGTACTGTTAGGGTCGGAAACTTTACAAACTTGGGGCACATGTCAACAATTTGAAAATGCCAAGGGATCCTTTTAAGCTTCTCATGTGACTTTTGAAGGCTATCAGCTTTCAGCAATTTAAAAAGAAGGGACTGTTTTGAAAAATTAGAAGGTCAAAATGCCAGACTAATACATGAATGAAAAACAACTTTTGAGCTTTCTTATTATGTGTTTATGTCATCTTTAAGGCCTGTTGCAACCCCCGAGAGAACTTTGTCCCAGACCAAGGCAGAGAACCTCTCCCTCATTTTGTTCCCACTTCTCCTCGCCAGCATTCCTTTAGTACGTGTCCAGGAAGCAGTGATGGGGGTACATTCTCCAAGCGTGTTGGTTTACTCCATAAATGCTGATAAGTCTGTTTCACAGACAGACTGAAACCATATGAGTGAACTCTCTCCCATTAAAGGACAGAGAATAACATTTATCAAAGTCTAAGAAGAAAATTGACTGCTACCAGGACTTGACTTTTCTCTCTGTAACTTCTCTCAGTGAGGTGTTAATTTTAACAGGGGTATAGGTCACCTTTTCTAGGTGTGAATTAGTTCCTATTGCTATCTATGTATTTGACAATTTAGATAGTTTTCATTCGTATTGTGTGGTTGATGAATAATTAGTGCTCACATGGTGCTTTAAGACTGTTGGTGAAAAGGGTCTTATATGTGAAAGCATGATGGCACTCTTTAAGAAATTGGAAAGGCCCAAAATAGATATACTATGCCTACAAAAAGAAAAAAAAAGCGGGGGTGGGGGATGCTAAAAAAAATAGGAAGTGGCGGCTAGGCTGTTTCTTTTCATTCCTGTTTCCATTTGATTTTTAGGATTATAAAAGTTCAGGATTGCATATTCCTTAAAGTTTATTTAGCCAGCCAGTGCCTCTGCCAGCAGTCCTTTACTACACACACACACACACACAACACACACACTCGAGAGTGAGAGAGAGAATGAGAATGAATGAATTCATCTACTCTCAGCTGAATCGCTCAAGTAGTAAATGGAATGTGGCCAGGACACCTGTTACCCCATATATGGTCAGGATTGATTTTACTGGTTGGTTGCTAGTTAGTCCCCCTTTCTCTCATTTTGCTATGCTTTTATTTCTCTCAGCTGAGGACCATTCATCAGGCAAGGCTATATGTTCTACTCAAACCTCCTTTGGTTGAACCCATATCCATCTGTGCCTTACTCCAAATGTCAGACAGTTCCTCAAGATATTCAGAAGGAATTTGGTGTTTTCCTTAGTTATCTCTTCCCCAGATGAATTTTCCCCAGATTCTTCATTTGCTCCTCACTTTTGGGGATCACAGACAAAACTAAAAAACCTGCTACATGGTTTCCTCCATTTTTTATACTTGTGTAGGTTTTCTGTAGAGAAATAATACTTATAAAGAACAATTAAAGGCATGTCTGGAGAGAGTCTTTCAATTCGTACAAATTATCCTCTATTTCAAAGGTAGGACATAAGGCTTTGAATTCAGAATATGATGAAACATTATCAAGGCCAGTGTGCGATCTGTAAGAGTGGGGAAACCGAATCACAGAGCCCCTGGGCCAGAGCGTCAGTTTGTCAGTCTCTAAGAGCAGCATGGCCAGCAGGTTCATGCGTTCTGGATATGCCCAAAGACTGTTCTGATCTTGGCAGGACTGTCCAGGTGAGGAATCTTTACCTTTGTGAGTGGGGAGTTCCCACATCTCATCATGTTGAGCCAGGCTCATCTGCAAAGGGATGGCTTCCTGGGGGAAATAGCGATGCTTAATTGATTTACACTGTTGATGAAGCAGGCAGCCGTGCCTTCTGATTACCTCCCATCCCATATGGAGAGGAAGGCGTAGGTTGCAGAAGCTGCCTTTTGGTATTAAGAGGAAGTAGAAAAAAACAAGACACTGGAGTAACCTAAGGGCATATACTTAGCTTTTTAATTGTTTTAACACTGTGAAAACTAGTTTTCTATTAAATGCTATGAAAACTAGTTTAATGGAAAACTAGTTTTCTGCTTTACGTGTATATTCTAATAATAAAAATAGAGCTCTTGCCAAAACCCACTTCGAAAGGCAGCCTTTGATTCCTAAAGCATAGGAAGCGAAGGAGACAGAGAGATCAAGTGTCCTTTCTTTTCAGTGATAATTGTCCACAGTTCCTCCTAATTAGCCTTTGGAGAGGGTCCCTGGCAGAGTTTTTGGGTCCCCTTCGGCAGCGCTGCTTGATGGGACAGAGCACGGGCCAGTGCCCCTGAGGGGAGTGGGGCAGAGGACACGAGGCTGGTTCCCAGGCCTGTTTGCTCTGAGCACCAGCCAAGCCAGGTTTGGCTTTGGCTCACTTGTCATTGCGGCAATATGTAGTGACATTTCAAACTGCTAGCGTGGAAACAAGGTAAAAACTGCTTGGGACAACTGGGAAATTTCATTTAGACAGAATGTCAGACCTTGGTCTCCAGTGTAAATACTAGAGGCTTTGCTCTGTCCAGTTATGCAATAGCATTTGATGTGAAATTAAGTCAGAGGCCAGTGAAAATCCAGGTAGGATCTAAATGTGTTGAGTACGTTTTAAGTTTCTCTCCTAATTTAGGAAACCTTATGCTTCTCTCCCCTTTGGCACCCTCAAGTACCTGGAAGAGGCCCCCAACCGTCTTGAGTATGCATGTGATGGTTAGGTTCTCTGTCACAAAGAAAAAAATGTAATTTGTTTGTTTTTATTTTTTAAAGTGCCTTGGTCTTAGAATCTGGCCTGGCTGTGGTTGTGTCGATTTGCCTGGCATCCTAACCTATGTTCTTGAATAGGCAAGCTGGACTTCATCCTCTAGACATGTGACTTGTGTGTATTCACAAGACATCCTATTCATTTTTTGGATACAGGATTTTTTAAAATAGAGAGGGAACGGGTTGTTTTCATTTTATTGCCGATCTCTCTTATCTTTTCAGGGATCAAATTATCAAATTTCAGGAAACTTTTTTTTTTAAATAGGTCATGTGTTCCAAAGGTCATCCTTACTCTCCTTAGCAGAAACATTAAACTTGTAAAAAATTTTTATAGATTTTCCCTCTAGTGAATTCCACCCCCCCTCCCCCCAACACACACATACAGAAACACCCAGGGAAAATGTTTGCCTTCACTTCCTGCTATTCAGCACTGTGCATTGTTAAACTGATGCTGTGTTTATACACATCATGGTTATGGCTGTAGCCGGGCTATTGTTGAAAGATGTTAGACAGCCATTTATCACAGTACGCCAGTAAACCCATTGTAAAAATGTCCCGCTAGTTAAATGAGGCTTAGATTTAATGAGGCTGTAAGAATGGAACGGGTTTTTGTCATACTGTAAATAAGGTTCCTGTAGCAATGTCATCGGGATTAAGGTGCAGATTCCTTTTGTTTTCAAGCAACAATAGTCTCCAGGCTAAGGTAAAAAAAGAAACCCCTCCCCTTTTAAAGGAATCTTTTGAAGAAGTTGTTGCTTGGTCAAAGAAATGCATGAAACAAAGGGGTGTGGCCTGGAGACTAGATCGGGGCTGACCTTTTGGGGGGGTAAAAAAAAAAAAAAGGACACTCCCCTGACCTCTTTTGTGTACTAGAGCAGCACCGAAGCACCGGAAGTTGCCTTGTTGATTCCTGCCGCATGCAAATGCTATTCAAATACTGTCTGGTCCCACCTCAGTGGGGCAGAGCCGGTCCCACAGAGACCAACTCTGAGATTCCTCCGCAGCCTTGCAAGGGTGTGATGGAGAGTTAGACACAGCGGGAGGGCATCTGCCCTTCTGAGCCAAGTAGGGAAGCTCCGAGTAGAAGACACAGTCTTTTTTCTGGGTCTTATCAGTGTCCAATGAAATGTGCCATTTTTAAATCACAGAGTGAACTGTACAAAATGACCAGAAATTTTGGTGCACTCAATTTTCCCCATAGGAAGGGAAAATCAGTTATTTTCCTAATGTGTAAGGAAACGAATTCAGTGAGAATGTCACCGTACGCAGAAAGTATCTGGGGTGCGGCCTTGCTGTTGGGGCTGCGGTACGCTATTTACAAAAATAGCCAGGCTTGAAATTGCTCTATTGGAGAAAAATCTGATTGTCCCCGAAATAAAATAAAGTGATCTCCGTCTTCATTTTGCTATGGCCCCCCCCGCAAAGTCTCAATTCAAAGAGATTGTTTTGAAGAAGACTAAATTAAGGGATGGATGCCTGAGGGCTGTTGGATAGCTTCGAGGCCGCTCACCCTCTGCAGGTTCCCCAGCTTTCTGGACCTAGAATGCCCTAGGGGTGTGGAGGCTTTCCAGACTGCGCCTGCAGCTTGATGGGACAGTTGTACCTGTGTAGGCTTGGGCGCCAGATTCTCTTTACAATGAAAAGGTCCCAGGGACTCCATGGCTTCTATTTTGGTTGTCACCAGAGGCTTAATTTTAGCTGCTGGTAGTTTAGCCTTTTCTACTTATTTAATGTTCTGAATAGAAAAAAAGAAAAAATAAGTAGTTCAAAGAGTTGTTTCCTTTCAGTGCTCATAGCGCTTAAATGAATGCCTACCTGCGGACTTCACCAGGAAGCCACGTTTGGGCAAGGCGCAGTGCTCACTGGGCACCCTCACCCGGGAGTGTCTGCTCTGTGATGTCTCCATCCGCAGTGGCCCCTGAGGAACTTCTTTCTCAAACCTCACTTTCGTTGTCCATTCCCACCAGCCTTGTTGCGGAGCCACATAGAATAACGTTGGCAAAGGAGCGTGGAGGTGTTCTTCTAGGTCTTTTCTCCTAAGAGCGATTTTTATGGCCCCACACTACCAGACAAAATGTGTTTCCAGATGATGTGGTTTTGGAATATAGGTGGGGTGAGGTTGGGAGCCAAGGGCCAAGAAAGAATTCTTGAGACCTCTTTGGGGCAAAATAGTGGCTTATTAAAGCACACAAAGAGCCTGGGCACCAGTGGTAATTATATACTCAGGAGAAGTCAGTTTCAGGAGGTTTCAAAAGAACTTTCATATGCTAAAGACAACCGACAGACCTACAAGATACCAGAGGCCTTGCCATTGTCAAGTTAAGGTCCTTTTTTCCCTCTAGCAAGGTATTAACATTAAGATAGTTGGGAGCTTCCAGGAAGAATGTCACACCTGTCCCCCCCAGGAGTGGGGGGTGGGGGGGGCGGTTGCAGGGAGTCCTCTTTTGCTTTGTTCTCAGCCAGCCTTCTGCTCCCTCATCACAGAGACATCTTAAGGCAACTCATCTTCCAGTCAAACCTCCAGGACCAGAACTCCACCTGCCTGTGTCTTAAGGGCTTAAGTTACTTCTTCATTCACAAATGTTTATTGAGTGCCTACTGTGTGCCAGGAATGTGGTGAGCTCTGGGGACACACAGTGAATGAAGTAGGCTTCCTGCCACTGGCGAGCTTACTGCCAGTATAGTGATTCTCGGACTTGAGCAGCACAGGCCCTACCCCACCTCCAGAAGTTTGAGTGGGACCCAGGAGACCTCATTTCTTCTTTTTCTTCTTCTTCTTTTTTTTTTTTTTTAGAGAGAGAGTGTTTGTGTGTGTGCGCGCGTGCGCTCAGGGGAGGGGAGGGCAGTGGGAGAGGGAGAGGAAGACTGAAGCAGACTCCCTACTGAGTGCAGAGCCCTATGCGGGGCTTGATCTCAGGACCCTAAGATCATGACCTGAGCTGGAATCAAGAGTTGGACACCTAACTGACAGAGCCACCCAGCCGTCCTCCCCTTTTTCAGAGAGAGAGAGAGAGAGAGAGCGCGCCAGGAGACCTCGTTTCTAGCAAGTCCCCCAGGTAATCGTGATGCAAGACCACAAGAGAAATACTGAGAAAGTGAGAGGGGAGGACATAGAAATACATTATTTCCAGTACCACAAACACAGTCTGAAGGACGGTCCCCGTGGGGTGCTCTAGGAACAGAGAAGGTATTCATGCTGCAGGATGGGCCAGGTCCATAAACCCCCCCACCTCCCACCCCCGGTGGGGTCTCGTTTAAGCTGCATCTTGAAGGTTGAGCCAACCTTGGCCACTTGGCAGTGCTGGACAGAGAAGTCCTTCAGAACAGAAAATAACGTGATGCAGAGGCTGAGGTGAGAGGGTAAAGGGCACAGGGGCCCCGGCGCAGCCAGAGCACGGGGTGCAGGCCAGGACTCCTCCGTGCGAGGAACTCAAGAATTTGGGGTTTGTTCTTAAGCAATGAAAAGCCCTTGAAGAATTTTAGGCGGAGAGGTGAAACGGTGTGACTCCTGCTTTCATTCTGCAGTGACCAGTTGAGGTGGTTTGAGGCAGAATTACATGAGCAGAAAGGGCAAAATGAGAGGAGGCAGGAAATAGGAACCCCGCTCTGGCTCCCCTGCGCTCCCCGCGTTCCTTTGAGGCAGGCTTAATTGGTGTGATTCCATTCCCAATTTAAGAAATCAAGGTTAAACGACTTGCCCACGATTACATCAAGTTACATGGGGAGCAGGAACTAGGGCACAGGTCTCCTGCCTCCAGATCTCCAGCCGGATCTCCCAGGGCAGCCTGCCAGTCAGGGAGATAAAACAGCACCCCACCCCCACCCCCTGAAAGCCGGTGATAATGAGGCCCGCTGCACAAAGCAATTGTATTCTTTTGAAAGTTCCTCTAACATTATTGGAACACACATGAAAATGGTAAAAGTTAGACGGACGCTTGTGATCACAGGCTTCTTTTAACATTAAAATAGCATCTCCCACACAGTGATGGGGGGATGGGAGGGTTCTGATAAGCTTCGTAATAGACTACATTTCTGGCCCTAAGGTGAAGATGTCTCCGTAGCCGAGTTCCTGAATCGGCCCGCTGTAAATGATAAATACAGGGACACGGGACCCTCAGGATCTCCCTTATCCATCACCACAGTGCTGCCTGCTGGCAAAGACCACCTCCCTCACTCTGAGCCCTCACTTCACCCTGCACATGGGTCAGGTCCGCCGCAGTGGAAGTTGTGTTTCTGAGACCTGACAGCCAAGGTCCTCAGTCATAAGGGGTCAAGCTTTGTCACCTCTAATTCCCAAATGCTATCAAAGCAGCTAAAAGATGAAGAAAGGAAGCCAAAAAGGAGAAGGAGACAAGGGGTAAGATGGAGCTTCCCAGTTTCACAGCCGAGAAATAACATACAGATCACGTCCTCGACGTCCCCGGCCCCTCTTTCTGGGGGGAGAAACTGGAGCCCAGAGAGGCAAAGTGATTTGCTCCGACCCCCACTGCTAGTTAGTGAGGAGGCTGGGACAGTGACCCAGGTGGCTTTTACTGCCGTGCCACGCTGCTGCTCTGCTGTCGCAGGATTCTGTCCTATTAATCCCATAGATTATTTTCCAGGGATCCATTGGGATAGTTTATGAGTCCTTTAAATGCAAAATTAAAGTGATCCCGGGAAGCCAAAGAGCCTACGAGACCAGGTTCAGGACTCATCTCTACTGCTTACCAGCTGTATGGCCCTGAGCCAGCCCCTCTCTGAGCCTGTTACCTATTCTGGGAAAAGGGTCCAATATTCTCTCTCTCTCTCTCTTCCCTCTTACAGAGTTTTTCTGAGGGTGAAATGTCATTTTACATGGAATTCTTTGCAAACTGAAAATTCCCATTATGATATATGCCATTAAACTCTCTGGACTATAAAACCTGGGTGCAAATCTCTCCCAAGTGTAGCTGTTTTTTTTTTCTGTGTCTGTTTCCTGGGAGTTTTAGAATCACCAGGGGGAGAGGGGCTCTACCGCTGATTCTACACATCCAGGCTTTGGCCTCAGACTTGGCTGTTGACGAATCTCAGCTCCCCCCTTTGCCCACTGCTGGTCATTGGCAGCTCACCTCACCTCTCAGAGCTCAGGTCTTTACCTGTAAAACAGGACCAAAAACAGCATTTAATTTATAAGATAGTCGAGAGCATCAGTGAGAAAATATGCACGAACCCTGAGAGGTATCACTAACACCTGCTATCACTAACATTGCTTCAGTCCTTATGTTTATTTTTTATTATGATCTAGACAAGGAGTGAAACTACAGAGCCACATGAAGGCAGGGTCAAGGCTCTTTTTGTTAAGTGAATTCCCAGGTCTGACAAGGCCTGACAATAATAGATACTCTCAATAAATATCTTGTAGTGAAGTTATGAATTCATATTCAAAGAGAGCAGAACTTTAATATCGTGAATCGTAAATCCTAATGAAATTTTTTAAAGATTTTATTCATTTATTTTTTTTTAGAGATTTTATTTATTTATCTGACAGAGAGAGAGAGAGAGAGATCACAAGTAGGCAGAGAGGCAGGCAGAGAGAGAGGGGGAAGCAGGCTCCCCGCTGAGCAGAGAGCCCGATGCGGGGCTCGATCCCAGGACCCTGAGACCATGACCTGAGCCGAAGGCAGAGGCTCCAACCCACTGAGCCACCCAGGCACCCAAAGATTTTATTCATTTATTTGAGAGAGAGATAGAACACAAGTGGGGAGGAGAGGGAGAAGCAGGCTTCCCGCTCAGCAGACAGCCCAAAGCGGGGCTCGATCCCAGGACCCTGAGACCACCACCCCAGCTGAAGGCAGCGCTTAACTGAGCCCCCAGGCACCCCGTAATTAATTTTATTCTCGGCTATATTTCAGGACATTCACTCATTCATTTATTCCACAAGCATTTTTTGAGCAGCTACCATGCGCCAGGCTCTGTGCGTGGGAATGGATCTATATTAGTATAAAATAGACACAGTTCCTGCTGTGGTAACCTTCAAATCTAATGGAGGAGACTGAAGAACAGCAAGTAAATGGGGGAGTAAAACAAATAAATCCAGTTATGAATTAGAATAAGTGCTATGAAGGAAATGTAAAGAGGAGGTTAAAAAAAATAATGGGGGGATGCTATTCTGGGCTGACAGGGAATGCCTTCTTTTTTTTTTTTTAAGATTTTATTATTTATTTGTCAGAGAGAGACCGCGCACACAAGCAGGGGGAGCGGCAGGCAGAGGGAGAAGCAGACTACCTGCCGAGCAGGGAGCCCCATGCGGGCCTCGACCCCATGACCCCGGGGCCATGACCTGAGCTGAAGGCAGATGTTTAACCGACTGAGCCACTCAGGTGCCCCAGGGAATGTCTTCTAAACACAAAAAAGTTAACCTGTTGCATTTCATCCTTGTTGAAGAAAATTGTCTAAAATCGTTTAGGCATTGTCTTTATAGATGGATGCATGGTAGCAGGAGCCTTTCTCCAGGCCGTGGTCAGAATCGGCGTGATAAAACTGTACAACCTCAGTGCCCAACATGATCGTACGCGGAATCGGAAGCCTGGGTCTGTGCCCAGAGGCGGAGAATGAGGCTTTCTGGTGGGAGCCCTGCCTTCAATGTCAAGTGCGTGGAGCTCCTCAGGCGCTACTGTGCTTTCATGTCTCAGAGGCCCCCTCACACCCTGGGAGCTGTTGAGTCCTTTGCGGGCTAATTTCCAGGAACATCGCCGCTCCCTCCTCAGCAACGAGAAGGTTGCTGCCGAAAGCATAAGAATGGGGCTCCGTGTGAGTGACGTGAAGACATTCTCTAGTCCTCCGAGGCAAATCCCTACTACGAAAATGGCGCCCTTATGATGTGTCCCATTCTCTCCCCTCCAAATCATGCTCACTCGTCTCTGGAAAAATGCCCCCTCAATAGTAGATGGTCACAGCAGACAGGGACCTCTTAGCCAGGGTTCTGCTCTGAAGGTTTTTCGGGGGACTTCGGTTCTAAAACACCCCCAAAATTGTATGTTAATTTTGTGTCTTCGGTGTAAATGTGAATTTTCACTTTTGAAGGTGGAGAGTTTTCTTTGCATCCTTAATGGGGTCTGCTCCCCCAGTGAGCACAGCCCTAGCCCATGAGCCAGGAGGGCCGGCATCCCCAGCATCTAGCACAGGGCCTGGGGTACGGCCGCCTCCGAAGAATGCTGGTTAACGAAAGAATTCATTTTGCAGCAGACGCTTTGAGCATTCAGCAAAGGACAGAATCAGAACTCTGCCTTTTCTCCCTCGCCCCCACCTAACTGCGCAAACCCTTCTTGGCCGTGCCACTCTTTGATATGCCCCTTTGCACTGGGCTTCCTGTTTATCAGCTATCAATATCCAGCGAGTGCTGGCTCTTGTCAGTCTAATTTCAAGTTGCTGCTGCTGCTTGACACCCTGCACTTTATCAACCACACACTGCTTGGCTCCCATTACCACTGATCTCAGAATTGCTAATAAACAGCAACACCAAGGCCATATTTTCTGGTCCCTGTCAGGCCGCCGCTTTCCTGGGTGAAATAAAAGTCCTATTAACATGCTCCTCCTCATTGCCCGTGACAGTTTGATTAATTAGGCCTCCTCTTTAGATGACCTCTGCACTAACACGACAAGGAGGTGAATATAAAATGAATAGTTTGCCCACATAATGGGCTACTGTGGGTTTGGGATTTTTATCAAATCAGACTGTCAGAAGTTCTGAACTTGGATGAAATTCTGTGGCGTGCAGCAGCCCAGGAGAGCGGATTCTGGTCCAGTGGGCTGTGTCACACACAGACAGGGCTCAGGGAGAGCCCACCTGACCAGCAGCGGCCTGTCTGCCTAGAATGACCCCTTGTTTATGCAGCCCGGTTCATAGAGTACAAATCTAATGTTCTTTTAACGTTATCAAATAAAATGACCTTTTGTTTTCAACAGCTTTTCTTTCCCTCTTTCCCTCCCTCCCTGCTAAAACAACACAGTATGTTAACTTTGTGGCTGCTTTGCCTCTCGAAACGCTAATGTAAAACCATTACAAAAGAGCACTTGAGTTAAATGTCCACATTTTCATTAGAAGTCGCTGTTTTCGGGGAAATCAGGAACTTGGACATAAAAAGTCATTTTAGACTGGAACTCAGAGTTGGGGGGGTTTGGGGGGGCCTCACCCTGACCGTCTTGGCCAACAGATTGGGCTGCTTGTTTTCCATTACTGGAGTGTGGAGTCAGAGGGGGTGCTCCTCCGCTGCCTTTGCTGGTAGGCACATCTTTAATGAGGGAATGGCTTGGGAAGCCATTAGCCAGATTGAAATATACAAGGGGCTCTCTAATTGCTTTGCGGAGCAGGCTCTGTAGATATTTTAAATCTGCCTGGAGCAGCCTGGCAGAGTGTGAAGGCTGCAGCAGGCAAGCAAACGTGGACAAAGATGCCAGGAGATGGAGAGATGTTTGTTTCTTCTGCTGACTTACACTGCTTTTTTTTTTTTCCCTTTGCAGTGAGTTAATTTATTCTTTTTAAGTCACGCTGTGTAATAGCTAGCACTTTTAAAAACGTGTCATTCCATCACAATGTCTTCCTCCCAAATGTAGTTTTAGTGATGCCACGATCAAGCCAGTGAATCCCTAGCACAGACCTCTGTGCTTGCTTGCTAGGTGCTCAATAAGTGATTGTCAGGTTGAGTTGAATTAAAAGTATTTGCTCAGGATGAATTCCTTTTTTTTTTTTTTTAAGATTTTATTTATTTATTTATCAGAGAGAGAGAGAGAGCACCCAAGCAGGGAGAGCTGCAGGCATTGGGAGAAGCAGGCTTCCCGCTGAGCAAGGAGCCATATTCGGGACTCCATCCCAAGATTCCAGGATCATGACCTGAGCAAAAGGCAGGTGCTTAACCAACTGAGCCACCCAGGCATCCTGCTCAGGATGAATTCCTAATGGGTGAAACACTGGGAAAGGAGAGTAGAAGAGGAAACTTGCCTATACCCTATAGCATATCCCATTTTCTGTACACAGTTGGAATTTCCAGGACCCGGAAGGAACTCAAACTCTTTGATCTTGATTGCAAAGCTATTCATTTTGTATCAACCTAAATTTGGGCTGGATCAGTAGCTGTCTGCATCCTGCCTAACCCAATACTGGATGGTCTATGGGGAAATGATCATACTAATAGAAAATGGGATACTCAAGAAGGTACATATCCCTCTACCATCATTTTAGAGATGATAATGGCAACACTAGGGAAAGGGAAATTGCTCCATCGACGGTTACGTGAGCTCAAGCAGGTGTTTGTACGTCCAAGCTCCTAGCAGCATTAATCACAATCACCAAAGGGTTGAAGCAACGCAAATGTCCATCACCAGATGAATGGATAAATTACATGTGTATACATACAACAGAACATTATTCAGTCTTAGAAAGGACATTCTGAGATGGGCTACAACGTAGAAGAACCTTCAAAATACTATTCTAAGTGAATTAGGACAGATACAAAAGGACAAAGATTGTATGATTCCATGTATATGAGGTACTTCCTTTAGTCAAATTCATAAAGTTGGAAAGTAGAAAGGGTTATGGAGGAGGAAGGGATAGGGAGTTATTGTTTAGTGGGTATAGACTTTCGGTTGGGGAAGATAAAAAAAGTTCTGGAGGTGGAAGGTGGTGACGGTTGTATGATACCGTGAATGTACTGAACACCAGCCACCTGGACCTTTAAAAATGGCTAAAATGGCAAATTGTCTGTTATGTGTATTTTGCCACGATAAAAAAAAGTTACATTAGTTAGTGACAGATTAGATCAGAATTCAGGTCCCCTGAGTCCCAGTCCAAAAATAAAACGGAAAGAATTTGGTTTAGGAATCAGAAAGTATGGAGTCTAGTTTTATATATTAGTTGAAGGTCTGTGGACAAGTCACGTAGGCTCTTTGAGCCTTATTTCCTCTTTATAGGAGAGGGTTGAAGAGTATTTCCCTGAAGCCAGCCCTACATGCCCAAAGCCCTTCCTCACTGACTGAGGTCTCCCAGTAGACGTTTTAATGAGGCCAGCCTGCTTTTTGCTGTTTGTATTTTCTTTTTGTCGCAGGTCACTCAGGCAGTGACTGGATACTTAGACTAGGTGTTATCAGGGGAAAAGTACGAATGAGAAGACGGAAGCTTTAGAGGGACTGCTCATCTCCCCCAAACTTAATTTCTCAATCCCCAAAGAGGAAAAAAAAATTAATATGGTTTGCTCTTAAGAAATTGCTGTGTGTCCTGTTCTTTCATCCCAATGTGGGTGATCACTGACTCCCAGAAATCCTGTTAGGTGAAGTTGGAGGACGCGCTGCAATTTATTTAATTAAGGTTGTCCAAGGGCTGGTTCCGTGTCATATAGTTATGAAGATTTAAGAAATTAATGCTGTCATACATGCAGCTAAGATTTTGTTAATGTTTTTGTGGATTGCTGAATAATTTAAACGTTTTTAAACTAAAATAAGTTAAGGAAGTGGGGAAAATCCCAACAAACCAGCACAACCCAAAAATAAGATACAAAACCAAAAGGAAAAGTGGAATGGAACAAAATTACAGCAGATGCCCTTCTTTAAAGTGAGTTAATGTATGTATTCTTTTTAAGTCTAATTAGCTTATTTGGGATTGTAGTAAATGTACATTGTATTTATTGGGTCAGCCCTGAGGTGAGTTTATTTGGAATGTTTATTTTAAATGGATTAGCCATTGTGGAGTTAGGTCATCTTGGAAAAAGGTGTCCTGTTTAACAAAATTTAAAAAAAAAAAAATTTGTGTGTTTGAGAGTAATTCAGAAACCACTATTAATTTCCAGTCTTGTTATGGACCACTTCTTCAGGAAGGCAAGTGCATTTGATATGTTTGAAGCACTTTGTGAGACAAGCAAAACAATTTGGAGCAATTGAAAGTGACAGCTCTGCCCCAAGCACATGGCTTTATTTTCATTACTTTGCAATGCAGCTGGAATGCAAATCGTGGCACTCCCAATTTCGTCTAGTCTACCTTTCTGTCTTTAAGGGTAATCTTTCCACATAAAGCTGAGTCCAACCTGTTTGGTTTCTTTTTGACTTTCCCAGTGAATAGCCATGTGTCTGTGTGTGTGTGTGTGTGTGTGTGTGTGCGCGTTACTTATTTTTGAACTCATTACAAAAAGCTTTAATCAATTTCCTTGCTTTTACTTTTGCTTTAACTCTCACGAAATGACAAGAACACAAAAAGGTATTTTTTCTGCTTTGAAAGTAGTGCTTTCTCCAGAAAATCTTGCGTCCCTTAGCAGCTTGAGTTCGTCCACATATCCAGTGTGGGTTGAGAGCAATGCACCGTTCCAAGCGCCTGGCTGCTAAGGAGAAGCATAAGGTGGGCTCATCCCTGCTTTAGATGAGTTCTCTGTTGACTTAGGCAGTCTTGCTGCTAGCGAGATTCATGCTGGTTTCAAGTAGGGAGAACTAGTTCACTGCTCATTCTCTTGAGACCGAAGGTGCCCCAGGAGGAGTCTACTAATTATTACCCCAAGTCTATATAAAGCATGGCCCATTCCCTAAGTTCATTCTGCAGAGCCAAGAGTGGAGCCCGGATCTTCTGGCTGCAAAGTCTTCCACTTTACCATGCCAGCTTTACAAAATGTTGAACCTCTGTCTCCTTTCACTCTGTCTCCCTTTCGCCTTCTCTCTCCGCCATCCCACCTCCTGTCCTCTTCCCTCCCTCCCCTCCTACAATGTGAAAGGAGCTCACTGAGACAGGACACTGACCCTGAAGTGAATCAGACCAGAGCTTAACTTCCACCTGTGCTGGGTGCCCCTGGACAAGTTACTTAACTTCGCTAAGTTGCAGACTCTCTGCTGAAAACAGAGGATGTGGACACTTCAAAGTAGTAATCCTAAACTCCAGCATGGAAAGCACTCTGCCTAGTGCCTGACGCAAAGGAAGCTCTTGTTAATGGGAACTACTAGTAGTTGTACTATCTCCTCATCATAAATGTGTTTCTATTTCGTAACTTTTTAAAATATATCATTTCGTAACTTTTTAAAATATATCATTTCCCACCAAGTCCCCAGGAGAGTGGATGGGGAAGCAGGTCTAGAGGACTGATAGCAGGAGTCTGCATTTCTGTGTAAAGAGACATAGCGATACTGCATCTAAGGAATTTTTCATGTGATTGATCCAAAGCAGATTAGAATCAGAGCTAAATAGCGATAACTGTTTTTAAAAATGGAGCCCCAGTGAATAATGAGTGGAAATGTCACCTTGTGTGTGATATTCCAGAATCTTCCAGATGGAGGTGGTCACTGCAGCCTCTACACATCGTGAGTGCTCAGTAACTTTTGCTTTTGTGGCCAAATGAATGAAGTCATGAATGAATGCCAACACTTAATCACATTGTTTTAAAATATTTCATATCTGGGTCCCCTATCAGACCATTAAATTACTCAGATCTGGAGCAGTATCTCATCTCTTCCCCTTTATCCCTGCTGCCCTGACTTATTTCTTCACACTTCATAGTCAGTCAGAAAATGTTGTTTTCTGTTGCTTCTATAGACTCTTTTCCTACCAGAAACAATTCTCTAAGCACTCACGGAGTTCATTTGACCAAGTATCCCCACATCACGATCTCAATTAGTGGGGCTCTACTTCTTTCCTCTAAAACATACCCAGAATATTTCTGTCTGGTAACTACTCTTCTTTCTCCTCATCTAAAGTCTTGGGATTTTCTTCTTCAACCACCATGTTTGAGGGAGCTTCTCAGTTTTCCAATTCTTCCACAACTTTCCAGCAATTTCTACATGTCTATTTAAACCAGGTGTCTTGACCATAGATGAAATGCTCCCTTCTTGCCCTCTTTGAGCCAGTTGTTCCAGTGAGCCTGAGATCAACAAACACAAATATTTACTTTACATCTGGGTACCAGGCACCAGGCTCGGCTGTAAGAATACAGTGGTAAAACAAGAACTACCTTGCAGGACTTACATTCCCGTAAAGGAACATTTTGAGGCTGACACATACATGTTTCAGAGTGATAAGAGAGATGCCTAACCTAGCCTGGAGTAGGGCTCTGAAAACTCTGGTGGAGCCACAGCACTTGTTCCCACTGGGTCTCAGAAATGGGGAAAATGTAATGTGAAATAGAAAGGGGACCAAGAAAATGCAGCCAATGGCCCTGGGACCAAAGCTTCAGAAATGTTTCCTGCTCTCATAGTTGGGATTGAATTAAAGGACAAAATGGGAGAGAAATTTGAGACTGAACCACAGACTCACAGATCTGTTGCCAGGCTCCTGGAATGAGGGGGCATCTTTTGGAGGCATAATTAAGCTATTACCACAAGATTGTAGTCAATTGTAATTATTTCATACATTACAGATGTTTCTAAGAGTGATTGGTTTCATAGAAGGGAATTGTGGCAAACGCATAAAAATATGATCTCTCACTTGTTCCATTTCTGATTTTCCACATGGAACAGATGATCTTGATTGTCTCATGGTCAACCCAGAGTTACAAAAGTCTGGAAGATTAGAAGGAGCATAAACTGCTACTTAAGTCTTTTCTCAGCAGCATTGGAAAGCATGTGTTTCTAGTAATAACTCCTGGAAACTGGTCAGTAAATGCTTCAGCTGCAATTAAAAGGGCATTTCCTTGGTTTTAATTTTTTTTAATCAATTAAAAAATATGTCATCTGGGTATGGGGATGTATAGTGCCTCTTAGAAATAGAGAAAAACCATATCTGAGACCAAAAAGCAGTGATTTTCAGAGTGTTCTGAGGACCACCAGTCCTGCTGGATAACCATGGGATGAGGAGAGAGGGAGAAGGATTGATTTGGAAAGTGCCGCTCACTCTGTCCTCTTGGAGATTCTCCATGTGTGCTAATATACCAAAGGCTCTGAAAAGTCCTGCAGTAAAGAAACTTTTTAACTTGGCCTTTCACAGATGTGTTTGACTATGAAACCCTCTTTTTAACCCAGATCTATTATCATTCCCCAGTACACTCTTTGGAAAATGTGGTTGTAGTGGGATTTCTTAGCATCCTCTGGATACATCCTTGTGGTGATTCCGAGCTGACAGGACTCATAACAGACATACTTCATACAGATGTCAAAGGCAAGGTCTCAGCCATTGATTTGTCAGCAATGCCAACGTGATCCTGATTGTTTATTGAGTAAAATAAGCACATGTCAGCAGAGTATAGTGTATAAAATACTGGGCTTGGAGTCAGACAGTCAGTGCCTAGTCTTGGCCTGGCACTTACTCGCTTTGCTACCTTGAATAGGAAATGTAACTCTACTGAGCTTTCCTTCTTTTATCTGTGAAATGCCATAACAGCAACTGTCCTGTAGCTTCCCTAATAACCATCACTCATTCAGTGCTCTGGAGTCCATAACAAGGGTAGGGTAAATATCTTAGAATTTGCAGGCTGTAAGGTCTCTGTCATGACTCCTGAAGTCAGTATGTAAATGAATAGATGTGGCTGTGTCCCAATAAAACTTTATTTACAAAAATAGTCAAAAAGCCAGATTTGGTCCACAGGCCATCGTTTGCTGACCGCTAGTCTAGGGTACGTTGAAAACTTTACATATATTACCTCTATTTAATTAACCCTGTAGGGTAAGACAATAAATACATTAATTACTCAAACAAACTGAAGCACAGAGACTTTCAGTAACTTACTTAAGGCAATGTAGTATATAGTAAGTAGGATGAAGAACTGGTCCTTACTTTCCATACTAGACTCCCTCCCTTATGACGTCGCAATAAAACAGGTTATAAATTACAAAGATACATACAAATAGGACACAGTATTTATTATCTGAGCAAATCCCCCTTTACTTGGGCTATCAGAGACCATTCATGAGGAAAAGCACATATTAAATCACAAGCTTACTATTTCCTCGTTTGGGGTCTACTCCAGCTTCTGTTCTATGTCCCAGGTCTCCCCGACCCCCCTTGAGCACAGAGTATTATTCACTTTCTCCTTGTTCAGCAAGGACTGGGATTTCTAGGGCACCATGGTTTAAAGAGATCACCTTTCTCAGGAAATACCAAAACCCACCAGCAATCCACTGAACATAACAGTGACACTGCCAGCCAGTATGCCTGAAGCTTCGAGCATTAAAGTGTTGGGAGCTGTAGATGTGGGTTTACAACAGGATCTAGAGTTCCAGCAGATTCAGAGTATTTCTTAATAAAAAATAACCCCATGTACATTCATTTATATTTTTCTTCCTAAGTGGAGTAAAACTAGCCCTAGAGTCAAGTTTGAAATTATTTTCATAATTTTGGGTAATTAAGACACTTCCCAGATCTCATTAGCAAAAGCCCAAAATAGAATGATTGGCATATAATTAGTGATTGGCAAACCTCTCAAGGTTTGGAGGGTTTGTTCTTTTCCGAATCTAGAAGTACGAGGGCCTAACCTGAGTTTCTCTGAAGCCGGGACATTTCAATACCAGACAACATTTCATTCCCAGTTCACTGGTTTAGTTTCACTCGTCTTGTTTTGCCAAACCCCATATCCCTCTGAGTTCCTTGGATACATTTTGCCATTTTTGACTTAAATCTTTCTCCCCTGCTAGAGTCCTGTTTCTGAACTGTTTAGTGTGTTCCTTCTCTGTGGGTAACACTGAGCAAAATGCCATGGAAATACAAGGAGGGGGGAGATGCTATCCCTGCCCTCGAAGAACTAGGACCGTGTGGGGACAGCTCAAGGAAGAGAGGGTGACAGATGAGTCAATGAAGGCTGTTGCCCCTGAGGGTTGGACTTGGAGCATCCTACTTCTCTCTGGCACTCGAAATGCCTCTCGGGGCTGTCCTGATTTTCTCCGTTGATCTCACAGTGACTCCGCAAGTCTGTGCAGGTAGGACCCAGATAGCACCGTCTTACACCTGAAGAAGCTGAAGCACAGGGGAGCTCGGTAATTTCTCTGACGTCACACAGTTTTCTATGGGTTAAAATAAAAACTAGTGCCCTGTGCTCCACATGGTTTCCTCAGGATCTCACCGCTTTACCACATCCGGGTAAAGAGCATGACTTTGAAGTCAGGCAGCTCTGCGTCCAAATGCCAGCTCAGCCACTTGGTTGTGACTCTTCTGTCACTAACTTAAACTTTCTTAGTCTTATTCTTCAATAGATAACTCAAGACTATAATATCTACCTTGTGAAGCTCTTATGGAGATGAAATAGAGGACACATGTGGAAAGCGCCTAGTAGGTGTTTTGTAAGAGGAAGCTGTTAGACTGGAGTTCATTATTCCACACACACTCTCACCACTTACTTCTTCTCAAGTCTTTACTTTACCATGAACTCAACCATGAACTTTACTGAGCCATGAACTCCTTGAGAATAAGAGCCATGTCCTGGTCATTTCTGACACATAGTAGGGCTCAACATATTTTAGTCATGTAACAAACACCTAATACTTAATGCATGTCAAGCAACAATCAGAGTGTTTTATATATTTTAAGTAAACTTCACAGATACCCTCCACTGCCTCCCTTGCATTGCTCTTGATCTAGTGATCTTGGTCCTTAGTCTCTGGTTCTTGCAGTAGCAAGTAAAGATGACAGCTGAACCCTGGGCCTAACTTTCAGCGTAGATTCTAGGGTTGTTTTGAAGGAAGAGGGAAGACTTTCATAGGTCCACTGGGTAGAGGAAGGCTGGAGACTAGACTCAGCCTAGAATTCAAGTAAGTGTTGATCCAGAAAATGTCGCCATGCCTAGATAACAGGGTTGGTTCTTATTCTTCTGCAAAGAAAGGACTTAGAAAACAGTCCCTTCTAAGCCCCCACAGCATTCTAGGGTTGGAATTTGGTGGGGAAAAGGGAAGCTTTCAGATCCCACTTAAAAAAAAAGGTGACAAAACTAGGGAATGCATCTCCCAGTCCCCATTTGAGCTTCTGTCTCAGGTAAGATGTGCAATCACTTGCAGAGGTGTGTAATCAGTTTAATAGAATCACAGAAAAGCTTGAATGAACGGGGAAAGGGACATATTAAAGCAAACATAAGGTAGTAAAAAGAAAATCCATTCCGAGTTGTGGGTGGGTAAGTCAGTGTTTAGGCCCTAGTTTTTATTGCATCTCAACACTGGGAGACCAGCAGCTCTGAGGTAGGCCTGGTGATGACAATATCCATTAAAGTTAATTTCCTGATAGAGGCCACTTAAATCTGATTGTTGTTTTAATTTGTTCCACTGTTAATCTCTTTCGGCTTAAATAGAGAAGCTCTCTGCACCTCCCATGGCCAGCACAGGCAGCCTCAGAGAGGGGCTATCCATCATGGCCTTGACCATCTAGAAATGGCCGGCATGGCCACACTCGATCGGCAGGAGGTGACATCCTTACTTATTGCTAGAAGCTAGATGTTACTTGATTAGGAACATATAGGTGGTCACCTTAAAAGTCTAAAGCTACATTGACTTCTTAAAGGAGAAATCTCTTTCTGTTCTTCAGCAAAGGCCCAAGGTCCACATAGATCTCAATGGGGAAAATGTACCCCAGCAGTATCCAGAGTAACTCCTGGGGAGAGATCCAAGATTTCCAAATTGTACATACCCCTTTCATTGTTGGAAGAACTAATATAAACACAGACTAAAACATCAAAGCAGAAGAGAAAAAAAAATCTCCCAATAATAATAGCAAACTTGAGGTTTATGACCTATCAGGCCCTATTCGAAATGTTTTACATACAGGAACCTTGTGAGATTGGTTTCGTTGTTATCTGTGTTATTACAGATGAGGAAGCACAGAGGAATGAGAGGTAAACTGGGCTAACAGCCAGGATTTGAACTAAGGAAGTCTGCTACAGAAGCCTGCTCTTGACCATGACACCAGTGCTTCTCAAACTCTGGTCCGAGGACCGCAGCGCCGGCAGCCCCTGGGCCCTCCTTAGAAATGCACATTCTCAGGCCCCACCTTCCACCTGCTGACTCTGGAGTGGGCCTTTCAGGCTATTCTGATGCACTCTAGTGTTTGAGAACCACTACACGACACTGGGCTACCTCTCCAGATTTTGTTTTGCATCCTGTAAATAAATATTCATCAAGTACCGGTAAGGGGCAGGCCCTGTTGGAGGTACAGCAAATACAAAAATGCCTTCCCTCGTAGAGCTTCTAGCTTAGAGACACTAAGGAAAATCAAGTACTTTATATACCACGCCCTCTTATCTCAGGTTGGCAGACTATGTTGCCAGTGAGTGAAAATAGCAAATATGCTAAAACTCAGCTCTCTACCCACTGATGGGCAAGTGAAGGAACGGCTACATAAGGAGTTTAGTGACTTCTCAGGTGACACGACTGATTATAATTCAAAGGCATGTTTAAAACCCAGCATCTTGGTGTCTGATTATACCGTACTCTGCTGAACACGCTTTCCTGAGCCACTCCGCCCTCCACCCTGCATCTTGTTAGGGGGGAAGAATCATGAAGTTCATAGACAGGCTGTCCTGAGACCAAATCTGTGCTTGGCTACTTCCAGATTTACCCCCACGTAGATTACCTTAGGGAGTTTGACATTGCTGGTAGAAGCAAAGCTGGAAATCCCAACTCCCAGTTACTTCTAGCTCATCAAACTAGACTCCAGTCTAGGGAAGAGATATGAATAGTGGGTGGTCAGCCTTTGTTGGCCAGCCAAGTGCCATTGCTCATGGACTTGGAAAGCTTCCTGTTCTTCACGTTTGTGAAGATTTCAGGAAATATGTTTTTCGCTCTTTCTCCCCGTGGTATACTTAGCCAGAGTCCTCAGAAGACCACAGACTTTCTCTATATAAAGTATTTTTCCAAATGCAGAGTCACTGCAATTGAATACCACTGCCACAGGTTCAAAGTTCTCTACTGTAAGGAGAGCCAGCAAAAATTCGACTCCTAGAAATTTCCATTTGCTGAAGAAGTCAGACAGTGCCACTTTCGATGCTGTTTATTAAAGGGCTTTGAGAAGAAGTTGTTGGACCAGCTACACGCTGTGGCCATGACACATAGGAGATGGCGCGTCATCCGATAGAGAGTAAAGGTGACTGGGGAAGTGTGAGGGATAACAGTTCCATTTCCCTTACTTTCTAAAACACTGGCACTAACAACAAAGTAAGCAGAAGTGTGTTATTTGCAGAATTAATAACTCAGAAAATCTGCAACCAGGAGCTCCTTAAGAACTCGCCAGAAGTTCTGCTAACTCTGATTTGACTTGTGATTGCGGCACACTGTCTTGGCCCCAGAGGAATCTGGGCGGCAAATGTGCAGCAGAGACTGAAACGTTGAAACTGTGGGCTTTGGAGGCAAGCAGAGTTGGGCTCCCAACTTTGCCAGTCAGATATGTGACCCTGATCAAAGGATTTGAACAACGTAGACCTCACCTCATTTGATCATCTGTAAAATGGAGAGGATAACAGTCCTTCCTACCTCTTAGGGCTGTTGTGAGGCTAAAAGCAGCTAAGGTATAGAAAGCACCTGGCAGGTGTCTATGTGACGGTCCGGGTAGTGATGGAGTAAAAACAATCAAATCGAATCATCACACTTACTGAGAGCTTCCTGTATGCCAGGCATGGATCAAAGCATCTCATAGGTATTAATTTACTTAAACCTTACTGTTAACATTGGAGATAGATTGTGTTATGTCCCATACGCTCAGACAACCAGGGAGAGTTAAAAAGTGTCATTTTTAAGCAGAATCAGAGATAGACCTGGGTTTGGATCAATATGAAAGAAGCGATTTCAATTTTAAAATCACAGCATCTTTAAGGTAAATTATTGATCCAGGATAATAAATCAGGACAATCTGTGAATTCGGGTGTTCCCAGTGTAGAACCATGCCCCCTGGGGGTAAACACACATCTATTTGAGAATCAGCCCTGCCTTCCTTTTTCATCTCACCTCTGTGGTCCAGAGGCCATGGGAGCTGAGCTGGTGATGGTAAAAGAGAGAAGCTCCATGACCTTATCTCTTCCCCCTCCCCTTGCAGCAGCAGCTGGGGGCTACTGAGGAATCTCCAACTCCTTCTTCCTACCTCTGCTAATTCCAGGCCTCTGGTGATCTCCTCTTCCGCTCACCATGAGTGCAATGTCAGTGTGGTTGGCAGAATCGTGGCCCTCTACAGACGGCCACATCCTAATCCCTGAAAACTGTGAATGTTACCTTACCTGGCAAAATTGATTTTGCACATGTGATTATACCAAGGACCTTGAGATGGGGAGATTATCCTGGATAATCTGGGTGGGCCCGATGTAATCACAGGGATCCTCATGAGAGAAGAGGCAAGAGGGTCCAAGTGAGAGAAGATGTGACCACAGAAGCAAATGTTAGACTGATGTGTAGGACCCAGAGCCAAGGAATGCTGGCAGCGTCTAGAAGCTGGAAAAGACAAGAAAATGGATGTTCCCCCCAGAGCCTTCGAAAGCCACCAGCCCTGCCGATCCCTTGATTTTCAGTTCAGTGAGACTGATTTTGGACTTTCGACTTCCAGAACTGTAAGATAATAAATCTGAGACATTTCAAGCCACTGACTTCATGGTAATTTGTTATAGCAGCAGTAGGACTGATACACCAGGATAGAGTAAAAGCTGATTTCCTCGGAAGTGTGGATGAATCTTTCTGTAGTCTTTTTGAAAAAAGACCCCATGTTGGGGCGCCCGGGTGGCTTAGTGGGTTAAAGCCTCTGTCTTCGGCTTAGGTCAGATCTCAGAGTCCTGGGATCGAGCCCCACATCGGGCTCTCTGCTCAGCGGGGAGCCTGCTTCCCCCCCTCTCTCTGCCTGCCTCTCTGCCTACTTGTGATCTCTCCCTCTCTGTCAAATAAATAAATAAAATCTTTTAAAAAAAAAAAGAAAAGAAAAAAGACCCATGTTGACTTTGTCATTCTCTGTTGCAAAAGTGGGAAATTCCCAAATTTGGCTTCAAAAGCCTCCTGAGAGGAAAGGGCCAGGGTAA
Organism: Potos flavus; assembly: GCA_028534135.1. Taxonomy (NCBI): domain Eukaryota; kingdom Metazoa; phylum Chordata; class Mammalia; order Carnivora; family Procyonidae; genus Potos; species Potos flavus. Next base: position 71,055,638 of record CM052884.1, on the reverse strand, counting down.
GAAAAGAAATGGGTGACGCAGGCCATCTGGGCCTGTCCATGGGGCAGTGTTATCCTAAGTGTCTTTTAAGGAGATTGGTTTCCACGGTTTGTTTGGCACGGTGATGAAACAAGGGTCTCTGTGCCTTTGGCAATCCTTCACCTCTCTTTATCTCCGTTTCCACATCTGTAGAATCCGGTTAATCTTAACCTCTACCTCAAAGGGATGCTGTGGGCATTAAAAGATTTCCTGTCTGTAAAGTGCTCAGAACAGTACCTGCCACATCATACACTTTACATACAATTTCACTACCATTAAGAGGCATGATAGATAACCGTGCAACCAGATTGGTAGGGGCCTCATATGTTTGGAACATGTTCAGTTACATCAAATTCAACAGATTTCTTTTCTGCAGGGCTTCTCGGAGTCTTTACTATAAGGTTCACCCTATGTCACCAAAGTGGAAGGGAAATGCAGCAAGTAGCATTTCTCAGACTTCTTTAACCCCAAAACCCTTTGTGATTCTGAACAATCTCAATAGATCCAATCTATTGGGCACGCTGTGGGAAAGTCTGCCCTGGAAAACTCCATGGAAGGAAACCTCAGTTGCTGTGTCCAACTCATAGTCTCCTGCCCCTGATCCCGGAGCCTCCATCCAGCCGGGGCCAGGAAAGCCTTGTGCCTGGCATCCAGAGTTGAAAAGCTGGCCTTCCTCCAAGTTCACCTCGTTCTGGGTGGTGGTGGAGCTCTGGCACTATCCTTGTTATCGTGTGTTGTCAATAGGGATTCGCTTGGCTCCTGGGGACTCACCTGGGAACCTGGCATTGTTTCGGCCGTGACAGGCAACCTGCAAATAGTTTGGAATACAGTCAGCTCAGAGTTTGGGGACCAAAGGGTTCAGCTTCAAAGTAATGCTGATAATTTGCGAGCAAATAACCAGGAACTTACGTATAAAAATAGTTATTATACTCCACAAAATACACAATTTTCAAAGAGGAATCGTGTGAGTACTTTATAGGTTGGAAGTAGAACATTTAGTCGTGTTCGTTCTGGGGCATATGCTTAAAAAAAAAACAACAAAACACCATGGTGTCAAAAAAAAAAAAAACACAACAAACACTGGTGTGATTACTTAATGGAGGCACACCTTGTATATAAACACAGGAAATTTAATTTCTGGGGAATTTCATTTCAAGAAATCATGCCTGACTCACATAAAGACACCTTTCAAAATAGAAATATAACATTTAGTTAAGCTCAGCCTTTTTTATTGTGTTTTGAGAGCTATAAAGAGGTAAACTATAACCCTCTTTATTTTTAGCAGACACCTCTAAAAAACCTTGAACAGTGTTCTATTTATAAAACAAAGAGTCTGTTTTCACACAAACTTGCTTAGACTCTTACTAGAAAAAGAGCAGGACAGAGTATCAGAAAAATGAAACGTTTCTTTTTCAAAATTTCTTGACTCCATCAGCAACTCTTTAAGAAATGAGACAATTGACCTGGTTTTGTTTTTGTCTAATGAGAGGTCACCTGGAGGTTGATAAATTATGCTTAATATTCTGACTGAGGAGTTTGGAACCGAATGAGTAACATGCTGGGGGAAAAAAATGTGAAATTTGAAATGAGAGTACAGTCTGGCTTTTTTATGCTGCCGAGGGAAAGACAGCAGACCTGCATAATTCTCTGGTTAACTTATTCACTGTCACCTTATATAGAACACTTATAATTTCATCATCCTTCAAGGCATTAAAAAAAAGAAGGAGAAAACTTGGTTGAGTTAATTCAATGGTTATAAATGATTCTAGAAACTGAAAATAAGTGAACCAGTTCCACTCAAATGTAGTGTTGGGAGCAGAAGGGTTCCACCCTCCGCTTTATCTTCCTGATCAATTATTTCCTGCTATTCCTCTAGTCTTTGCAATAATAATAAAGTCAACATTTACATAATGCTCCTTAGGTGCAAAAGCACCCAGCTAAAAACTTTAATTTTCTCAACAATGTATCAGTGAGGCAGATACTTTAGTTAATTCCATTTTACAGATGAGCAAACTGAGACCGAGAGAGGCATTAGCGCCAGTTGGGACAGGAGTCAGATTGCAGAGCTGGGCCTTTCGGGACAGCCCAGTTCTTCTTTGAACCAACAGCGCACACCTGCTGGGTGCCAGGGGCTTGCCGTGGAGTCAGAGGCTGATCTCTGTTCTGTGTTTTCATGGCAAAAACCTGAGAAAGCTTGGGACTCCAAGGAAAACCCCATCCCAACCTAAACCAAAAGAACAGCTTTATTGTTTTTCTTCACATTTTCCCCAGACCTTGCTCACCCCAGGAAAGCTTAGATGTGACCTCCTTCAGATTCTACCCGGTATCTTCATTTGCACACCCTGCGGTCTCTTGCACACCCCCTTTCATCTCCAGCACCGATCTTCCCTTAACACAGAAGCTGGAGTGCAGGAATAGTTCAGCAAATGTATGATGAGCTGAGGACGTGCCTACATCCAGATTATTTGTAGATTTAGGCACTGAGCTCTTTTTCAAACACTATTGTGTCTTACGAATTGTCTGTGTTGCTAGTTAGTCTTGATAATTAGCACTTGCATAATATATATTTTATTGGATATTCCAGTAATGATAATTGTCTAAACCATTTCTGTTTTTATGCAGAGTTGAGGATATACTTGTTTCGAATATTTTGCGCTTATAAATACCACTGCAGTGAACAATTTTGTGTGTGGCATTTTTACTCACTTATGGATGATTTCATTAGCGTATAAGCCCTAAACTGGGATTTCTGAGTCATAGTCCAAATACTTCTGTGGGTTATGCCAGTGTTGTGCAATGTAAATACAACATGGACTGAATATGTAATTTTAAATATGCCTCATTAAAAAGTGAAAAAAGGTAAAATTAAATATGCCTCATTAAAAAGTGAAAAAAGGTAAAAATTTAATAACCTATTTTATGTAACTCAGTAGATCCAAAATATTATCATTGAAGCATTCAATCAGTATAAAAATTTAGATATTTTTACATTTGTTTTTTCTGTGAAGTATCCAAAATACAGCATGTCTTTCACATTTCTAGTACATCTCAAGCAGGACCAGCCACATTTCGGGTGCTGAGCCCCACAGTGGCTGTCGTATTTGGCAGCACAGGCCTCCGAGACATAGAATCCAGTATTTTTAAGTCACCTTTATTTTTTAAAAACTCAGACCTTCATCCGTCTTGCCCCATTCCGACCTCCAGTCACACATATTACTTGGATCACCGCCTTGGGCGCTTATTCTTAACTCTCTTTTGCTTTTTTCATTATTAGGTCTATTTTCTTGACATTTGTTATGTAACAGGCATTGTGCCTATTGGGGACACAGATCTTAGGGACACCAATATGAATAGGGTGTGGCTCACAATCCATTGGGGAAGATAGACATACCCATAACACAACTTTGACAACTTGTTGGAATGAGGTGGGAAATAAGTTAAAACACACACATGCACACACACAAGCCACTGATAATGCAGAATATGATAAATTCCACAAATGACAATTAAAGTGTTGAGAGGATCCGGGAAAGCTTGGAGAATATATAAGCTGAGCCCTAAGGGCTCAGTCGAATTTTAATGGGCAGAAATAGGGAAGAACAATGTTGCCTGTGACTGTCTCGTTATACCAACCAGATGGCAGGCGGGGACGATCTCGTGTTGCATTTCGATCTCCCCAAAGCACCTTTGCCAAGGCCTCGCAGTGGAAGGGGCTCGATAATGGTGGCTGAGCCCAATTAATAATCTATGGTTGGCTGGCACGGTGAGGGAGACGCCCGTCTCTGTCTGCTTGCTCTAACCTCTGAATTGAAGGGGCAGCTCCAGCTTCTCGCTCATCCCTCTGATGGTGTGTACTGCCAGTCTGCACTCACGGTTTTCTCACTTGGCTAAATCGGTCTGGACCGCAACTAGTCGTTTAGAGCCAAAATGGTAGATCAGTGGGGGCCAACACTTTAACTTACATCTGACCTCCTTGTCACTTATTCCAGCTCCTCTGACCTTTTCAAGCAGCACAAATAGGCAACACAGACAGCTGGTGACATGGGAATTAGAAGGCACTTTCCCTTTAGGTGCAACTTGCTTATACCGGCCTTTGTTTGACAACCTTGCGAGTTTCATAAGAATTGTTGTCCCTGTGGCACAGGGACGGAAACAGGAGATCAGAGGTTACTTGCCCAAGGTTGTACAGCAAGTAAGTGGGAAGAGCCAGGGCGGGAACTCATGTCCTCTGACTCTCACTCATTGCCTTCCCATTATCAGAAGCTGACTCCTCTGTACTTAAATGTTAACACTCAACTGATTTCACATGGATCACTCTAATTCTTTGTTATTTACATTCTAAATCTGAGCAATGGAGAGAAGGTACACCTTGTGGCAATACGAAGAAGATAAAGTAGGGAACAAAGAGCCAACAGTTTGAAAATAACAAATATATAATGATGTTAACATTCATGATGACGACAAAAAGAGCTAAATTTAATTCTTAATACCGGGCAAGCATCCTGCCCACATGCATTGCATATATTGTCACATTCGGTCCTCACAAGGAACCTGTGCGATTGCCATTGTTATCTCATTTTATAGATGGAAGAGTGAGATTAGGTGGAAGAAGTTGCCCAAGGTCACATTGCTGAATAGAAAGCAGTCCGAATTTGAAACCGGACCAGCCTAAGTTTTAACCCTGCAAAGGTAGTCATTGCACTACACGGTTCTGTTCACGCCGCCTCAGCCGAAGGTGACCCTGGGCAGGTCACTAAAATTCTGTATACTGTTTTCTCTAAAATGAATTCCTTGCTCACCACTTGGGTTATCGTGAACTAAGAGACATGGAAATGATTTCTCTTAAGTAAGTGCTATGCAGATAGATAACATTATCTACGTTTAAACTGAGGTTCCTCAGTGAAATGAAAAATGAGCCACCACCAACGGAGGAGTGCTTGGAGGAGTGCTTGGCACGTAGCAGGTACTCAGTAAACATGCATTGAATTACCTGAATGAAAAAAGACTTCCGCTGCTAAAGACACCTTTCTCTTCCCACAGACTGTTTCGGGGGGAGGGAGAGAAAGAGGACAGCCTCCTGAGCAAAAGTCTCCCCAATGCTCCACCCACTGGAGACCTGCTCCACCCCCTGGGGACACTGCCTTGCAGTCAGTGTAGAGTCTAAGGAGACAATGAATCTGTCCATCCATATCCAACTTGCATTTGGCTGTATGAAGATTTTACACCAAATAATTATTTCTTTCCAAATGATATTAATCAGTATTGAAAAAGTAGAAAATAGTAGACAAAGAGAAGGGAAAAAAATCATTCTTAACCCTCCTCCCAACCCTAAGCTAACCATTCAGTATGTTGGTCTGTGTCTTTTTTCTAAGCATTTTTTGCATACTTGAATTCATACTGATATGCAAATTAATACTGTGCTTCTCCATTGACCATCACGGTAGATACATTTTTTTCATGACGTTACAAACCCTTCATGAATGGTCACTCTTTTTTTTTTAAAGATTTATTTATTTATTTGTTTGTTTATTTATTTATTTATTTGACAGAGAGGAGAGAGATCACAAGTAGGCTGAGAGGCAGGCAGAGAGAGAGGGGGAAGCAGGCTCCCCGCTGAGCAGTGAGCCTGATGCGGGGCTCGATCCCAGGACCCTGAGATCATGACCTGAGCCGAAGGCAGAGGCTTTAACCCACTGAGCTACCCAGGTGCCCCGAATAGTCACTCTTAATTCAGTTGACAAATACATAAGCATTTGCTTTATGCCAGGTGCTAGAGATACAGTGGTAAACCAGACTGAAGTCACCAAACTTCCAATCTTCCTTGTTATGTTTAATGAATGACTGCACAGTATTTTATTGCCCACTTATTACTTATTCTTTTGGGATCTATTTTTCCGGTGGCAGGCTTTCTTCCAGTGTGATCCTCCCCAGCTCTACCCCCGTGAGCCTCTCCCCAAAATGAAATAGTATAAAGAGAAACCAGCATTATCAACATGGAAGTGTGACAAGGCACACTCACACAGACACATTCTCGAATAAACTAAGCATAATAAAATGTTGTAGTATTCTCTGGTTGGGGGCACAGATTTCGTCAGGCCATCCCACCTGTTAAGTTCAGTTCTTTAGTTCACTATGTAACAAGACAAAATGCCGCCAATCCTGAACACACTTTTCCTCCTTTTCTTGCTCTTTTGGGAAATCTAACTTAGGAAAGTCTTCCTCTACCTACTAGGTTTCTGTGACACATCTGCAGGGTAGAAAAGGGGGAGAGGGAAGTGCAGGTGCCCTCTGCCAAGTTGCCTGAGTACTTGGCAATCTTCCTGTCTCCTCCCATCCTGTTCGTCCTGTGCTTTGGAACCAGCCAGGCATGTGACACACAGTGCCCTCACAAGCTCAGTCTTCAGTAGGGTGTGGTTTTGTGTTTTGTGGTCCTGGCTTCAGCTGCCCAGCCTTATTAAGGAGTATGCAGGAAGAAATGAAAGGAAACCTCCCCCCAAAAGTCCTGCCAAGTATGCTCCCGGTCACCTGGTGGCCTGGGAGCCAGCCTTCCCTTTAAATTGCTGGATTAATTCTCAGATCATTCTGGTGTTCCTCAAGTTCTTCTGAAATTAGATTACTTAGAAATAGAGGCCTTCTGTACAGGGCAACCTTACCTGTGAGATGGTAAACTGTGAGTTTATCCTGGAAACGATATTCGATTTTGGACTCCCAGCATCTACCTTGCCAGAACCTAGCTCACGGCAAGCCTTGCTTGTTGACGAAAACAGGTTATGTTTGTTGAATGAGTAGTTGTCCCACAAGTACCATACTGAGCCCATCCTCACTGGGCATTCAACTCAGTAACCGCACAGCTTCACAAAGCAAGGGTCCCCATGTCTCCCTATGGCCCTTCGTGCCTGGCACATCCTAGACTTTCAGAAACCTTAGATGAAAAATTGGATGCTGTGTAGCCATACTGTGGGATAGTATTGAGCCGTAAAAGGGAGTGGATTTCTGCTACATGTTTCGGTGTGGATGAACCATGAACACATTGTACTAATGGAAATAAGCCAGACCCAGGGACAAATGTGGTATGATTCTGCTTCTGTGAGATACCTGCAGTGGTCCTATTCAGAGACACAAAGTAGAGTGGTAGTTGCCAGGGTCTGGAGGGGGTGTGGGGAGAGGGAACTATTGTTTCATGGGTGCAGAGCTTCAGTCTGGGATGATGAGAAAGTTCTGGAGCTGGATAGTGGTGATGGTTACACGACACTCTGTACTGACTACCACTGAATTATCCACTTTTAAAAGTGTCTAAAATGGTAAGCTTTATGTTATATATAGTTTACCACAATTTTTTTTAAAGACTTTATTTATTTATTTGACACAGAGAGAGATCACAAGTAGGCAGAGAGGCAGGCAGAGAGAGAGGGGGAAGCAGGCTCCCCGCTGAGCAGAGAGCCCGATGCGGGGCTCGATCCCAGGACCCTGAGATCATGACCCGAGCCAAAGGCAGAGGCTCAACCCACTGAGCCACCCAGGCACCCAGTTTACCACAATGTTAACAATCACCAAAAAAGAAAAGAGGAATGATGCTTTTCTTATCTACTCCTCACTATCCACTGAGCCCCCCTTTTTCTTTTAAGCCTGGATAGTTGACTGATCTCCATCTTTGAGGAATTCTCCCTGCTGGGGGTGAAAGGGCAATGTGGGGCCCACTTTCTGGTCTGGGTCCTCTCATTTCCTCAGCCACAAAACAAAATGCTGTTTCTGGATGCGCCTGGGCATGTCCCAAATGTGCTTCACCTGCCCACCAACACAGAGGTCTCGCCGTGGCCTTCCCTCTGCCCTATCAGGCTCTTGCACGGTTGATGAGCTTAGCCTCCCACACTGCCCAATGGGAAGGCAACAGACGCCGTAATGTTATTTTTAATAATTCAAGGCACGCCACGTTCGAAAACAGGTCATAGTGGGGTTTTGTTTTGTTTTGTTTTTTCCCCCCTTGATTCCTAAAGCAAACTCTGTTTATATCATCTCCTTTCTAGCAGGGGAAAGGAAAATGGGTTATGGAGGCTTAATTCTGACACTTGTTCCCTTATTTGTTACCAAAAAAAAGGACACAGTTGGCATGTTTGTAAAGACCGCAGGTCTTTGGTTTATAAAGCCCCTGCTCACAGTTCAGGGGCCTCAGGTGACCCCCTCAGGTGAGATTTGTTCCTCACAGACCGCGTTACTCACCCCGGCCTGCCCTTTATCAGAGGCTGTCTATTTTCCTCCCAAGGCCCTCAGAAGGCAGGAGTGCATTGCAGAGTCACAGGGAAGAGCCGAGACTAGACAGCTGGTGTGAGAGAGAAGCCGGCACTGGCCTTTCAGGCAGCTGAGCCTGTGGTTTGGACCAGCAGGGCTTCCCAGGCAGCTGCACGGGGCTGTAAGTCTCGCCCTGAAGTTAAGCCGGTTCTCTCTCTCTCTCTCTCTCTCATAGCCGCGGCAACTGGTGTGTGTGTCTCCTCGCTGCACAGGGTGTGAAGTTCTCCTCGGGCCAATGCATCTTTTTAATTGCACGGAGGGGTGACTTCCAGGCTGCCACGTGGAGGGACTTGGGGGAGAAGGCTGGCTTCTTCACCAACTCCAGAGCTAAGAAGAGAAAAGGAGGCCAGGGAGGGAGTAGGGCAGGTGTCTGCCTTTCCTCTGGATGTTGAGGATGACACATCTGGTGCCAGGGAAGCTGCGATTTCCAGCTGACGGGAAGCTTTGCAGTCGAGGGAGGGCTGAGCTGTCAGGTGAGCTAGAGATCAAGAATTACCGTGACAGCTTCATGGCATGTGAAGGGGGCTGTGAAGTGCGGTGTGATTTTAACCAGCGGTGGTTAAATTAGCTTCTGTTGGACCCGGTGTGATGTGCCATCGGAGAGGGGCCGACGGCGGCTGGGAGAGCCGGGCGTGAGCAGGGTTGCAATTCTGAAGTGTGCCATTTAGAAAAGAAAGTGTATGTGGAAACTGGCCCCGGGCTTCCGAATTCTGCTTCACGGAGATGCCAGACTACGGTGATGGTGTTACTTAGTAGCTTGTCCGTGTCGCCAGTGAGCCTCTCCAAGTGCCTTGTTATTAATATTCTGAGGACCCAAAGTCACGCCCGTCCTGGAACTTTCCCAATTTAAGATCCTGTCAAAATCTAACCACCTGTGGTAGCCAGCTAAGCAGCCTTGACTAACGTTTTGCCCTGTGCTCTTACATTCCGCGGGATTGTCTATGCAAGACTGAGCCAGCGAGCGAGCCAGCAAGTGCCCGTTTGAAAAACTTCCACTCAAAAGTGAGCTGAGGAAGTGCCTTTTAATAAGTAATCAGCCGGAGGAAATCAGGCTCTATCGAGCCATCTAGCAATGCTTGCCTATTCATTGGGGACTCTTCAAAAGTCTGGAGAAGGGGGGCCTATTATTTGATGAGCCAAAGCCTGGGAAATTCTAGAAAGAAAAAGTAACATGAGCGACTCTGTGTGTGTTTGTGTATGTGTGTGTATGCACCTACACGTATATTGCTAATATATCTTATATATAAATTAAAAGCTGCACATTAATACTTTGTGCCAGTATTCTGCCAAAAGTTTTGCTTAAATGATCTCGCTTTACCCACATAGGCAGATATTCTGTTTCTATTTGAAAGATGAAGAGACCGACAAGCCGGTAGACGGGACTTGATTGCTCTGTGATTCCATAATCCATGTTCATACCTCCTACCTCCATAATGAGTGTGGTGAAGAGAACCCCCCAGGTCCTCACAGCTCTAAGTGGCAGGGCCAACACACCAGCTGTGAGCCCTTGCACTTTCCCCTTCACACCTTCCATGCACAATCCCAGCAGAGCCCAACGGGCTCCCAAGCCTTAATCTTTGCAGGAGCACCTAGAAGACTATTAATAGCAATCCCGAGTCTTTGTGATGCAGCCTGCCCAGGGCCTGTCTGAACCTGGGGAATTTGTAGACGTTGACCAGCAAGTACCAGGGCTGTGAACCTGAAGTAGCCCGTGTGAGCAGAACAGGACCTTCTCTTTTCCAAATTCTGCTTTCCCGGGGTGTGCCCAGCCCCCACTGGCGTGGGTAGGGGAGTGTAAACAGCCATTCTTCTGTCCCAATCTTAGATTTATGGTCCCGCAGCTCCCTTCTGCCCGCACCACAGCGCTGTGTACTGCAAACACAGATGACCTTTGCAGCGATTGCATCTCAACCCGCTTCCATATAGAAAACCTGTTTTGTGTTGACATTATTTGGAACAGGTTCTGCTTACGTTAACTCCCTTAGCGCCTGCCCCTGGACTTTCGGCTCCGAGAAGCCAAGTGCCCCTAATTGCGAGAGCAGGGGGGAGGGAGCCCTGAAAGCACCCGAAGCTTCTGTCCATCTGAGTCTTTGGTCCAATGGCTTCAGCAGCTGTAGTGCTCCCCTTCCTTCCAGAGTTTTCTAATCCTTCTCTATAAGGGGATAGGTTGTGGGTTCTGATTGGCCCACGGGCAATAGGGCGCTTTGTGGGACATTTTCTTACAAGTTGGTTCCCATGTGGTATTTGTTAGTCACAGCTAATTATTAAGTCCTTGGCTGAGGCAATAGACATTGTTCCCCTGGATGCCTCCCCCTACTTCTCCCCCTTAGCCCCCCGTTGCTACAGAACAAAACCCATTGTGGGGCTCTGGAGGTCGACTGTGCACATATTTTCCAGTGAACCCCTGATGGGCTCACTGCTGGAGTTTCATGTTTCAGGTTGAAACTCAACTGGATAAAGCATTATTCATCGATGCTGACACATTTGGTCTCTGCTCTGTGCAGCTATTTCTTGCACACTGGACTTGGTCCCTTATAGGCAATTTAGGCAACTCATTGAGAGTGAGTCACAGTACTTATTTAGAGCATGGATAGTCTGCACAGACTTATAGAATGTTAGGATTTCTTGATCATAGAAGGACCATCAAGTGCCGTTTTTGCTGGCTTTGCTCAGAAGCAGAGGTCAGAAAGGAGAAGGGAGCCAGGGGAGTGAGCAGCAGGTTCAGAGCTCCTTCTTCCCAGCCTTCCAGCAAGAGCACCCCTGCATGTACCTGCTTTGGGTGTGGGGCTCCTGCATGAGATTTCTGCAACCTACAAGCAGTCCTGAAATCCAGTAGTCAAATCCATGAACTCATTCATTTTTCAGATGAGGAAAGTGGCCCACTGAGCATCCCTCTCTTATCAGAGGTTCACGTGAGTTAGTAGAGGGATGCCTGAATGAGAATTAGTACATAGGTCTCTTATATGTGCCCCTATTTATTACAGCCACGCTGGGATAATTCTGTAACCCATCACCGGGCTGCTTTCCCCATTGCCTGGCCACCGTCTTGTGGAAAAGGCCTTATCTGGAGGACCTAAAGGAACAGAAAATATCCTATAAAAGCCATAATAACATCGTTGAAGTCACACTCCATTTTTGCTAAGAGCCACTTTGATCGCACAATGCCACAGCAACCCCTGAAGTTGTACAGTGCACAGCCTAAGGAACTGTATGGAGCAGCCCTGTTTTTACTTTACAAGTGTGAGAGCTAAAACCAAAATTGGGCTAGAAAGTTTCAGTTCATACTTACGCAAGGGAAAAACAGGTTTTGGAGCCGGCAGATCTGTGTTTGAATCTGAGCTCACTACTTAGCAATCCTGAGAATATTGACAAGTTACTTGATATCACTGATCTTCAGCCTTTTCATCTAAAAATAGAGCTGGCAGTACTCACAGATTGTTAGTAATAATTCAAGGATTGTTATGAGTAATTAAGTTCAATAGTCTATGTAAAAACCTCTATGTAAAGCATATCAGGGACTTGATAAATGTTCCTTTTCTTATCATTTAAATTCGTCTCACTTCATACACATCCATACAGGTTTGAGTCAAAATGAAAGCCAGATATTTTTAAAGTTTACCCTTAACTGGGAAACTTCTGGATTTTGTCACAAGCTTAACATTAACCAAATGAAATTTGGGGTATCCAAAGACAATGGGCTCGTCTTACCCTTGCAAAGCACTTATAAAACTGAGCACTTCCTGGGGGAATAGGGCTGTGGGTTTCCCGAGAAGCCTCAGTGAGAGAAAATTAGAAAGACTGAAAATTGAAGTCTTGTTCCTTTGACTCTGAAATCCACTGAGATGACCTGGGGGTCCAGAAGCTGACTACCCTCAGACAGACTCTAACAGTGAAATCAGAGCTCATTGTACCAACTACTTGGGTGTGCTTGGGATGCTTTCAAGCCTTCTTTATTTGCCATTCAGACAGGAACCACAGGCCCAGAAGCTTGTTTTCAAAATCTAGGAAAACAGATGTTTTTGCTTATTTTTCTCTCTCTCATGCCAAAATGCTCACTGAGCTTTCACTGGGTTTTGAACTTGCCCTTTTTTTTTTCTTTTTACTTTTAAGACGAATCATGGAAAGGGGTCACTGTAAAATGAACGGGAAGGATGGGCATCCCAAACTGGGAAAGGTCTATTTCAGACTCTAATGAAAATGCTTACGAACCTTAAGGTAGGAAGTCCTAGAAGATAAACGCACACGAGATTGACTCATTGAGCCCTAACAGGGTCTGCCTGGCATTACCCCCAGGCCTATAATGTCTGCGCTTCCCTAGCAGCCTGGGATAAGAAAGCAAGTGCTGCCTTTTCCTCCGAGGAAACCAAAACCATAGCGTCTAGCTGCGCAGGGCAGTGTGGCTACGAAGAGCTGTGCTGATTGGCTGCATGTACGCTAGGTGAGACCCAGTGCCGCTTACAGCTCCTGGAGGGTAGAGCCGGCTCAGACAGTCTAGCTACTGTATCAGTGTCCTGTTGGCTGTTATAACAAATCACCGTAAACACCTGTTTAGGATCTTCCAATAGGTTGGTCAGAAGTCTGACATGCCTTTCACTGGGCTAAACTCTGGAGGTCAGCAGGGCTCTGACATCGTAGGGGCTCTGTGGGAGAATTCCTTTTCTTTTCCAACTTCCGGAGGCTGCCCACATCGCTGGGCTTGTGTTCCTCCTCCTTCACGTGCAAGCCAGCAACAGCAGGTCGAGTCCTTCTTATGTTACATCACTTCATTCTTCTCTTCTGCCTCTCTCCTCTGCGTTGGGGGACCCGTGTGATTACCCTCTTGATGATCCAGGATAATCCCCCCCATTTTAAGGTCAGCATGATGAGCTCCTGAACTCCATCATCAGCATCCTTAATTCCCTTTGCCATGTAGGGTCATATATTCACAGGTTCCAGGGATCAGGACATGGACATCTTTGGGGTGGGAGCGGGGGTGGACATTGTTGCCTAGCATAAGTCAGAGGTCATTTTCACACTAAATACGACAATTTTATGTATTAGGACTCTTTCACTTGTGGAAACAGAACCTAACTCAAGTTAATAAAAAGAATATTTTATTAGCTTATATACTTGGAAGGAAATGTGTAATTGGCTTTAGGCACAGATGGATCCATATGTCCAACAAGATCATCCGGGTACTCTTTGTTTCTTTGCTTGGCTTTTTTTTTTTTCTTCCTTTTCTTTTCTTTCCTTTTCTTTTTTTTTCTTCCTTTTCTTTTCTTTTTTTTTTTTTTTTTTTTTTTGTAATGGTTTGATTCTCAAGCACAGGCTGTCTTCATGGTGGCTAAGCCAAAGCTCCCAGGCAATTCCAAGCCTACGTAGTTCTCAGGACCCAGGATCCCAGAGAGGAACCCATGACCTCTCTTTCAGTAGCACCAGCAAAAGCCTGAGGATGACTCCCAGCTCGGTCATACATACATCCCTAGACCAGTCTCTGTTCAGGGAGATCCTAGAGCAGCGATGAGTCAGCCTTAGCACAGCACATGCACTGAGAGGGGGAGGGAGAGGTTCTGCAAAGAAAATTCAGATGCCATTACCAAAAGAAGAGTGAGAGAGCTGGACAGGCAGAAACCACTGGTGTCCACTCCACCATCTCATTGCTGGATTTCAGAACCATGCACCTGATCCCAGTTCAGAGCTCATTTGGCTTCAAGCAACAAGACACTTAAACTTAAAAGAGTACCGATGAAACTCATCCAGGGCAGGTAGGAAGTTAATTCAAGTACTATGTCAGAAGAGGAGTTGTGTGATGGCTAAAAGTATGGGTTTTGGAGCCAGATTGTTTGGGTTCATATCCGGCTTATTGGTTGTGTTTACTTAAGCTCTCTGTGCCTCAGTTTCCTCATCTGTAAAATGGAGTTAGTACTAGTAGCTACCTCATGAGCTCGTTGTGAAGTTTAAATGTGTTAATACAAATAAAGTGTTTAGAATAGTTCCTTGACACAGAGTAAGCCCTCAGCGATTAATAGATTTGAAAGTTATTATTGTTATTATAAGTAAGTCCCTGAGGATGGCTTAGGAACTTGGAAAATAATTATAGGAGCCAGGTAAGATACTTTCTTGGTTTCACTTTTTCTAGCTGGGGCCACACAGTCCATTGTCTCTGGAACTTTCTTTCAAGCACGTCAGTGGGAACTGAGGTTCTCATTTGTAAGATGAATTTTCACACAGTTTTCAGGTGCCCTCCTTTCATTCTGTCCTTGCCTGTTCCAAGTAAATACACTAAACGAATGCTGGGTCGGTATTTCTGAGTTCTGAGTCTTGAGAGAGTCTGATAATCTGGTCCGTGATCGCCTTTAAGTGAGAGTGCACCTCATTTGGTCAGTCGACGGACCGGGATGCCTTGGACACAGGGTCACCTCTTCGGCATGGAAGGGCCAGCTTAAGTCAAAGAGGAAAGTTCAGCTTAGCCAGAAAATTGACCAGCTTGTCTTTTGCATGGATGTGCTCGCAAATTCGAGTTTTCCTACAGAAGGGGAAAGAGTCATTTTCAAAAAATAAAGGTTGTAACAAGATGTTCAGGAGTAGGACAGCCTTGGGAACTGCTTTGTTCTGATGTGATTTAGCCAGTAGTATTTGTAGGGAAAAATTGGTTATTCTCTGGTTATTATAAATGGTAGAGGCATGGTCAGTTCCATTGAGAGATGCTCACAGGATGGACCCGAACCCCATTCACTTCTGCATGAAGCCATCAGTCTCAGAAACTCGTTCCTAAAGCAGAAGTTTCCGAGAGGGCCGACTGCTTACGTTCCCTGTCAGGAGAGCGGATTCCAGAGTGACCCCCAAATCTTCCTTTGGATGACAGGAGGAAAAGCCCACATTTGCTCTTGGTTCCCTGTCCCCCCTGTCAGAGCCCCGGTATTTTTTCAGCTTTCTCTGTCCGGGTTATTCAGAACATCTCCGTGAACAGGGATCCACGCTCTGCCTTCAGAGTACCGGCCTTTTCTCCCTCCAGGAACGTTAGTGAGAATCCTCCTGGCGAAGCAGTGTCACAGTGAGGGGGAGGAAGGAGTCCCGATGGAATTTCTGAGCTCTGAGATACTGCAGGAAGGGTGGAAATGCTTCGGATTGGGACTAGGCATCTTAGGAAGCATGGAGATTTGGGGGAGAAAACAAAGCATTGTTAACATTTTGATAGAGGTCTGCTGGGAGAGTCTCCACTGTAAAGACTCTCTGGTTGAACAATTCGCCGGCTCCACACTTGCTTTCAAATGCCTTGGTTTTGAAGCAGTCAACAAAAAAGCATCCTGCTGCCAGGGCCAGCCGTCAAAAAGAGAAAAGAGAGCAAATCAAACCGTTGGGGGGAATGTGCAAGAGAGAAATATTGTAGAGCGGAAACGCGGCTCTGCTGGCCTGATACCATGTGCATTATCTCCCCCAAAGGACCCCGTGGTTTAATGGATGGGGCTTTAACCTGCCCCGAGGTCAGTCTCTGCTGGACAAGTGGAACCTCATCCCTGAGGGCATCGACATACTCATGACACACGGACCTCCTCTAGGTAAGTGAAGCAAAGGTTGTCCTTTTGTCATAAGGGATGCCTTTTTCATAATAATAAAGCATAATAAATAATGCTTCAGGGATATAATCCTTTTCCTTCAAAAAAATAAAAAGTGAACACAAAAAGAAAAGTTGGTGTCTTTAAAAGAAACCAGTACGATAATTAAACTCAGCAGTTCTGCTGGGCTTACAGGTGTTCTTGAAATTAAATTTTTTATTTAGTTGAATCAGGGAAAATGAAATGAGTATGGAGCACCACAGTCTTTTGCGCTCGATCATTTATTTTAAGAACTGTTCTCACTTAGGAGTGAGGGAGGTGGGGTGGGGAAAGGAAGGAAGACACAGACCCCCCAATCACAGGGCTTGCGAAGGAATGAAATGATGGAAGCTTTTGTTTAAAGTAGCTCATTTGGGGTGCCTGTGTGGCACAGTTGGTTAAGCATTTGGCTCTTGGTTTCGGCTCGGGTAGTGGGATCAAGCCCCACATTGGGCTCCGTGCTCAGCATGGAGTCTGCTCGAGATTCTCTCTCCCTCTCCCTCTGCCTCCCTTCTCTCTCTCTCTCTCTGTCTCTGTCTCTCTCTTTCTCCCAAATATAAGATAAAGTCGCTCATTTTCCTTTTCCATATAATAGTAAGACCTAGGAAATCTTTAAAAGTTTAACACTTGAGCTGATTATATGAGCAAAGAATCCTTTTTTTTAAAGCTAAGGTGTTAAGTAAGGACTTGTGTATTGAAAGTTACGTAGAGATACTCATCCTACAGAATTCTTGAACCCACATCCAGTTTAGATCACCAGAGTGCTTCAAAGTTACCTTTAGTTATGCAGATTATGGTCTAGAAGATGATTCTTTAACTTACTTATATGATTACCTTTTAATTATTCAAGAACTTGTTATCTCTTTGGCTTAGCCACAGAACATTTTTCAAATGTGCCTATCACCTTGGTCCCCGTCTGTCTGGTATCTACTATGCCAGGACTTTTCCCGTCCAACAAAGGTGTCCTCAGGACATTAAGATACTTCACTTTGAGTAGGAGAGTTTTCTTTTTCTTCAATTGTGGTAAAAAAAAACACATAACATGAAATCTGCACTCTTAATAAATGTTCATATGTACAGTCCTAGCAAAGTTTGATTTGGAAAAAGAAAGAAAATACAATTATTTTCACTATTTTTCTCTGTGGTTTGTGGTTGTTGTCCATATCACTTCCCTTCTCTGTCAACCTGAAAAATAAGAAAATCTAACATGTGTCCCCTACTGTGAATTTAATCTTTGTAAGTATTGTTTCCTCCAACACACTTAGGGCTGCTTTACTTTCCTTACCAGGGCAGTGCTCTGTGTTTCACATAGAAATAGCCGAAGGGAGGGCCCAGGTGTGAGTTATGGTGGCACATTTTAATGATAGGGAGAAGCAAGAGAAGAGGAGCTAGCTCTGTTGCAGATAGGGAAATTGTCCAGATTTGCACAAGATCTAGCACTTGCTGACTTTTTCAATATTTCAGAATCACCATCCCCATGCTTTTTTCCCTATTCCATCCTATCCCATCCTATCCCATCCCATCCCATCCCATCCCATCCCATCCCATCCCATGTTTTAAAAGATTATACTTACCAACAACATGTATCGTCCGTAATTAATTAATTTCCCTATTTTGCAGTCATTAGAGACTAACTCCTGAGTGGCTAGCTAAGTATCTGATCAGCGTGAGTTACCCAGCGAGACCTACAGAGAGAGCATCCCAGCCAACTCAATCCTTTCCCTGAGCGGCCTCCTTGGGCACAGACATGATTCCCCTTAGGCTGTGTATTGTAAATAAGACTTGGATATTCTCCGCACAGAAACATCTACATGACTCAAGTGTTATCTGGAACACAACTCTGAACAGAACAATTGATTCACAGATTCATCAAGCCATTCATTTTGGTACAGAAGCCAATGGCAGTAAGTCTGAATTCTAGCCTCCAAAGAACTTAGACATCCCAGGAACTTTTCAGAGGGAGCCTATCATCTCTCTCTTTGTAGCAAACAGGGAGTAATCCAGAGAGGGCTGTGCATATAGCATATAGCATATAGCATATAGCAAAGTGAGTTCTTCATCAAGGAGTTCCAAAATAAAAGATCAGGCAAGGTTTTCATAAGGCGAAGTTGAACCTTAGTTAGTACATTATTGGGATTCTTGTGAAAATGCCGGATTGGGGTGGGGGATGGCGATGGGCCTTGAATTCTGTCCTGCTGAGGAGGAAAGCCAGCTCCCTACGAGACTTTACTAGTATGGTAGAAGCAGGATGCCTTCTCAGGTTGATTGTATGTGAATGAGATATGTTCCCCCTTCAAGAAAAACACATTCATGAGGGAATACGTCAATCACTGTGGATTAAGGATTTTTTCCTCTGATTAACAGAGTTTTTGAAACCCCCGGTTGAATTTTTATAGGGCCCCCATTTTCATCTGATGTTCTTTCCAGCCTCTCCAGCCACTCCCCACACCCCAGGTAACTTATTTTTACAGAGATGCTATATTTTCGTGTCTGCAGTTTCGCCAAAGTGGAATAAGCTTGTCTGTCCATTTCTGCCCGATCATTTCTAAATGGTAGAAATCCCCTAATGGAGCTATGGTCTGGATTCCCACTGATGACGATTTAGCTGTTAATCCCACCTGCCTTCTTTATACCCATCCTGCTGAGGCATATGGGTTCCATTTTGACCATCATCATTCAGATACCTGACTTGTGCTATATAATTGATGTCCATTTTTATGGATTTTCTGCATTAAACACAGAAGTAAGTGGCTTTTACTTTAAAGGTAGTCAATTAGCCCCAGCTTACGGGATGCCTCCATGAGGTCACGTTGTTGCCCATTGCTAGAGAGAAGACTGGAGGAGGAGCTGGACATTTCCAAGCTTTGGTCAGCAGGAACCACCAAGGGTTAAGAGTGGATGTACGTAAGGAGGCCCAGGTGTCTCGTAGCCGGTTTACAGACAGCCCCTCCTAGCCTGTCTTCTTTGAGCCATCTTAGAAGTGAACTGCTATAAGAAAGATATAATAAATAAAAAAAAAAAAAAAAGGAGAAAGTAACTGAATTGTAAAAGAAAGAGATATTGCAGGAACTGCCGGGAATACACGTCATTAGGCCCATGAAGATTTGAAACCGGGGCCGCATAAATCAAATCCCTTACCAAAAAAAAAAAAAATGTTAATTAACAGGAAGAAAAAAAATGGAAACCAAAAAAAAAAATTTCAAGAACCTAAAGAAGACAAAGTGATGAGTGAAAAGTTCCTTAAAAGCCATTGTGAGCTTTAATGGAGAGGCTAGGATTACAGATAATGTAATAAACCTTCTGTGAGTTATGGCTTCCTGAAAGTCTAAATGAAACCTTACCTGAAGAAGGAAAATTAAGAGTATTGATTGCATTTTGCCTGTAGGTTTTCGAGACTGGGTTCCAAAAGAGCTTCAAAGAGTGGGCTGCGTGGAGCTTTTGAACACCGTCCAGAGGCGAGTCCGGCCCAAGCTCCACGTTTTTGGTGGCATCCATGAAGGTAAGACCGGAAGAAAGGCGTTCACGAGATGCTGTGTCATCGTCCATGATCTCATTCCAGAGTGGGGACCTCAGCTACCCTAGGAATGGCTGGAGCAGTGGTTGTCAAACTTTTTACCAGGGGTAGAACCTTTTTATAAGAGGAAGCATTAGGAGAAGCACCTGCCTGTGAGGCTGCTACATATTTTATGCGGAGCTGCTCTATTCGAAGCAGAGGGGAGAGAAAGAATTAGGTAGGGTTGGTTCACCTTAGGGAAAGCCCAGCCCTCCCCCAGCCAACTTCTGGAATCTCCGGTCTCAGAGGAAGAATGTTTACTAACCACCAATGTAGAGCAGCTCTGAGGTCAAAAAGGACAATTTTTTTTTCTTTAAGATAATTAGAAGAAACGGGCTAGATATTAGACTAAATAACTTCCATGGCCTCTTTCTACCTGTAAATACTGTGTTTCATATGGAACACACGTGACGACCCAGGAAGACAAGGCATTCTCTGAAGCAAGTAACTTGGGACATGCGGTGAAGGTTCTAGAACTGAAGCGGCAGGAACCTGCACATTTGCAGGTAGTTGTTTCCTTACTAACCTCAGAAAACCCTTTCAGACTTCTCAGAAATCACCAGCCCTCTTAGGGTCAGGCTGAGGCTAAACAGAATAATTAAATCTCGCCTTAATGGTCCACTTGCCTCTAGGTCTGCTTTTCAAGGTAAACTGGAGTCAAGTGCACAGAACCTGAAAGCCTCCCAGGAAGCTTCACGCTTCTAGGTTTTGTCTTTCCTTCCTTTTTTAAGCGAGGGTTTTTAGACAGATACAAAGCTGTCTTTCAGCAGGCCTTCGATTTTCTGGCCCTACCGGTCTCTCCCAGTTCCGGGGGTTTTCGCGCCGCGGGTGCGTTTCCATGGGCAGCTGCCGTATTCTCTCCAGCTCTTGCCTACAGCTTGTCCTCCGCAGTCATTTATGAATCTGCAGGTGAGTTGTTGAGGCCTATGTGTCTGATGAAACAAAAAAACAAAGTGTGCTTTTAAACCCCACAAATCCGTTGGCTTCCGGGTTAGGCGTGGAATTAAAAGCATATGTATTGAAAATCATCCTACTAATGCCTGAGAAAATCCAAGGGCAGGCACCAGCCGAGCGCATGGAATGCTGGGGTGCAGCTACCCAAGAGTGGGCATCGTCCTACCCTGACTTTGAGCTGTAGTCCCAGAGAAGGGGGGCACTTCTCGAAGGCGTGATACAGGATTGGTCGGGGACAGGGGGTGGGAGCTCATGTCTAACGGCCTTTCTGGGGGACAGTTATCAGGCTTGAATTCCTGCAGCATGCCTACGGGTTTGTATGTCATCCGTTTTGGTTTTTTTTTAATCGTTAATTAGCTTTAAACTAGCCAGACAATTGGGGAATTCCACTGAAGTCCCAAAATAATAAACTTGCTTAAAAGGGAGGAGATCATATTCAAATAAACTTGTCTTACTTTTATTCACTTAAGACAGCTGAAGAGGGCAGAGAGAGGGCAAATACCAACCTCTTGATGGAGAGAGATAACAAGACTTTATGACCCCAGAACTAAACAGTGCACATTTTAAATGCCTTTTTTCTTTTCTTAAGAGATTTTTCCATTGACCCTCATTAAGCTCTCCACAGGCTTACTTGGACAAATTTTAGCAAATGGAAAGAAAGAAAAAAAAAGGAAAGGAAAGAAAAGGAAAAAACCTCCATTATTTCTGTAAGTCCTGGTAATTTAATTTCTCACGTGCATATTTTTCTATTCCAAAGAGCCTGATACCAACATAGAATTACAAACTTAATTGCAGAGGCTCTAAGGTCGATATAAGGTGTCCAGGGAAATGTGCAAACTTGCAAACACGCTAAAAATTTCAACAAATTAAAAATTATAAAAGAGACATATGTACCGAAGACCCAGAGAAACTTTCTTAGCTTCCTTCCAGTAGGTCCCAAGAGATTTATGTACTGCATGCAGGAAGTGTTTTTGCTTGATCCTATGGCGGTGTCTCTGCAAATCACTTGGATATTTGATTACTTGACTTATTCGAATGAAACAACTCAGCACCAAAGCCACACAATTTGAGGGAGATAAGATCCCGTATTGTTAACTTTCAATGAGGCAGTTTAGAGATTATCTCCTAGATAAGGAAACTGAGTGCCCGCCCCTCCTAGATCCCAATGCAGGGCTCTTTCCCTCCACACCTGTCCCAAAGCCCATCTGGGGTTTGGAGGTGCGTACCCTCAAGAATCTCTCTGTGACTCTTTCTGTTCCTAGAACTCAATAATTAATGCAGGGCTTTGAAATGAAGATCGCATTTTAAAAAGAGGGGAAAAAATGTTTTTTCTTTATTCTCACTATGAAAGAAATCACAGTCTTTCCCTGACAAATCTAATGCTTAAATAAGGGGAAAAAAAAGAATCACTTTTCTTTGAAGTAGAGGATTCTCCCTTTAAAGAAAACAGAATGTAATTGGAAGGCAGCTTCTGAAAGCTGTTATCATCTGGGGAGGCTTCACTGAATCTCATCTCACTGCCCACTGGCAAAGATTTTTTAGTTTTCCTTGCCTGACAGCTCACCACTGAGTCACTGTCACTTGTATATATTCCAGTAAGCAGGATGCTCTGTCTCCACAGGTTACGGCATTATGACCGACGGTTACACGACCTACATCAACGCCTCAACGTGTACAGTCAGCTTTCAACCGACCAACCCTCCAATTATATTTGACCTTCCAAACCCACAGGGTTCCTGAAGCTCCGAAAGCCCAATCGGAATGTGAGGGAAGGTCTATAAACTGCCATTTTTCTAATTATAAACTTACATTCTCTTACTTGTTTATTTCCAAATCCTGTGCATTCTTTTTGTAAATTACTGGAACACAAATGACGCTAGAGGTTGTGCTTCTCCTTTATTTTATTTTATTTTTTTTAAATGGGGCGTCCATTCGAAATGAAAGGAGCATTGTGAATTTGTAAAATGACTTCCGTTTTCTCAAAGGCCACGCCATTGTAAATTGTTAGTATTCGCCAAAGGACAGCCAAGCTTTCTTTTTAAAAAGGTGATGAAAGTCTTATTTTAATATGCTTTAAGCTGGAAGAAAAAGAAAAAAAGAGAAAGAAAGAAAGAAAAAGAGAAACAGGTAGGTAGTGTTTTAAAAAACCACCCAGATTTGCACAACTGTTTAAGAGTATTGTTTGAAGTATTTTATTTTTTGATGTTTTGTTGTTGTTGTTTTCTTGGTAACCCTTCTTTTTTGCAGACATGGCCTGGATTTATAAAAATCTTTTCAGCAAAAGTAGGCGTGGAAAAGACTTCTCTTCACACTCTAACTATAAAGAAAGCTGCGTCCAGGGAAGAAAACAGCCCTCGTTTAAAGGATGGCTTAGCTAGTGAGATCCGTACTATGGTTGTACAAGATCTCCTTGTTTGTTTGTTTCTTTTAAATTATTTTAGCTTTAAAAATATGGAAATGGAATCTGTCAAAAGCAGGTATTTCATGCCGTTAAAAAAACAATTGTGCGTGCAGACTCCTTTTCAGTATGGGTTTATATATATAAATATTTTTTGTGTATTATGACTAAGTTAGGAGTTTAATATTGCCAAGGACAGTACAACTGCAAAGGAATGCTTTATAGCAGGGCATCAGAAGTCCGAAGGGGCTGACACATTTTCTCAGAGCTCAAGGTCTCAAAGAGCTTGAGTTAAGTCTAGGTACACTTACAGGCATGTACAGACTTAAGTGGATGCAATGGAAGGTAACTAAAATAAGGCTTAGTCGTCCTTTATATTTAAATACCCTGAATTGTCTTCTTACTTCCTCTCCCTCCCCCCATTTTGCACTGTGTGTCGATGCAATCTTCGCTAGCACAAAATATTGTCGCTAATAGTCATTTCTGTTTTCCCATTGTAAATGCTGTTGAGCTTTATTCTATTTTATGTTATCTTGTTAATGAAATTTAGGAAAGCAGTTGTTTCTTTTAAATTTATTGTGATATTCTATATCTAGCGGCCTTTATATGCAAATAAAATTGCAAGATTTTTAAATCTGTCCTGTTTGGAGGGTTGGCTGGTAGAAGGATGGTGGTTTAGTCCTGGGGAAGGGGTGGGGGGATTTATTCATATGCAACATTAATACTGCCTTCCAGAAGAATTAGAATAAGTGATTTTTTTTTTTCTGATTTTCAATAAATTTTTATTACCCACCATTCCCAGGCTGGCAGGTAGATCAATAAGGCACTCAGTCTACTCTTTCCTTCCATCACACTGTCATCTATCTTGCTGTGGGCTTTGGAGGGTGACTATTTTGTCTTCGCCATTGTAATTTCTATAGGAAGGGTCACCGTGCAGTGGAGGCTGGAGATGCTTTTGTGGCTATGTGTGTGGTGGGGAGAGGGTGAACCGGTGGGTAGGAAAGTAACCACTACTCAGTCTCATTTGTCCCCAGGAGCAGTTATTGTCCCCCCCTCGCTGTTCTTTATTTATGTCCATCACTAAAATGTTATGGCAGCCAGGAGTCAACAGGCAGCGGTGGGGCATGGTAAACTAAGTAATATCTTCTGCATTTTCTCTGGAACAGCCATCGAAGAAAAGCAGCATGATCTTGAAACTGCAATGTAGCCCCAAAGTCTACATTCCAGTGCCCATTGGATTGTATTCTGACAGATCTTCCTTTCCTCCCTCTGTTGTGGACTCTTTGGTGTAACCGATGAAAAGAATCCTTGATTTCAGTACCCGCTGGGTAGAGAGAATGTTTTAGGCCAGAATTCCAGCTCAGACTCACGTGTGTAACCATCTTAGCTGTTAATATTGATTAAGTGTCTTGGCTGCCACCCAGAGTGTGTGGTGGACACTGTGGTCTGAGCTTGCAGAGCAGACGCTTGACCTTCCCAAGCAGAGGTGGTCCGTGACCATAGTGGCCATGATGGGCCAAAAGAGGTACTGTGAGAACTTAACAACCCTCCTCTGATCTGCCACATCAATAGGAGAAGGTGTTGACTTCAGGGCGCTTCCTAGGGAGCTGGAGTGAGAGTGACTGAATGGAAATTTCATCTGGAGCTGAGCTCAGACTCCTGGAAAAGCAGGCTTTCCAGGGACCGGTGGATGATCATGATGACGAGTGTGCATGTACAGCTCTTGACAGCACGTCTGGACACAAACTAATTAAGCTAAGCACTTAACTAAAATTGCTTTCCATTGTGAGGGGGCAGGAAGCAAACCAGCCCGCTCGATCTGCAGGGTAGACTGGCTCACGGTCCAGGTTCACCATTCCATATGTATGAATAGCCTCCAGGAGGGCCAGGGTGACTGTCCAAAGGCCTGAAGCTTTCTCCACTGGGCCTTCTAACAAAGGAACATTTGAAATAGCTCTTACAAATTGGCACTTGCTGTCCTTTCATCACCAGGCAGTCTGCTGAGCAGGTCTCAGATTTTGTTTCTAATCCTCACAAAACCCTGGGAGAGGTCACAGAAGCCCCACTTTATAGATAGGAAACCAAGGCTCCAAAAGTTAAATAAATTTCCCTAGGAAAATGGAAGGTTCAAAACCAGGTCTGTCTGAATTCATAGCCCCTGCCTTTTTTAACACCTGGCCTCTGGACGAGAAAAGCTGATGCCCTTGAAGAGCTGATGAAAAATTGATACGGTCCTGGGGGCGTGTCTTAGCCCTTGTGTGGGAGCTGTTGAAGCGTCCTTCAGATCGGACCACATCCTCCCTACTTGAGCCACAGTGCACCGTAGTGGGTATGAGCACAGGGCCTGGGGCCAGTGTGCCTGCCCAAGTCCGGGCTTCTCCTCGGACTGGCTCTGATGCCTTTGGCTGCGTAGTTACCATCACTGGAAAAGGGGGTTGATGAGGATGAAGTGGCCGTAGGTTGTGATATGGAGATCACTGCCTGGCATCCAGTTTGTTAAATAAGGTCCCCCGTGCTGCCTTGAAATTCTCCAGGCAGGACCTGTCCTTTGCCTCCTCACCCTCAAGAGCAGCAATGACATTATTTCTGAGAAAGTGTATTTGTTTGCATTCCTTGGAAACTATAATGAACCTCTTTCATAAGAATATGAAGAACCCCAAGGGCATTTGTGAGAGGCAGATAAAGGGGCCTGACTTTTCGGTGTGGGTATGATATTTTGCAAATCCCTTTTAATCTCAGGAGAGGACGGGGTCTGTACTCTTTAGAGTTGCTTTAAAAGGCCCCCGTGGATCTCAGCATCTCTCGCTCCTTGGGGTCTTTACATTCCATGTCACCGTCTCCTTCAAGCTCAAGTACTGAATTTTGTCTCTACATTTTCTCCCAATCCCCTTTTGTTTTATAAAGATGTTGGGGGGGCGGGTTTGCTGAAATCCCCTTAAGAGGCAGGTCACTGTTATTCTGACAGGTGGCCAACGTTAAGCCTGCCTTCATCTCCATCACTTAAGTAAATAAATACTGTGACCCAGGTCTTAAGTAGGGAGAAACAGAAGCTGGGAGGATTTGGGATTTGTCAATTGCAGATAAAATACTTGCTGTGCCCAGAATAATGTCCCCTCCCCCAACCCTCACCCAGCAAGGCTATGCTGCTCCGTCAGACTGAACATCCATCTTTTATTTTGGTTTCTCACTATCCTTTCATGCCCTGTTCCCACTTTCCTAAAAGTTTTAATTACTTTTCATTTACTTATGAAACCAAAGTGAATTAAAGTCTACTTTGTTTTGAGAAATCAGCTATAAGCTGAGGCATTTGGAAACACTGCTGGGTATGGAGCCAGAGGCATTTGGATGTGGGGAGGTTTCCAGGACAGGACATTCTTAATAGGTGGTTTTGTAGAAGGTTCCAGGCCCCCTTCTGGATGTCAGCTTCTAAATGCAAAATTTTTTTTCTCCTACTTTGTGATGAAGTAGCAAGATTGCAGCCTGTGTGTCCATTCTCTGACAAGGTTCTTCCAGAAGTTTAGAGCTACTTTCCCTTCCTTTTCAAGATGTCATCTCTATCTTTCTTCTCCTATCCTGCCTTTCCATGGAAGAGAAAACCACACTGATTCAAAAGCCTCTCTGAAAAGCCTCCCTCTTCCCTTTTGCCCATCATAAAGTCAGCCTCTGCGACTCAAGAGAAGTTCAGAGAGGGTCAGTGGTGTCACCATAGTCACACAGCAAATCAAAAGTGAGAGCCCACATTGGCATTTGGGCTCTGAACTTTAGGCATGAACTGCTTTTCCAATTTGACATTCAAGAATAACCAAAGATGGAGAGATCAGTTTGGCTGGACATAATGTGATTTTATAGCAGAAAACAACCTGCCTAAACTCAATTATTTGAAAGGAACCTTAGCATCTGACTTCCAGGTGTTCTCATGAGGATTCACTTTCTTTCCTTTCAACCAGTCCACCTATAACAACTCTGATGGGAGTTGTTCCTCCCACAAGAGAGATGTTGCTCTTTGTCATGTGTTTTGACCTACAGGTGTATGCCCCGTCTGGAAGACATTGGGTGTCAGGAAGAGCTCCTGACTTTGAGATAGAAATGCTTGCTTTCCAACCCCAGCAATACCATTTACCATCTGGGTAGCCTTGGCCACGCTACTTTACTTCTCTGAGGCTCAGATTCCACACCTGCATAGTGGGGGTAACTCCTACCTCACGATGCATTTATCAGAGTTGATATGATAATAACACTAGGGTCCTAGGCCCAGGGAGCTATCATACATGGAGGATTTTGTTATGCTGTCCATCACAGTTTCTTAAAGCAAAAGAAAAAGGGGTTGAAGGGGGGCAGGGTGCAAAAGGAAACATTTAGCTTATTTTTCCAGGTTATTCAGAGCCCTTCACAAGAGAAAGCAAGTTCCTCGAACTGAACTGAGTCAAGGTAATGGAGCTATAAACCCTCGCCATACATACACTGAGCTCTTTAAATTCCTCTCTCTCTCTCTAAACTACAAGACAAAGCATTTGTGGTAGGTTCTTCTCAACTCCTCCTTATTTCCTTCCTGAATTAGGGTTGTCTTACAAGACAAAAATCTTGAGGTAAAAAACCTTTCATATCTGAGAGCATCTATATCTGGGTAATGGTGAGAGAGAGAAATGCATTTCCATTAGGGAGCATGGCCACAGTGGTACTAAAAGCACGAATAGACTAAACACAGAGAGGCAGAGAGCCTGCACCCATCAATCAGCGTCGATTTTTATGAAGCCACGGTTACCATGAGGTTCATCCGAGTGCTCTCAGAGCCCGCTTACCAAGGGAGGGGGCCTGTAATTTCATAGCCCATTTCTGCCCTGACCTTAGTGGATGACCTTGAGAACAGGTTGAAATGTTCAGCAGAAGCTTCTAAAATAGCAAATGACTTGGAACCCAAATGTTCCATGCTTGGCCTCACCAACATGCCTTTGCACACATTGGCTATAGCGCTCAGGTACCAACTACTTAATCCTCCAAAGGGACTCTTATTTCCTGGAAGCCTTCCCTGAATCCCCCCTACTCAAACCTAGAACACCTCCTTTTGTTACTGCCGTATTGCCCACAAACAGTGCCACCTGCTCCATGTTCTGATTGTCGCTGGTCTGCCTCTGAGCTCCCTGAGGTCAGCGACCAGGTCTCTGCTTCTGCATTGCCAGCATCTAGGTCTGAAGAAATGCTGTCTTAATGAATTAATCAGTGTTGGGCAGACAGTAGCCAGGTATGTGAGAAAGAGAGGAGAAATTAATCACAGGTGAAATCAACAGACATTTCCTGCACGTTGCAGGCACCGTGCTGGACCAGCAAGCTTCATTTGCAAGACTCCGTTCTTGTCACGAAAGATCCTTATAATTTGGGGAAGAAAACAAGATAGTGACACATGAAGGTAAATAGCAGTAAGATTCAAATGATAGTTCAAAGCATCGATAAAAGAAATCAGGGTCTGTGATAGGTTTGTCCACTTATGTGAGTGGCCATCGTTATGGGGAAGTGCAGGCTGGGGATTTAAGTGTCAGACAAGCACTGGCAGCTGACCTAGGAAGGGAGTCTGAGTGATAATGATAATGTCAATCCCATGCAGCTTCATTCCTAGAGGAGAAAAACCGGTCTGGCCAGTGGCAATTCCAAGTGTGTCACGTAGCTGGTTTGTTTTCTTAATTTACTCTATGAAATGGTCTTCTCTAATGGCATGCCATTGACGAAATGCACCATAATGTCTCCATCCATCACCTCCAAATGCTTTTGCATGCATCAGTTGTTGACTTGTTTTCTCCCGTTCAGCACATAAATGAGAGGAATGATTTATCCAAGGCCACCAGTTACTCTTACGTGGAATCTGAAATAGGTCTCTGGAGAAATACTGCCCTGAGCACATGTTTCTTTATGCTGTTCTCCACTTGTAATGGAGGGTGACTTTGGCCTGGGCTGCACTGACATCCTTCTGACCAGTGTTTCCCGGGGAGCTGCTCCAAGTGTCTACTGTGGTCTGTGACTCTTCGGATTTAAGAGCTTGGGTTCCTGTGGGTGTGGCTGCTAGGGTTGCCTTATGGGGTATGGAAGCCAGAAGCTTTGGCCTTTGAAACTGTGTGTGGGCATTTGGACAAGCCGTGATTACCCCATGGGCTCCCTTGAACTCACATTTACCAGGAAGA
This sequence comes from Potos flavus, assembly GCA_028534135.1. Taxonomy (NCBI): domain Eukaryota; kingdom Metazoa; phylum Chordata; class Mammalia; order Carnivora; family Procyonidae; genus Potos; species Potos flavus. The sequence continues at coordinate 71,026,685 of CM052884.1, read as the reverse complement.
GAAAAGGTATTACATGCCTGAGTGAAGTTCCCTTCCTTCTTTCAATTTGTCCCACTTCCTAGAACTCCCCATGCTGGAGACATCTGGCCACTACCCCCTCAGTTTTGCATAAATTTGTAGATCAGAAATGCAAGATAAATAGGAACATCAAGATAATTCTTAACTGCTGAAGTTTCCTTGAGAGAAATCAGAGTGTGTAGCATTCTCTAAGTAAGATCTGGTAGTGACTCAAACACTCACCAGAAGGGGCCACTCTGCAAAGTTTTTTTCATTAGATGATGGCAGTGGTGTAGATAAACAGTTTAAGCATCAGATAATACAGAGATCCTGAAATGTTAAATACAGTACTTCTATCTGAAGCATTAATAAATGGCAGTGAGATTTGAAATACCATGTTTATCTTCTTAATTCTTAACTCAAAAAGTTGAAAAATACAGCTTGGAAGGTTTCACCTGAGAAATTTATAGAAATAAGAAAAATGATACTTACCACAACTTTGTTTCTGCATTAAAGTATCTCCTGCGAAAGTGTGTGTGTGTGTGTGTGTGTGTGTGTGTGTGTGTGTGTCTACTTCAACAATACTTTTTCCAATGTATTATAAATTAGCCCTTTTACTTGACTGGCTATATTTTTGGTTACCAATGCAATCGAAATAAGATGTGTGGAAGGATAAGAACTTCCTTACGTTGTTTTCTAAAGGATTAAATAACCAAAATAAAAAATCTGGAGCTAATCATAAGACCGCTGGTTGCAGTGGGAGCAATATGTTGGTTTCACATCTTATGAATGGAATCCGTGTGTTCTGAACAGATTCAGGAACTGTGGATAGATGGGCATTTTATTTCTCTTGCATTTGCATTTATTAGATCATCTTCCCAAGGAAGGGTGAAGCCTATCGATACAGCATCCAGGAATTGCTACAAAATTATTTGAGTGTAGAGATTGTGCAGAGAAATTTGCTCAATAAAAAAAGTGAAGTGGAGTGGGGGGAATGGGAGGAGGAAGGAGAGAAAACAAGAGGTGTAGATCTAAACTCAAACGAACCTTTTCATTTCCCAGGCAAGAGGTGTGACTTGTGTATGTCTTTTGATCACTTTCTTTCTCTAAACTATGAATTGATCTGTTTATCTTCTCTGATGTTAGGACACCCTTGAACAAAGTAGGCAAGTGAGTTGCCTGGTTGTTTTGTTAATATGAGGTCTGCTGGCATTTGTCGGGGCCCAGGAAATCTGGACCCCTCGTCACAGTCTATATGTGATGGGTTTTTCAGATACAATCAACACAATGGCACGTGGGAAGCTATTTTGTGAGGATGTTCCTCTTACAGAAGACTTTTCCCGAGAAATAAATTACGTATCTCCGGTGAAGTGACAACATGCAGGCGATTCCAGCTGTACTTGTGGATTCAGCAGTATCCCATTTATTGATATGAATATTTATATCCACGCCAGTAGTGCTGTGATTGTTGGTGGTATTTGCAGTGAGGAGCTTGGCTGGGATGCTGAGGACATCACCTACTGTTTTTAAAGCTCAGCATTCTCAAAGCTATTTAAAGAACCCCTTCATCACCACCACTTTGGACCAGTGTTAAAAGTAATTCAATGGAGGCAATCTCCTTTCATCACCACTACCCTCCCCCCCAAATAATTACTGCTGACCTAGAGGCATTCTGGAGGGAGATGCATGTTGGTCATTTTTGTTCTTTTGTTTAGTTCCTTCTCATCTGAAAGTTTTGTAAAATTGTCATCACCCTTCTCTAGTTGAATCTATGTGCAGTTGTTTCAGTTTGTTACAAAATGTTTCTACTGCTCACCTGAAGTCAAAGAGATTCTGTTTTAGTCCTCATTCCTAGAAGAGGTTTGGAAGTGGGGCGGCACACCCAGCAGATAACTTTTCACGTGTTTTTTAGTGGCCAGTAACATGTGCCCGGAGGATAGTAGATTGAGTTCAGGGAAGCAAATCTGTACCTCTACATGCATGCACCCAGTAACTAATATTTATCATGTGGTCGCTCTGCATCATGCATTCTGTTTAGCGTAGGATTCAGTCCAGAGTTGGGCCAAAGTGAGGCTCCAACCAAACCCATAACCACCTGGTCTGACCTGAATCAGCAAATGAGCCTGTTGCCTTCAGGTGACCTGTGTGAAAATCAGTGATGCTACTCCATTTTCTCCACCTGCTGTCCTCTAACTCACAGTCTCAATCGTCTCTAGGAATTTTTTCAGTCCACAGTTTGTATTTTATAACTTTTATGTTTTGGCCATGATGTGTGTAAACAGGAAAAAGTATCAATAAATTCATTTATGAAAGTCTGATGACAAATACATTTTATTGGAAAAAGAAATGAATACAGAGTAATTGGTCTTTGGATCATGTAGTTAGGAGAGCATGTCTGTAAGCCAGAGATGTCTGGCTAATGTTAAATCTCAGAAATTAAAGTTTTGGGCCTTTTAAATTTTCAGTGTTTGGATGATATGTCTTAAAACAGGCTAATGAATGCACTTTCTATTCTTCCAAGGATTTAGAACTTCTCTGGCTAATATTAACATTGATATCAACAAAGTCATGTTGAAAGGGACACCCGAATAGAAAAGAATGAACTATCTCTCCCATGGGCCAGGAACCTGACTACTTTAAAGCTTTGAGACAGTTTCTGAATTTTCCTACTGTTTTAGGGTGCCTCCTTTTTCTTCCAAGTAAGTCAGTCAAAAACTTTCTCTCCACAAGTATGTCTCTATAACTACAATGAAAGAATTAACTACCAACTCAAGACTTTAAGTATTTCTTCAGTATAGTGCTGAGTTTCAACACTTTATTTGTGAGGCTGAGATAGATTCATTTTTTTCAGAAATTTTCTGTCTTTTTTACAGTGGTATCTTAAAGGTTAGAGATTATGGCCATAATTTGATATCCACAATTTATAATCTTTAGCTGGCAACTCAACCATTTTTTTTTTTTTAAGATGTTACTGAGGTCTTCATTGCAAATGAAGCCTCTCTAATCTTCACCCATTGTCTATTTACACATGAGTAAATATGTTAAACTGTTCATAAAATGATAAAATAATTCTGAAGATAAATGCAAAATGACTTCTACAAAGACACGAAACAGTACATTACATTCTACTCTGAGTCATGTCTGCCAGCATTCCAGAGGCCAGAGATTTGGTAAAACACCAATTTAAAGGATGGAGGAAATGATTCCAGGGTGAAGAATTCCAGTTCCTTGGGTTGAGAGTCTAATTCTGGAGGAAAGGCGAAACGTACAGTTTTTTTCTTACCTTTGTAATTCGACAATTCTTAAGCTAATAAATTAGAGTAAGTGGTAGTTCAAGACATGGAGAAAATTGGATACAGCATGAAAAATTATAAACAGTGTTAATGAGAAAATGGCTTATAAGTCCTATGCTTGAATTTAGTATGCAGAGTGATTAGGTCTTCATAAAGTTGTTTATTATAAAAAAAAGTATTTGATCTCTTTTTAATGTTTCCAGATCCTGCCAAGGTCAAAGAAGACAATCTTTGCTTTGTCACATTATGTTCTGGTGTAAGGGTGGATAGTTTAATGAAATTGTTATAGAAGAGCCAGCAGCCAGTGTACATCAGACTTGTGTGTGTCACTGGGAGAGCATCTTTCACAAACAATTAGCTCTTTATAAGACATATGATAGTCCTCACATTTATCATATATGTCCCATGCCTCCTGAATAAAAACACCATTTGCAACCAACCAAAATTATTCTGGGTCCAACCGAAGAGGAGGAAGTCAACCCTTTCATTCTTTGGGGGAAGTTAACTCTTTCAAGTCTGATACATACCATTTTATGCTCTTTAGTGGGTAGACCTTCACCCATTTGTGCTTCCAAAGAGCTATTTCTGATATTAAGAAAGTTTAATACGTCTCTCTTGTCCAAGTGATATTTGATTCCCAGGAACCAAAATTCACTCCAGTTCACTTTGAAAAAAGCAGGGGGGTGGGTAGCTGCAGTTTAAAGGTTACAGACATAATAAATAGAAGAAATAAGCAAGCCTAGGGAGGGAACAAACCAAGAATCTTCAGGCACCTCAGTAGTAGTTGTTCATGGATCCTTTATCTGATGCTTAGTAAAAAAAAAAATACTAACTGATCAGCTTCTTCCTAGTCAATGAATTGCTACCCTAGGTCTTGTGCACACCCCTGATCTAATGAGCAGTAGCCAGGGTCACCTAAGACCTAGAGCTACTCCTTTGGCAAATGAGTGGAATAGATTGAGTTTATGTCAGAGCAGTGTGTTAATGGGGACAAGTATTCATTATTCTTGTCCAAAGCCCCACACAATTTCAGCCCTAGCACCTTACAATAACTCATTGGTGTGACCACAGAAACTGGTTGGAGGAATATAAGTAAATTGAGGCAAATCTATCTCTGCTGCTAAAGTGGAAAAAGGCTACAATAGTTTATAGCCCTTGATGTGCTGATAGGAATAATAGTACCATATTTACCTATAAGGATAATGACTTATTAAGAAATCCCCAGCCCAGTTTTCCTCATTTCCTACAAATTGGAGAAATGGATTGGTCAAACTCAAGGAATGAATTGTACAAGCTATCCTATGAAGCATCTCTAGTAAGACGTTTGGCCCTGCCCACAATAAAGATTCATAATAGATGGATTTTTAATTACATGGTTAGGCTAGGTCAGAAGGTAAATGGTTAAAAAGATAAACCTGAGATGATAATGGTGGTGAATAGCTCACATTTTTAGTATCATGTTTGGAATATGGGATTTGGGGTCAGACAGATTTGGTTCAGGACAGGATTCCATCACTCAAAATAGCTGAGAGGTTTTGATCGAATTTCTTAATCTCTTTAAGCCTCGGTTCTCTCCATCATTAAAATGAGAGTGATGGGCACCTGGGTGCCCCAGTTGGTAAACCATCTGACTCTTGATCTCAGCTCAGGTCTTGGTCTCAGGGTTGTGAATTTGCACCCTGCGTTGAGCTCCACGCTGGGCGTGAAGCCTACTTAAAAAATAAATAAAAAAAAATAAAATAGAATAAAATGAGAGTAATAACAGTACTGATCTTATAGGATTATTGAGAGAAGTCAGTGAGAAAATGGATACAAAGAGCTTAGCATGGTGCCTGGCACGTATGTGCTACCATTATCAAATCATTTATTAGAACTTTTATATATTCCAATGGCTGATTTATGACTTATGTCCCTTGTACTTTTCTACACTCTTTAAGTTCACTTTCCATGTGCATGTGTAACTATTTTAAGTTAAAAAATAAGCAAATGAAAAAGAACATTCAACTAGTGATTGAGATGGAGATCATTGTATTCTGGGCACTGAAATTGAAATGTTAACAAAGAAAGAATGGAAGCTGATCAGATGTAGGAAGCTGTGACTCTTGAGTTTGCAAGTAAATCTGAGATTTCCTTCAATAAATTTGGTTTCCTCCTCTGTCTCCTTGTTTTGTTGAGCTGAAATACAGAATTAGAAGGCACATATTCAAGACTAAATCTGTGAAGCAAACCACCAGCCACTGGCAAAACTTAAATTTATAGCACCCATAAAATGTTTAGTTATGTCCAAGCATAAGGAATAAGCAGTCTAGAGGATAAGAAATTTAATAAAAAGTGCAGATACATACAGCCAGCTGCTAAAGGCTGGAATGGGAATATTCTCAGCAGGGGCTATGTGCCACCATCGAATGCTTAAATCAGTACAGGTGGGGCATTCAAAAGGCTCCTAAGGGGTCAAGTTGCTCAGGGTATTTTGCAAGGTTATATTGTCCGTGAATGAATGATTTTGCTCAGGGGAGTCAGAGGACAGAGTACACTCTTAGTCCCCAAGGAGTCTGATCTGTTGTGACTAGCAAAAACGCCAAGTAGGAAGATGGGTTAGAGATCCGAAATCCAAGCCTGGCTGGAATGCGTTGATCCTTAGAAGTAAGCGTCTCAGTATGATAAATACGAACTCCTCAAGCCCGTTAGGGAATGGAAATTTAAGAACCAGTTAGGTCAAAGATCAGGAAATTTATGACGATTATCTGCGGTTACAGTGTAGAGTGTTTGAGGATGGTTTAAGCCAAAGAGTCCAGTGCCTGTAAATCTTGAGAGTGATATTAATACCTCTGTGAGCATGTGTGTACAACGTTTCTGAAAAGATTAATTGCAAAGGCCAGTTCCCAGGAAAGACAAGCAGGTAATTGGCATTTAATTAATGAAAATAAGTTATATTAAATTAAAGACTTAGAATCCTTGATTATTTATCTTCCTGTAGCCAGTATGACAATCTACTCTTAGATTATTAACTCAGCCCTGTTTTTCAAGAGGCCAAACTAAACCTTCTGTTCAGACTGTATAAATAAGAATATGTTTGCATCTCAACCATGGGAACAAAATAACTTTTCAGAAATCACAGAGGGTTTTTATTTTTTAACGTAAATGATTTCTTTTGAAATTCTTTTGAAATTAAATCCGGCAGAGGATCCAAGGTATCCTCAAGCATACTCCATACCTCCAGAATCCAGAAGAGTTGACATGAACTATTGTGTAGGAGAAAGGTTGCAAGCTTGAGGGTCAATCTGACCTGGGGTTAAGTCCTGGCTCTGCCTCATATGAACTACATAGCTTTGGGTATGTTATTAAAATTCTCCGAGGCTCAGTTCTCTTATCCTCAGAAATGGTAAAATAATACTCACCTGAAATGCATTGTTTTAAAAATTAAACACAGTAAATTTCCATGGTCCACTGTCTGCCACGTAGATAGTGCTCAATAAAAGGTTTTTCTCTTTACTTTCTCCTCCTTTCATAGCGTAAGATGACAGCAGTTAGAAATTATTCCATAACAAAGTTGGAGAGCTCATTCTCTTTGAATTTAACAATTGCTGTAATGACACATTAATCATGAAAATGTGGTTTTGGTAAAGGGATAGATATATACTTCAATGGAATAGAATAGAAAGTTCAAAATAGAACATACAGTATGACCAGTTTTTTTTAAGGTGCAAAGGCAATTCAGTGAAGAGATACAGGTCTTTTCAACAAATAGTGTTAGGACAATTAGACTTGCAAAATAAAGAAATGTGGTAATACAAAAATAAATAAACCTAGACCTAAACCTTATACCTTATAGAAAAATTAACTCAAAATGAATCATTGATCTAATTGTAAAGCCCAAATCTATGAAACTTTCAGAAGAAAACATAGGAGAAAATATTCATAACCTGGAATTAGAGTTCTTAGATATGACTCCAAAAGCACAATCTATAAAAGAAAAGAAAAAGGTAAATTGTACTTTATTAAAATCAAAAACTTTGCTCTATCAAAGGCACTATTTAGAAAATGAAAAGACAAGTTACAGGTTGGGAGAAAATATGTGCAAATCACATTATGTCTTATAAGCTAGAATATATTTTTTAAAAGTCTTAAAATTCAATCACATTAAAAATGGTAAGAGACTTAAATAGACACTTTACCAAAGAGGAGCTAATGGATGGCATATAAGCACAAGAAAATATGTTCAATATCATTAGCCATTACAGAAATGAGATACCACCACTTGCAAATTAAAACCACCATGTGTTAACACTGCATGCCTGTTTAATGGCAAAGGAAGGGAGGGAGGGAGGGAGGGAGGGAGGAAGGAAGAAAGGAAGGGAAAGAGGGAGAAAGGGAAGGAAAGAAAGAAAGGGAAAAAAAAAAAATCTGACAATTCCAAGTGTTGATGAGAATACAGAGCAACTAGAATTCTCATGCATTAAGGCTAGGAATGCAAAATGGTACAGCGACCTGGAAAATGATTTGTTGTTTCTTATGAAACTAAATGTACATTGACCACATGGCCCAGCAATCCCACTCTTGCATATTTACCCTAGAGCTCTGATAACTTAGGTTTACACATTAACCTGTACACAAATGTTTATACCATCTCTTTTCATAATCACCAGAAACTGGAAACAACTCAAATGTCCTCCGATGGGTGAATGCATAAACAAACTGTGGTACATCCATACAGTGGAATACTACTTGGCAATGAAAAAGAACAAACTGTTAATACCCATGACAACATGGATGAATCTCAAGAACATTATGCTGACTAAAAGAAGACAGTTTGAAAATGTTATATTCTGTATGGTTCCATTTATATGATATTTTCAAAAAGACAAACCTATAGTGATCAATGGTTGCCAGGGGTTAGGGTGGGGGGTAATATGTGACTTCACTTGAGCAGCATGGAAAGTTTGGAGGTGGGAAGAGATGATGGAACCATTTTGTATCCTGACTCTGATGGTGGTGATTACACAAATCTATACGTGTCATAAAACAAAGAACCACATTCCACCACCCTCCCAAAAAGTCACATTGGTTATAAATTTTTGAATAGAACAAAATAAAAAGAAAGAAGGAAAATGATTCTAGCAAGAAGTCATTGTGACTTATGATAAGTAAGACATAACACCCTAGAATTCTGGGACTCTTTCTGTAAGTGTAACTTATTCATTTATCGGACAAATATTTATTGAGCATTTCCTACATGTCCACATTATTTTAGGTGCAGAGGATGAAGTATTAAACATAACAAAAACGAAAGGGGGCATGAATCATCATAAATATTAACTATATCGTATGTCAGATACTGTGGTGAAGGAAGTACGAAACTGGGGAAGGTAGTGTTGCCATTTTACGTAGGGTGGTTGTGGAGAACAATTGAACCATAGACACAAAGGAAGAGAAAGCAAGTTATGCAAACACCTTGGGATGAATGTTGCAAGCAAAAGGGGCAATCTTAGGTGGAACTCCTCCAGTACAGTATACAAGACTGGTCAGAATAGAACACTCCAGTTGAAACCAAGTGGGAAATGCCTAGAGAATCCTTTGGAGAACTCTAGGGTTAGGATGAAGAATACAATGTGAAAGCCAATAAGCCAACATATCCCTGTACAGGGCTTACCCGGTTTCAAGCCAAGAAGGAATCTCTCTTAGGTAAGAATCTCTTACTCAAGGCCAAGATGAAACATTTGGCTAAAAATCCCACCAGTTGGAGGCATGCTTTAGGCCTAGATGATAAAGCCTAAGTTACCTAAAGACCACAGAGACTATGTTCAGGGTGAGATGAGGGCAGAAATCAGCAAGGACATGGAGACAAGGAGACTGGCCACTGGTATCTTCCAGTGATGGTATGGGTGCCCAGCAGGTGTAGTGGAGAAGCCAGACTCTAACCCAAATGATTCATAATTCATTTGGAACAGAGGAACAACTGTGACGGGAGGTGATCCCCAGACTGGCTGCAAATTGAAGGTCCCCAAACTCAAGGCATGGATGTTCAGAGAAGGGGTGGTTGAGAAGAACCCTAGGATTGACCGAGGCCAGCAGGAAGGACAGAGGGCTGACCAGAGACAAGTCAATAAAATACTGGGGCAGTCGTAGAATGCAAAATACTGGATAATGTGACTGGAAAGAAATCAGTGGACACGGAAGCCTGTTTGACGCGAGCCCTGAGCGCCGCTGAAAATCTCCCCAGATCCTGCTTCTTCACACCTCCAGGCTCCGTGGCTGCTCCTTGAGTTTGTCCTGAAGATGGACAAAGCTTCAGTGAAGAGCATGAAAACTCACATCAGTTTGTCCATCACTATCCCACTCTCTTCCTGAGCTGCAGCTCAGGAAAATCCAAAGGAACCCGTCCCCTTTAAGAACCAATGGCTTACAGGGACTGGCTTCCTGCCAGTATGGAAAAGTAGAACAGTAGACATTTAAAGCCCCGTTTGAAAACTGTCATTTTTCCAACAGCCTCAGATGGGGTGATTAATCAAGAAGCAATTCCAGAGAGAAGCCATCTTCTTTACCTACTTAAATCTCCCAAGTTAAGTTGTATTTTAAGCCCCGGCTTATTTTTAGACAAGTTTGTTGCTGTTGCCTAACCCTATGTTAAAGCAATTATTGTCTGCGAGGGTCATGCAGAGTTCAGTAGAACTGAAAAACTCACAGCCTTTAGCATTAATGGGGTGGGCAGCTCCTTCAGGGTCTTTTCCTTAAAGGGACAGAGCAGAGAGAATTGTCAACAGGACAAAAACATTTAACATTTGAAAAGAGGGGAGGCTGCTGCTTTTTGTGGGCCTCTGGCAAAGACCCCCAAATCAAACAAACCAAAAAAAAAAAAAAACTGTTAGAGTCAAGTCTCATCTTCTATACGTGCCAGAGCTCAAAAAGTATTGTTGAATTTGTTATTTGGACTCAAGTGGGAAATTAGAAATTCAAAAAGTGGAGGGAAGAGAACTAGTATATTTTGAACACCTACTGTGTGCCAGCTGCTTCACCCTAAGTTGCCTGAATTCTCACCTCTACTCCGCTGTAATTGTATGTGCTGTTATTAAGTGTCCTTTGCCAGAGAGGAAACTGAGGCTCCATGAGGTGAGTAGTTTGCCCAAGATTACACAATACGTAACTGGCAGAGCCAGGATTAGAACCCAGGTTGGTCTGATTATAAGACGTGGACCCTTTGCGTGCTACTCCCCTCGCCCACATTCAAGCATGATAGGGTGTTATATGTCAGGGTAACTGGGGAGGTTGAATTTCTCTTTGTTCCTTTAGATTCTAGAACTATATATGAAGATATTTATCTCAGACACCTCTTTTTAATTTGAAATTCTGTCTCTTTGGAAAATAAGAACTAATACTTAGGACTTCACAAATATCAGATATTGAAGCAAAATGACATTCCTCCTTGAATCCACATACAACAGATATATATACATAATTAAAAATAAAAGATTCAGTGATCATCCCATTTTACAGAGGAGGAAGCTGAAGCCTAGAGAGTTTATGTCTCTTGTTTATGTATCACAGCTAGTGTGTGGTAGAGCCAGATAGCAAGCCAAGCATTTTGATTTGAGAGCCTACTCTTCTCTGCTGTTTCATTCAGGTACCATGCTTCCTCCCCTGACTGATAAAGCTAAGCACCTATCCCGCATTTCCTCGAGGAACCTAAGGGCTGATTTGTAGCCTCTTTGCAGGGTGTACGAGCAATGCAAGAGAAAGGATGGAATGACCATATGAGAAGGTTCTAGACATTCTCCTCTCCCTAGCTTCTGGGACCTGTGGTCCTTCTGTGCCATGCCTGTGGTATGTTGTTTAATGGTTGTGAATTCCTTCCATTCCAGTGTCCAGGCCCCTTTGCCCTATAATTTTGCACCCTTTGCTGTCCAGGAGGAGAGTCTATTCCTCCGCCCCTTGAATCTGGACCGGGGTTGTGACTTACTGTGACCAATCCACTTCCACCATCTTTGAATGCTGCCCACAGGTCACCATACAAAGAAGCTGATCTAGCCTACTAGAAGAAGAGAAGCCAAATGAGAGAGAATTGAGGTGTCCCAGCCAACAGCCACTGCCACCAGCACCCAGTGCCACACCTGCCAGATGGCCTACCATCTCTATCTTTGAGCCCAGCTGACCCTTCAGCCAAATGCAGCTGCTTGAGTGAACCCAGGCAAAAACCTTGGAGCTAATTCAAGGAATTGTGAAAAATAACAAATCATTGTTTTAAGCCACATTTTGGGGTGTGTGTCACATAGCAAAGGCTAACTGACGCAGAGTTCCTTGGAAGTTCAGAGCAATGGAGGGGTCCTTGGTCGACACACTTCTCTGGAACACTCCAAAAGGTGCCGCTCTTCAATCAGGGAAAACGATGCCTCCAGAATCTTGCCTTCATTACCGTAAACTCCTCCAGGGAACAAAGGATGGTTTCAGGTTTCAGGGTTTCAGGGTTTATCCTTTGGATGACATAGATAGGGCACCCAGACTATTAGACAGACAGTGTTTAAGATCTGCAAAACATATTGTTCCGATATTTTTTTTAAAGCAGAAAATCAAAACTAATAAATATTTTGTTGAATGTCTGCAAATGTAGTAACATGCCAACTACTTACCTACACTTCGACACTTTCTGTGATATATTCAACACTTACAAAATATATTTAATGTGAGCCATTGTACTTACATCAATGATACACGATATTTCCCTAAAAGGTAGATGATCTGGGGACATGAAGATTTTTAGTGGCTTGGGCATTTTGTGCGCTGATGGACCTGGGAGCTCGGTGCATTTGGCCACTAAGGTTGACTCCAATGCCCTAAACTCTCACTGTGTTACACTATCTTATCCTTGGGAAGAAAATTAGTTGCGAAGTTCCTAAAACTCAGAGCACCCTATCTACCCAAGTCAATTACCAAAAAAGTCCACATCACCTGCCTTGGCCTCCCAGAGGCTCCTTGAGGCAGATCAAGGTGACCAGAGTCAGCAGAGAGTCACAGAAAATCAATATGGTGTTTTCTAGAGAAAGGGAGCATTGTGGGGCAAAGTTTATCATGGGATACTTCAATGAAGCCATGAAGGATTCCTGAATTGTTCATTAGCAAATTGGGAATAATTTAAAGCCTAAATCCCACCTGAGGAAAGGAAGCAGGGATTTCCTGAATTTCTGTGCATCAGAATCATAACCATAGCCACACGTCTTTATAAAAACATAGAAGCAAAAGCTGGTGGATCGGCTTCACAGGGAGACCAAAGGAACTCTTACTGCCACATTAACCCACAGAGAAGAGGCAGTCCCCAGGCTGCCATCTTCAAAGAAGAGAATTAGCCATTTCCATCTGAGTGGAGCTCTCAGTTTGGTTCAGCAGGTGACCACACAATTTTTGTTCTTGTATTTTGTCTCTAGTATTTGGGAATATCCGACCTTAACGAAGGTTCCCTCAATCCAGTTCTATGTAGCCCAAAGACTATGCTGCAAGAAGGGGTCAGTCTGATTAGAGGCCATTAGGATCATTAACTAAACTCATGAATCACTCCTATAAAGCAACTGCTTGGTAGAGAGACCCCGTTAAAAGCCAGGATTGCTCTTAATTTAATCTAGTGCAGGCAGTCCCCTGAAGAGATGCCAAGAGGTTGTTTACGGGGATGGCGAAGTAATCAATACACCATCAAAGTGGGAGCCAAATAATTTAGGTCATGTTCATCTGAGGGAGGGCAGACCTTCCAGAAAGGGCATCTGTGCATCTATAACCATAATTGAGGGAGAGTGGGGGGTTGGGGGTGGGAGGGTGAAGGAATAATAAAGAGAATTTGAACATTTTGTCCTAATCAGAACAATAAGGAAAAGTTGACAGGTTTCTTTAAAGATGTTTCCGGCCAGATCCAGTATTCATCAGAGGTCCCTTAAACGCCTGTTTTATTTTTCCCATCCGTAGTTGTACATTCTGGAGCAGGTGTTGAGTTCCTGCATTATAACTTCCAAGCGTCTCATCCATAGCTTCCTAGCTCCTGGATGGCAACTGACCCATTGCTATTCCAGCCCAAAATGTTCGTCTGCATTCAGGGAACTGAATCTGCTGCAAATGCCTTTGGGGAGAAACACATCCCATGTTCTAGATCATGTTTGGACAATGAATAAGAGGAGTAAGACAGACCTGAGCATGAACTGGTGGTTTATTCGTGCATTCGACAACTGTCTTTCTAACATGGGCGAGTGGATTTGTTTCTACCCTTTCAAAAAGGTCATATTCACACATGCTAACAATTTCAGTTTTACAAAGGGGTTTAAAGTGTAAAGTAAGTCTCCCTTCTACCTATTTTAACCCCTTTCCACATATACTTTCCAGAGGCAACCATTATCATCAGCATTATTTTATTTAACGTAAGATAACATTCTTAACACTCTTTGACACTTTGCATTATTTTCACGTAACAATGTGCTCTGAACCTCATGCCTTGTGAGTATGTGTAGAGCTGCTTCGTTACTTTCAATGGCCATATAGGTTTCATTCTATTTGCCTATAGGTGGCTTCTTGGTTTTTCTTTTCTTTTCTTTTCTTTTCTTGTCTCTTTCTTTCTTTCTTTCTTTCTTTCTTTCTTTCTTTCTTTCTTTTTCTTTTCTTTCTCTTCTTCTTCTTCTTCTTCTTCTTCTTCTTCTTCTTCTTCTTCTTCTTCTTCTTCTTCTTCTTCTGTAAATCTTTTGAGCATCTCCAAGATTCTGAGGACAAGATGAATCAGATACGATATTTGCCCATAAGGACGCAGAAGAGACAGGAGTAGAAGAAATTAATTGATTGTTTGACTAATTGTTGTGCAGGCTACAGTGCTGACGTGAATCGAGAACTAGAGAGACACCTAGGAAAAGACACACAAATCTCCCTGGTCGAGATACAGACAGCATCGTGATCAGGGACTGGGAAACTCACCCAGGCGACATGTAGGGGAAGAGGCAGAAGAGGACTCTGCCAGAAGAGGAAACAGCCTGTGTCAAGGTGGGCCTCAGGGGCAGCTGGAAGAAGGAATTGCAGGAGGAAGGGAGAGACGAATCAATCCACTGACCACGGAGGTCTGCAGACAGAGCTGATCTTTTCTCTAAGCATCAGCATCCCCAACAAACAAATGCTCTGTCCTGCTCCTTCTTTCCCAAGTCCCCCAAACAGCTTAACACACAAGTCTCAGAGAGACCATTCTCAGGCCTAAGCCAGACCTCCTGGGCACAGAGTATTTGGAGCCCTTCATGAGAGCGCGACCGGCCCCCTTGACCGTCCCCCTTCCCTCCCTCCGGGAGCCCAGGCCGGAGCTGTGCACCTGCCCCTGAATTGTGTGCAAGGCAGTTGCATGCAGCCCTGGAGCTGAGTGACACAGCAGGTGCCTCCAGCCTGCAGACAATTCCATATTTCAATGGAGCGTCGCCACCAAAGCTTATTATCTAGGGCAATAAAGTTTGGGATTAGGGGGATTCGGAATGATTGTGTGATTCTCCACAAAGCTTATCTTCTAATAGACCAGCTGCTTTATTAGGCTGCCCCCACCCGTACCAGGCCTTTTCCTAAAGCATCCCGAGTCCCAGGCAGCCGAAGGGGGCCTTGAAGACGGCAGTGGCAGACAGCTGGGGGTATCATATCACCCTCGGTCTCCATCTGCGAGTGTTAAATTACGGGCGGCTTCCAGCTGGGCACACCCCAGGTCCCACCTTCCTCCCACAAAGCCCTCCCCTGCGTCACTGTCGCGCATCTGCGGAGGACACGAGTTGGCCGCCCCTCCCCCACTGGTCCCCACCTCTGAACTCTGAAGGGGCCAGGTCTGGGTATTTGCTTGGAGTGAGGGCTGGCACTATCACAGAGTGGAGTGCCGTGGAGTGGGGAGGCTGTACAGGGTGTGGGGGGGGCACCGTGGAAATTTCTTTTGCAGATGGGGCTCTGCTAGAAGTGTTTACTATAACAAAAAAGGGGATAGGATTGCGGAGGCAGAATCTCAAAGAAGCTGGCATGCTTACCACACTCCTGGGTATTTCCCCCAAACAGGAAATTAATTAACCCTTCGTTGTTATGGGGGTCATTCCCACACCCTTCCCATCCCACTGCTCAGTTTCTCTTCTGGCTGGCCCAGAGCATGAGGACAGGGTCTCTACAGCCCCACGTGGTCAGCAGCATGTCCTATCTCTCCCTGAGAGCCTCTTTTGTCCCCAGTCCCTCACAGCATATCTGCTCAGAGCAGGAGTTTATTAGTAAGCATTGCTACACATGCTGAGAGGAATATGGGAGCCCGCAGATATGTTTGAGACATAATAAATGTGTAGCCTTGTTTTCCTATTCTGCAAAACATGGATTCTATCACTTACTTTGCAGGGCTGTGGCAAGGATTAGAAATAAATATGAGGCAAGTGTTGAGTCCAACATTTGGCATGAGCTCAATACATGTTGATAATAATAATAATAACAATAATAATTATTGCTTTTGGGGTCATTATGTATGACCTGTAAACACATTTATTAATATGGACTCTGTAATGATCCTACTGGTATGAGTGTGGGCAAGAATTATTGACTATAAATCTACCACAGTCAGAAGGGCTTGACTATTGTGAATGAACTTGAAAGCAGAGCCACGTCTGGAGCAGCGATGAGAGGTGCCCGTGTTCATCTAATCTGTGAGCTCTTTATTCATTTACTCGACATCCAAATCCTGAGGCCCCACATGTGCCAGGCACTGTTCTAGGCTTTAGAAAAACAGCAGTAAATGAGAGTCTAAAAGTCCTTGCTCTATCGAACTCATATTCTTTTAGCGGGGAAAGAAAATAAAATGTAAATTTAAAAGATAACTTCAAATTGTGATAAGCCGTATGAAGAAAATAACTGCATGATGGGATAGAAGTTGATAGGCAGGGTAGAGTGGGTGACGTTAAGGAGGGTAGCCAAAGAAAAAATCTGACGGGAAAACATTTGCGTGAAGACCTAAGCAATGAGAATGCGGCAGACATGTAAAGATCTGGAAGAAAAGTGCTCAGGCAGAGGGAACAGCATATGCAGAGCTTCCAGGAAGAGAAAGGCAGAAAAAGAGGCCAGTGTGGCCAGAGCACAGCCAGTGAGCAGAGGGGAAGGGGCTTGGGCAGGTGCCCAATCTCCAGAGTCCTTGCAGGCTCTGGTGAGAGTTAGGATTGTATTCTTCTTTTTTTTTCATAGCCTTATCGAGGTGTAATTGACAAACTGTAAGATATTTAAAGTATATATTGTAGAGATTTAATACACATTTGCATCGTGAAAGGATTCCTCCCAACTAGCTAATTAACAGGTCCATCATACACGCATGCACACACGCATGCGCACACACACACACAACACAGAGAGAGAGGTGAGAACATACAAGTTCTACTCTCTTGGCAAACTAACTTCAGTTTAGGATTTCATTGTAATGGCCCTATGAAGATAGTAGAAGGTTTAAGTGATCAAAGGACATGATTTGATTTTTACGTTGGGAAGTTTCTTCTAGAGACTTTATTCAGTAACAGTGTACTTGCATGAAGAGCCTTCATAACATCAGTCAACACAAATGTCACCACCTATCATGCAAATTCAGAAAGCCAGGACAGTAGAAGGCCTGAGCCACAAGTGACCTGGTTCTGGAAACTGATCTAAACAAGAAGCCCAAGAAAAGCTTGTGCTGAAGACAAGTTCACAAGAAGTAAAACTGCGTTAACCTTGCATTCTCTGTGTTGACATTCCTTGCTGCTTTTGCTCCACCCAAACTAATACCTAGAGCAACTGTAGAAGCTTAAGATTTGAGAATAGCAAGAGATTATACCTGATTATCTTTTGAATTGGCTCCCATGTCTATGCCTGTTTTCTCTAAGTCCCCATCCCTTACATGCACATTGCAAAACTTTGCCTCACCTCTTTGCTCTTACATGACTTGACGTTAACAGATTCACGTAAGACAGCTGCTTGATAGGAAAGAAGATAAGTGACCCTCATCCCCTATTTTGGAAAACTACTGGGAGTATGACACAGAGATGCATATAAGCGTTACTTGTATACCTTGTCATTCTGTTACAAATTCTGGTGAGTCTGTGGTCTGGTAGGAAACCTATGGAGGGAGTGGTTAAGAAAGATGAAGTTTGGTTCTGGCTCAGCTTCTAATTAGCAATAAAAACTTAGGCAAGATATTTATTTTTTCAGGTTTCAGTTTCATTTCTACTGTATGGGCATAGAATAATACCTCTTTGAAAACAACCTAGTCCCCTCAACATGATTGAGAATCAAATACAATTAAAAAGCAAAACAAAACAAAACAAAACTCGGGGCGCCCGGGTGGCTCAGTTGGTTAAGCGACTGCCTCGGCTCAGGTCATGATCCCAGAGTCCCAGGACTGAGTCCCGCATCAGGCTCCCTGATGATTCTTCCTCTTGTTCCTCTGACCCTCTGTCCTCTCATGTTCTCTCGCTCTCTCTCACTCTCTCTCCCTCTCAAATAAATAAATAAAATCTTAAAAAAAAACTCTTCCATAAACGCCAGCTAGATATTATCCAATCTGCATACAGAATCTCTTAATACAAATAGGAGACCCCTTATTTCTATGCCCGCTTTCTCATACTTTACACACATTGCTAACAGTTATTGATTCCTAAATTTGCCATATAATATTACAGAGCAGAAGCAGATACAAAATAAGGATTCCTCTGTACTGATATCAAGGAAATATGATTACATGATCTTGTGCCTTGGCACTATACCTTTGTTTTTTGTAATCATGATGAAATCTAGCATATATTGGGTACTCAATATAGATATTTGCTGAAATAAAATTAACATTATCAATTGTCACTGATTTTTTTTTTTTTTAAGTCAGAAAACTCAGAGCCACGCAAAAGCAAATGAATGTCTAAGTCACTTAGGGTAGATACAAAAAGCCTGATATATCTTGAGCTCTAAAATCATGGTGGTATGATATACAACAAAGTAATTAGCAATGATACAACAATGATCTTGCACCACTCCAAAATAGCTAGATTATGGGCAACACACTTCATTTTAAAAGGCAAGAAAGCCTTTTATATATCTCAGCAATAAATTCATTTAGATTTTTTAAAATCCAAACTCACTTATCCAGAAGAGAGAACTATTTCAAATAAATTATTTATTATTTACTTGTACACAAATATTTATTGACCACTTACTGTATACCAGTGGAAAACGGTCCTGACACAGAGAAATGGGGTCCCCTGTCTTCATGAAGTTTGCATTGCATCGAGAGAGTGAGAATATAAGCAAGTAAACATAGAGAAATATATATAAGAAAGTTAGCTCAGAAATCTTAGTGGCCAAGGGTCTACTCTAATAAAATCTCATAGGTCCATTTGAAGAGCAATTAAGAAATTAAATGTGAATGTGCTATAAAAGTTAAATACACCCTAAAAATGTAACAGTCAGTTATTAATGCCCATCTTATTACTGTGTGCTCAGATTTGAAATAAAGTAAGTGAAAAAAAATCAAATTCCAGTGGTATATATATAGTGTGATTCTACTTTTGATTGTTCATTGAAAAGAAATCCTATTTAAGGACTTTCACGTTTTAAAAACACTTCTATAATGTTTGGTTTTATTTTACAAGGGACTTGTATGGCTGTTGTAATTTAAGGGTCTTTAATGCAAAAATAGTCAATGGGATGCTCCTGGGCCTCTATAAATAGGCATGTGTGCATTCAAAAGAATCAGAATGTGTGTTAGATGGTCGCCATTAAACATGAAAAGTCTCTGCTGTATCTAGCTTGGGTAATGAGGTAGAGAGAAAAATTCATCAAGATGAACTTGGAGATAATTCCTTTAGCACGGAAGGCAGAAACATTAATTGATGGATGTGATGCCCACGCAGGACAACACATTTAGCTCCTGCACATGACAGCTTCAGTTGGCCAATGTAAAAATGAAATGAAATGAAATGAAATGAAATGAAATGAAATGAAAGCCTCTGGAGTTCAGGATGACGGGGGAGAAGAAGAGGGGTGACCTTTGTGGGCACCAAATACCTACTTTTCACTGATACAAAGATCTTGGTCACGATCTTTGGGGCAAAAATCAGGACAGGACCTTTCTTTCTTTTTTCTTCCTTTCTTTTTCTTTTCTTTCATTGTATCTTATATTTATTTATTTTTCACTAAACAACTTTACTCAAGATGAAGTATAGAAAGGAAGAAAAATGTTTTGCTTTTCAAGAGAAACTATTGCCATCGGAAGATGCTACACAAATTTATGCTGGCGTTTTTCCTAGGTGGGTAGTTTGAGAAACATGGTCACGATTTTGAAGAGCACAGTCAAGGTGAACCAACAGTACATTACACTGAACTCACCCTGAGCCTCACATTCCTGCAGAAGAAAACAAATCTTCCTGATCCTGACAAATCCAAATTGAAGACTGCCTGTGTAGACAAATCCTGGCTTATCAATCAGGCTGCTCCAAGGAAGCTAATCCCCGGTGCCAGATCCCCTGCGCCCCAGCCTGCCTGGGATTCACTGCTCACTCTTTTACTTCACATTTCTCTTCTTGAAGGAGTACACAGGTTATTCAAATGCTGTGGCCATTTTAGACAAACAGGCAACCCAAACAATCAGAAAGAAAACAGGTGAAGGCGAGAAGGATGCCTGGAGTGTTTCTTAGCAAGATTCAAGATCCTTCCACTCCCCACAGACAATTTGCATTTACCTGAAACATCAAAGTGATCCTAAGGGAAAGAGAGGGAGGCAGAGCCTGGCAGGTAGGCAGAGCTGGGTTCAACTTCGGATATGGTTATTAGCTGTGTATCCTCGGCCATTTTACCTGATCTCCGGCAGCCTCAGTGTTCTCTTCTGTGCACTGGACGTTATGATATCTGCCTCAGGGGATGACGTGAGGATGACATGAGAAAACATAAGTCAAGTGTTTGGCATAACCTGTCACAGAGTAAGCACTCCATGCTTGGAAGTTTTATTACTGAGACAAAAGTAGGTAAATTCTGAGTTGAGGCTTTAAGGGATTTGGTGTAATTGGCCAAGGAAAATCCTTGAATATGGAACTCCTCCAGAATGGCATGGGAAGGAATGGAAAAATGGGTAGTTTCATCTGTGCTGCTAAATCGCAGTTCCACAAGTGTATTGAAAGCTTGGGGTGAATTGTGTAATTTCTCAGAGTTCTAATATCCTTGTCTTTCAATAGGTAACATTTATGTCCTAATCCTAATGAACTCGCAGATCATGCAGGCCTACCTCCGTAATGTCACATACAATAAGCACTGATTTCAACAGCCCAGGGTAGATGAAAGGATATCCCGGTTTTCACTGGCTTCCCTCAAAGGATGTGATAGAGGATTTAAATACTTGGTTCACAGCAGTATTTATTCATTCCTTATTCTCTCCCACCCACTTAGTTTACTCCTGCAGCTGCTCTAAGCCTCTCTCCTGGAATGCTCCTGAAAAACTAAACCCCCACCCCCAGCAGCAGCAGCAAGGCATTCTTCTGCCCTTCTGTTAGGATTTTAATGATGAGTTCCATACTTAGTCCCTTTACCAGCAAGAAAGAATCCTTCCTCTTTGGGAGGGAAGAACTGGGGGAAAATTGAGACAGAGATCACAGGTATCTTTCTGTTAAGCTAGAAGTCATGAATGTTAAAATGTGCATTCGCTTCCATCTGTCTCATAAGGTTCTTGTGACAATTAAATGATATAATGTACATAAAATCTAAGCAAATATAAGCGAACATAGCAAGTGCTCAATAAATTGTTATTATTGTTATCACTGTTACTTTGGGCCTGAGGATGGTTCATGCTCAGCAAATAGTACATCTTAGTATAAGAAACATGCTGCAAAGTTAGAATGCATACCCCAGAGTTCAACCTTGTTCACAGGTACAGAGCTAACGACTCTTCTATTTGATGCCTTGCCCGTTTAGACCTAATATATCTACTTGCCCCTCCTTCGCTGACTTCCTTACAAATGACCTTTTGCCTTCCTAGGGAACCTATCGGATATTTAATTTCCCTGGTTCCCCCTGTCAGCATGATCTGATTGTGACTGTCACCCTGGAATTCCACATTTTATATTATATCAGCATATGTTCAGCAAAGATCTCTAACCATGAGTAGTCATTGGATTTTCCTGTCATAAGAATAAGGAATATTTTCTATCAGATCTTCTGGGTATACACGCATGGAGCCAGACTTATATTTTCTACTTTAAGCAAAATGAGTGAGTAGCACAGAAAGGTCCAGGCTACTGCATGCTGTCTTAAATGGCCTGCCCAAACAATGACCTATCCACATGCAAACAAACTTTAGAATTAACCAGTAGAATGTTTACTTATCTGCTATGTTTTCCTTCGAGCATTTTCTGGTAATATTGTTAGGAATTGGTCACGTAGTAACAGATAGAGTTGATTAGGGATCCTCCCTCTCCATGCCCGCACACGCACTTTTAAAAATCAAGCTCTAGTTTTGCAGGGCTTTATTAATATTGTCCAGTTCTGACAGCCCCAGTTCCACTGCAGGACCTGTTAGGAGGTGAAATGGACTTAGTAATGCCTTTGACTTTCATTACTCAGCCAGATTGTGGAGTCTATCAATTATCCTAGCATTGACAGTCAGGTGAATTAATTGGCGCGTTTGACAAGGACAGCTACTACCCTATGTTGTTCTGACAGCTGGTTTTGATATCAGGAGTTTGTCAAACTCCCCTTTGCGGGAGCGGTGGGAGGGATGGTTGAGTGAATCAGGAGAGGACGTTTCAGAATTTTCTCCCCACTCTCGGCAGCTGCAGATTGTCCTCCTCCTAAATAGAATCGCTGACATCCTTAACCTGAGCATCCCGACACATGTCACACTTTCACAGAACGACGATCTACACTGAATGGGGCTGACAAAATGAGAAAAAGACCCAGAAAAGTTGACGAAGTTATTAGCCCTGAACTGGAAGCCCTTGGGTAATGATTTCGCATGCCCTCGGAGACCAGTGACACTCCCTGGGCTCTGATCTCCTGGGTCTGTCTATTCATTGGGCAGGAGTGGAGTTTCATCCCGATCTGCGGATAAGGTGGCTTTGGCTGCAGGTCAGACCTGCGGCAAGTTCTACGCACCTCGATTTGAGGTGCTCCAGATGGAAAGATGTAAATAATAAATGACTCTTAAGGTCTTTTTCAACTACAAGATTCTGTGATTCTAAAGCTTATTGTAGCTTCTCCAACAACTTTTTGGAATTCTTCTCACCAACTAACTTGGGCTAGTGGGGGAAAAAAAAAAAAAGAACAGGCTCACCTTCTGACTCTGGGTGACAATGAAAAAATCACACCTTTCTCTGGACTCTTGCAAGCTGCATGCAAGATGGGAAAAGTGGCCGTCCTGCAGTCTTCAAATACAATTTTCCAAGATAAGGCAGCTAGTAAGATTGAGGTAGAAATTTGAACTCTTTGGAAGATAAGCACAGTTAACCCAAGCCATTACTTGTACATTCCTCCTGGGTTTGTGCTGGGCGAAAAAGAAGAACCAAAGTGCTGATTTCATTGGGACACTCTTAGGCCAGGTGTTAATCACGCTATGCTACGGGCATTTGGTATAACTAGTCTCAGACATTAATGCTGACCATGTGAGTTAACAACTCAGTAGGTCTGCAATTGTCCAGGTTGAGCAAGAAGTGCTGAGCAGTAAATGTAATCCACAATCCATAAAATTAAGCCTGGTGGAGAAATGCAGTTCAAGGACATTTAAAACAGTTAAGCAAGAGGAAAAGCAAAACTGATGTTCAGTTACATTTTCTGGGTGGCATGTTGGGCTCATGGTGTGGAAGTGACCCTTTGAAAAGGTTAATGGCAAAGCAACTGCCTCCACCATTAGTGAGAAGCTGGGCCTTTCCCTTAGGACATTATTAGGTCTTTGGGGAACTTGTAGAAGGTGTTTCTAGAAACTGTCTGCTGTGGATTCCTTCTCGACTGCTGAATATGCCATGCCATTAATCTCACCTCTGAGCCTTCCGTTCCTCTTCATAAAAAGGTTGTTGGTTTCCTTGTTTTCTGCTCTCATTACTCCCACCTGTTTCACCCCCCACTTCCCAAAGATTCTACTACGAGAGCATTGTTGGGGGCACAAGAAGGGATCCGAGGGCACAGCAGACAGGAGGAAGCACATACTCTCAGCAGCAAAGTCTACCTGCAAACCCATTATGCCCAAACAGCCTTCCAAGCTTGGGCCCATATGATGATGGCTATGCCAGATGATTGAGCAGCTTTTACTTAAATAGTTCTGCTGTCATGAAACTCACTACTCCTCATGTGTCCCTCTTCAGCTTTATAAGGCTCTGAATAACAAAATATTTGTTTTAAATTGAACTGAAATCTATTGTCCCTTAACTCCAACCACGAATTAAAGCTCTAGCTTTCTGGTACCATATGAAATGAACCATCTTTGTGTATCAACACTTTGAAAATAGCTAACCCAAGCCTCATGAGCAGGGATGAACCCAAGTTCCGTGAGACCTGAAGCTTATGCAATTTGAAAAGTTCTCTTTAAGAAAAATGACATAAGATTACTGATAAAAAAAGTTAGGTACAAAAATAAATATTTATATTGAATAAGAAAATAAATTGCAACAAATTATACATTTTAAAAAACTTACAATAACTCGAACATTGCAACATCCAGAAAAAGAACACTATAATTTTATTAATAAATTGCCCAAAAAACCTCTGTGATATTGTGGTTTATAATAAGAAATGCGTATTTGATATTTATCCCCATTTCTGGCACAGAGGGCCTATAACCCTTGGAATTCCCTAAGTGATGAGAATCGTAAAGGTGTCTTGTTATATTATGAGGCAATTTTGGGAATGCATCTAAGAATGGGACCTGGTTGCCAGGAGAACCTATCTTGGAGAACTTACAGGATTGGAACTTTCAGTCCTATCCGCCTGACCTCCAGGGAGGGGAGAAGGGCTGGAAGTTGAATTAATTGCCAATGGCCAATGATTTCATCAGTCATGTGTATGATGAAATGAAGCCTCCACAAAAACCCAAAAGAATGGGGCTCAAAGAGCTTCCAGGTTGGTGGAAATTTGTGGAAAGTGGAGTCTCCAGAAGGCCTGGAAGCCCCATGTCCCTTCCCCATACCTTGCCCAAGGCATCTCCTCCATCTGGCTGTCCCCAAGTACATCCTTTCCTAATAAGCCAGTAATCTAGTAAATGGAATCTTTCTCTGAGTTCTGTCAGCCACTGTAGCAAATTAGTCAAACCCAAGGATGGGGTCATGGGAGCCTCTGGTCTATAAGCTGGACTTGTGACTGGTGTCTGAAGTGTGAGGGTGGGGGATAAGGTTGGTTTGGGCAGGGAGGGTAGTCTTGTGGGACTAAACCTCTTACCTGTGGGATCGACCACTACTGAGTTGAGCTGTGAGACAACCAGCTGGTCTCTGAGAATTGCTTGGTGGTGAAGGGAGGAAAAAAAAAAAAAACCCTGTCACCCATTGAAATTGAGTGCTCAGAACCTTTCCCTCTCTAATACTTTTTCATTCCTTATATGTTTGGATCAATATTCTGAATAACTCTTTATTCGACCATGATTTTGTAATATTATTTTCTAAGGAAAAGAAGAGGAAAATAATTCAATCTTTCCTCTAATATCAAAATTCGTTTTTTTGATAGATTAGAAAAGTGTTTTTTTCAACTATGCCAGTTGTGATGGGTAATATCAATTAATTTTTAATATTGTCAAATTTGGGAAAGCCTCCATAAGTTTCTTTTATATATGAGCTCTAGAATTTAGAAGAATTTTCCACAGACCAACTTCCGGCTCTCAACATTTCATACCTTGCTTCTCCACGTTACCTATAAACATCTGACACTTTGGTAGTGCCATACCACCCTGTGGCCTTGTATCTTCATGACATGATCAGTGACGGGTTAGCCGGCATGATCAGTGATAAGAATATTCTTGGAAGTCATTTTTATCTCAGTACAGCTAGCCATACTTATCTGTGTATAGAAGTGAGTCATCATACTATATATATACAAAAATACAATCATTATGTTGTACACTTGAAACTAGTATGTAATTCAATATATCTCAATAATAGATTGATAGATAGATTGATAGATAGATAGATGAAAAGAAACACAATGACCAAGATTAGAAAAGGAAAGTGTTTGTGAACTACAAACATATATCCCACTCTACCCAAACTAAATGTATTTCCATCCCAAGTTCTTAGCTGGAACTGAAAATACCCATTGTCACTCCAACACCCTCTTGACACCAAGGGATGTGGGTGGGAGGAGAGGCCCAAAAGGAAAGAGACAGTGGCTTTACCGATTGTAGTTACAATATCTTACTTTTGCGAATGTTATTAAAGCTTATGACCATGTGAACATATTGATGCTCCTTCCCAAATGAGGGTCCCTGAATCTTAAGCTTCTTCGGCTTCACAGAAATCTGCCTCTGCCTGTGAGTCCTCAAAGGGAAATAATTCCCCTTGGGGCAAAGGGACAGCAGTTCCCTTAGCACAGGTCCCAGCAGACCAGTAGCAGCCGACAGGATCAGGAAGTGGGCCACTCGTCTACCCTGTGGTGGCTGTGGCTTTTGGATGTGGCACCAAGCATGATGCGTTTACTGGCAACCTGACTGATCCTCCCTTTTTTGGCCTGTGGTATTTTTTTCCAGTAAAAGTCTGGGTACCCCCAAGCGTCAGCAATGGAAAAGTAAACTGGCAGTAAATTGTGTCTTATAAAGCCAGGATCAACCTCAGATACAGGAATCAGCTTTACTTAGGAGGGAAAAACATGGTGATCCTGCCACATGAAGTTTTCATTGAACATATTGACCATTTAGCTTCTCATTTCTTGGCTATGGCGTGAAAAAGAAAGGTGATCATCTTGCAACTAGGCTGTGCATTTGGATGAATAAATGATGCTGCCCCTTTCCTTCTGCACTTCATATATACTAGACCATGTTGTTTGTTTAAGTGGGTATATTGTATTTTTCGAACTATAAGTTTTTCAAGAACAGGATTGTGTCATGCACTTAAAATTATTTTGTATGCTCAGTATTTTTAGTATACATTATGTACAACAGATACCAAACGATATCAATGAAAGCCTTTTATAAATATTTAGATGACTCTCTAGAGTTTAACAATTGAAATGAAAATTAATTTGCATCTTTTTTCTCCTCTATACTTCTTCCTCAATCTTTTTGCTTTCCCTATCCTTCTTCCTTAATTCATCTTTCTATTCTTTGTCCTCTTATTTTTGCTAAATTTGGGCCTTTGGAACCAGAAAGAAACAGTTTGAATCCTGGCTTTGCCACTTACTAGCTGTGTGATTTTGGGCAACAGACTCAGCCACTCTGGTCTCCGATTCCTGCATATGTAAAAAGGGGCCTAATAAGAGATCTCAAAATCATTGTGGGGAGTTGATGAAATAATACATTGAGTCTCAACCCTCTTAGAACAAATGTTGTAATTTTATTACAAATATTTTGCAATGCCTCCTTACTATCCTGAAACAAAATTCGTAAATAACATACCCTATATACACACACATTAAAAATCCAAAATGCCCATATGTGAAATAAAGAAGATATAAAAGCAAAGTAATTTATAATAAAAAATTTATAAATACTCAGGCACAACTACACTAGCTACACTAGACAATATAATGAAGTGGTCTAGTGTTAACACCTACATTTTTCACCATATACGTGACAGGTACAAATGTAGACTAATGCAAATGTGTTGTATTAACAACTCAAGCATCACAGAGCACAAAATAAAGTGCAGTCTTCCCTAGGTTTACATAATAGTTGCATTTCTGGAAAGTTATATAAAAACTATGCCAAACATACTCTGTAAATAAACTAAAGTCAGGTTCTAGGCTCAGATAATTATAAAGAGGTTTGGACTAGTGAGCCCCTTGAAAGCCACGTGGGATAAAGGACAATTCTTCCTTCTGCAGAACTGTTCCGTGCACTGCAGGATGTCAAGCACAAGGCATCTTTGGTCCCTACCTTTGATGTTTTTTCCAGCACCAACAACCAATTCTCCCAACACCAACTGGGTACCCAACAATTCCGTTCAATTCTGATGCTATCTAGAGTTAGTGCAGATCCCAAGGTTAAGGACTCAGTCCCAAAAGACTCCCCCACTTCAGGCGCCAGTTGCAACTGGAGTGCCCAGGCCTCCCACCCTTGGGGAGTCACCACCATCTCCCCACTCCAGGTTCAATAATTTGCTAGAATGACTCACAGAACTCGGGAAAGTACTATCCTTACCATTACAGATTTGTAATGTAAATGTAATAAAGGATACAATTTAGAAATAGAAGAGATGCATATGGCAAGATCTGGGGTGAAGGGAGGTGCAGAGCTTCCTGACCTTTCCATGCCACTCTGCCACTCTTCTGGGATGGAGATATGTTCACCCATTTGGAAGCTCTCCAAAACCCAGGTTTAGGGTTTTCTTGCGGAGGTTTTATTATGTGAACATGATTAATGTAATCATTGGCCTTTGGTGATTGACCTCAATCTCCAGCCCTTCCCTCCTCCCCAGAGGCAGGGGTGGGGGTGGGCAGTGTGTAAAGTTCCAACCATTTAATCATGGCTGGTCTTTCTGGTGATCACCTCTCATCCTGAAGGTATCTAGGTCCCCCATGACCTACCCCATCGCCCCATCTCATTCTCCACTCCTTGCTTAACAGCCATCTCATTAGAAGACAAAAGATACTCTTATCGCTCAGGAGATTCCAAGCATTTTAGGGACTCTGTGCCAGAAAACTTGGACAAGTATTTATTTTTTTATTATACCACACCACTCCATAAATGTCAGTAATACTCTTAAATTATTATAGCAACAAAAAATGGCTCCACAAATTTTCCAAATGCCACTTGAGGGTGGTATCCTCTTGACTAAGGACCATTGAAATAATATATCTCTAAGTAACTAATGTAGCACCCAGATTGTAGTAGATGTGCAATCAAAGTTAGCTGCCTTTTATTTGTCACTTCTACCCTTTTTTCCCTCTATCAGTTGAGGAATAGCAAATGGGTGGTGGGAGGACTATGTTCAAATCACCCCCTTGGGAATAAGGCAATGAGAAAAACAAACATCAGTTAAGTAGAAGAAAATCCATTCCCATCCATGGGGCCCTTAGACAATTTTTTTTCTTTTTTTAACCTTTTTTCTTTTCTTTTTTTTCTCCTGTAAGACATCTGTACTCTATAAGGACACACATCCACCTAATTAACTTAGTGGTAGATGGGAACTTCATCATGTTCAAATAATTTAGAAGCAGCTGCCAAAGGATTAGAGGAGTAGTCTTGGTTGTGTTTGCTTTGAATGGTACTGAAAACAAAGGTGACATCAGACTTCCCTACGGGCATCTGTTTCATTTCATTTCATAGGGAAACTGAAAAGGAATTGCCTGTTAAGGCAAGAGCACATTTGGCAACAGGAATTCCAATGAGTACCTTTGTGGTACTGACGATAACCAGTGTCAGCTGAAGATTCCTGGTTCTATGGAACATGTGTCCTTTGGGAAAGACCACAAAACTTTGAACTTGGATCTGGGGGCAGGAAAGGGCTTTGGAGAGATAAGGTGATAATGAACTGGGTTAATTGGGATCCTTTCTGGAATTCATTTTGATGGGCTTATCTATCAGTTCAGTGTGCCTTAACTCTTTCATCCTTACTTTCTCTGAATGCATTATAGAATAGCGACATGATAGCATTTCAAAAGATAAAGTATTTCAGAAAGCAAAGTGAACAATTTTGATGAACATAGGGGTAATTGGGAGAAAATCTTTCAGATTCAGTGCTTTTATAAAAGTGGTAGAATCTTGATGAGCTAATGTTGGCAACAAAGTATCAGATACCTCTTTTTAGATTTTCATTAAATTATCACTTAGAATTAGATGTATTATGAATACTACTAAATGTTTCCTTAGAACCAAGCACTGAAATAAGCATTTCAAATCCTTATAAAAGCACAAGGTAGAATTTGCCATCCCATTTTACAGAAGAGGAAAACTAAGCTCTGAGAGGTTAAATACTTTGCCAAGGTCTCATAAGTTAAAAGATGAAAGTGAACGAGGTGGGAATAAAACCCACCTGATTGCAGAGCCATTGAGCTTTCTACTTCCTTACTCTCTCTCAGGTTTAAAATACCCTAGAGTAAATTCTTACTTTTCTTGGCACTGAAGTGTAGTGTCTAAGTCTTTCAGCTAAGGAATAGGCACATACTTAAAATGATATGATGAAATTCAGAGACAAAAAAATTATAAAGTTGACTACATAAAATTAACTAAAAATTTTGCGGGGCAGAAATGCCTTCTAAAAAGGTCAAAAATAACCAAAACTGGGAAAAAATATTTGTCACATATTCGCAAAGTGCTAATAACTAACTTAAGAACATAAATAACTCTTAAAAACTGAGGGATAAATGACCAAAAGCATGACACAAAAATGAGAAAAAGGCATGAAGACAATTCACACACAAAAAGTATAAAACAGCTCTGAAACATATAAAAATATATTAAAGCCACCAGCCATTATTAGCCAAATGCAAAGTGAATCAACAGTCAACTTACATTCCTTTCCTCGCCTATTAGATTGGTAAAAATTAACCAACAGAAAGCATGTTCTGTTGGCAAGACAATGGAGAAATAAGCATTCTTTTTTAAAAAACATTTTGTTTATTTATATGACAGAGAGAGCGCAAACAGGGGAGGGCAGGCAGAGGGAGAAGCAGGCTTCCCACTGAGCAGGTAGCTCCCTGCAGGGCTCAATCCCAGGACCCTGGGATCATGACCTGAGCCCAAGGCAGACATTTAACAGACTGAACCACCCAGGAGCCCCAGCATTATTTTTTTTTAAAGTAAGCTCTAGGTCTAACACGGGGCTCAAACTCATGACCCCAAGATCAAGAGTCGCATGCTTTACAAATCGAGCCAGCCACGTGCCCTGAAACAAGCATTCTTATATATTACTGATGAAAATACAAATTGGCCTGACCATTCTTGAGGATAATCTGGCAATGCCTAACAAAACTACATTTTGTTGCAGCGATTTCACTTCTAGGAATCTATACTGAAGATATATGTCCAAGAATATGTAAATACATATTCACAAGTTTATTCATTTCAACATTAGTTGTACTTGCAACATATTAGAAAGAACTTAAATATTCACACTTAGAGAAGTAGTTGAATAAACTATGGCCTAGTCACTCGATGAAGTGCTATGTGACTATAAAAGAATTGGAGTGATTTCTGCGATATGCTGTTAAATGAAAAAAATCAAAGTATAAAAGGTATTTATAGCATGTTATCTCTCATGTAAGAAAGAAGGAGATATAAGAAAATATATAAGTATCTTCTCATTCATGCAAAAGAAATACAGAAAGGAAAAACTAAAAACTAATTGAATTAATTACTGAGAGGTGGTGGGTGGGAACAGGATGGAAAGAATGGGGGAATAGGATAAGGGTAGTAAGGATCAGGAAGAGTGACACTTCTTTGAGTGTATTTTTTTAAAGATTTATTTATTTCTTTGAGAGAGAGAGGCGTGGGGAGGGGGCAAAAGGAGCAGGAGGGAGAGTCTTAAGCAGACTCTGCACTGA
This sequence comes from Potos flavus, assembly GCA_028534135.1. Taxonomy (NCBI): domain Eukaryota; kingdom Metazoa; phylum Chordata; class Mammalia; order Carnivora; family Procyonidae; genus Potos; species Potos flavus. The sequence goes on along the minus strand of CM052884.1, from coordinate 70,995,771 downwards.
GCTTGAAGCTCAACATGGGGCTTGATCTCTTGACCCTGAGGTCAGGAGCTGAGTGGAAACCAAGAGTCAGAAGCTTCCCACTGCTCCACCCAGGCACCCCGAGTGTATTTTTAATGCATAACTCTGACTCTTACATGAGGAGATCCCTCACACAAACAATAAAAATGAGTCTAACTGAGAAATTAATAATAAGACTACTCGAAAAGGAGGAGCACTAACCTAAGTCACACTGGGAAGCAGTACTCACTTATGATTCTGCTAAAGACCAAAATAATTGTGTACAAATACTGTACTCTAGTTGGTAAGTTTATTTTTTCACAGGTATGGGCTAGAAATTCTGAAACTCTTTATACGTGTTCTAGGATTAAACAAACGAATAAATGTATTGTGGATAATAAAAGCCAAGTTTCTCACTGTCAGTGAAAGGGGTTACAAATAAGAAAAGTGGGGAGACTAGAATTAATTCTGTAGAGTTTGATTGGAATCAGAAGTATTATCAACATGGAGTCAGTGATAGACAGAGAGGGGTAGATATGAAAATGAAGATATTTTCGTATGCATGTGTGAGTATACTTTGTGTATTTCCAGGCCCTGTCCACTTGGGAGGGCCTGGAAGCAAAGATTCTCTGGTAGCAATGGACACATCTTGTGCGCACATCTTGGTTTCTCTTGGAGAAATGTTTGATTCCAGGGCTGAGGAGAGGAAAGCACCAGATGATTCTGGAATATTTTCTGTGCCAAAAACAAAGAAGTGCTGAAAAAAAGGATGGGGACATGTTAAAAGCACACAGGAGTGAACTTGAAGGGGCTCTTAATGACCATATCTGTGACGGTTTCAGAAACCGAAATCATTACTGATAACCCATGAATAAAATAAATAACCATTAGTCCACACTTACATAAAAATAGTTGAGTAAATAAATAAGTGGAAACAAAGGGGCAACTCTTTCTTACAGTAGATTTCTAATTAATAAATGTAGAATGATATTAGGAAAAACAATAGTAATAACTTTTATAGTTAAGAATCATTATGATACTAAAATTAGTAGGTGAAAGTATGATAATTTGCATCATCTCAAAATAGCTTCCCAAAAGATACTTATTAAGTGATCAAAGTTAATGAAACCAGTAATAAAATATACTGACATCATGTAATTCCTCATATGATGCACTGAGAAGAGTATAACATGAATTCTGTGACATTTTTGCAAAAATGTCAAAAATGCATGAAACTAGCCTAGGAACACCTCAGACAAATTCAAGTTGAGGAACATTCTACAAATAACCAGTCAAGTCTCTTTAGAAGTATTAAGGTCATGAAGGACAAGAAAAAAACCTGAGAAACTGTCACAAAATGTAAGAGACTAAGGAGAGATGACAACTGAACACAATGTGGGAGCCTGGATTGGATTCTGAACCTGAAAGAAGGTATTAATGGGGAAACTGGTGAAATTCACGTGAGTATTCCATCAGTGCTGAGCTCCTGAGTTCAATCATTGCGTGGTTTTGTAAAATGCTAATACAAGGGGAAGTACTCTTAGTAAAGAGTATATTAAAACTTTCTATACTGTTTTCTGCAATTTTATAACTGTCTTAGTCCCATTTGGGCTGCTATAACAAAATACCATCAACTGGGTGGCTTATAAACAACAGAGATTTATTTCTCATAGGTTCTGGAGGCTGAGAAAGCCAAGGACAGGGCATTGGCAGATTTGGTAGCTGGTGAGAGCCCACTTCCTGGTTCATAGAGGGCTGTCTTTTTGCTATGTCCTCACATGGAAGAAGGGGTAAGGGTTCTCTTTGGGGTCTCTTTTATAAGAGCATTAATTCCATTTATGAAGGCTCCATTCTCATGACCTAATCACTTTCCAAAAGCTCTATTTCCAAATAGCATCACAGTAAGGAGTAGGTTTCAACATATGAATTTGGGGAGGGTATATTCAGTCTATAGCAGTAACTCAAATTATTTCAAAATAAAAGTTTAAAAATATATAATATTTTCCTCATAATAAAATTCATGTCATTTATTATAGAAAATTGGGAAAATTTAGAAGAGCACAAAGAAAAAAATACAACCATCAGTAATTCCATCACCAAGAGATCAAATCTGTTATTATTTTGGTATAATTGTATACATATTCATTTTGTTTCCAAAATTAGACTAATCAAATATTCATTGTTATGTAACCTGCTTTTTTTTCACCTACTCAACAATATATCATCAGTACTTATCCCATAGAATTAATCTTCTTTAACTTTGTCTTGACTACTGGTGAAGCATTCCATTATACAGATATGTCAATTTATCTAATCTAGTATTTCCTGAAATATATTTTGCAGAGCACTATTTCTGGAGTGTATCAAGAGTGTTACATATAAAGGGGTTCCATGGTCACATAAATTTGAGAAACACTAAGTTCAACATGATTTAATAGACTTCTTTACTGTAGGAATTCTTTTTTAACTTTTTTATTAAAGATTTTATTTGCTTATTTGACAGAGAGAGAGAGATCACAAGTAGGCAGAGAGGCAGGCAGAGAGAGAGGGGGAAGCAGGCTCCCCACTGAGCAGAGAGCCTGATGGGGGCTCGATCCCAGGACCCCGAGATCATGACCTGAGCTGAAGGCAGGCTTTAACCCACTGAGCCACCCAGGCTCCCCTACTGTAGGAATTCTTTAGAAAAGATTTATCTAATATGTTTTGTGACTCCTCAAAAGAGGGATATTGTATGTGTCTCCCAAACTCATTTAATCACCCAATCCTGTGTATGTGTGTTTGGAGGATATTAGGAGACCAGTTTCCATAGAACACGTGTTGGGGGATTATGAGCTCCTTTAGATTATTTTCAATTTTTCAGCATTATTAATAAAGCTGCTGTGACAATCTTGCCCTATAATCTTGCAAGTATCTCTGATTTCCTCGTGATCAAATCTTAAGTACAATTACTGGGTCATAATCTACACAGTTTTTAGAGTGTCTTGATACCCAATAGCCAAATTGTGCTTGTGAAGGCATGACTCCCACCAGCAGTATGAAAAAGGAGAAAGGTACTTGCTGACAAGTAGCTTTCAGATGCTGGAGAAGAGGACTGTGAGTCCGAGTTTTATCAGAGGCACTAGAGGATTGCTAGGTTCATTTTTCTAAACTTTTTTAGAAGTTCGAAAGGGCACTTCTATATTGGACTGGACCAGACTCTTTCTTAGAATTTTGTTATGAGAGAGTTCAGTACTGGTACAGTGATGGTTAGTTATGTAGTAGTGGCTGGATCTAGCTTAGTCTTTGCCAGTTTATAGCTACCAAAAGATTTATCTATTTGAGAGAAAGAGAGAGAGAGAGAGGGAGAGAGGGTAGGGAGGAGGGACAGAGAGAAAGGGACAGAGAGAGAGAGAATCTCTCAGACTCTCTGCTGAACGACTCTGAGGTCATAACCTGAGCCAGAATCAAGAGTCAGACGCTCAACCGACTGAGCCACCCAGGAACCCCTCTTTCTAATGTTTTAAAACAGTTTGACTCTATTAGATTAGAGAATTTCTAGACGTATTCAGAATCAAGACTGCTATCAATTCAGTTGCTATTTGGAGCCCAGAGGGACAAAGGGGATAGAGGCATGGTTATCCTTCTTAACATGGACATTCAAAACTGAAAGACCATCTGTCCTAACTGCTACCCAACCAGAGGCAAATGAGGACCCAGAACCTATAATAGTCTAAATGATTTCAATGCCTGGCCCAGAGGGGATAGTGGGGTTTTTGTTGTTGTTGTTTTAGGGATAAGACTTTTTTTTTTTTAAAGGTTTTATTTATTTATTTGACAGAGAGAAAGAGATGAAAGAGATCACAAGTAGGTGGGCGGGGGGGGGGGGGGGAAGCAGGCTCCTTGCTGAGCAGAGAGCCCGATGCGGGGCTCAATCCCAGGACCCTGAGATCATGACCTGAGCTGAAGGCAGAGGCTTTAACCCACTGAGTCACCCAGGCACCCCGGGATAAGACATTTTTTACCTTACCTTTGACTGTATAGGTAAACCAAAGAAATCAAGGAACGCTGAGCTAGATTTTTAAATTAAAGTTCATGAAGGTAAAAACGATGTAATGATGGTGTGTCTCTGGGCCATAATTGCATATGGAACCAGGCACCAGACTGGTTTTCAAGAAAAAGGGGCCTTTGGTAAGTTATATGAAGACCACAGGGAGGCAGAGTGGTACAAGGCAAAAATACCACCCTGCAAATACAAAAGCCAGGGCTTTTCTTTGGTCTCTTCCACTAAGTTGACTTATTAACCAGCTGTGTGACCTCAGGCAAATTACTTAACCCCTCTGGTCCTCATATTATTCCATCTCAAACCAGGTTTTGGATTACTTGGATTTGCATATCCAGATTTTGACAAAAACTCCTTATTACAGTTCTAATATAGAACTTAATTTGCAATTATCACAATTGCTTTATGGTATATCAATGAGTTGGGTAGCAGCATGGATCATTTAAGTTTTTTCTTGAGAGAACATATCAGATGCCACATGGCTTCCTTTCTGACCTTCCAAACCAAGTTCTTTCCAGGCTCAGGGCCTTTGTACTTGCTACTGCAAAATGTTTCCTTTGACCCACGGCTAGTTCTCATTTCTCTCATCTCAGGTAAAATCTCCCCAAGGAGGCACCACTTGGCCACCCATCAATTACTCCATCCCATTATCATTCTACTTTAATTGCTTCATAACATGAGAAATGATCAAACTTAAAGATTTATTCACCTACCTATTGTCTGTTTCCCTCTGCAGATTCTAAGATCCACAAAAGATAGATATTGTGGTCTTGTTCAAACTGTGCCTAGAACATAGCCCAACATTAAAAATGCCCCAAGTCAGGAAAGAACTTAGTGGGCTAAAAATTAGAATGGAAGCCATGTGGCTGGAGCTTTTAGGGTGAGGAGAAAAGCCATAGGAGGTGATGTCAGAGAGATTAGCCAGGCTTAAACCACATAGGTCTTATTGGTACCGTGATAGTTAAGAGTGATCCCGTTATAGGAAAACCTTTGAAGCTCCTCAACCACACATACCTCTAAAAAGTGAATCATTTGCAAGTATCTGTTATTAGTAACCAACTACTTGAGACATGCTTCACAGCTGATCACCATCATCCTAGTGTCACGACTTTAGAGGTTTATATGATGACCTCAAAGGCAGGGCATCTGTCAACCCAGCTCTAGGGAGAGCCTTCAGACAGTTTGGGGGTCCTCAAAGTGAAATGAAGAATTTTGCTTATAAGAGTAAGCATGCCTGTGTGCTCCTGGGGAGAGTGTCCACTGGCCTCAGCATATTCTCAGTGCGGCCCTATAACCTCTAAATTTAAGAATTATTGATCCCCTCTCTTAGCTTTCTCTGAACACCTTGACCCTTACAGCACCTTGTTCGAGGCTGGTGAATATGCTTGCTGTCTATTTAAATCACAACTTAAATTTGTGAACTCTATGTTTATCAATAAGCAGGCAGGGAAGTAAATATGGGAAACATTTACTTTTTAAAAAGATCAATTAACAAATGACAGCACATGATAAATTGGTGCCCATGTATTAAGTAACCTGAGTGCAGGTGGCAAGGGCTGATTTTCTTCCCAATGACAGTGGCTGAAATATCCATATAAGATGATCTTTAAATATTTGACTGTTGCCTTAAAATAGCTACCCTGATTTTTTTTTAAAAGAACATAATTTAAAAACCCTTAGCTTATTTTTAATTTATAGTCCTTGAAAAAAAAATAAGTGCCTGGCCCAATCATTTATATGCCTGGGCAAAAGCAATACATCTATATAAAAGTACAGTGATATATTTCTGTTGCTGGTTTAATGTGCTGCTCCTCGCCCTGTATGTTCTGATTCATTGGAGAGTAGCAATCATGTCGACAGGCGCTGTTCTTCAGTTCCCATCAGCGACAACTAAAGGCCAATTCAAGGTTGTGGTGGGGTCATGAATCTCACACAGTCGCTGATAGAACAATTTCCCTTCCACACAGCATTGTCAGTGGGACACACTGGGGATAGCCAGGGAGGCTGGCTCTGTGTATCTCTATCTTCCTGCTTTTCCTTTTTGTTTCTGAGACACTGTCTGCGTTTGTGTACCAATCCAGCGCCATTAGGGGATAGAGGGCCAGTCCCTGGAAAATTGATAAGGGAGAGCATTTCTAATGCCTCAAGAATTTGGGGGGAAAAAAATCCTGTGCAAACAAGTCATCTAACAATGCATTACAGAGGGGTCAAGTGCAGAGAGAACAGAAGGAGAGGCAGAAATAAAGGCCTGCTGGTTGGAAACAAGAGAGGTCTCAGGGCTTTACAAAGAAAATGTTTACATTCCAGAGACTCCGTGGGTTAATTAAATAACTGAGGTGTCCATTCTTTCATTTCCCAAGTAGTGTCTGAGTGAATGAGGATGCCACCCTAGTAGCTGGTTTGTCTGTGTTCCTTCTCTGTCCCAGGGCCCCTCAGGTTGACCAGAAAGCCAAGCCTTACCCCTGGCAGTCCACAGGATGAAGGCAGGTTTGAATGAAAACAAAATCCAAAGGTACAGCATCTTGAATGGAACTTTCATAGGTGGTATCATAACTTTTATTGGCTGTGTCTAAAATTTCCTTCAAATGAAAGACATCCGGAAAGTGGGGTGGGATGAGGATAAGACACTAGTCTGGTCATGGGACAAGTTTTCTTATGTGGGTGGTCCCAAGTCACAGTATCCAAAGAGCATGGAGTCTGTGAGGCGTTAGCAGCATTTCATATAGAGGAATTAAACATAGACTTGGAATCCAGAGAGGGCACAGAGGGGTAAGAGTTGACTCGAAGATACGCTGGTGAGTATGAGTCTGAATTTGAAGCGGAGTCTGTTGGAGAGCAGAGCCCGCTCATCGTCACCAGACCCATGGCTCTTGGTTTTGGACGTCCATACAAAGGAGCTTAACCATGCACATCCCATCCTCTTTGTGTCCCTCAGGGCTCCGAATAGTACCTGCCCCAACAGCAGTCTTGGGGGACCCAAGTGTGGGAGTTCTTTGATCTAAGGGCTCAACCGTTTTTAAAACATTAGAAAACAAATTTAAGATGAGCGAGTGAAATGTTTTGGGTAGCTATACACGGGCAAAGATGGAGCTAATTCCAGCAACCATAAAATAACTAACCATGACTTTCTTCCTACAACAATGACAGCTACCTAAGAAGAACCACAATAAAAACTAATTAAACACAATTAATAAATCCATATGTGAGAAAAATCCACCACAGCAGGACTGAAGTTCACTTTAGGGATCGTTGTCTTAGGTATCATTCTTTCTTTTTACAAGAGAAAAAAAGCTTACTTTAAAAAAATATATTTTTCCCCATTATAAAATGAATACATTGTAATTATTGAACATTTTGGAATTACTAAAAGAGAAAAGAAATAAATCAACCAAACATTGGCCTACCACATTATTAATACGTTAGTGTATTTCTGCTTCACCTCTTTTGTATAATTTTATAAAATTTTTGTCAGGTTTTAAATAGTCCTGCATACATAATTTTGAAAACTAATTTTTAAAATTTATCATTTCTATGTAAGCATTTTCCTATCTCCTTATAAACAGCTAATAAATATCATCTTAATGGCTGCTTAATGTTCCAACAAGTGGATATTCCAGTTTACTTAATGATTCCTTTTTTACAAGACATTAGGTGGTTTTCATTTTTTCTTTTTTTTTTGCTATTACAAATAATGTCATCATAAATATTTGGGGACATTTTCTACATTTCTGATTACTTCCTGAGGCCAGATTTACAGAAGTAGGATTTCAGGGTCAGAAAGTATGAAAACTTTTGATACTCTCAAGAGACACTCTCATCATATTGCTTTATAAAAGAGTTGATGCCGTTTTCACTGCCACTAGCAACTAATCGAGCAAAACAGCAAAGTGACTGAGAACGGTCTGTGTGGTTAGACCAGGGTTTCTCAGCCTCAGCACAATTGACCTTTTGGCTGGATGATTCTTTATGGTGGAGAGTTGGCCTGTGCTGTGTGGAAAGTTTAGCAGCATCTTGGATATCTACCCACTAGATGCCAGTAGCAATCTCCAGCTGTGACAATGACAGTGGTCTCCAGACATTGCCAAAAGTCCCGGGGAGATTGGCGGGGGGAGGGAGAGGGCAAAATCTCCCTTGGTTGAAACCTATGTGTTAGACAAACTTCGACTTGCATTTGAGCTCTGCCTCATACTCATATGCCAACGTGAACAGATTACTTGATCTCCTTGGATTCTCATTTAGTCACTGTAAAGTAGAAATGATCACACTCAGCTCAGGGGTTGGTTGTGAAGATTAAGAAAAATAACACATGTAAGGCATTTCACGTAATGCTGGATACATGGTAAGAGCCTATAGCCATTTACAATGAAGATTATCATGTTAATGCTTTTACTGTCCCAGGAAAAGACTTTTATATGTGATTAAAGGAGAGATGGCTATCTCCCTTGGTAAATCATTGATATTCACTTATTCATTCCAAGTATTTATTGAGCCTTTACTACATACCATTGTATGTAGTATTGGCATTAGTGCATTGTTCTTGGCACTAAGAACACAGCAGTGAATAAAACACCGTTCTTTCCACATTCAAGTGGGGAGACAGACTAAATAAGATAGAAAAAGTGAATCATATGCTATGTTAGGAAAAGGGATAAGAATTGTTTGGGAGGTGGAGGAGGTTAAAATTTTAGGTGAGACAGCTCAAGAAGTCACTATTGAGAAAGCAACATTTGAGTTAAGACCCAGTTTCACCACGTGTACACTGTAGTAAGAGCAAACTCATCAGAGGGATTAGCAAGTGCAAAGGCCCTGATCAGGAACATGCCTAGAGTGTTCCAGGACTAACACATAGGCTACTATGCCTGGAGAAGGCTGGAAAAGGAATGAAGATGGTGTGTGAGTGGTTGGCAGGTGGCTAAATGATGGGCCTTGAGTGAGATGGGAAGGCATTAGATATGATGGTTTCAAATCCTTTAAAATAATTTCTGATAAGAAATCATGGAAGAAGCAATAGGTAATGTAAGACTGTCTATCCAAGGGATACAGACTATAAGCTAAGAGTGGAGAAATGGAAAAACCGGCTGCTTCTTGTTGACAGGTCTTATCCAGCCAAGCACTAGATCCTAACCAATGTGGGAATTCCATTAAGCAATTAGGGAGGTCTCCATAAGGGAGACATAAGTGGTTCAAGTTTATGAAGACAGCTTATTGCAAGCATCTGGAATCCTCATCCAAAAATATGAGCTTGTTTTATTCTATGTGTGTGTGTGTGTGTGTGTGTGTGTGTGTGTGTGTGTGAGTGTGTATGTGTGTGATGGCCATTGCCCTGGGCACAAATTCTCTCCTAAGAATATGGAAGTCAACCCGCTCTCCTCTCTCTGTACCAGCAATAAGTCTTCTAAAGCATCCATGGAAGGTATGTCCATTTCTCTTTTTTCTTGAAATGATTGGAAAATAAAGTTTCAGAGTGAGGAACTGAGACAATAACTAAAAAGAACAAAGTGGTATGGGAGGGTTGAGGGCACTCAGTATAGCTTGTTCTTATGGCTGTACAGTGACTGGACAATCATTGAAACAAATTTACCGGTCTCTTGGGGGATTTGGAATGTTGACTTTCTTGGTAAGACTGTATCAGTGGTATGCATTTCTCTAATATGACTCAGATTTAAGGTGTATCCTTTACCCATGTCAACAAGAATAAACTCGTGTTTGAATGTCTTTTTTTCCTTAGTCCAAGTTGATATTAATCAGAATTCATTCCAGATAAAAATCTTAACATGCACTTGAACTCACAGGTGAGAGTTCATTCCATTCCATTCTCATTTTATGGAGTAACTCTCTTGCCAGTTCTGGCTTGGCACCTTGACTCTCTTGCAAAAGATGGCTCTCAGGAGTGCCTACAGAGTGAGGAACATCTCAGGCCACCCCTCCCCCCATCCCCTGCCTTGAAGGTAAGAGGGATCTATTCCTTGGTGCTGCATAAGGTTTGCAGCATTTGAAGCAATTACGTGAGTTTTGAACTTTTAAAACATCTCTTTATATTTTGAAAAGTGAAATAGTTTAATTCAATTCTGCCTCCTGCTATTCATTTCAAGATTGTCACAGCAGGGTTTGCTAAAGGACCAAAGACAACTATGAACCCCTTAAAAGGCAGTTTTCTTGTATAAACGTCACATAGGCAGATTGCTTGGGACTGCATTTATTCATTTCCCAACATTCATTAACATACTTCATTTTGGATTAATTTCTTGACGATTCCAACTCATCGCTTTGTGAGCACCATCCCAAAATGGGAATTAAGTCACTGCCCCTGGCCCAGAGAGCAGCTTGCATCTACTTGGGATGACAACGATCTGTGGTCCCTTGATCCAGTCACCTGTTCCTTAGTCAGTGTCCCTCTGGCAGAGGCAGCTGAGCTATCGGGTGCCGCCAGCCTGTCTGATGATTTTTCAGTCTTTCCTCCTCACTAATCAACCTGCCTTATCAAAATCTTTAACCTTGAATGTGAAGAACAGCTGGCTGTTTGTGCAGCCATAAATGCTTCTTCCCAACTGAACAGTTCCCACCCTTGTGTTAGGAAGGTCTAAATGGCTACTCTGTTTCACTGCTGCTCTGTGAAGTGGGACAGGAATATGGGTAATTTCAGTGGCTTCAGGAAGCATCCAAAACAGTAGCGGGGTCATCCTTTGGTTTCATAGTGTAGGGCCTGGCTTGTGATCATCTGCAGGGGCAGACCAGGCCTCAGGACCAGGAATGGAGTTGTGGCAGATGGCATAAAAGGGTCCCTGAAACAGGAATATGCAGATATGGGTTCGGCTGGCTCCTGCTTCATTAGATAGATCTACCCTCTTGGGTGCAGAAATATTAGACTTGAAAAACCTATCTATACTATTTGTTTAGTATTATACAATTAGACCATCTATACTACTAGTGTAGATCAAAAAACAATCTATTCTAATTTGCTGAATCCTGAAAGGAAAAAAATGGAGCTCAAATATTTTCTACTACTGAAATCATGACCCGAATCATTATCACCACCAAGCCCGCCCACCTTAGCAAACACACACTCTGGGAAGGGAGAGAAGGTGCAGGGTTGAATCAGTGAATGAGGACCAACTGATAAAAATAAGGACCAAAGGATAAAAAAGGAATATCAAATAATTCTGTGCAGTAAACCTGGCTAAAGCAAAATATCAATCCTCCTCTTTTCAATCAAAAACTAGTCATTTTGGTAAATAAAATGAAATGATTTGGGGAAATGTAGTCACTTTAGGGGAAATACAATATTCCAATTTAAGAGTAACTTACATGTAATCAGGTACATGAGAGACAGTTGGGTTCAAAATGTCCTTTTAATCTGTAATAAATGAAGCATTATAATGAGAGTAGTGTCTAAACAGCTTTCCCCTTCTTGTGGTCCACACCAAAGAAGATGAATAGCTCGGCTTAGCTACAGAGAAGCAGGGTCCAAAAGCAGGAAAGTGAATATGTCCTTCCTCTGGGAAAATGCTGGGAACCAAGAGGGCTTATAAACATCAAGGGACAGTTGTATCTTTTTTTTTTTTTTTGCTCTTTACAGTTGAGGATCTGGAACATTCCAGGCTACCTCCAAAATTGGCAGCAAAAAAGGTTAAACAGCTGTAAAAGAATGGAAAAGGTATATCTAAAGGGGCAAACTCTTTCATGCCCTAGGGATTCTTTGGGCTCTTGTGAGAGATTGTGTCCACCTCGCCCTCTCCTAGCCTGAGGGAGGGCTGCTGCTAGCCAGCACTGGGGCTTAGAAGTAGGTCCATAGCTGCTTCTCAGCTTGTTTTCTAAACAAGTCCAAATCAGAGACAAATCAAGATTGAGCTCAAATAGAGGATTTTTAGGCACGGAGGTAAACTCGAATTTTCTGATTAGAGAAATGAGAGCTAAGGCAAGAGAGTGCTAATGAAAGATTCCAGGCAAAAACATCAGGGCCTGTTGCCAGCTGAGCTTGGCAGACAGACAGCGGAGCTCTGTCAGGGAGTTTCTCTGTGCATTTTAGAAGAAGGCAAAATGGATCTAAATGCAGCGAACCTATTGATTTATTCTCTTTGTACTGGACATGGCTTTTTATTAAAGAAAGCAGATATTCAATAGTGTTAACTAGTAATGGGAATTGACTTTTCACTAATTGCACAGACCTTGGCATTAATACGCTTTAATGGAACCTGGGCTCTGCGTCCCTCAGATCAATCCTGAAGTTTTTCTCTAACTCTTTCTGGTCAAAGGACATGAACAGCATTGTAACTGAGGGAGACCTTTTTAAATCTTTCTTTCTTTCTTTTTTTAATTCATGGGATGAATAGGCTGAGGGACTTTCTTTTATTCCAGGGGACTAGAGAGAGGGATAGTTCGTAGAAAATATATAGAAACTCTGCAGTTCTGAACTGACTGTGGAGTTTAGTGTCAGCTGTTTAGAATTCAGTTATGAATGCTGGAAAAGAGTTTGGCTCCCCATGCACCTGGCTGGGTCCTACCCTTGCTGGATTCTCTGAGTCAGAAGACTCATCACTTATTTATCACTCATTGTTGGATTTATTAAAAGTAAATAGGATCCCTGACAGATGCTGAGTTCACACACAGACCTAGAACCAGGGTTGTGAGGATGTACATTGCTCTCACACACCTCTAATAGAATCTGACCTCACCCAAAGGCAAAACAGCATGGAATACCAGATCCTGCCAGAAAGGAGACCATTCCTGAAATTCCCACGATGGCAGATGTCCATTCTCTAGGATTCATTGCTAGATTCTTCCTCTGGCCAGGCAGGGCAAAGATGACCTTCTAAGACAATGATGTTTCAAATCCAAACCATGAGACTGGGAGGTTCTCAAAGAGAATGTTTGTATCTTAATCATCTTTGAATACAATGCCCAGAGTCAGAGTGGCAAACCTGTTTAATTCATGGCTTTACCTCCTTCTAGTTGTGTGGCATTAAGTGAGCTGCTATGTCTTTATCCAAATAGAAAAGAAAAAAAAAGGGGGGGTAATTGAAACATGCTTTGCAGAGTTGTTGTGAGATTAAGTAAGATACTGTATGTAAAGCTGTTACTCGTTACACTCAAAGCTTCTTAGCTCACTGAGGGCACATAGTAAACTCCTGTGAATGACAGTTATGACATCATCATCTTCTAATCCTTTGAGCTTCAACATTGCACATTTGGTAAATGTAAGCTCGGTGAGTGGCTTCATTCTTCCCTCCAACTATTTTTATGCCTGCTCTGTGCCAGTCACTGTCCTGCAATGTGCAGACACATTCCCTGACTTCATGGAGCTTACAGTTTGATGGGGATACAGGCAATAAGCAAATACATGAGTGACGAATGAGTAAACCATCTGAAATGTAATTTAGGATAATGATAAGTGCCCGAAGGAAGTTAAGCAAGATAAAGGGGTAGGAAATGACTGTGTCTGTGACAGGAGAGAGAAGGGTGGGGAAGGTGGAGAAGGGAAGGGAGGCTGGGGAGACAAGTGAATAAATGGACAGCGGTTTCTTCAAGTACCTATAATGCACCTTTCCCAACCTGTTTTAATTCCTCTGACCAGGTGATAATTCAGTAACTTCTCTCCTACCTGATGGATCTTTGTGCTACAGTTTCTCACTATGTAGTGAGGTGACTTAACTCCCATTATCCAAACCTTATGCCTCACATCCTTTTTCGTAAAGTGTCCCCCACCCAAACCCAGGACTTCACCTCAGAAATGAAGACTACAACCTGAGACTTCTACAACATATTTGCCTTCTGATAGGGGACAGCTATGGACTGGAGATGTCTCAAACTTGGAAGGAGTCTTTGCTTTCTATTTGGCTCTGCAAAGGATCACAAAACTAGACTGCCATATTGAATTATTTTCAGTAGTAGAAATTCTTCGGTGCCCCATCTCAGACCAGGCTCTAATTTGAAAGTAATAACATTTGGGCAAAGCTCAGATGCACTAAGTTGCTGCCGAGGGCTTGGTGGGTTTTGAGGTAATTGGTTTTACTCAGCTGCTGATGCTTCACTTGGACAAATGAGAAATCAAACTACAGCTCAGTTTGCAGAAAAACCCACGTCAGCAGTTTATTCTGACTACTATTTCAGAGCTTGTTATGTTATTGGCAATAAAATGCAACTAATATACTGTTAATTAATATTGCATCCTACATCTAATTTATCACATTATTAATCAGAGTGATAAAGCCAAGGAAATGTGGCTCACCTTTAGTGTCTTTTCATCTCTTTCAAACACTGGTATTTATGCACAAATACATGTTTTGGTCAACACTGCCAAGTGTTTGGTTGTTCCTGGATGAGTGTATTTTATTTTCAAACAGTAACTTGCCCCTCAGGAATATTTTATTTAGCAAGACAGGACTTAAAGTGAAAGGGTAACCATTTCTGATCGTAACCTTGGCTTTGTGCTTCTAGTAATTATCCTTTAATTGCATTACCCTATTTGAAATAGAGTTGTAATTGGAAAAAAACAATTTGACATTCCCTGATGCTTACTCTGACATGCACTATTTGCTTTTTATTCAAATGTAAATTTTCTCCATAATACTATCAAAGAAAGAAAAAAAATTAAGCAAAATTGAAATGTCAGTTGCAATTTCTGACGTGCAGGCAGTGTCATTCACTCGTGCTGTCTGGAAGGCAAGACTTTCGGTTCAGATGGAAAAAAAAATCAAGCTATGAAATTAGCATGCTCTGAGGAGAGGGAGAGATGGATGGCAGAATCATAGATTTATCCCTTTGGGATACGTGTCCACTTTGCACAATGGCTTCAAAATATCAAACAAGCTGCCAGCTATAATTTTTGGGTGAATAATCCTTTCTGCTTTATAATAAAAAAATGTTTTTTCTTAGAAACGGAAGGATAATAAACTTAACTCTAGACTTATTTCACCTTAGGCTTCTTGAGGGTGTAATTTTAATTTGGAGCACATGATATGCGAAAGGCAGCCTCTAAAAAGGCTCCAGTGATTTCGGACTCCTGATAGTCATGCCCTTTTGGAATCTTTTCCTTTTGAGCGTGGGCTGGACCTTTGGACTTGTTTCTCATGCATAGAACAGGGCAAAAGTAACGGGATGTCACTTCCAAGATTAGTTAACACAAAGTTCTGTGGCTTCTGCCTTGGGCATCTCTGTTTTGCCCTCTCATGTACTCACTCTGAGAGAAGCCAACTGCCATGTTGAGCCCTGCCCTATGGAGAGGCCATGTGGTAACCGAGAGAGGTCTCTGGTCAACAGCCAGCTGGGAATAGAGGCCCTCATCCAACAGGCCAGGAGGAACCCAGTCTTGCCAACAGTATGGAAGTGAATCATTGCCTAGTTAAGCTTTCAGATGAGTCTGCAGCCCCAGACAACACCTGATGGCACAGGTATCCAGTTGGGTGACAACTGGATTCTGACCCACAGAAACTATGAGGTAATAAGAGTTTGTTATTTGAAGCTGCTAAGTTTCAGGGTACTTTGTTACATGGCAATAGATAAGTAATACAGGGCAAGAGAGAATGGTTATTAAACACATAAGTAATTGTAGATACATTTGGCTTGCCATGTTATTTGGTAGGGAAAAACATGCACAGTGATGGAGAAAAACAACAGCTATGTTATTTTCTTACTATGTTCCCTTAAATAAGTCACATAGCCTTACCGTGTGCCTCAATTTTCTTATCTTTATCATAGGTATGATTTACTCATAAAACTTTTGTGAGTTGGAAATGAAATACCAAATGTGAAAGCACTTAGAAAAGTTCTAAGTACTGTACATATATGAAATGATTAGTAATAAAAATTTCTGGTACTTTTGACAATAACCCTCTAGGACTTGTGGCATAGTAGAGTGAGCACTATGTCTCAGTAGAGCTGGATTCTAATCCAGGCTTTTCCACTGAATGGCTACATGACTTTGAGAAAGCCACTTATGCTCTATCACTTTCAATTTCCTGACACTGAGAGAAAGGGAAATAGAACAAGTAAGTTTTGATCAATAATGACAGCCTAAAAGCGTGGGTATAGTAATTGGGACGGTCAAAAGTAACAGAAATCCACCCTGAAATAGATTATTTCTAGGATCTGCTCTAGGTTTAAAGATATTGATTTTTAGTATTTGTTTGGGTTTTGTTAGGTTCCCAAAAGAATGTGATTGTAATTTTCTTTCACTAGGACATTTATGTGTCAGGATGAGTCAAAAAAATACATTTCTTGAGAGCGTGATTAGCTAAGTGAATCAATTATACATGCAAATACTGAGCAAAGGTATTAGAACAATGAGGTCTAAATGCCAGGCATGACAGAGTTGACTACCAGTGCCTACTTCTGGTCATCTGATTCTTCATTCAACATATCACCAAACACTTACCTTCACGTTGAAGCAGTGTCTTTATTTCAGGGGGTCTTTATTCACAGACACCTGAAGTCTGAATTTTGTAGCTATGACCTTAATGGTATCACAGGGCCACGGCAAGCCCTTGCATGACCCTGAATATAGGTGTCTCCTACTTGCCTCCCCTCCTAACTTGCTTCATCCTTGTCTTGGCCCAAGTGTTATTTCCTTTGGTCCCTCCAAACATAAGCAACAGCACTATCCTATTTCTTGTAGGCAGAGTAGAAAGTTGCCTAACCAGAGAGTTCTGAAGATCCTATGAACTCCTTGACCACACCATCTTCCTCATTGGCTTTCATCAATAACCGAAATTTGAAGCTTTGGGTCACTTCCACATGTAAGAAGGTATTGGGGAAAGTATATACTGGATTTGGAGACAAAAGATATGGGTTGAAATTTAGATTCTGGCAGGAAATAACTGGGGGGGGGGGGAATTTAGGCAAAAATTCTTGTGAGTCAGAAGTTAATTAATTAACCCAGGCCTGACTTTTCTTCTCTGTAAAGTAAGGAAGAGCATAACCGCCCTGTCTTCCTGCCTGTTTTGTGGATTAGGTGAAATACTAATTGAAAAATTATTTTGAAATTTGAAAAGTAGTGTGGAAGTGCTTCCTGTGATCATTAAGGGTTAACACATTGTTCCCTATGTTAGCAGTGATGAAGTCATCTGTTTAATCCTTAGGACACTGAAAAGAAGGGGAAAAGGTTGAATAAGTTTTTATTGATGAGCACGGGGTGAGGGCACAGGTATATGAATCAGGACCCTTAGATCAAAAGTGAAAGAAGTCCAACTCAGAACAGTTTCGGAAAAAGAATGGGCGTTACACATAATCAAGAGTAGAACGAGGGTGGAATTAGTCCTCAGGGAAAATTGGAAAAGGATTCAAATTCAACCAAGACTTGACCTTTCTCCTGGGGTAGCGCCCTTCTCTGCTGGGTAGACTGTCTTCTTCCAGGGGCTGGGAACCTGGCTGATGGGTGCTCCCACTCTTCTAATTCTGTTGCTTCCATCACCCAGAAGAGGCGTATTCTCTCCTTAGTTTCAGCTCTAAGCATTCCAGGGAAGGCTGCTGATTGGCTTGGCAGAGAGGCCCGCTAGTGGATGAACTGAGGCCAGGGAGGTGGATTCTCCAGGGGAACACCTAAAAGCTGCCTTTCCCAGAGGAGTGGGAATACTTGGCAACAACCCTCCGAATGTCCTCTGACCGGGTGGCCGGGCTGCCACACACGGTCACTCTGGTTGTATAGAGTGCCCTACACAACAGCCCCACTGGCCTGGGGAGAAAACGAAATGCCAGCCAGCTGCATGAAAGCACTTCATTTCTCAAGGAAATATACCCCCAAATGATGGCAGCAAAAGCAGTCTTGCCAAATGTTTATCTTCTATGAGAGGGCATGGCAAAATTCCACTGGGAGAAAGGATATGTGCATGCCAGAGAAACCCTTCTTTGTCAGAGCCTACGAGTGCAAGGCCCTGGCCTGGGATGAGCCATAATTCCACCCCTCCACCTTTCACACTGATGTAACGGAATGGGAAACCACTCAGCCACTAATATGATTGGGAGAACTATAAACTAGGGGTTCTCTCTTCACACATCAGAGAAATCATTGCCCTTCCCAATGTTGTTGGAGGCATATTCCAAGTTGTCTGAGTTGGTAATGTAGGAGGACCCCAGTCACTTTGGTTACCGCTAGCCGGGATGATGAAGTGGCACCAAACCCACTTCATCCCTCCTTCAAAACGCTGCTGGGTTAATCGTCCTCAAGCCCACAGGCTCTCACCCTTTCTCCACTGCCTGCATCCCCTCATCTGGGCACCCAAAGCCCCTCACACTATGGCCAAAATCTGCCTTTCCAGGTCCATCTCCTACTTTCTCTCTAGTCTATAAATACAGACCTTGTTCTCTAATATGTCCAACTGGGTCTCCCCTCCAAGCCTGTGCATGAGCCATTCCTCTACCTGGAATGTGCTGCCTTTTGCAACCTTCCCTGTTTGTCCTCTATGAAGCCTTTTCTGACTCCCCTAAGAAGAAATGTCTTCCCCTCTGACTCCCAGAACTGATGGTTTGTACTTCCTCAAGGCATTTACCACACTCTGTCTTAAGTAATATTTGTACTTATTATATTCCATTCTTCCAGCAAAAAAATCCTTGAAAGAAATTTTTCTAGAAATGGTGGTGGCAAATATGTAGATTTCTTACTATGTGCTGACACCACTGCTTATGTGTGTTTTTTTGTTTGTTTGTTTTTTGTTTTAAAGATTTTGAGTTATTTACTTGACAGAGGGGGGGGGACACAAGCAGAGGGAGTGGGAGAGGGAGAAGCAGACTTCCCGCTGAGCAGGGAGCTGGATGTGGGGCTTGATCCCAGGACACAGACGGAATCATGACCTGAGCCGAAGGCAGACGCTTAACGACTAAGCCACCCAGGTGCCTCACCACTGCCTATTTGAAGTTATTTAATCCTCAGTACAGGTGAAAAATTTTTACAGATGAAAAATTGAGGCCCACCGAGGTTTAGTAACTTGCCTGAGGTCACACAGTTGAGTCAGGATTTGAACCCAGGTCGTGCACCTCCTTGAATCCAGGCTCCTGAGCACTATTACTCCACTTCTCATGGAGACACAGGTGCATTTCCTGTGAAGCCAATGAAGCCCCTTCCAAGACAATGTACTTAATTTTTACTTCTAATCTTGTATTCTTTTCTTAAAGAGGCCCTTAAGACTGTTAACTTCAGGTTGTATAAAACCGTCTTGCTCATCTTTGAATCCTAAACCTTGCTACGTAAGCCTTATGTGGAGCATTTCCCAGGTGTTCTCAGCCGTGTCACTGGATCCTTCCAACAACCCGAAAGTCAGGCCTGGTCATTCCCACATTTACAGATGGGAAAACTGACCTCAGAGACACTGATGGATTCTGCTGAAGGCCACCAAGCTAGTAAGTGATGGAGCTGGAGCTGAAAGCAGGGTTTCTGATCCCATATATCATGCTTCCTCTACTTAGGTATTTGCTGCCTGTGAGTTCTGACAGCCTTTCCAGAGCTTAGTGGATGGCACTCCTCCTCGCCCCCGCCCCACGCAGACCCATTTGAAGAGCACTCCATCACAGCCAACAATTATCTAAATTGAAGTTGTCCATCCTGCCTTTTAAGTTCTTCTCCAGATAATGAACCTTTTCAACCAACACAGGGTGCTTGATGTTAATCACACAGAGAAATGCAACTCAATCTGTTCACCTTCGAATAGATGGAGCCTAAAAGGTAGAGGAAGTGCATTTAACTTCCAAGTCCTCATCTTGAGAATTTCTTAAGGGACACTTCTTCAACTGCCTATATTCCAGAGACTTTCAAAGCCCTCAAGCAATTGCTAAATGATAATAGAAATATATTTGCCTGTATCTAGACATTTTTTGGTAAGTAGCCCATAATTTATCATTCTGTATTACAGAAAGACTGGAGAATTATATTATATAGAAGGCTTCGGCTTTTCCAGCTGATATGTAAATATATTCCCAAAGCAGAGGAGCCCTGGATCTTGTTAGTAATGTCTAAACACTGACCCTGGAGCAATCACTATGTCCAGTCATATCCACGGACATGCCAACTCTTAAGTGTCATGCAGAGAAATCCCTCCACCAGCAAGGCCCTTGTCTTCTTTCCCAGACCGAAGTCGTCAGTGGGAAAAAGGTAAACAGAAGCAGTGGTTAAGAACTCAGTCTATGGAGTTAGGTCAGTCTGGGTGTGACTCCAGCTTCACCCCTAACCAGCTCTGTGGCTTAGGAGTATTGCTTAGCTCCATTCATTGATTTGACAAATGTTTACTGAGTACTTAGAGGGTGGCCAGTGTTGTAGGTACTGAGACAAAGGAGTGAACAAAACAGAACTACTTCATCAAGTTTTCATGGGTCTGCAAAATGGAAATAATTGAAGCACCTATCTTCTATGGCTGTTTAAAGTGTTACCACGCAGCGTGGGGCAGGGCTCATAGTTATTACTATAAAAAATAATAATCTTTTACTTTGATTCTGGATTTTCAAAACATCTCAGGGTGGTTCATTTGTTTTTATCTCGAGCATCTCCAAATTCTGTTTTTCAGAAAATTTTTGAGGGGTTTCCCGTGGTGGGGCCTGACAATAAATAGTTTCTGGTGCTTCAGGCCACGTGGGTGGGAACTGAGGCAGGAGGCGGGGCCACAGGAGGGGTGAAGTACATTGAGCAAATCCAGCCATGGTCAGAATTTGCAAGGTACTCCCAGGAGCTCTTCACTTCCGATTTCACGTGGAAGGGATTGTGCTGATATTATTTTACCTCTGGAGTTTCTGTCTACCCAGAACACTATTAAAAAGTTTCAAATGAAGCACTTAACCTAAATCCCTGATGTTGTGGCTCACATTCATTTTGTTTCCTCTTGCCCTCTGGGTCTCAGTGGTGGGGGGTTGAGTTGGACAGTCCAGCTGAGTGATGCATACTTCTGCCCAGGTCTGGCTACCTGTGCTCTCTCTTGCAAGAGAGAATGTGTCCACGCGAGCGGGCGGGGGAAGGGGGGGTAGTGTAGAAAAGGTATTTGGTAACAACTTCTCTGTTCTGTTCTTTAATTATTATATTTGATTGAAAGCTTCCTCTGTACCAAGCAGTGAGCGGAGTAAAGGTGTTTACATATATCATTCTCTTAATGGTCACAACTGAATGAAATCCCTCCCCACTACCTCCACCCTATTAAATTATTCCCATTTTAAGGTTGCAAAAAATGAGGGTCACAGTTGTCAAGAGACTTACCAAAGTCCTTTAACATTTGGCCACAAGAGCCAAGCCTCATCTGATATATGAGAGTAGATACAAACCATTAGCATCAACAACTTCCACCACCTTTTTGTAATGCTATGTATTTTTTTTTGATTAGAGTGTTCCGTACAGGAAATTTGAAAACTATACAACATATGATAAAAAAAAAAAAAGAAAAAGAAAAAGAACATCCAACCAAAGACAAATTCTCTTAGCATTTTGAAGTCCCTGTTTTTCTGCTTCATTTTGCTTCTTAACAATTTGGAGTTGTCCTGTTTACCTTGCTTTGTACTCTGCCTTAAAAAAAAACAAATTAACTTCATGAACGTTGCCCCATATCATTAAAATTTTTCCACCCAACCTATTTGGTTGCATTATGTTGATGCATCACTATTATACCATTAGTTATTCAACAGTTTTCCTCTTGTTGGAAAATTAGTCTGCAAATTTTGCTATTATAAGTGTGATGAGCATCATTGTACAAAATCTCTATTTTTAAGCCCCCAGTGGCAGCCATGTTTGTCATTTAAAGGGATTTCCCTCCTGTGAGAAGTGTCATCATTTACATCTTCTGGTTTAGTCATGATGACCTTCATGGGTCAATGGAGCTGACACATTGTACCTACTAAGAGTAGACGCAGCTGGGCCTGGGGTGTGAGTACCCAGACCAAAGGCCACCAGCAGGCAAAGTGACAGGACCCCCAGCTACTCCCCTTTTGCTATTCTGGGCTCAGCTTGTTAAGGATATCCCAGAAGAAGGAGACATGAGCAGAGGGGAGAGAGCAAGGAGAGCTCATGTGTGGCTGCTGTCCTGCACCTCTCAGAGCTCACCACCAGTTGCCACAGACCAGCTCGCCTTGGCACCTGCCTTTGGCACCTGTGGCTGTTGCCTCCTGGGGTCCAGGCTCTGGTCACTCCACTTCCTGTGGCCCCCAAGCCTTTGCCTTCCTTCGGCAGCAGATTCTTACCTACCAAAGAGAAAACAGAAGACAACAAACAAAACACTTCCTTTTATTCCTTTTCCCTTTCATTTCCAAAACCTAATTCTTACTTGGTCAAGCTCCCTTTCCTCACTCAAAGAAAGGAGGGGACTAACTGCTTTTATTGGAGTCAGGGAGGAGAAAGGAAGAAAAGGAAGAAGGTAGAAATACATCTAGTAGACTACATTACCAGTTTATCTCCAGCTTCCTGCTTTCCCTAAAGTGTAACTTTTTTATATTTTAAAATATCTTACTCAATAAAATTGATTGAATGTGTAGTATGTGCCAAGTGTGCTTAATGCAACAGGGGATGGAAATGACCAAGGCTCATCTTAAAAGAAAATTTCATGTAACTCTGCTCTGATTGGCTGATTTTTCAGAACTGTAGAACATTGCCATTTACTGAGCATCTGTATTAGATTCTGAAACAGGCACATTTAATCCTCATAACATTGCTATCCTGTAGGTACCACTGTTCATGTCTTACATGTGGGGGAAACTGAAGCCTCTAGAAATCAAGTAATTTATGCGAAGTCATAGAGCCAGGAAGGAAGAGAAACAGTATTCAAATTCAGGTTTTTCTAACACCAAAACCCATGTTTTTTTCTCTGGATTGTATAAATACTTATAATTGAAGTGTGGACTAGTTCTAGAATATTCCACTACAGTCTACTTCAATAAAATATTTGATTTCCAGTTGAAATAACAATTTATACAAAAATGAAATGGTTGAGAAAGAAAATTTTTCTCTTCTCCATATAATATTTAGAAGAAACATTTTCCCCCCAAAGGGTTTAAACAAATGGTGCTCAAGCAAATGGCACTCCAATTTAACCTTAAGAGATTTTGTTTCTAGGGGTGCCTGCGTGGCTCAGTGGGTTAAAGCCTCTGCCTTCGGCTCCGGTCATGATGTCAGGGTCCTGGGATTGAGCCCCCCATTGGGCTCTCTGCTCAGCAGGGAGCCTGCTTCCCCCTCTCTCTCTGCCTGCCTCTCTGCCTACTTGTGATCGCTCTCTCTCTGTCAAATAAATAAATAAAATCTTAAAAAAAAAAAAAAAAGAAATTTTGTTTCTAAATTGTATACTTTGTCCAAAGCGGGTCGGAGGAAGTTTCACTGGAAGTTTGTAGTAAAACATCGCCCTCTTATGGGCATATGGGCATCGTACATCGGAGATTGATACAAAGGATTTAAATGTCAGAACAAAAGTAAAATTATGTGTCCAATGACACAATGAAAAGCTGTTGTTACCATTTATCAGGTGTATATCTTACTCTTCAAAGTGACTTCTCAGAATGGAGGCAGAAAGACATTTTGGGACCAGCCAAGCAATAATTTTCCATCCATTTTTATGGAGGTGTCTGAATGCTGGGGACTACAAGACACACCTAAAGGAAACTATAATACCTAACTAGAATCATAAGTATATTAACAAACCATAATAATGCCTAAACCATCAGAATCAAATAGCTCCAATGAATCCTGTATAGGAAGTTCACATTCGTAAACTGAATGGAAAACGAATACATACAGTGAATATAGGTCAGCATTTTGGAGTCAATAGATCCCATGTGATTCACTTCTCTTTCACTTACGAGCTATGTGACCTGAGGCAAATCATTGAATTATTCGAGCCTCAGTTTCTTCATTTGTTAAATTATAATTAGAAAAGTAGCAGCGTAAGCGAAATAAGCCAGGCAAAGACAATATTTCACGATAACACTTATATGTGGAATCAAACAAACAAAAAGTCAAAACTCTTAGAAATAGAGCATGGAAAAGTGGTTGCCAGGGCCTGGGTCGGGGGCAGGGGAACCGGTGTACAGGGAAAATATGTAGAGGTTGGTAAGAGGCTACAAACTTTCAGCTTATATGATGAATAAGGTCTGAGGATCTAATGTAAAACAGGATGACTATAATTGCTAATAGTGTACTGTGTAATTGAAAAAGAAAAAGTAGCAGCTAAGTAGGGCAGGTGGGAAGATGAAATGAGAGAACACCTATCAAAGGTAGCATGTTGCTAAGAGTTAGACTCAGTATGTGTAAAATGGTACTATATTATTAGGTCTGTCCCCGTTATTAATTGTATAGAATCAGTTCTTTTAAATTTGAAGCAAAAAGTCAACAAGGTAGAAGTATAAAAGCAGGGTTGTTTGTTTTTTTTTCCTGAAGTGTGTTTATTTTTACCAAAGTTTTGGCTAATAGCAAAGGTTTAACAATCCAAACATTACTCTAAATTATACAAATGTTGAACTGTGTGGAGAGCTAAGCTGAGCAGATGTGGGGTGCTTCTCCCCCCAAAACCCCGTGTAAAAATCGCTTACCAAATGCTTTCTCATTTGGACCCAGACTCCAATTCCAGTGTCTTGAAGCTAGATCCCCTAGGAAGAGAAGTTCTAAAGCAGTAAGAAGAAAGCATTTCCATTTGGATCACTTATTTGCACCTGGAAATGGGGAATGGGCTGTCAGACCAGACTCTATCCTGTCCAGCCTGCCTTCATTTCAGTCCTTTCACATTGTTATTCTGGGTTTGGACTGTGCTGGAAAGACGACTGTATTATACAGGCTGCAATGAATTTGTAAATACTGTACCTACCAAAGGATTTAACACTGAAAAAATTAAGGTAAACTTAGGAAATTCTAAAACAGTCACTTTTCACTTCTGGGATGTAGGTGGCCAGGAGAAATTAAGGCCACTGTGGAAGTCATATACCAATGCACAGACAGCCTTGTGTTTGTTGTGGACTCTGTTGATGTTGAAAGAATGGAAGAAGCCACAACTGAACTTCATAAAATAACCAGGATATCAGAAAATCAGGGAGTCCCCATACTTAGAAATGTTAACAAGCAAGACCTGAGGAACTCACTGTCTCTGTTGGAAATTGAGAAATTCAATGGGTGAACTGAGCTCATCAACTCCCTGGCATTTCCAGCCCACCTGTGCAATCACAGGAGCTGGACTAAAGGAAGGACTTGAGAAACTACATGCTATGATCATTAAAAGAAGAAAAGTGTTGCGGCAACAGAAAAAGAAGAGATGAATGGTGATCCTTTTTGTATCTGTGTGGAGTAGGTTTTCTCTGGTCTGATGTTGACAAATGGAAGAGTGTCTACAGCCTGGTTTGCCTGCCTGTCCTCCTGGATGCTGATAAAGCTTTGCTTTGTTGAACAATCAGATGCCCCACTCTTTTGCCTTGTGGAAGATGCGTAAAAGCAGTGCTTCTTAAAATGGTCTCTTCTCCCTCCCCCACAAATCTTTTGGTGCTACCATTCTAGGAAGCCAAGCATGGATAGTAAATTGACCAGAAAACAGTTGTGGAAATTTGACCTGAAGTTAGTGAAATAAAACTTTGAAGAGTGAAAATAAATAAATAAATTATACAAATGCTAGAGCTTTATATTTTTCCAAGGAAATAGATGGTATCCCTACCAAGATGTTTTGGAACAACAACAACAACAGAAACAACCTCAGAAATATGCCAACCTGTGAAATTCATGACAGAGATAATCTATGCTTTGTTTCACTTAATTTCAAAACTGAAAACAAGTTTTAAAAATACATCAGTATAGAACATAAAAAAAAAAAAAAGCATCCAAATATCCCTATCATAAGTGATTCAGAATATCCAGCTTTCTAAAATACTATCCAGTATCAGAAAATCACTGTACATTTTGTTTTTTGGCACTATTATCATTGGAAGGGACATATAGAAAATGCTGAACTGTGCCTCGTTCCCTTTTTCTGGTAGAACAACTGCCTCACATTCTCTACTTCAATAGATGGAATTAAGTGTCCTGTTCAGGGCAGTAGGGAAGAAGAACCAGAGGTGTTAACGCTTAAATTTCACTTGGCTAGAAACGTATTATAAATCACTAATTTGAGGCAACGCTGTACCTTTAATTGCTTGACAAGTTAATTAACTCAGATTTAGCTATTAAGCACTTCTGATCATTTAACCTAGGAAGGAGTTCTAACTATGAGACAGGGTTACAGAGAAAATGCATCAGGTATACAAACAATTCTCAAACATTCTAAGTGCTTTAAAAGCAACTAATACCAACCGAAACACCGAACACTGATACCTTAATGATAAGCCTCTCATTTTTGATTATAGAATTTCAGACCCTAGTGGCAAATTACCATAGTCCATGCTACACTCATCCTTCAAAGGAGGTTGAATTAAGGTCCACAAGAACTATAGAGTACGCAGCTTTTGCAAGAATTTGGAGGAGGAATAAAGATGTGGCTGTAGGTCACAGCTACTTGTGCTCCTTCTTTAAAATGCATTCGACGTTCCAAGGGCATGAGTTTCAAACAGGCCATTTTGCCCTTGAGCTCTGGTTTTTATCCTTGAATGAATAGTTAACCCTCCATTTGGTTACTACCTTATTCACTTAATGGCCAATCATGGGAAAAAAAGTGAAAATGACCGGCTCATGCGACCGAATAGTCCAGGATTGACTTCAGACATAGCTGGATCCAGGTCCCCAAATTCTGTCTGTCTGTGGCTTCTGCTTTTACCTATGGTGCTTTCATTCTAAGGTTGATTCTTAAGTGGTGTCTGGATAATCCACCAAGAGGTCCAGTCCTTTATCTGTAACATTAGAAACTCTCACTAAAAAATGAGTATCTCTTTTTCTCTGGGCCCAGCAATGCTGATGTTCATTGGCTTTGATCGGCTCAACTAACCATGTATTCACCCTTGAAACAATCACTAAATTTGGGGAGATGCTGCACTCCTAAAGGCCAGGACTTGGTGATGTGCCCACCCCTGGAATTACAAAGTGAAGTCAATGCCACCTGAACACGAGCAGAGAATACGAGGGTGGTTGCTCAAAGTCACATTTTGGTGCTAACACCAAAAGGGGGAATTGATACTAAACATGCAAAACACTACTGAGCTTTAACCAGGGTGGTGAAGACAAAATAAAAATGATCAATATCAAAAAACCAAAGCAGATTCAAGAATGCTCCAAGGAGGAGCTAAATGGATTTGATAATATGGATAGTAGAAAGAAGTAAAAATGATTGAGTTACATATTCACTGACTCACTTAAGGCCAGAGATACAGAAAAAGAAAAAAAATCTAATGAAGGAATTACACTGATTTAGAGCTAGGATCTTTCTGGGAAACAATCTGGAATAGAGACTAACTGGGTTATTGTATTAGCCAGGGTTTTCTAGAGAAATGAAAGAAGGTGTGTGTATAGATTAAAAGAGACAGACACACAGAAAGGCACAGATTTTTTAGGGAATTGGTTCCCATGATTGTGGGGTTGGCAAGTCCAAAACGTGTAAGGAAGAGTTGATGCTCCAGCTCGAGTCTGAAGGCAGTCCAGAGGCAGAATTCATTCTTCGTTGAGGTTCATCAATCTTTTTAAAACCTTCAGTTGGTTGGATGATGCCCACTTCCATTATGGAAGGTAATCTGCTTAATTAAAAGTCTGATGTATATGTTTATCAGATCTAAATAATACCTTCACAGCAAATCTAGAGTAATGTTTGATGAAAAACTGGGTATCATCGTCTACCCAAGGTGCCACAGAAAATCAACCATCCCAGTCACCCACTTGAATTCTGAGGGATCTTCATACTGAGCCAGAAGGGAGTTGGCCTCCCAGTGCTGAAGCCAAACCCCAGACCAATTAAACCAGGTACCCGGGGGTGAGGCCCAGATAAAGGTATTTTTTTGATGTTCCACAGGTTACTCCTGTGTGCATTCCAGGTTGAGAACCACCATTGTAGAGCAGCGGTTCTTCGAGCTTGGTTTCCAGACTAGCCACTTCAACCTCACCTACAAACCTTACCTACAAATGTGACAGAAATGCAAATTCTGTCCCTACTCCAGACCTACTCTAGCAGAAACTGTGGGTTCAAGCCTAGCCCTTCAGGCTGTGGTTTAACAAGCCCTTCAGGTGATTCTGATGGTTGCTCAAATTCGAGAACCACTGGTCTAGAGTTCTCCAATGACACAATGCTAACACGTGCAGGAGTGTAACACTCTATCTCCACTCTCATCTCTTAATCAGAAGAGCAGGTCTGTTAGTAAGCCTCCTTGGGTGAAAGAATTCATTAAGGTTTTCTTAAGTAATCGAGTGTTTGTTGCAAGGATATATAATGAAAATTATGGAATCTTGACTTTGTGGCCAGGTTTCATTGAGAGTGGGTATTTTCAAGATACAACAGATGTATGAATCTGACAACAGCTCCGGTGACTCAGTGACAGCTTTGAGAGCTATTGCCTCCCAAGTGTGTAGGTCTAGAACCCTAGTATGCCTTAGCAATTCTGTCCTTTCATCTCCCCTTGTACAAACGACTGAATTCTTTCTTCTCTATCTTGTCTAAAATTTTGAGAGCATCTGATTGGCTCAAACTCTTTCATCACTTGGTGATGATGTTTCCTTAACTTGTAAGCTTTGCTGGCCAAACTGGCTTCCCTTGGGTCAGGTCTCTTACCAAGGTCAACCATTTGGGACCAGGGGAAAACAAAACGCAGAGTAAGAATCTCCTAGGGCCATCTCCCTTCCTAAAGGTCTGAGGGCCCTAACACGGGCTGTGGGTATGTCACACATTGGGAAGCTTGGTCTGTTAGGGATGTTTAGCTGTTCTCTGACCCTTAAATCTATGTGAAGTTCTTTGATACAAAAAGACATCAAGGACAAATTAAGCATTTATTCAACTATAACTTTTGGGGATGAGTTGGAAACTTTTACTGAAAAACTTGGGGAATGTTTCCCTTTCAGTATTTGCTATCGGTAAGTCTTGTGGCCAAATTTAGAAAAGCCATAAGCTGTATATTATTTTGGAAAATCATCTTATTTGCGTACCAGATTGTAAGGCCTATATTTTATGCAGAAGGGCTCTTTGCATCGTGCCCCTCACTAAGTCATAAATGACAAAAGCAAGTTAATTTTAAAAACCTCATTTACCAAAAAGAAAAAAACAAACACCTCAAGTGATAAAGTTTTCTCCAGATCATCAGACTGGCCGTCCAGGCTCTCTTTTAATAACTGATCTGGGGGCACTTGGGTGGCTCAGTAGGTTAAGCATCCAATTCTTTGTTTCAGCTCAGGTCATGATCTCAGGGTCATGAGATGGAGCCCTGTGTCAGGCGCCATGCTCAGTGCAGTCTGCTTGAGATTCTGTCTCTCCCTCTCCCTCTGCCCCTCCTCCTGCTGGTGGGAGTGCTTGCACTCGTGCTCTCTCTCTCTCAGATAGGTAAGTAAATAAATAAAATCTTAATGACTGGTCTGATTTCACTATACTAAGCTGAACTGAAAAACGGGGAAGTTCAGTCCGAATCAAAAGGTTAACTAACCTCTGGGGAAGGCATGAGTTTGTTACTTAAAAACCCTTAATGATGCCAGAATTCACTGAACATTCCTGAATCATTTTACCTCTCAATGCCAAGATTAAATTAGTACCTCACCCAGAACCTGGTAGAACCCACTTACACGGTATTACAGTATTGTACACGGCAATTACAGTGTTGCCACTATTACTTTATCTTACCAAATAACCAATTCAATTAAAAAAAAAAAAAGTAAATACTACCTTGAAGTCTAAATCATTAACTTGGGCTACCAGGATATAATTAAAACCAAAATTTAATGTGTATTTATCAAGTTGTTTAATGTAACTGATTGGTTGTTGATAACAAAGGGATACTTACAGAGATAGTATTTACATGTTGAATCGTTTCAGGTCTCCTTTTATAGGCCATAACCTTTCATCCTGGTGCTAGAGAAGTTCTCTCGAAAGGACAAAGATGCTGCAACTCTGACCCAGGTCTAGTTTTTATATTATTTCATTAAGAAAAATGTGCTCTCAACTCAAAATGTGCCTCTGAACAAAGAACTGAGTAAAAGAAGGATCATCCAGAGTGTTTACAATGAAAATCATGCATTATCTGATGGAGTTGGGAGTATTGGAGGGTTTTGGACATTCTAAAAGCGTTTTTAAACATTTTACTTTTAGTAAGACCATTTATCTCAAAACCAAAGCTGAAGATTATGGCAACTCTTTAATAAAACAGTTGTTTGCTTGCAGTGATATGAAATGAGAAAACTGAAGTTTTAAGATCATTAAGTGCCTCAAAGAAATTTTTCCTTCATGGCTTTAAGGGGAAAAAAAATTAATATACTTAGTTTAAGTGCCATTGATAGGGCTGTGATTAAATACTTTCAAACTGCACTTAAAGATGCAGTATTACTAACTCAACTGAGTTAGTAACATTTTATCTGGTAAATCTCCTTCATCTTCTGGAAGTTAGATTATCTTGGTAAAATTAGTCAACCCTCACAACTGTGCCATTACAAATAATCTATAAATTGAGCATATATATTCTACAGGAATTTATTATGCCTTTCAAACTAAGTGTTCAATGGAGTGTTTGATGATTTTTAAGTAGATAAAAGCATTATTTGCCCAAGTCTCTCCACTTCATAAAAATAAGTGAAATCCAGAAGTGCCCTTGTATATTTTCATATCCTCACTCATATTCCTAAACAAAGAAACCCAGTTGAGTCCCTCTGGGTGAGACCGAAGAATGTTACAAAGAGAAACCTTTCTACTTCCAGGGTTCTGTAAAATATCCCACTTCAATGTAATTACCGGTGTTCACAGTTTAAATTAGAAGTGAAGAGATTAGGGATTAAGTTGTAGCAGCAGAGAGTTTACTTACATCCAGATACCAGCAGATGTCAGCAAACACTAAGGCAGCGCCGCAAGACTTTGGCCAAGGCCCCTAAAAGCTATTTCTTTCAGGGTAGGTATCCGCAATGTGAACAGAAAATCTGGAATTACCAAAGCGCAGTCCTTTTAAGCCCCCATGTGTTTATACATCGTTCCCTGACCCGGGATGGGTGGGGAGGAGAGGCCACAGTGGGATCTGCCTTTTCAGGGCAGCAACGGCTCTTTCGAAGAACTGAGCTGCCCAGATTTTGTCCAACGAAACTCACCTACAATGCTTTATGTAACAAACTAAACTACACTTCAGACAGCCATCCCCATTAAAAAAACAAACTTTTTGTGTGTTTGTTTACAGAACACTCATATTACCTAGGCTCTGCAATATGTGTTTAGAGGTTATAAACATGGAATATTCGAGAGGACATGAATGCATTTTTCTGGAGAATTTTCTGTCAGGTGGTAGAACAGCTTGTTATACAGAAGTAGATATAACATTTTAAAAATAGAAGAATCTCAGGCATAATAATTTTTTTTTTAAAGATTTTATTTATTTCTTTGACAGAGAGAGACACAGCAAGAGAGAGAACACAAGCAGGGGGAGTGGGAGAGGGAGAAGCAGGCTTCCCGCTGAGCAGGGAGCCCAATGCGGGGCTCGATCCTCGGACCCTGGGATCATGACCTGAGTGGAAGGCAGACATTTAATGACTTGAGCCACCCAGGAGCCCCTCAAGTATAATATTTCAAATGTAACTATTTTCTTATACTTGTGAAAGAAATAGGAAAAGAATCATATGGGGATGCCATTTACTTCAAATATATACATGCATTTTTATTTTAACATTTGTGGCCAATACTGTGTAAGACCAATGTTTATGGCCTTACATTAACTTCTCCAGCAGGATCTATATACAGCAGAAGTGTTCGTATCATTTTTATTTTTGCTTGTTAGACTAATAGTATCTGAAAATAATTTAGCCACCTGGAACCATACTTATGCAAAATATAAAAAGAATCTAGGTGATTTAATTGTATTCTGTAGTTCTGTAATTCTATATTAAAAAATAGTTAAGTGAACTCATGATGTAATTTTCCCAAAACACAGCTTTTATTATAGCATGCCTTAAATTAGACATACCTCTCTCTGTAAACATTGTGCACGCTCATGAAAAGTCTGGTTTCCTAAATAGGTATAATGAACAAATGTAAGCAAAATTGTTCAAGAAATTTACCCTTGAAACTTAAATTAACTATTACTATCTTTGAAAAATAACACAGAAATGTTCCACTAAGGAATGCTGAAATATAAACAATTTGAATTTTAAAGTCATTTATTCTTTTGAAAATATATTCCTGTTTTAAACAACAAAAAAAATCTAAGATTTAAATTTGTCCCTATGAATAGCTTAAGGAATATACTAAATCATACTTACTTAGAACCAACAAAAACATTGGCAGTAATGCAACTAATATCTAATGAACCCAGAAGTTCAGATAAAACTGGAAGTCTGTGTATCCTCTATAACAAAATTTTTCCTTAATTCAGAAAAAAAAAATCTAGCATCTGATTTAAATATATAAAGCTAAAATATTCTTTTTGCCAGTGCTCTGTTGAAATGTGAATTAAAGAACTGATACTAACCATACTTCAGATAACTAGGTCAGTGACAACTGTAACTTAATGACAATTCCATGGTTCAAAATGGCATTCCATCAAAGTACACAGGAGTAAAAATAAACCTCTACTGGTCAATTTTATCAAACTGGTTGTATACATTTCGTTTCAATGGCTAACAAGTATTTCAAACCGCTAAAAGCTCATCTGATTAAACTAAAGTACTCTAATTTAGGGAAAACCAAGCAAAAACCTAGTTTAGTGGCAATGTCTTAGATGATAAAAGATTTTAGACAGATAGGTAGCTGCTTAAAAAAAGACCAGTTATCACCCACTCTCATACTCCAAACAGCACTCATACAAATCCCACAAAAACCAGTACATCAAGATTCAATTTTCAAATAATTTATACTGTCTCTCAACCAGTGTTTCTCTAACTTTTTTTTCTCATTATTACTCCCTTCAAGCCTTTTTAGGCTTTTTAATCCTAATCACCACCCCATAAAACTTTAACACCAGAGATACAATGTATCCCTGTTTATGTATTATAGGTATATCCATGCTTTATACAAAGAATGAGATTTTTCAATCAAGAACAAATTTTCACCAAGAACATATGGTCTAAACAATGAAAGGTTTACAATACTAAAGCTTTTTTTTTTTTTTAAGGGTAAGTCGCGAGACAAATTTTAGCATTTAGATAGATTATTTCTAAAATACTTTTAACACTCAACCACCTAGTTTGATCAAAATTAATTTTTCCTGTAGTAGGTGGGCACTGTTCTCAGCTACAGTCCTTGGCTTGCACAGTAGTGCAGGACCATAAAAAATGGCCATTCAAAGCAATCTTAATAATCAATGGGGAAAAATATTCTGTGACCTTTAAAAAATCTGTCAAAATATTAAAAACTCAGTTATAAACAAAAAACCCCAAAAACACTGTAAAAAAGTATGTTAGTATACTGTAATTTAAAACATTAGAAACATTGAGAAAGTATTATTGCACTGTAAAAAACTAATCAAAAGTGGTTTGAACAGTACTTGCCTTTTTGTTAACTTAGGATACTAAGTAAGCATCTATTCTGTGCCATTGCGAACTATCATATTCAAGTTTGGATCAGCTTCCACCATTTTATCATTTGTACTTTCAATGTTGTAAAATAACTCTAATCTCCTTTAACGTGAAGTTTTTATCATCACTTCCTCTGGGACCTATTCAACCTTCTCGTCACAACCAATTTCCTTTTTTACATGAAGCTTGCCTCCACGAGGTTCCCCTAGCTGCATACTGAGGCTCAATATTCCCATCAGTGATTTCTTCCACAACTCCACTTATCATTCAGTTCAAATCTCGCATCTAGCATTACCATTTTTCATTTCTTCACTCATTTTTATTTTTGTTGGCCAGTTCTTTTGATGACCTACTTCTGTAAAATGTCACATGGGTGACAAGGAGACAAAGCAACCACATGCTTTGCTGTCTGTGAGTGAACTGAATGACAGATGTGCAGTAACCAATCACTAGCAGAATTTGAGAAAAGTACTGTGACTGGTCAGTGATGATGAAGCACGACTGTTACATAATGATCTGTGGCCCAAAGGGCTAGCAGGGAAGTTTGTACTTTACCTAATTGCTCACAGTACAGACCGTGGTAACTGAAATTTGAGCTGTGCTAACGGAGGACAGCCTCTGATTACTTGTTAACATTGACCCAGACAGGCTTAAAGCTGACTGCTGAGGAATAGCCCATCTAAATTTACATCAGATAATGAATCTTAAAGCACCCTAAATGCAATGTTAGTGCCCAGTGAGTGCATGTTGAGGTGGTTTTCAAATTCTCTGTCATTTGGCAATCAACTTTAAAATGTATCTTAGGATGACAGAGTTTTAGAAATAGGGAAGGCATCTTTAAAGAGTCCATATTTTGATACCACAAATTATCCAGCATGTTTGTTATGAATGATTTCTCCTCCTTCGATTTCGATTTGCTCATACAGCCACTTGCGGTCACAGCGGCATTCAGCTCCGCATTTGGTGGAACCACAGGCAGGACAAGCATAGAAACATCCTAAACAGTCTTCATCAAGGCAGTCACAAAGGTCCATTCCACTGAAAATCAGGAGACCCTGGCTATCATAGACCTTACTCTTCGCTGGTATCACTTGTCTGTAAAATAAAACACAAGACGAATTATACCTCACAAACACATTATTTTTGAATATGTTATTGAAAATAAGGTAATGAAAACAAATTTAAGGTGTAATATTTTGAATTAGGGATGATGTCCTGCAAACTAGTACATAACTTACCAGACTCAAGCCTACTCTATAATTAGTAGTAAATGAACTCTGTGTGAGAAGAGACCTCATTCTAAAGTGTGGAGACAAACCCAAAAAGCCTGACTATGCCTCTAGAAGTCCATTTAAAAGTCAACTCAGTCCATTCCTTTACCATTTCCAAAAAATATATTTGTTTAAAATATTATCCCCTTAAAAAAATAAAATAAAATAAAATATTTTCCCCTTACCTTAACAGCAACAACAGAGAATGGCAGCTTAATAGTGGTACATTCTGTTGGTTACCAATCTCTTCCTACGACCCTATTGGTTTTTATACTGCAATTAATCTATTTCTTGTTCTTTAATGCACTCTAGCAAATATGACTTAAAAACAATTAAATGACTCAATGGAAACCTTAACAGATGGAATAAATGGCATATGTAGAAAATAATTCTGAATGATTATACTAACATTTGTCATCCTGTGCTTTAGAAATGTTCGATTTAAAAAGTCATATTCTAAACAATTTAGTTTTCTCGTTCATTCTGTTGACTGTACCATAACTGTTTCTATTTTAGACATGTAAAAAATAAAAAGCAACCTTGAATTCTTCTAAAACTGACTTTTTGGCTGCCACTCATAGAGGAGTGATATACCAATTATATAATACCAATGCTTTTAAAAAATTGTTTTACGTATAATATGTTTAAATTTGAATTCTCATGCCAAAAATGTGAACTTGTTCACTCACTGACACTTTCTTAGAAATAAATTTTTGGAGTTGAAAGGGATGCCTTAATTTTATATGCAGTCCTTGGAGATTCTTACTAATCCCAGATCATCCAATTTAAAATATCTATCCAGAAAATTCAAAACTTAAAATAGTGAAACAATACAGATGTGAAGCAGCAAGTTAATACAGGTCTTAAGTGAACACATAGCCTACCTGTCAGAACCAGCGGTTGCATTTTTTGTGAGCCTTCTTTTTTCTCTTTTACCAGTTTCTGGAGCAAATTCAGTTTGCTTTCCTGGGTTTGCAAATTGCAATGACCGCAAAGCTTTCGCAGTTCTTCCCTGAATAAAGGTAAACAAATTATCGACTCAAATCTTGACAATAGACCATGAACAGATTAATATTTAACTTAATGTTAATCTAGATAGATTATTCCTTAACCTGCAGGACGGTCTGGAATTCACAAAAAAAAGAAAAAGGTTTTAGAGCCCAAGTGCAACATTTATACAGTCCTAGACAATATTCAAAGTTTAGGGGCTAATTTAGTTGTAATGTTTTCATTATCTAATTTTAGTCTCTGGCATATTAGGAGGGGCAACAAGCATGGTAAAAACTGCAATGGCTGTTGCTGAGATGGGAGAAAAGGTAGAAAAACTGCTGCATAACCCACTGGCATAACGCTGAGGTTCCTGGGGCCCCTGGCAGTGGAGTTATATATGACTCATGATCTTGGGGTTATGAATTTGAGCCCTGTGTTGGGTGTGGAGGTTACTTAAAAAATATTAAATCTTAACAAAAACAAAAACAAAACTGAGGTTCCTAATATGATCTTGAGTCCTTAAGGAAAGGTTCTATTTTATATATTTTTAAAAGCAGAGAGGTAATATAGTTTCAGGTTCTGAAATAGTATTATCATCTTTTTAAAAAGCTTTGGTAAAACAAAATTTTACAAAACAAATTTTGGTAAAACAAAATTTTGATGTTCATTATCTGGGGAAAGAAACAGTTTCTGGGATATATTTCACGAGAGCAACAAATAAATGAAATGGAGAAGATGTCTAAAGTGACAGCAGCAAGTACCTCATGCAAGAGAACACTGGGTTCTGGAGATATGCCTCTGAGGGGAGAACAAAAGGAAAGCACTACATACAATTTAAAATTTTAATTATCTTTTAATTTGGTTTATTAATATGATGAAAAGGAGGAAATTGAGAAAAATATTCCAGCAGCAAGAATTATAATTTGGTTATAAGTAGAAATTTTGAGAAGTGCTCCTTTGATATACTTGTCTTTATTCTACACCAAAGATAGCTTTATGAAATCTCAGTTTTTTTCTGATATAGTTAAATAATCTGAATGTAGGCATGTGAATAAGGGAGTTATAAATATTTAGTATTTACAATGTAAAAATGTATGCTTTTTGACCATAGGGAGTTCTTAAATTAGCAAGTAAGAACTCAAAGCTACAAGGAAAGGAAATTCACAAGCATCTAAAAAACCCAAACAAGAATGGTATTAGTGCCAAAGGAGAAAGAAAGGTTGAAGAAACAATTATTGAAAGTCATTTCTCTGGTGTTCATTTTAAAGCAGTCATTTTCAAGTCCTTCATATGAAAGGGGAATTTATTCTGCTATACAGACCCTCACTGGCGGGCAGGTCTCACTGAGTTACTTTGGTATTAGAAAAGAAACCAAGATAACAATTAAGTCCTGGCTTTACCAGAATGTTCTAAAAGCCACTCCCAACATCTTAGTCCTAGGAGTTACAGCTGGAGTCTTGGACATAATATGCTATTTCATTCTCAAGTCTACTTTAACATCCAGTCTGGGTATACAGAAATATTTAGAAACACCATTTATTTTCACCTCCCCAACTTTAATTTACAATTAGTATAATAAATAATAAATATGATTTCTTTACAGTTCGACAAAACCTCACACTGTAGAACTAAGACAGCAGGAAAAAATGACTGTTATACATACATCTGAATCAGGTTTTCTTCTCTGCCGGTCTTCGGAATCAACATCCACACTTCCATTGATTATCTGTGTACATTTTGGACAAAGCTTCCAACCAGGTACAAGCTGCCTTCCAAATTTTGCACTCAGAAAAGTGGCATCATCTAAGTCAATTACATGCAAATTTTTTTTGGCTAGTTTTTTGTGTATGTTAAATGGGTCACAACATGACTTCTGCAAATCCTCAAATCTGTCAATGTATATTTTTGCATGATGGAAGCAAATGGTATTGTTCCCAGAAAGTGTCATTCCAGTTCTAAGTTGAAGTAAAAGCATATCATTTGATGACAATTCTTGCAAAGTCTTGAAACCAGTATGACGAGTGTAGTAGGTTTTATGGCACTCATTTGTGGTACGAAGCTGGACTCCAACTGAACATGGATCCATCACTCTGGATTCCAGCAAATTTCCCTTGCTTGATTTTGTCTAGGGATCTCTCTCTCTAGTAGGTCATGTGCTGATTGCCCTAGAGAAAACACTGAAGTCAGATTTGTGCTGCAAAATTTTTATCTGGGAAACTGAAAAAGCATTTGATAAAATTCCACACCTATTTAAAAGGAAGAAACTCAGCATGCGAGGAATAGAAAGACATTTACCAAAAGCTTACAATAAACATTATTTAATCATAAAACATTAGAAGCATTCCCTCTAAAGTTAGAACTACAAAAAAATACTTGCTATTTAACACTGTATTAAAGCTTCCACTTAACATTGTATTAAAAGGTACAGGGATTGAGAAGGAAGAAGTATTACTCAAAGATGATATTAAATATCTACACAGAAAATGCAAAAGGTTCAACAGATGAACTATTAAAACTAGTAAGATAATTCAACAATAATGCTGGAAACCTAAAACATTAAGAGACCTTACAAAATAAATCGTACAAAAGACATGCAAGACTTTAATGGAGAAAATTATCAAACAGATATACAAAAATGATATCCTAAATAAATGTAGAAATTAATCATGGGAAATCTTACTGAGGCATATAAATTCTCTGGGAATTTATCTATAAATTCAATAGTATTCCAATCAAATCCCAGCGGGTATTCCACCCACTCCCCCTTGGAATTTAGCGTTTGATTTATATGGAAGATTAAAAATCCAGTCAAGACAGTCTTGAAGGAAAACAAAGTCAGGTATTTATTTGCTATAAAGCTGTTATAATTAAAACAGTGTGGTGTTTAGTATAGTAGTAGTATAGACAAATGTTGTATAGTATAGACAAATAGATCCATGAAAAGATGAGAGCTTGGTGCAGTATATGACATGTGATTTTATAAAATCAGTGGGTACTGCACATTAATGGGGAAAAGATTTAATAAAAGATTAGGGGATAACCAGCTAACCACATGGAAAAAGATAGACTAAAATCTCTTTCTCACAAACAAGAATCAACTCCAGATGGATTAAAGAATCAAACAAAAAACGAAAAACTGTACTAATGTTTATAAGAAAAATAGAAGACTGCGACACTGGGATAGAGAAGAATTTCTCAAACAAGAAAGCACATACCAAAGGAAAAGACGGATACATTTGATTACATGTCAAAATTAAACATTTCCTTATAACTCTAAAGAAGCCACACTTCAAAGGTATGGTTAGGATTATTATCCCAAATATGCATAAAAAATTCTGACATTTACAAATCAATTAGAAAATGACAAAGAACCTATCAGAAAACTAAGCAAATAGGGGCACTTGGGTAGCTCAGTCAGTTAAGATCTGCCTTCAGCTCAGGACGTGATCCCAGGTCCTGGGATCCAGCCCTGCTTTGCGCTCCCTCTCAGCGGGGAGTTTGCTTTTCCCTCTCCCTCTGCCCCTCCCCCCTGGCTCATGATCTCTCTCACTCTCTCTCTCTCAAATAAATAAATAAAATCTTAAAAAAAAAACTAAGCAAATACAGATACGCAATTTACAGAGGAGGAGAAAATAGCCAATAAATGCATGCAAAGATGTTCAACCTTTATAGTTATCAAAAAAAAAAAAAGTGCAAACTAAAAACCATTTCTCAAGCATTTGCTTAGCAAAATTTAAAAAATCTGATAACCTAGTGCTGGTTAAAATGTGGCCAATTCTTACATGCTCCTTATACATTGATAGGAATGTAAACTGCAACTGCTTCAGAGTATTTTTGGCAATTTCTCACTAAATTAAACAAGTCCACATCCCAGGACCTTGCACTTTCTGGTCTAGATGTCTGCCAAAAAAATAAATGTCTGTAAAGAGCACAACGACTTTTGTGCATTTACTTTCTTTGAGTACTGTGCATTTATGTTTGAGCATTTACTGTCTTTGACAGTGAAAAGTTGGATATTATCTAATTTTAAGGATGAGAAACCATAGATTACTCAACAGGCACTCCTATAGGACAGTTAACCACACGAATTATATGAATCACCATGGATAAATCTTAAAGATAATCTTAAATGAAAAAGTTGTAAAAGAATACATTTATGTAAAATTTGAAATACACAAAATAGTGTACATGGTTTACAGGCGAAAATAAGAATCATGCTAAACTACTGGGTATCTACCCCAAAAATGCAGATGCAGTACAAAGAAGGGCCACATGTACCCCAATGTGCATAGCAGCAATGGCCATAATCGCCAAACTGTGGAAAGAGCCAAGATGCCCTTCAACAGATGAATGGATAAAGAAGATATGGTTCATATATTCAATG
>CM052884.1:70873035-70955066 GCA_028534135.1 Potos flavus | reverse complement strand
GGGATGGGCGAGCCTGGTGGTGGGTATTGAGGAGGGCACGTATTGCATGGA
This sequence comes from Potos flavus, assembly GCA_028534135.1. Lineage (NCBI taxonomy): Eukaryota > Metazoa > Chordata > Mammalia > Carnivora > Procyonidae > Potos > Potos flavus. The sequence continues at coordinate 70,955,015 of CM052884.1, read as the reverse complement.
GCACTGGGTGTGGTACATAAACAATGAATCTTGTAACACTGAAAAAATAAAATAAAAGTATTTGGGGGAAAAAAATAAAATAAAATAAAAAAAAAAGAATCATGCTAAAATATACATGAGTAATAAATACTAAATTTGTGGTATACATACTTCTAAGGAGGAAGGAAACTTAAAAAAAGAGATTTATGGAAGATTAAATTGAAGACATGTACACAAGTGTTTTCATTATTTTCTGTACTTTCTATCTGGAAATTTTCATAAATATTTTTCAAAGCAAATACAAAAATTTAGTTGAATTCTTAAGGAAAGAGTTAACAAATACAAGTCACTCAGAAAAAGTGTTGAAAATATACGTGAACTACTGAAATCCGGGTGGTGGCAGAGTTTTGAAATATCTAGGATTTGCAATTTTGCAAGTATTTTTATAAACTTTGCTCTGTATTAAAAAAAAAACCAACTGGTTAGAAAGCTTAGATACTTCCTATTGTTTTCTTCAGAAAAAAACCAGAATCATATAAAACCATGTACAAAGATGACTCTGGTCTCATGTAACAAAAAATAGTGAATAAATATATATCTGTTCTCAGTTAAAATACTAAATTTAAAAAGTTAAAAAATAGAACACAATCTAAAGTTCAAAATGTCACTGAATATTTTAACTTAAAATGTTTAAAAGCTAATTAAGATGGAGCATATTTATATATTTTTGTTCTATTTCAACCAAATTTTAAAACTTAACTTTCCAGTAATGGTGCCAAGTGCATCAGTTAAAATGGCTTATATTACACAAATAATTAAATTTCTTTTAACAGAAATGTGGGTTAAAATAAATGAAGGAATGGAAAAGAGGAAGCCAGAGATTGGCTTGTTATTTGTCATAAAACAGCAAACTATGCTGTATTGTGCTATAACAGATATGGGACAGAAATCTGGCTCTGACCTTAATAGTCAACACAAGGAAAGAAACTTGATCAACAACCTCCTCAGCACATTATGGAAACTGCTAATGCTTACTCTCTCATTGATGCTGGATTCCTTATATTTGTAGATAACTACTATCACCAATTTGTAGCCACTAATCTGTGATTTTTTTTTTTTTTACAGATTTTATTTATTTGACAGAGAGAGAGATCACAAGTAGGCAGAGAGGCAGGCAGAGAGAGAGAGGGAGGCAGGCTCCCCGCTGAGCAGAGAGCCCGATGCGGGGCTCGATCCCAGGACCCTGAGATCATGACCTGAGCTGAAGGCAGAGGCTTTAACCCACTGAGCCACCCAGGCGCCCCTAATCTGTGATTTTCTGAACATAAAATTATTTCTAAGCATTCAAAGACTTGGACTACCCTGACCATATTTAATTGGAAAAGCGTATTAGAATTTAGAAATTCATTTTAGAAATTCTGTCTGTCCACAGAATTAAAACATTTTTACCCATTAGGGAATTCTTTTCCTTGGCTACTGGGGCATTGTTCCTTTCCTTTCCTTTTTTTTCCATTCTCAACTTATTTTATTTAAGGCAGGCATTACCTTGATACAAAACCAAGGACATTCCAAAACAGGAATGAATGAATAAATGAATGAATGAATAAATAAATAAATAATAAAAAGACCAAAATTCCTCATGAGCATAGGCAAAAAATTCATAAAAATAATTTAGTACACAGAATCCAGCAATACATATAAAAAATCACAACCACTGAAAGTGTCATTAAATATGAAATACTGAGGAATAATTTTAACAAAACATAGAAGATCTGTATACTAAAATATATAAAATTTGTTGATATTTTAAAAGACCAAAATAAATGGTGATATACCCCATGTTCATATATCAGAAGACACAAAATCGGTTGAATGTCTGTTCTCCTTGTATTAATTTATAGATTCAATGCAATCATAATTATAAATTAATAAGCTTCATCTAAAATTTACAGAGAAATGCAAAGGACTTCCTATATCCAAAACGATCACAAAGAAGAATAAAGCTAGAAGGCCTTCCAGTCCAATTAAAATGGACTTACTCTAATTAGGATGGTATGGAATTATTATTATTTTTTTTAAGATTTTATTTATTCGACACAGAGAGACAGCGACAGAGGAAACACAAGCAGGCGAAGTGGGAGAGGGAGAAGCAGGCTTCCTGCTGAGCAGGGAGTCCAATGTGGGACTCCATCTCAGGACCCTGGGATCATGACCTGAGCCAAAGGCAAACACTTATTGACTGGCACCCCAGTATGGAATTATCTTTAAGACAGATACATACATATGAATGGGATTAAATATAAACCCAAAGGATATACCCCCATTTATATGCACAAGTGATTTCTAGTAATGGTACAAAGCCAATTCTATGGGAAAAGGGAAGTTTTTTCAACAAGTGGTTTTGAAATAAATGGATATCCATATGAGAAAAACGAACGTTGGCCAGTACCATACACTATAGATGAAAATCAAGATAGTTCATAGCCTTCAACACTAAAGCTAAACTAAAGACTTTTGGAGAAAACCCTGAAGACCATATTTACGATGTCGTGTAGGCAAAGATTTCTCAAGACACAGAAAGTAATTACCATACAGAAAAAATGATAATTAGGTTTCATAAAGACTACTTTTAGTCAATATAAGTCAACATGTCAAATATTAATAGGAAAGCCATATATTGAGAGAAAATACGCAAACAGTATTTATCAGCCAAACCCTTGCATCCAGATTAAAAAAACTGGAACTCAACAATAAAAAGACAAACCGTTAACATTGGCAAAAGACTTAAGTGGACATTTCAAAAAGCAAGATACATAGACAATAGACAACACATGATAAACAATTGACAGCCATTAAAAAGAATGAAATCTTCCCATTTGCAACGACATGGATGGAGCTAGAGTATATTATGCTAAGTGAAATAAGTCATTCAGATTAGACAAATACCATATGATCTCACTCATGAACGTAAGGGAAGGGGGAAAAGAAGAAAAAGGGAGAGGGTAACAAGCCATAAGAGACTCTTAATGATAGAGAACAAATTGAGGGTTGATGGAAGGAGATGGGTAGGGGGTGGGTTAGATAGGGGATGGGTATTAAGAAGGGCACTTGTGATGAGCACTGGGTATTACACGTAAGTGATGAATAACTGAATTCTACTCCAAAAACTGATATTGCACTGTATGTTTACTAAAATTTAAATAACAAAATGAAAATAAAAAATAAATATTCCAGGGAATGTGTACTGGAGTATCACTGAAATAGTGCAATCTCTAAAGACTAAATAAGCAATTGTTCATGTGTTTACTTTCCTTTTATCTTGTCTAAATTACTACATAGTTCATGAGAGTTTATTTTATTACCAAGACTCTAAGTTGTGCCAGTGTACTTAAGTGACCTCCCTTAGAAAATTGGAAATACGATTAAACTCCCATTAAATCACTTTTTTCTGATAAGTACTTGCTTGGACATCTTCCACAATAGCCTAAATTCTTTTATTAACCTTAAAACACTATGCACCTGCATTTCTAGTTGGAGAGTACAGTGTTAATGTGTTTTTAGTTCAACTTATGACCCTATCAGTCCTTGAAAACATACTCTTCTGGTAAACAGGTGCTTCCAACTATTTTGAGCTCTTGGCACACTTTTGAGTACTGGAACTTTTGGAGGAACACTTGAAGGAATTAAACTGCTGCACAATACCGTTTTACTAGCAGCCATCCCTCAAGTGTCACTGTTAGGGTACATTTACTATTAGAGTTGCCAGATAAAAGATAGTATGCTCAGTTAAATATGAATTTTAGATAATGCATATATTTTAATTGCATCCCAAATATTGCTAAAAAGTAATTTTATATTTGTCTGAATTTCAAATTTAACTGGGCACCTTGTATTTTTATTTGCTAAATTTGGCAACCTCATTTACTATGCATTTTTTGCATCTTCTAGTAAGTGGAGATGTTTCTTTGGTATCAGCTTCACATTATGCCCCACTTCTTACTTGTCGCTAAAAGAAAGCTGAATTCCCCATTAATAAATTACAGGACCTGCTGGGTTTAAAATTAAAATGTCCTAACAGAAGATAAACTGCCAGTTACAGTAAAAAAATAAATTTTACACATTGATTAAAACTCAATGGCACAACTGTACAACTCATTTAAAACTGTGATAGTAAAAGGTATACACCTGAATTAACGAAGTCTTACTGCTTAAAGTCTTATGTAAGTTTCTAGTATTACTAATACTAATCTACTATTAGGCAGTTTGTTCATGCATGGCTAATGCAGGGCTAAAGGAAAAGTCAGGCTAGCTCAAGGAGCACAAAATTTCAGCCAGTGATCTTAAGTGGTTACTGCCTGCCTTCTAAAAATTACAGCCTCTGGTTGCTCCTTCCCTGTTGTATTACTTAATGTCCTTATTTCTGTCTTCCTTCCCTAAAGTTCTGCTGTACTGCTCCTTGGATCTGTTTCCCAGCAACTTCTTTCTTTTGCAGGCTTTGGTCTGTGTTCTGGCAATGTAGCCATGATTAATATTTTTTTTTTTTTCAAGTGACAGTCCAGTAGCTTCATGTTGCTCCCTTTGCCCACATGATGCAATGTTCTCCATGCAATGATGTAATGATTAATCTAACACCTTCCTTAATTAACACAGTCAGAAATGCACTACTATTTACTGTCCATGAATCAGTACTGCAATCAGCTGGGAACTTATTAGAAAAAAGGAATCTCAGTACGGACCCTAGACCCTACTGAATCAGGATCCACATTTAAAAAAAAAAGACCCCCAGGTTATATGTAAGCATATTAGTTTGAGATCCACTGCTCTAGGTAATTCAATTAAGAGAACATTAACCAAGCATCTTCCATATTTATAAAGCATATTAAAAAAAAAGGAAAATACACAAATATGAACTTGCCTTCCAGGAAGTCTGACATTTAGGGAAGATTATGAAGGGAGGGGAGTCATAAATTTGATAAAACAGATGTACAGAGAACTATGCATTGTTGAAAGCAGAGATGTCCAGGTTTTCATGTTCACATTACGAGAGCTCTGGGTCTTCCACTGCCTTGCTTCCACTGCTATTTTACAGCTGACAAATGTAGATAAAGATTAGCAATGCAAATACAATTCTTGTCTATATTCTTGTAACTTTTGTCTAGTGGAGTTTCAATGGACTCCCTGGCCCACTGTAGAAGACCATTTTGCCTCCATCTGCTCATTTATTTTAATATTCCTTATCAATAAACATGTCTGTTCTTTTGTCATTTAAACTGGTTATAACATCTTACCAGTTCCCTCATTAGTACGGGAAACGAAAACTGTGTTCATAGTTTTATAATTTGTGTGACAGTCATGATTTTACTTCTGTCCCCTTTTTTTGTGGAACTTTGTGTGTGTGTGTGTGTAAAATTCTTGTAAACATAGGAAGAGATTAATTTGCTCTAGCCAATCACTTTAACCAGTAAAATTCATCCTGGAAGAAAAAAAATGGATAAGGTGATTAATTAATGGATAAGGTAATTAATTAATTACCTAAATGGATAAGATGAAAACCAGTAACAAATGAAAAACCTTAAATGTATTAATTTAGACCTGATTAATTTAGTTCTTTTGCCCCACCTTTGGGAAGATTTTACTATGATACAAATGAGATCCAGGTCTTCAAGTACTTTTCAACTACACCTAGTGAAGTAGGATGTATAAATATTAACACTTAATTTCTGAAGGGTCACTCAGTCTCCTAAGACCTTCCTGTAGAGGTTAGGATGAATTTCATTTGTATACTTGTTTTCCATTTCAAATAGCAAAAATGCCTTTTGAGAAGTTGAATTTTATCTGAAACCTGTGTTCCTCGTTCTTTAAGAGTCATGGTTAATGGAATCCTCCCATTCCTCTCCTAATGGCTTCTACAAGACTCTGAGGATACCCCCTTGTTTACCGATGACTAAGAAAGACAAAGGCCCTCCAAATTCCCATTCTTTGCCTCAGTTATAAATTTGTGAATCTTTTATCTTAAAGATTTATTTATTTGAGAGAGAGAGAGAGAGAAAGAGAAGAGGGAGATAGAGGGCGTGAGGACGTGCAGGTTAGCATGCACGGGCCATTGGAGAACAGAGGGGGAGGGCAAGCCGACTCCCCACTGAGTGGAGAGGCCAATGCAGGGCTCCAGGCTCCATCTCACAACAGAGAGATCATGACCTGAGCTGAAACCAAGAGATTGCTGCTCAACCGACTGAGCCACTGAGGCGCCCCTATAAATCTGTGAATCTTTACTGCATATCACAAGTGACCAATTAGAACAAAAATGTCTGTTAGCTGTATTTTAAGTTTCTCTCCTTCCCCCAAGTCCCAGAACTTCGGCCCACCCTCAGCCAGAGCCCAAAATAACTCCTTCAGAAAACAGGCTGGCCTCAGGGTAAAACACTCTGGAATCTACAATCAAATCAAGGAGTCTGTTCTAGCATCCTTCACTCCTCCCTTGGGATGCTGGTAGATCTTTTGGTCAGAGAATTCTCTCCATTGCAATAGTTCCCTTTCCCCTATTAGCATAACCCTTTCAAATAAAGTCTTTACTAACTCTGGATTTTTTTTTTTATTTGAAAAATCCCTAAATTTTTTTTTGCATTTTGGGTTTCTGTTGCTTTAGGGTTGCCAACATTTTATTTATTACCTACATATAGTATGTTTTGTGATTCTAAAATTAACATTTAATATTTTTATAGCACTACTAGAAGAGTCAAAAGACAAGGAAATAAGTGATTAGACCCCTTCTTTTACTTCTACCACCTTAGGCAGTTAACAAAATTATTTGCTCCTTGTATGATTTGAACACTGCAAGCTCAAGAAAGTAGTTTTTTTTTTTTTAAATTGAGGTATAATTTACATATAACATTATTAGTTCCAGGTGTACAAGGTAATGATTCGACATTTGCATATACTGTGAAAGATCACCACAATAAGTCTAGTTAACATGCATCACCACATGGTTACAAATTTTTTTTCTTGTGATGAGAACTTTCAAGATTTACTTCTTCAGCAACTTTCAAATACGCAATATAGTGTTACTACTGTCACCATGCTTACATTACATCCCGTTACTTATTTATTTTATAACTGTAAGTTTGTACCTTTTGACCCCCTTCAGCCATTTTGTCCACCCCCTCCTCTGGCAACCACCAATCTGTTCTATGAATTTGTTTTTTGTTTTTTTAATTATTTAAAATTTATACATGTAGGGGCGCCTGGGTAGCTCAGCCGGTTAAGCGTCTGCCTTCAGCTCAGGCCATGATATCAAGGTCCCGGGACTGAGTCCGGTGTCAGGGTGTCAGGCTTCCTGCTCATCAAGGAGTTTTTCTCCCTCTGCCTCTGCCCCACCCCTCACTTGTGCGTGCTCTCTCTCTCCCTCTCACTCACTCTCTCATATAAATAAATAAAAATCTTAAAAAAAAATAAAATTTATACATGTATTTATTTAAATTCTATGGAATAAACTTTTAAGCATTATCATTTGCTATCCATTATCAAACTCTAGGGTAGGCAAGCTAGATGTAGCTGAGCAAGCTCATACAAGGAAAAGACACTAGCATGTGTTCCTAGTAACACAAGGTCCAGGAATTATTGCAGGGCTCCTACAGGAATTAAAGCAGGACACCACAGCCATCACTGCCACTAACAAAACAATAGCAGAGGAAGATAATCAAGTTTTTTTTTTTCTTCCCAAAATTTAGAGGGAGATTTCCCAAAATATTCCAATATGTTGGTTTCCCTTAATACAGCTTTTCCAGTTTCCTAATTAGTGGGGAAAAAGTGTAGCAGAACCTGGACTGGATCCTGGCGGAAAAACCAAGCAGCACTGGGAGACTTGAAGGGTCGGATATTTATTAAAAACACCGGTGGACTCAGAGGAGACCCTTCTCCAAAGATCTGAGCTTTGAGCACAAGCAGGGAGGGTAATTTATACCCTCTCTACTTGCGCATACTTGGTATTTTGGAGCACAGGAAACAGGGTAGGAAAGAAGAACCGGAAGTGCTTTGAGACAGGGACTGGAGTTCCCTTGCCGATTTGGTCAGTCGGCTTAAAGTACAGTTTTTCCTTACCAAAAGTAGCATTAGGAGGAAATTTAGCCAAACAAGAAATTTACTGAATTTTTAGGTAACTTATAATAAGAGTCTTTCCCTTTCATGACAAATGCCTTTTTTCTTTTGTGGGGGCAGAGGCAGAGTGTCTTAGAAATTTACAAGGCATTTTCCCAGATTATCTATTTAATGGGAAAAAAATCATCTGCCCCTACTTTATGAATCAGCAGTTTTAGTCATAGGCATACACATCAAGTCATGCCTCTGGCAACTGTCAACTTTTTTGTACCCATTATCTTCAAATACTAACTACTCACAGGACAAGTGAATGGACACTAACAGAAGAGTTAAAGAGCCAAATGAGATTGTTTTTAATCCTCAAGAGTCAGGCCTAACAAAAAAGGTAAAGAATTTAAAACTAAAATAAAGTCAATAGTACCATTTAAAATATTTGGTAAAAGTGCTGGTGGTTAGTTAAGTGCCAAGCACAAACATCATCTCTTTAATCTTGACAACAGTGAAGTACTATCATCCCCATTTACAGATGATGAAACTGAAACTTAGAGCTCTACTTACATGCTTAGCACAGAGCCTGTTATAACATTCGAGTTCTTGCTTAATGAAAAAAAAAAAACCGCCAAAACTAATTTTACTTTATATGAAGAATCCCTCTTAATTAGGCCCTAATGACTTACTCTATGTTTACCTAATGTACTCCCCTCAGATTTTTTAATGCTTTGTCTAGCATACCTTCAGATCATTTGGGGAACAATTTCGCAAACCCTTCAGGCTTCCAAATTTGTAATTTGTCTCTAATCCTCTAGTCCTTAAAGGCCAAAGAGAACTGAAGTGGGATTTCAACAACTGAGAGGCTGTTTCCAGACCAAGAAGAATTAACAAAGTTCTCTTTATTCTACCTGATTCTGGATGTGTCCCAAACTGTCAAACAATACTTAACCCTATAGCTGCTGAGTAAGTGATTGTGAAATCGAACTCTAAGTCATTCCCCTGAAAATACTTTCATCTCTTCCTAAAAAATAGAGTCTGGACTCTCTAGGATGGCATTACTTGTAACTACATTACCCGCGAAGTTCTTTTACACTTTATAGGGTCCTTCTGCTTGGAAAGCCCACGGCCCTTTCTGTGCCAGGCAATGCTAACTTATTTTTCAGGGCAGCACCACCAGTGTCTTCTCTATCTGGTGTGCCTTACGCAAATACTATTATAGGTTCTTCTTTCTCTGTGTCTGCAGAATAATTTAACGGTGCATTAAAACTTTTTCTCTATTCTCAGCTGTGGGAAGGCAGGAACTATATGGTTTTATTTTCTGCATCACCTAAGGCAAAAGAGGAACTTCAGGAACTTCCCTTTTCATAGCACCATCACAGGTTCGTTGTTGTTGCTATTGTTAGTTTTTCAATAACATATTAAGCTCTGTGAGGACAAGGAATCACCCAGTTCCTGTTTTACAGTTGTAGCTTCTCTAGCATCAATACCAGCACTTAGTAAACAACGTCTTTTGAATACACGTTCGGAAACTGCCACAATCTCACACCAAGGAGGATGACTCTCTCCAAACCAGGGTGAGTAGAGCCACAGGATGTTGCAATTATTCCCACCCCAACAGCATGGTGGTCACAAGCATAACGCCCCTAGCTGACAGCCACATCATAATGTTTCAAGCTACCATATACGTCCAAGGATCATTTATTATATCCCTACTGGGATGAAAGATCGGCCTTCGGCCTCAACCAAACACCTAGGGCTAAGAGGATGTTCATTAAATAAAAAAATAAAAATAAAAAACGAAACTGGAACGATACAGGCCGCGAACTAGGTTCAAGGCCGTAATCACTCTCTTGTAAATACCACAAGCCTAAGTCATAGCTTTGCCGGCCCCCGGTCTTCCGAAAAGAGGCGACAAACCCGCGGAGGACAAAGATGCGACAGAAACTGTGCTAGGTCCTGACAGAGGGGGCCCGCAGATGAACTAGGGGAAGTCGAGGACTCTGCAGGGTGGCGGGCTGCAGGAGGCCCCAGCCAGCCGCTGAAAGTCACTCTCACATGTCTGGGCCTCCTCTCCCACATCTCCTTAGATACCTCCGTGAACCGGCCCTGGCTCCCCCTCTCACCCAAGGACCTGTCTCCACACTCGCGCCCTTCCCAGAGTCTCCCCCCGATCCCTTCCACCTTAGCTCGTGCTCTCCTCTGCGGAGTTTGGGCTGCACCCGCATTCACGTAGGGCGGACTTGGCGGCCAGCTTTTCCTCACCTCCCCGCGCTACCACTGAGAGGACGGCGGACGAGGGCTAGAGAGGTTCAGCGTTACCATAAAGAGACACCCAGATGAAGCCTAGAGCGATCCAAGACTGGCCCGCCTCCCGGGCGGAAAGGGCGGGGCGGCGTTAATTGGCAGAAGATGCAACGTGAGGCAATGGTTGTTTCAGAAGCTACTTCAGTTTAGCCGTCTGTTCCGTCTGTGCTCTGAGGTCAGGGAATTGGGAGCTCCCCGGGGCCATTTCTTATAAGATACAGGTTCAACTGACTTACATTGTGTTCGCAAATCTCTGCGCCTGTGCATGAGGCCAGATTTTTGCACCCCACTCCTCTAATCCTTGGAGAGGTGAATGAGTTACAAGAACCTCAAGAACAGACCCTTTTTTTATAGTCTCACGTTTTATGTGATTTCTTTTGTTCAAACGAAATGTATTCCAAAATGCATCTCTTTTATTATAAACTATAAAAATAGCTATGTTTATTACTTAAAGTAAAACGTAGGCTCCAGGAGGATGCTTGTAAAATTTCTGAGGGAAGAAACAGTATGTTTCATGTATCCTTTTTTTTTTTTTTAAGATTTTTTTTATTTATTTGACAGAGAGAGAGATCACAAGCAGGCAGAGAGGCAGGCAGAGAGAGAGGGGGAAGCAGGCTCCCTGCTGAGCAGAGAGCCCGAGGCGGGGCTCGATCCCAGGACCCTGAGATCATGACCTGAGCCCAAGGCAGAGGCTTTAACCCACTGAGCCACCCAGGCGCCCCATATTTCATGTATCCTTATTGTTTGCCACAATTTAGGTGCTCAGTTTTTAAAGTGGATTTTGTTCATCTGGAGTTTTTGAGAGCTTGTGATCTCTTAGACTGAAGGATCTCAGCCTTGAATGTTCATCTTCAGGTGTGTGTATGTGTGTGGGGGGCACCCAGACTATTGTGTTTTTGACCAGCCAAGTGAAAAATGTGAGACGGGAAATAAGATAAGGCACACCAACACTCCAGTTTGTTAGTATGAAACACACCACTGTAGGTTGTTTTAATGCTGTGAGCCTATCTCTGGTCCTTCCTACATCTCCATTCTGCTCTGCAACCAGGCAGGGTTTTTGCTGCTCATTAAAATCCACGCAGTCTTAGAACCAGGGAATGGGAAAGGCAAAAACAAGGGACAGTCCCTTCGACTGTGTCTGAAGGAAGTCACATTCAATCGTTCTTTTGTTACTTTGCAGCTGATACTTTGCTAAGAAATAATGAAACAAAAAGAATAAAATTTATCTCTGCTTTGAAAAAACTCGGACTAGAGACAGAGGAGTAAACAGTTAATCACAGTGTGGTGTGATAAATGTCATAACAGAAACACAAGGATATGAACAGGATAAAATTAGAGGCATGAAAGCAGGGGCATTCAGGGGGGAGATTAATGGTTGAATTGAGCCGTCATATGGAAAAATAACTTGATACACTCGTGGCTTCCAAGTACAGTACTAGTTGAGGTATCTTAGAGGTAATGAAACAGAAGGTTTGCAGACCAAATTAAGATGCTTGAATAACTTGGTTTATTGAATCAATTTAAATACCAGTGAGAAGGAAGGGAAATAATTGGAGTGAGTTGACATACTTAGGGTGCAAGCAAGTCGAAGGACAACATCACCTGAATCATGAGTTATGCAATACTCATATGTTCTATCTGCCACATTAGCGTTTTCCACTGATGATATGCTTGTGAGGACTATAGTTAAGGTTATAGCAAGGAGGCCCACGGGTGGAAAGTGTTTTGGGCCAGTGGCACACCCTGCTCTGTTGGCTATGCAGGGAAAGATGCCTGGCCACAACCAGAGCCTACTAGTTAGTTTGATGAACAGAGCACTGATTTTATTTGCATTTATTGAAGAGAGCACATACATATGATACTATACTAGGTGTCATGGGTAGCTAATTTAGGACTGACAAAGCTTTCAGCTCAAAGATGGCACAGTTATTCATACCTTAACTTTTCTATCCCTTTTTGACTACAAATGATCCTCTTCCATCATATTTTTTAACTTTGGCATGCCTTATAGTTTACTAACTTACTATGTATATTTAACACAATTCTGCCCATGTTTCACAAAGTACATAGTTACTCATATTCTATATATAGAACATCCCAGGAGTTTTGCATTTATCTCATAAGTTACTAGTGTACTTAACACTTCTTCTGAGTAACACTTCTTATGACTTTCTTCCATCCTTAAGGAAACTGCAAGGAATTCAGTATAGTTGGAGTGGGAAGCTGGAGAGGTAAGTAGAGGACAGATAGTACCCCTTTTGTGGCATATTAGAAATACTAGATTTTATACTGAAGAAAACTGTAAAACTATAAGGAGAGTGGAAAATAGGGGAGAGGTCCAGTCCTGGGCAGGAGGGCCAGATGGAATCTCTTGTCCTAATGCAGGTGATTAATAATGAGGGCCTCAATCAACTAAGGCAGTGGCTCTGTGGGGTTAGAAGGTGATTCCTCTGACGTCCCAAGACATTTGGTAATATTTGGAGACATTTTTGGTTGTTCAAACTAGGGAGTGCTACTGATAACTACTGGGGTAAGGACAGGGAAACTTCTAAACATCCTACAATGCACAAGACAATCCCTCACAACAAAGAACTGTTGTGATATCAGTAGTGCCAAGATTGAGAAGCCCTGAAGTAAGGGATTTAAGGAAGCATAAAGAGGATAGAGGTTAAGCATTTAGATTTAGTTGGATTTTATAACTAATTAGATATAGATGTGAGGAAGAAGGAGAAAATGATTTTAGGGTTCTAGCTCGGGTAGCTAGGAGGACAAAGTGTTAGGAAAAATAGAGACAAAGAATTAAATATTAGATATGTTAAGTTCGAGACATCCCCAAGATATGCAGTAAGCAGTTGGAAAAAAGACAGGAGATGAGAACAAAATTGAGAATCTCCTTAACAAGAAATGTTTGTACCACATTAGATTAGAATCTCTACAGATAAACTCTAAGAATTTGCATTTTTGGCAAGCAATTAAGTGATTTTGCAGCATGCCAAAATTTGAGAACAATAGCTTTAGGTCTCAGAAGAGAGGTCGGAGGAGCAGATAGTGAGGTAGCAGGAAAACGAGGGAAGAGCAGAGTCCCCAACACTATGGAAGGATAGAGTTGAAAGCGGGGGTTTCATTAGTACAAGAGGTTGCTATAAAGCAGTACTGGTCATTAGAAGTCAATGAGAGTCACATTTTTCTAGTTGCAGTATTACAAAGGTAAGAAGCAGCAGGTGAAATTAATTTTAAGCTCTATTTTTGTTTATCCCATTATATCTAAAACATTTGAACATGTAACTCATATAAAATTAATATGGTATGTTATATCCTTTTTTCATACAAAGTCCTGTGCCTTTCATAGCTCTATCACCTCTTAATTTGAACTCACCACAATTCAGGTACTCAGTAGCTACATGTGGCTAGGGGCTACCATACTGGATAGCACAGCTATAGAAGGTCAAGTAAGAAGAGAACTAAAGTGTAATCTTTAGCTATAGTAATAAGGGGGGTCATAGATAGTGTGATAAGAAGTCTTTCAGTGAAGAAGTTAGAATATGCCCAGGTAAAGAATAGGAAGTTAGAATTGATAACAGCTACCATAGAGAACATTTTTGAGAATATTTGCTATTAATAATCTATATGGGGGGCTTTTTTTGGTACTTTTGAGTATGAATTTAAGATCAGACAGCATAATGCAGTTTTTTATGTAAGGTTTAACAGTTATATTTGAACTTCTGCTTGTGCAGAATTGCCTTCCCCCTGGAGACAACTAGAAAATTGGGCATAATATATGAAGTGACTGTTTTCAGACACTGGACAACATGCAATACATAATTGTGATCCCCGAGAGAAGAGAAATAAGGTAAGTCCTACAATGACTCAGCCTACTGCACGGGGGGCAGAACAGGGAGGAAATTTAAACAGAGACTAATTGTTTCACTGAATGGAGGAGACAGAGATGGGAATTGAGGGAAGGCCATGAGAAGATATCAGAGAGGAGGAAGTGGCACTGGGGAGGTCTGTCTGCCCATGTATTGCCTTCCCCTTGTCCTTTGCGTATTGATCTGTGCAATGAAGACTGAAGCTTCATGAGGCCTGGCACCAAAAAAACAGTAGACCAAACACTTTTTGATGCTTACACAGGGCTGGGAGTAGTTTGTGTTCCCATCAGCCAGAGTAGAGAGACCTTATAATACACACATTTCTACCAATCAGAATAAGAATAGTTGGAGCCTGGTCAACTTGCTCACTCTGTCTGTCTTTCAGGTCTCTCTGCTTAGGCTTGTTTGGTCTTCCTCACAGCATAGTAACCATAGGGTACCTGAATTTATAACATAGTGGCTTGGAGCTCCCAGTGCTTGTGTTCCAGCAAGGTGACAACTGCTTAGCCTTTTATGACTTATCCCCTAGAGTCATGTATTGTTACTTCCACCTCATTCTGTTGGTTATATGCAAGTCATTGTCATTGAGTTTGGTCCAGATTCAAGAGGTGGGAACATAGCTCCTCTTGATAGGAGGAGTATAAAAATAATTTGCAGATATGTTTAAAAACTGCATAAAATGGCATAGTCTAGTACCAAATCTAGTAACTATGATAATTTCAAAGTAGTTATGAATAGAAATAATATTTTAAGATATCTATTACAACTTTAGTTTGATACAAAAAATCTGTGATTTCTGTTGGTGACTAAGGTTGAGGTATTGTAGACATAACTGATACGCAACAGTACTAATAGTTACAGCAGTTCTGTGACACCAGCTGGGAGATAGCGTCAGGTCTCACAGGTTAAGGGTTCAGTTCTCCAAGATTGCCCCTTCCCCACTTCAGATGCTAATCATAAGTGCTTCTGAGCCACTGGCTATAAATCAGTTTCGATTAGTTTGCTAGAGTAGCTCACAGAACTCAGGAAAACATTTTACTTAATAGATTATCAGTTTATCAGAAAATCATATAAAAGGAACCACCAGGTAAGAGATGCACAGGACAAGGTATGTAGGAAGAGGCACAGAGACCTTCCATGCCCTCTCTGGGGCACAACATTTTCCTAGAACCTTACATGTGTTCACCAGCCTGAGAGATTTTCTGAACCTTGTGATTTTGGGTTTTTAGGGAGGCTTCATTAAGTAGATATGATAGAATGAATCACTGGCCACCAGTGATTAGCTTAATCTCTAGCCCCATTTCCCTCCCAACCTTCGTGGCTTTTCAGTAGTCCCTTCATTAACATAAACTATGGTGTGGTTTAAGGGGCTTGTTATGAATCACTAAAGATACTTTTTTTTTTTCACAAAAGACACTTTTATCACACTGACCACTTAGGAAATTCCAAGGGTTTTAAATTCCTGCTAAGAAAGAAGACCAAGACCAAATATAACTTTCTTGTTATAGATTACAATATCATAATACCCTTCATATGTATATTTATATATCTCATTAATACACACACAAACACACGCATATAGAAAGTACCTGGCACACAGTCAGCTCTCAGTAACTGGTAGCTATAATTACTCTTGCTACTATTTATGAACCTCCAATTATATCTGAAAACACTGGAGTGATCAGCTCACATATGTTCTGTCATTCATGACATGCTATATTCTAATCTTGAAAGATGGATATTAACCTCAGTGATTATTTGTTGTTATTTGAGCCTTTATCTTTTGACTTCCCTCTCACCACTTTGTACCCTCTTTCCTTGCAACAATATTTAAGAGTTGATTGATTTAAAGAAATGCGATATAGGAAGTTTAATGACTGGACAGTAGGACAGATTGAAGCTGCATTTTTAGCTTCTGATTTTTCTCATTTGGAGCAAAGATTTCAGACTGTTGTGGGGGTGGCATGGGGGAAGGAAATGCAGATCTGTTCACAGCTGCTACTCAAAATACTAGCCATATACCCGGGAGAGAATTTGGCTCAAATTAAAATCACTGGGCTCTTCATTGCCATCATAATCATTATTGTATCAATTAAGATTCGTTTGCATGTCCACAGTGTGTTTGGCACTACATCAAGGAAGGAAGCTGATGATCACAGAAACAGTTTTGACCATTTTGCTTATGTCTGAGAATGACCCAAATGGTATAAAGAAAAAGCAGAAATAAATCATTAAAATTTTGTAATTCAACAGCACTTGGAATCATAAAATATTAGAACTGGAAAAGGATCCAACAATTCTGTTGCACAGCTTTTTCCTTTAGAGGTTGATAAAACTCAGCTCCAGAAATAGTAATATTATACAACCAATATATAAGTGACAATTAGTAAAGGTTACACAACCACTAGGTAATAGGGGAAGCCAAGACTCATACCCATGTCATCTAACTCAAAATGCAGTGTTTCCCCTGCTTTGCCAGCCTACACCACAATCTATGAGTAAGAATCATATTCTTAGAAAACCAGAAAATATAATATTACATATAACTCTTTTGAATTACTCTCTTGGAAAATTGGGAGTCAAGCTATTCGAGTCTACATGTTTTGGCCTTTCTATATTGGCCATTATTAATGAGAGGAGCGGGTACTGATGTTTTTGGTGGGGATGTTTTGGGCTGAGAGGGGGCTTATTTAGATGAACAATATGAAGAGTTCTAAATATTTTTAGGGATTATGTGAGAGAACCCTCGTTAGGCCTTTGGGCAGATCTTTGAAGAGCAATACTGCCTAGGAGCCAGCAGAGGGAGAGCAGAACATTGTTTTGCCAATTTTCACCAAGTTCCTCCTTGCTGTTTTACCTTTCATTCATTTTTTTGCACCTATTTGATATATTCCTTGATGGTGGTGAGAAAAATGCTACCTTTTCCTGCTTTTCGGGGGAGGGTAGAGAATGCCTCTATCAATGAATTGGGGTTTTATTTAACCTACTGGTCAACAGGCTATCAAATGAGCTGTGTTTGGAAAGTCCTTAAGCATATTAGGAATTTATTTGTGTGGCCTTCACATGCTTTTCTGCATAATATTGGGTAACTTAAGTGATTTTATATATATATAATCAAATATACAGATTACTTCTAAGAGACACTAACAGTGTAATAAGATTTGGAATTCTCTCATTAGTCACTTGATTTTGCTCTTTAAGAGGATGAATGTAAACTGAATCCAGAGAAAGTTTGAAATGATGACTTTTTATATCTAGAGTTTTAGAAATAAAGTCCACATGTCAGTTGAAGTAATCATCTACTAGCTCTTCCAGAAATCTCTAGTAACTTTACACTTTCATTATAGCTTTGTTTTTTTTATCTTCAGAGTTTGGTGTATAAAACTGAATGTGATACACATTTGTCCTCACAGAGTTCATTAGAGATTGACACAGAAACAGATCACTGAAAAATTTAATGGCACTGTTAGACAATGAGGCATACAGGTGGGGCAGTAAGAGTGCATGGAATGCAAACATCCAACCCAGTAAGGGGATTTGGAGTGATTCCGAGAGAAGGGCCACCTGAGCTAAGTCATAAAGGATGAGTAGGAATATATTATATTCAATGCATTTTTTAATCTTAATCTTAATATCCACATGGTTATGTTGAAAGCAGCCATTCAGTAAACTATTACTCTGCATTCTCAGGCTAAACATTTTTGGGTCATAAGTGGACACCGGACACATGCTGGGCCAATCAGTGTCCCTCCCTAGGATTTTTCAACTTTGGACCCAGTGAAACTGGAGAACTGTCAGCTGCTTTGTTTTCTGCCTTTTGTCAGAGGAAAACAACCATAATAACCTTGACATTACTTGACATACATTAAGTTGAGGCACAGGCAAGCTCTGGAGAGAGTGTATCCTCTAGCATTCAAGCCTCTGGTTCTCTTGTTGCCCACAGTATATGTGCAGCTACTTCCCTGTTCTGTTTCATGAGACACCCCAGTATCTGTATAAGTTTCTCTTTTTTCTTAAACTAGTATGAGTTGACTTTCTTTCCTTTGAATCCCAGCTGGTATAAAGAGTTACCAAGGTCGAGAGAGGGTGAAGGACATTTCGGGGGCTGCAGAAGCAAAGACATGGAAACATTAAAAGGCATGGCCTGTATAGAGAAATATAAATAGTTCCGTATTGTTAAAACATAAAATGAAAGAAAGAATGCTAACAGATAAAGTGGGAAATCTGTCATTTTAGGGAATTTAACTTTACCCTGAAGGCAATGAAGAGCCACAGAATAGTTTGCACAGTGACACTGTGAGATCTGTGGTTTAGATGGCTTACTCTGCCAGGAGTTTCTTCAACATTTTTCTCCTCTCCCGGCCTGTGATGTGCTGTTCCCTCACTTAGGACCCTGTGGGAAGTGGATGGGACATGGAAAATGTATTTTGTCCCTAACCAGAGAAAAATCCCAGGGTCCTGACTTTTTATGACTTCATTGAATTACTTTGTAACAGTCTGTCTTCCCCTCCATTCTGAAAGTACCACTAGAGGAGGGGCCGTATCTACTTTGTTCATCATGAATTCCCGAAGTAACTAAATGAGATAATTTGCATCTTAGTACCTGGAACACATGGTTATACAATAAAAATTTGTTAGGTCAGTAAATGAGTGAGTAAATAAGTAGTGATGAGATAGAGGAAATAAATTCATGATATATTTTGGAAATAGGGCCTGATGAGTTTGATAAAACTAGCTATATATATTGAGCATTAATACATTAAGTGGGAGGCTGAGGGTTTTGCATGCATTACCTTATTTAATCTTCATAATAATTCTCTGTGTAATATGTATCACACTTTCCCCCATTTTATAGATGGTGGGAAAAAAGAACCTTAAAGAGCCTGAGAACTAGGTTGAACCATATGAAATTGCCATCTAATTACTTGCCAGTACAGGTAATGCATTATGAGCAGAGACTTGTTCAGTACTAATCTCTAAATTACTGTGCTATATTATACACAGATTTGAAGGGGGAGAGTGAAGAATGATTCCCAGCTTTCTATCACAGGTGAACGATGGTGTCTCCAACTGAAGCAGAGAATACAGAGCAAGGGTATTTCTTCCAGTGGAGATGATGAATTTGATTTGGGACATATAGAGAATGAGGCCTGTGGGATAACCACAAGACAATGTCCAGCTGCAAGTTAATGTATGAGTTTTAAAACTCTATTGCTGAAGAATTGGATTCATGGTTCATTAAGTTTCAGTTAAATAAAGATATTAGGTGAGGTCTAACAAGGAAAGTATGCTGTTTAAGATGAGTACTGGATAGAAGCCAGACCTTGGGAAATATTATATAGGAGACACAGAAGTGATTGACCAAGACTAGAGAACCCTGAGAGTATGGTGCCATGGGAAAAAAAAGGAAATAGGGAATTTAGGAAAAAGTAAATAGGAAGGAGGGAATAATCTGCAGTGTCATTTGCAGCAGAGAGTTCCTATAAAGTACATACTGAAAACTGTCCATTGGGTTTGACAGCCAGGAGTTTATTGTTGATCAAAAAAACCCAATATTAATAAAATGGTTGGGTAGAAGCCAGACTACATGTGGTTGAAAAATGATTAGAAAATACAGCCAAGAAGAATAAATAATACTTTCAAATGTTTTCAGTGAGAAGAAGAAAGCGGTCAGACATTAGTTAGATGAAGGCTCTGAGAGAAAAGAGACATTTTTATTTTTAGGAAGAGAGAGACAATTGAGGATGTTTACCAGCTGTGGGAAAGAAGTCAGTGGAGAGATTGAAGGTATCCAGGAGAGGATATTGGAGAAAAGGACTCACAAATGAGAGAGGGAATAATATAAAGCTTATGATGGAGGAGTTCACCTTCAGGAGTTGGGACTTTGAACTTCTGAGCTTAAAAGAAATATCTATATATGAGATATAGTGTATATGTGGATGGAAGGAGAATTTTGAGAGACATCATGCTTGATGGGCTTGATTCTCTTGATTTAACAGGAAGCTTTGAGTAAGAGTTTTAGAAGAAAGTATAGAATAGTCATTATTTGATATGGGATTGCAGACTGACTGAAGATGAGTAAAGGATTGAAACTCTAAATGTGAGTTCAGCCAATGTGAGAGATCATATTTGATAAGGGCAATAATTACTATGGTTTTGAGTATTCTCAGTGTTCAGCTTTCTAGTTGACTGAGGAGTAAAGACAGACCATCACATTGATCCACTGTTTAAATTTTACTGGGTCAATTGCAGTTGGATAGCTGTACAAATAAATCAAGGATGCTGATGTAATAGCACATTAAAGAATATTACTTCAGAAGTTTGGACTAAAGTGTAAAGAGATAGCTATTAATTAAAAAAAAGTGAGATGTGATATTAACCGTATTCAGATTCCCAAAAGAAATAACCCAAAATTAGTTTCATCGCTCTTTATGAGAAAAGAAGAAACCCTCACTTATAAATACAAAAGGATCAAAATAAACTGGTGGGGATTAGGGAAAATATTTCTTGGAAGAAAGCTGCTTCTCTGCTCCCTTATATTCACAAGGTGGACAAAGTGGGCAATACTTTGCCCTGCACCAGAAACTTACATGGGTGAGAGTGCTCTCAAAGATTATTTAGAGAGCTTAAAAGAGTAAATAATGAACTAATGCTTGACTCCCACCTTGAAAATCTAGAAGACAAAGAAGACATGAGAAGCTGATACGCTACTTTGGTAGTAGAGTGCTTGCCTTTTCTATTCATCACTGTATTAGAGGTTGTAACCAGTGCAATAAAGGAAGAAAATAAAAAGACATACAGATTGGAAAGGAAGAAGTAAAATTTTATTTTCAGACAATGTGTTTTTGTATGTAGAAAATCCTACAGGTTCTATAAAATCACTACAAAAATTAATAAGTTAAGCAAAGGCTCAAAAGGTCGATATAGAAAGTTAATTGTATCTCTATACACTAGGAAAGAATTATTGGGAACCCAAAACAGAACAAAACAAGCTAGATAGCAATGCACACTATAATGAGATTCTCTTTCTCCCTTAGAAATTTATAAAAATGTAGATAAGATTGGTATGAATGGAAATATTGTGTAAGCTAATGAAGCTTCTAGATCTGAGGTGGCATAGGAGCAAGCTGATGTGAACAAATTCAGGAGTAAAGGCAGAGAGAGGAGAAAGCATACTGTAGAAATCATGAAGGTAGTTCTGGGAGCCTGGTAGGCTGAGTCAAAGCAGAGATATGTATTCCCAATAACCAAAAGGAAATTATAGATTAAAAAACAAACCCAGATTTATATTTAATATGATGTCACTGGGTTCAAGAAAAGGAAAGTTAAAGCTAGCGCAATAAACTTACCAGCTGATGCTCTGGTATCTTGGAGGAGGGGAGCTGTTGACCGAATATAGCACCTAGGAACTAAAGACTATAGTGTCAAGGATTTCCTGGGGACAGAAGACAAGGCTTTGGCTTGTGTGAGGCAGAAAGTTAGAACTGAAGTCCCTGCATAAAGGCAGGAACTTGAAATGCTCTTTTTCAATGAAAAGGGAATTAGAACAACTAAGCACTGAAACCGAAAACTATTAAAAATTCCCCTGATAAATCAAAGCTCCAAGATTTTTCCACATACAGATGTGAAGTCTCATTTGACATTCTTCCTAGGATTTTAATATGAATCTTTATCTATCACACCAATGAAATCCTAGGATGTCCAGTAGCAGTAAAACTCTTTGTAGCAATATTTCCAACAGTCCAGGGCAATAAGGAATTCTGAAGAAGAGTTAGTGACCGAAACTTATAAATCATAGAAGAAAATAATTCACCATGAGAGAATTAGACACAGTGAAGAAGAAAATCAGATCTTTAAGAACTTGAGAAAATACAACAACCTGAGAAATACTGTATACTAACTGTGCTTAACATTATTAAATTGACAAAAGGAAGAGTAAAAATAAAAAGACACAGGATAAACTGATGGGGTGAGCATATGTTTAATATAATGAGTGTTCTAGAGGAAAAAGGAGGGAGAGTGGAGAGGAGAAGTGGTATTTAAAGAACTTCCTATAATTGAATGTGTGATGGTCATAAATAGCACATAGTAATTTTTTTCTAACTTTGTTTTTCTATGAAAGTATAGATTCTTTTCCTAATTAACAGTTACTGATCTATTTGTGTGTATACTATTACACTCTCTGTTGCCTTATTTGTACTATATTGCTTTTTTTCTCCTTTGCTGGATTAATCAAATATTTTTATTATCCTTTCTCTTTAAAGCATGCATTAGAATTATGCATTCTGTTAGCACATCTAATGCATGCATGCGTTAGAATTATGTGTTCTATTAGTGGTTAAAGTTGCACTGTCCAATAGAGTAGTTATTAGGTACATATGGCTATTTAAATGTGAATGTAAATTAGTGACAATAAAATTTAAAAATTTCAGTTCTTCAGGTCAGGTACCTGATAGCCATATATGTACAGTATTGGACAGCACATATATAGAACGTTTCCATCACTGCAGAAAGTTCTATTGGATAGCACTGATCTAGATAATCCAAAGGTCTGTTTATATCATCTGGGCTTTCTGTTTGTCTTGTTTCTTGGTATGTCTTGTCTTTCATTAATGTCTTTCATTAAATGAGTCTGATTGTGGGGTGCCTGGCTGGCTTAGTAGAGCATGTGACTCTTAATCTCAGGGTGGTGATTTGAAGCCCCATGTTGGGTGTGGAACGTACTTTAAAAAAACATAAAAAATTTAAAAAATTAAATACTATTGTACATGAAAAATTGCAAAGATTCCAGATGCTTTTATCTAATCTCAGAAAGAATTCACTCTCTTCTCTGTTAGGAAGCTAGGGTCAGGTCATCTTAATTTGATCAACAACTTAGTTGCCATGAATCATCTGTGTTGCAGTTTTTATTAAGATTAATAGACAACTGGTTTACCACCACTCTTGGGGATATAAACCTCCAACGATTTTAACTGAGAGGCTGGGGTGTTCAATAGGACCCCTCCTTTTTTGGTGGGTCATATATCTTACTTTTGTTTTCCTGGCACTGTCAGACTATTGAAAACGCCATAGTTTTAAGTGGCATTCTCTTTGGTTTAAACCATTTGCTTTGTGTATCTTAAAAAATTTGACTGTGCCTTAGGCTCGCCTTGTGCCTCCTCCCGTTCTTGCTATGTTGGTGACTCTGGAATCTATGTTTTTGTCTTTTCTGGCCTGTGAGATTACCAAAAACTTTTTTAGCTATTCTGCCTCTTAGCAACTACCCCCGACCAGATTCTTAGCCTTTTACCCAGAACTGAGGCTTTGGAAATTCCTCAAGAGAAACTTGCTCACTCGTCTCTCTCTTCATCACCTTTCTTTAGGATCTCGGTCCTTTAAGTCCTGGTTGCCTCAGCAGTTTTCAGTGCTTTCAGAGATTTTTAAAAATCTTTTTTTTCTAGTTTTTCTTCATGTGAGCATTCGTTGGTTTGCTACAGATGATGCTACTATAGATGGAAATAGAATTCCTTCCACTTCACTTGCAGTCATGGTTAATTCTGGTGCAAGCTTTACTAATATTCATAAGTCATTTTATTATTACCATTATTTCCTTATAGTTATCTCTCTTTCTATGGTATCAAAATGACTGCTACTGTGCTTGTATCTGTAAGCCCTTAATCAAATATTGGGGATGTATTAGGTATGATTTAATGAGGATTTAATTTTTTTGGCAATCTTCTGAGAACTATAATAACAAGTACCATTTATCAATCACCTATCAAATGCCTTGTGTGTTAGATATATGTTTCTTCTAATTATTAACAATTCTGCAACATATATAGTATTGTTACAACTTTACTGCTAAGAGAACCAGGGCTCAAAATGGTTAAATAACTTCCCTTTGGCAAATCCAGGTCTGACTTTAAAGGCCTTAGCATCATTTCCCACTTATTCTTGAGAATGTAGCAAAAGCCTAGGAAGACTCTGTTCTTCACATCCTCTCACACTTAGCTGCAGTCACTTGCTATAATTCAATCCAGCCTTACTAGGTGATATCCCAAAGCAATAAAAATAGAAATAGTGACAACAGGTCATGCTTATTGTACTGAGAGGCTCCAAAATAATTTTTAATGAGCTAAACCTACAAGGATTAGTAACAGTCTAATAGCCACCAGCATGTTCTCTGCTTCAGGCAAAGTTTAGTTGGCTGGACATAGGTAGGAAAATCACGATGAGGACTCTTTTTATTTAAATATATTAGCAATGCCATGGCATTTATTATCTATTGTAGCTATTTTAAGCTGGGAGTACCATGCAGAGCCAAGTAGAAGATGCTGGGCGTTAACTTTTGTTTTACCTGGTGGCTTGGAAGATAGTTCTATGACCCTCAAAACAGGACCTGAAAACTGCTCCCCAGATCCTTACTTCTGTGTAGATTCCAGACTACCCATCATTGGTCTTACTTCCTAGCCTCCTTCTACAGTGCTCTTATTAATCCTATTTTTTTGTGATGTTTTATTCTAATCTGAAATGGAATGATGGGAAATTAAAGTATGGTTGTGGGTACCCTGTAGTTCCTAAATCAGATGTTAGTAAAGTAATAGTTGTGCAATGATTCTAATTGTTTGAGAACCAGAGGATTTATTTTAGACTGTAACTCTGTCTAGAAACATTTGGAAATGGATGAGTGTAGGTATTACAAAAAAGAATCTTATCTTATGAATGGTTATTAGAAACATATTCATAGTTCAGAGAAGACTCCTAAATCATTTCTTTCTTGTTGCCATTGGGTCCCCTTTCAGTCCAAACAGAGTAATCATCAGATAAGCACCACAAAATGTCTTCTTTTTCAGTATCTTTACCTCTGTCCTTTCATTGCTTCTGTTCTCTCCCTTCTTCACTCTCAGCTGTGTTCTGGTAAATTCTGCTGCCCCAGGAAACCTATTTCAGACTCCGTATTTGAATAGCGATGTTGAACCTTTATTTCCTTAAATGGACTAATTATAAGGCAAAAGAAAATTTTTTTGAATCATAAGTCACAACTAGAGCATTAACATTGTTGCATTTTTATGCGAGGAGGTCACCCTCTGTACATCAGAGATAAGAGTGGAAGGTGATGCGGTAAAGGTCACAGAGACCCCTCTGTTCCAGGATTATTAATAAAGAGAGTAGGCATGGCATGACAAATGGGAGAAGATTTTAAGAAATGTTCAAAGATGGATTGGTATATAACTCTAGGGAACCAACATATCCATTTATTGTGTTAATTAATCCTGTACTCTGTATCAGGCATTAGGTTAGGGGAAAAAAGGTATGTATTTTGTAAATAAAATATATGTGGTTCCTGCCTTGCTTAATATACAACCTAGTTGGGAAGATAGAGAGCAAACATGTTAAAACAAACAATGAGAAATGCATTAAAGAAAAAGTAGAAGATATGGTTCTAGGGAATACATGCAGTGTGAGTGTGCGCACTCACTAATTGGATATAAAAATAGAAGTCATCCACATATAGATGACATTTAAAGCTGTAGAAATCTATGAGATCAACAAAGGAAGAAAGGTGCAAAGATATGAAAAGAGATTGTTAGACTATGCCTTGGTGGACTTACTTTTTTGGGAGGTGAGGGTCCAAATAAGGCTAAATCTGGTACCATCTGCTAAGATTGCTTGAAAGTTCATTATCAGGCATTTTATTTCACAGATTTCTTTCCCTCGCTTGACTTTTACAAGAACCCTGAGGAATTATAAGGTCCTTAAAGGCCAACACAACAGTCTATTGAAGGTTAATTGCTCCAGTGTGTGCTTCATTTCCACTGTACCACATTTAACCAGAGAGACTCTCACCTAGACTCCCAGGAGTGTAGCCCTTCTTACCTAATCAGAGCCTTCTATAAACCTTGCACTACACAGACATTTTAGGCAGGTCAATCCTGACACCCATGGCAAATTCACAATCCTAGAGAATTAACAATTCTCAGCCTGCCAGATAACACTCCTAAAACCTATTCTGCTCTCCTTTCCAAAGCTTCCTTCATTCTCTAAATGGACCTTTGAAGCATAAAACCCGTTTTAGGGGCTATCTTCTTGGTAGTGGATTCCTGCCTGGTAACTTCTCCTTTGGGCTTTGACACACAACATGATTGTTTATTCTTCCGTAGATCTGGCCCAAGCTTGAGAAATCAAGGCCTGATCTCCTCCCTCGGTGGTGGAGATGACATCCTTCCTTTTTTCCTTATGAGTATAGCTGTAGAGTAGCCAGAAACAAACAAAAATCATTATTTCAATTGGTTATTCTGCCACTTTAAATGGCAAGATACATTTTAAATAAGTTTAAGTACAAAATACACGATTTGCTGCTGGTTGGAATGGAAACTGGTACAATATTTCTGGACATTAAATTAATAGTATGACTGTACTCTAAGAACCAGCAATCCCATTTCTGGGTATATATGACCCAGAAGTTTTTCTACATATGCATCTAAGGATATTCATCACCATTGTTTGTTTTTTTTTAAGATTTTATTTATTTATTTGACACCTAGAGAGAGAGATCACAGTAGGCAGAGAAGCAGGCAGAGAGGAGGGAACCAGGCTCCCCGCTGAGCAGAGAGCCTGACTCTGGGCTTGATCCCAGGACCCTGGGATCATGACCTGAGCCGAAGGCAGAGGCTTTAACCCACTGAGCTACCCAGGTGCCCCTCATCACCATTGTTATTCAAAGGCAACCAGGGTGATCACCATTAAGGGAAAGAATAAGTAAAAGTATGGAATTTTCTATTTACATAATAGTGTCATCTGTCACTAACAACTATATATTTTTTCTTGCAGTTATTTTCTTGACTAATTGTATTGGCTAGAACATTTATTATAATGTTGTATAGAAGGTGACTTAGTTTTTTTCTGATTTTAGTGGCAGCATGTTTATTTATTCTCTATTAAGAATTATGTAGCAGTAGGGTTTTTTTTTTTTTGTAAATGTTCTTTACCAGGATGTGTTTCTTTCTATTTCTAGGTTTTCTTTTTTATAAAGATTTTTTTAAAATTTATTTCGTAGAGAGAGGGAGAGAGCATGCACGCACAAGCTGGGGGAATGGCAGAAGGAGAGAAGCAGACTCCCTGCTGAGCTGGGAGCTCAATGTGGAGCTTGATCCCAGGACCCCACCCTCCCAGGATCATGACCCGAGCAGGAGGCAGATGCTTAACCAACTGAGCCACCCAAGTGCCTCCCTGAGAGTTTCTATTATAAATGGATGTTAGTTTTTGTTCAATTCATTTAATGCATTTGTTAAGATGATCATATGATTATTCTCTTTAACTATGTTAATGTGGGGGTGCCTGGGTGGCTCAGTCAGCTAAGCATCTGCCTTTGGCTCGGGTTGTAATCCCCAGGTCCTGGGATCCAGCCCCATAAGGGCTCCTGCTTAGTGGGCAGTCTGCTTCTCCTTCTCCCCCTACTCCTCCTCCCGCCAATGCCCCCCAAATAAATAAATAAA
This sequence comes from Potos flavus, assembly GCA_028534135.1. Classification (NCBI taxonomy): domain Eukaryota; kingdom Metazoa; phylum Chordata; class Mammalia; order Carnivora; family Procyonidae; genus Potos; species Potos flavus. Next base: position 70,927,303 of record CM052884.1, on the reverse strand, counting down.
ATCTTTAATTATCTTAATGTGATGAATTATACTGATTGATTTAAAAATGTTAGACCAACTTTCCATTCCTGAGGTAAACCTCAACTTAGCTGTAATATAGTATTCTTTTCCTGTATTGATATATTCAATTTGTTAATATTTTGTTAATAACTTTTGCATCTGTATTTTTGGGGGTTATTGGTCTGTACTTTTCTTCTCTTTTAATGTCTGGCAGGTTTTGGTTTTAGGGTTATATTGTCCTTATGAGATGACTTAGGAAGTGTTCTGTCTTCTGTTTTGTAGGAGTTTGTGAAAGATGGGTGTTGTATCTTTCTTAAATGTTTGGTGGAATTCTCCATCTGAGTGAAGAAGAAAATGGACCCCTATTTTTTTTGTAGGAACATTTCTAACTACAATTGAAATTTTGTTAGTAATTATGTCTATTTAAGACTTCTTTTCCTTTCTCTGTTGGTTTTGGAATTTGTTGCCATTCAAGGAATTTATTCATGTTATCTAAGGGTGGATAAAACAATGTTGATGCTGAAGAAAACTGCTTATTTCTCTGGTACGAAAAACTAAAACATGTCCTATAGTAATTAAGTTGGAAGACCATTAAGGGAAGCTAAGAAAAATAGACTAAGATGTGGATTTTCTGGTGTCTCTGTTGAATGTCTCAGGTGTTCATGAAGTTTCTACTGTGACTGGTCATAATTCAAATTGTTCTCAGTAGACAGCTTATAGCAACATAATATTTGCTCTTTTCATTGTAGTTGCTTTTTGATCAGCTGTGTGGCATCTTAGAATCAGCCAAGACTCGAGATCCTGATGCAGATTTCTGGCATTTTTTTCTCTGCTTAGTTCTGTTCCCTTTTCTCTGGTTCTCTGCCTCACAGATTTGAGATGCACAGCCTCTCAAATTCTGTTTTCTGTCTCTCGGCTCTGTAGATTAGCCTTCTCTGCATGGCTTATACCTCCCTGCTTTATAGTCTGGACAGTTCCTTTGGATAGAAATTGGGGAAACATAAGAGATCACAGTCTTGTACTACCTATTGTCTAAAGTCTGAAAACTGTTCTTTCATAAATTTTATCCAGTTCTCCATATTTTTATGGCAAGATGTCTCATTTAGCATCAGTTACTGCATTAGGACCAGAAGAAGATGGCCATTCTTTCCCAGAAGTCTATAGCAGAGTAGTCCTGGGCCAGAATTAATTAGATTTTCATATTTGTTCCTGAACAAATCATTAGCAACGGGTATGCAGTTACTATCTTTGATGCAGTCTAATGAGAGTCCACTTGTGGAGTTGAGGATGGCAAACATTTTTAAGGCCACATTTGAAAAAAGGTGCATATCAAAGAGAAAAGAAGAAACTCTTTTGAGTGAGTTAAATGTTTTATATCTTGATGACGGTGCTGGTTATACAACTTTTATGCCTTTAAAACTCCTTAAATTATAAACTTAAAATTGGTGAATTTTATGGTAAATTGACCTCAGTTGAGCCAATTAAAAAATGATTGTTGCCTGCTTTGTTGCAATATTTGGTAACTGTATTTTTAAAAGTACAAATAGCAACAGAAAAAAGAGCCTGAGCCCCATTTTTTCAGCTTCTCAGGGAACATTATGCAAGGCAATTTTTTTTTAAGATTTTATTTATTTATTTGACAGAGAGAGAGAGATCACAAGTAGGCAGAGAGGCAGGCATTGAGAGAGGGAGAAGCAGGCTCTCCGCTGAGCAGAGAGCCCGATGTGGGGCTCAATCCCAGGACCCTGAGATCATGACCTGAGCTGAAGGCAGAGGCTTTAACCCACTGAGCTACCCAGGCGTCCCGCAAGGTAATTTTTTTAGATATTTTATTTATTTATTTGACACAGAGAGAGATCACAGGTAGGCAGAGAGTGAGGGGGAAGCAGGCTCCCTGCTGAGCAGAGAGCCCCATGCGGGGCTCCATCCCAGGACCCTGAGATCATGATCTGAGCCAAAGGCAGAGGCTTTAAGCCACTGAGCCACCCAGGCACCCTGCAAGGTAATGTTTTAACTATAGAATCACTAGCAGCCAAAGAGAGACAGAATAGACCAGAAGCTTTAAGAACTTTTTTCTTGTGTTCTTTCTCTTGTTTTTTTCCTGGTTAGGGTCATCTCTCAAGTAGCCAGGTTCTTTCTCTCTCAAACCCCACTCGAAGAGAAAGTGCTTTCCTCTCTTTAATGGAATGACCTCTTTTTCCTTATAGGAGCCCATGCTCTGTAGCCTCTCTTAATAGCCTGGAGACTAAAACAACACAATGCAGTGTCTCAGTTTGTCTTCCTAGAGAAATAATCATTTCTTTAGTATCAGAAGTATCTTATCCTTATTTTATTTGGGACCATTGGTAAAAGAAGCCATTATAGCTTTGAACTCACTACCCTGTAGCAGACACTAGTGTTTATCTATAGAGCATCCATCCTTCTTTCTCCAACTTAGTAGACTCTGAATCTGTCCCAGTATCCACTAACACTCTCATGCTGCTCCTGAGACTTAGGGGAAGTTGACCTCATCTTCATTCTGTATAGTATGAGCTCAATAACTCTTTGTTGAATGAATTGCATTTATTAAACTTTATGTTAACTTCTCTTTGGATCTCCTGTTTCCCCTACTAGACTTAGGATTGTTTCCTTTATTAGGTATTGTTGGCAGAGTGTCTAAGGCTTGAAGGTAGGGCCTCAGAAAATGTAAAAGACCGAAAAACCAAAATGGGGCTTTGTACTAGCATTGGTTAGATTGTGCTGCAGTAACAATTATTTCCCAAGTCTTAGTGCATTAATGCACAGGACTTTATTTCTAACTTATGTTACATGTTCATGGCTGGCTAATGATGAGAGAAAGGGCATTCTGTGCTGCACAAAGTTCCTTGAGAACCCAGGCTGATAGAACCTCCACCATCTTTTACATTGCATTATGTAGAAAACAGGTTGCCTGATTGCCAAGGTAGAGCAAGAGAGAGCTTGAACTTAGCACAGGCTTTTTTTCTGCCTTGTCACTTACCTTTCATTTGGGGAGGGCTGATTAATCACATGGCGTTGCTCAGCTGTAGGGACTGAGTACAGCTTTCTATTTGCCCAGAGGTGAGAAGGGCCATATGTTGGTGAATATTATTATTATGTCTACCAAAAATTCTAAAATGTGAAATTAAAACTTAAAATCCAAATTCAGAAATTCAAATTAATAAGTCCAAAATTAAAAAATAAAATCCAAATTAATAAATAATTAAATGTTAACTTCCTTATTAAGTTGGGTATTCATAAACATTTCATTGCATTTGAAAGGTTTGTTTCTTAATTTAAAAGTCCTCAAGAAGTGTAAGTGCTATAAAATCATAACAATATGAGTTACATGTACTACTTGTGTCCAGTAATGTCAAATACAAATTTGTAAGACTACTTTCATAACTTTTACTGGTACATTTAAAAATGTTTGATATGATGTGTGACATGGCCTTCCACAGAAATCCCAAGAAAGTCTTTTAATGAACCCTAGTAGACAATAAATTCCGTGAGGGCATGGTCTTTCTTGCTTGTCATCTTATCCCTGGGATTCTAGTACAATCCTTGACATAGTGGAGGAACTTCAAAAACTTGTTAAACTACTGAACAAATAGATAAAATAATTAAGTCTTCACTTTTGAGGCAAATATAATCTTTGTAAAAAAACCTGACAAGTAAAAAAGTTCAATACATTTTTGTAAATGTTTTTGGTCAGAGTTCCAGTAGGAAAAGTTGGAATTCATAAAAATTGAATAATTCAAGAAACATGTAATGAAGATGTGGGCAGGTCTGTAGGGAAAGAGGAAGAAGCACTTGCTTAGAGAGAGGGACACCTACAGCAAAGATGACACTAAGTCAAGAGACTCAGCGAGCCTACAGGGACCTTTTCCAAGTCAAATAGAGAATGTGAGATGGAAAATTTCATGCCAGGCAGAGAAAATACTATTTTACAAAGCAGAGAGGTGCGAAAAGGCTAATGTGTTGAAGTAATGGTGAGAAATGCAGCATATCAGGAGTAGGCAGGACAGGAAGATTCTGAAGTAGAGGTTGATGAAGTTAAAGAAGCAGATAGTAGTTACACTGTGAAGAGTTTATGGAAATGGGATATTCCCTTGCTGGCATGCCCCATTGGCTGATTAGGAAACCAAACTCTCCAGACCATTCCTAAAGATTATAAACTTCTCCCTAGTAAAAACAGAAATATAACCACAGGGGCTAATGCCAGAGAGATTTTACAGGTTAGCTTTTGCCTTTGCCTTAAAAATATAATCAGAAATATTTTTGTCCATCTAATTTCAAAAATTCCCTTCATATAAATTGAGAGATTAAGCCAAGAACATATCAGAACATGGTCCCTACTTTGTGGTGGCCAGAGAATATCTGGACGGAGGGTGGGTGATGAGGGATCTGGCCAGAAAAGAGAGGAGGGGAGGAGAAGAAGGAATTCTGAGAGCTAGATCTTGAGTTTCCAGACCCAATATTCTGGGCCTGGAGCCATAGTTTCTTACATGATCCACCTGTTGCCAGAGTTACGTTGGTATGAGGTGCTCTGGCTTGGTTTGAGGCTGATTCAGCCACTATGTTTTGTCAGAATGTGCCAGGAATTGCTACTGATTGGCTGTGGCCTCCATTCCAGCCAGGTGCAGACAATTGTGAGTTCCACCACCAGGTGCAAGAAGCAGTAGTTGGGAGTTTAAGAGTTTGTTCCGCAGGATACATCCAAAGACCAGGAAACAGAATGCAGACATTCTGGGTGTGGAGGGTAACGGGAGGGTAGCTGTGCAGATGAGCTTGCTCACAGTTGCTCTTTTTAGTGCCTACAGACTTTAGCTCCTGACCTTTAGTCTGTCATTCCTGGGCTGTCCACATGCCCATATATCTCTTTCAGGGCCTTTTTAGTTCTCCCACATTCCTGGGGCAATCAACCTTCATGAAGGTTGATTTCCACCCTGTTTACTCTTCAGCTCTGGGTGTGATCACCACTTGGAAATCTTAGGTTCAACGAAACTACCATAGGGCAGACTTAAAATAAACTTCATTTATGGAGATATTGGTCAGGAAAAATAGCATGCCAGCAAAGAAGTCAAATGTTTCTCTTCAGTGGGAATTCTTGAAACAATCTGTATGGTCATCCAGGAACCAGTCTTTTTGCACCCCCACCCAAGTTTTAGCTCAGGTATGAGGAGGGGAGATTTAATTGGATAAGTACAATATCCACTCTGACTTCGAAGCCTTTTGTTCCAATGACCTGGTATCTCACATGTTACAATCTGAAGAATGGGAATATACATGTTCCTTCAAAGGGTATGCTTACTTACAAAAGTTAACCCTTTCAGGGACATCAGAAGCTATAGATTCCAAACGGGAATTTATAGTTCATATACATAACTTTCAATCCAGAATGCTACTTCCCAATCAGGAGTTGTGCTTAGTAGCACAACTGTTCTTACACCTTTATCAGATTTCTAGGGAACAGTGGGAAAATGTTAACCCAAGGTCAAGTTTCTAGAACAGGTATTGTTTTACTGAGAAGATATTATTTGAGCAAAGACTTGAAGAAGAGGGAGTTAGCAATGTGGCTATCTGGTAAAAAGTTCTCCAGGCAGAGGTATAAAATACTGAAGTTGGAGGCATGTCTGGGATGAGTGAGGAATGTGAGGGATGTCAGTGCACCTAGAATAGAGTGGATGAAGATAAGGGTAGTAGGAACTGGCTAGAGGTGAATGATGGGGGATGCAGCATTAGTAGTGCCTCTTAGGATGTTGTCAGGATTCTGAATGTTTCTCTAAAATAGGAAGGTTTTAGAGAGTTTTGAAAAGGAGAATGTTGAAATTGACTTATATTTTAGAAAGTTAACTCTGGGAGTGCCTGGGTGCCTTAACCAGTTAAGTGTCTATCAATTTCAGCTCAGGTCATGATCTCAGGGTCGTGAGATTGAGCCCTGTGTTGGGCTCTGTGCCTAGTGAGGAGTCTGCTTGGGATTTGCTCTCTCCTTCTCCCTCTGTCCCTCCCCCGCTCATGCGCGCGCACGCGCGCTCGCTCGCTCTCTCTCTCTCTCTCTCTCAAATAAGTAAATTTTTTTTTTTTTTTTAAGAAAGTTAATTCTGGCTATTGTCTTGGGAGTAGACTGTAGGAAAGGGTGGAAGCAGTGTGTCTTTTTGGAAGGCTGTTCAGTATGGACAGTAATTTGGGCTCATGTAGTAGCAATTGAAATGAAGGATGCTAATTACGTTCTTGATATAGACAGAGTGTTCAGTTCCGTGTTTAGGTTTGCATTCAGTTCCGTGTTTAAAATGCAACTTATTGAGGCTATACAAGTATCTATACAAATGAATATAGAACATAAAATGCTCTACAGCAAGGTTTCTTGAGGAATTTGATATAGGGCTGGTAAATGTTCAGTTTTTGAGAATGAAGCAAGCAAAAAAAAAAAAAAAAAAGAAGAAGAGATCCGTATTGCCCAGACTGAAGTTTGAAAATCTTTAAAGGCTACATTGCAGTATGAGAGACTAATGCTAGTGTTTCTAAGTGTATGGGAAATTTATTATTCTTCTATTTTGTAAATTATCAGGCATTTACTTTCCCTCTAATCTTTACTCAAGTGCTGTATTATCGACCAGCCCCTTCTTTGCCACCCTCTTTAAAATTGAAAACTTCTTTTTCCTGATTCCTCACATCCCCAGTACCACTTCCCTACGTTATTTTTCTTCATAGCACTGATTACTGTCTGATATATAATGCCTTTACTTATTTATTTATTATTTGTTTCCCCATTAGAATGCAAGTTCATTTATGAGCAAGTACTTTTATGTTTTTTTACTTCTGTATTTCCAGTACTTGACAAATATTAAGCATACATATATTTTTTAAAAATGAATAAATGGTATATTTAATACTAAACCAGTTTGATTTCAACTAATCTGTGTGTTTTTTCTCCTGATGTACTGTTGTTTTGGTTGTTTGCTTTTGGTGCAAGAGTGTATTTTGCATGTCTTATCAATTATGGAAAATTGCAAACACATCAAAGGAGAGAAAATGGTATTAAGCCCCAAATAGCCATCACCCATCTTTGATGATTATCAACTTAGGAAGCATCATTTCCCCATCCTTATCATCGCCCTGATCCACAAATTATTTTCAAGCAAATCGGAGGCATCATATCATTTTAGTATGTGTCTTTAAGAGATTAGGACTCTTAAGATATATAGGTACAATACTATTATCATATTGCAAAAAAATGAGTTGCAACTCAATAATGTCAGCATGGGAGGAGAAAAAAAGGGAATATTTCCATAATGTCAGCAAATACCCAGTCACCGTTTGAGGTTTCTCAGTTGATTCATGTTTATTTTAACACTTTGTTCAAATCAAAACATAAGGTCTCTGTATTACAATTTGATGGATGTATCATTTATATATTATTTCAATAATGCTTTATAACAAAACCCATGATACTTCTGAGCTAAAAACAAACAAGACGTTATTGCTAATTGTTAAAAGAACAAAATGCAACTGAGGAAATGTAAAGATCTAATTGGCTTTATTCAATTCATGAATCATGCAGCTTCTCATTTAGCAAAGAGAAGATCTGAATTATACAAAATGGAAGGTTTTTATAGGCAGAAGGAGGGTGGGATGAGAAAGTTAGAAGAGTGGGTTATTTCAGGCAAGGTTACCTTCCCTTAGAAGACAGGGGGTCTTATCATGCATATTACCTCATTAGTGCTGATTAAGAAATTTCAGACTGATTGGTTTGAAATTTCAGACTGATTGGTTTAAAATTTCACTACTGGGGGAGGCTGAAACTGCAGTAAGTCAGGTATTAAGTCTTGGTGGGGCTTAGCAAAGTTGACTCCATTTGGGGTCTGTTTCTTTTTAACACAATGTATTGTGTCAGTTTGGCAACTCTGTTGATCTTGTCTGGGCTCATTTGCATATCTGGGTTTGTCTGCTGTTGGCTCTGTGGACTACTCCTACCTGGGGTGATATGGATGATTTGGCCCTAATCCTTATGCCTGTCACCATCCAGTAAGCTATCCCAGGTGTGTTCCCATAGCAATGGCAAAGGAGTGAGACAGTAAACAGTAGCGTGCAAGTCTCTTGAAGTTTGGGTTTAGATGTGGCATACCATCATTTCTGTCTTATTCTTTTGGCCAAAGCAGGTAACATTGCCAAGTCACAGTGTCAGATTGGAAAACACTACAGAGTTAAACTACATAGGGTGGGTGAAGAAGGGGACAATTTTTTATTAGTCTATTGCAGTGGATATATAATGTATTGGTTTCCCCTCCATCCTTATTTTCCTTGTTGCAATTTATTTGTTAAAGAAAATGCTGCTTTATTTTTTAATTTTTTTGCTCTACTCAGACTTCAGATACTTACTGTTTACTCTTGCTATCATATTGGGCCAGTCTTTCAGACTAAGCATAACATACAACTGCCTTTGTGCAGAGACCTTTCTAGACTCTAGATTTAGGACTTCTTAGATCTCAGTAAAATCTTTTATTAGAGAAATTCTACAGGCAAACTTACAGGTATATGATTGTATTTTCAGATCTCTTAATTAAAGGAGGGTATATATTACCAATTTCCTTATTAACAAAAAAATCGTAGCTATGTTCCTTTTTTCCTCATGGTCTACTGAAAATAGGAACTGGAAACATGCAGCCACATGTGTGATTAGATGGAGGTTTCTTAGCCTTATCCTGCTAAATAGATGATTTATTGAGTTCCAAATAACTGACATAATATCTTAATGTTAAATAACATTATTTATTTTTAAAGATATGGTGAAATATATTTTAGGAAATTGCCCATAATGCTAGACATAAAAATGAGGTTTGACCTGCTTACAGTAAGTCCAGATATAGAGAGGTTCTTACTTACTATACAGTAAGCCCAGTATAGAAAGGTTCTAAATGACTTCCAGTCGTTTGTTCTCAGGTACTATTAGTAGATTTTCATCCTTCCTTCCAGAAAAGAAGTTACGCATTCACCAGCATATAGAAATTTTTCTATTTTTTATTCACACAGAGGGATCATGCTTTATACATTATTCTGCACTTGCTTTTGTAACTCAACGATATGGCTTAACAGTCTTTCCATTATCAGCTAATATAGATCTCCATCCTTGTGTTATTGGGCGGCATGGTATTTCATAGTTTGGGTATGTCATATTTTATTTAGTAAGAACTATAATGCTGAAATGTATGTTTCCATTTCCAGCTACGGTAAACACCCTATAGATCCATCTTGGTTGACTTGGTTGAATTTGATAAATACCAATGGCCCACTAGGTCCAAACTTACATACACTTTATATTTTAGGTGTTTTCAAATTGCCTTCAAAATGTTGCATAAATTTATACTTCTGCCAACAGTGTCAGTGTTGGTCACGGTTAAACTTTAAAAATTTTTGCTCATTTTATAGGTGGAAATAACATCTTGTTTTGGTTTGTATTTCTTGAATTATGAATTATGAATTTCCCATGCCTACTGACCATTTGTTTTTATTTTGTTTAGTTTGTTTTTATTTTTTTTATTTATGTTTATATCCTTTGCTTATTTTTATTAGATTACTTGTCTTAAACTTGATTCATATAACTTCTATGTTAAAGAAATTATTCCTTCCACATATGTATTATAAATATTTCCCTCAGTCTTGAGAATTTTTTTGAGTATTATTACTTTTTTTTAAGATTTTATTTATTTATTTGACAGAGAAAGACACAACAAGAGAGGGAACATAAGCAGGGAGAGTGGAAGAGGGAGAAGCAAGCTTCCCATTGAGCAGGGAGCCCGATATGGGGCTTGATCCCAGGACCCTGGGATCGTGACCTGAGCCGAAGGCAGACGCTTATGACTGAGCCACCCAGGCGCCCCAAGTATTATTTTTTTAATGAACATATTTTTATGTTGTCATATGACTTCTAAGTTGTATCTTGCTTAAGAAAGGCCTTTTCTAGTGTAAGATTTTTAATGTATTTATTGATTCTTTCTTCTAGAACACTCAGGGGTTTATTTATATATTTTTTATATTTTTTATTTTAATTCCAGGATAGTTAACATACATTATTTTATTAGTTTCAGGTGCATAATATAGTGATTCAGCGTCCCAAGTATTACTCGGGTATAATCTGATTACATCAAAATAAATGTACTCTTAATCCCCTTCACCTATTTCACCCAACCCCCCCTCCCCCACCCCCCCAACCAACCTCCTTCTGGTAACCATCTGTTTTTTATAGTTAAGAGTCTGTTTTTTTGGTTTGTGTCTTTTTCCCCCACTTTGTTTTGTTTCTTAAATTCCACATATAAGTGAAATCATGGTATTTGTCTTTCTCTGACTGGCTTATTTCTGTTAGCATTATACTCACTAGATCTATCCATGTTGTTGCAAATGGCAAGACACCAACACTTATTGTTTCTTGTGTTTTTGATTTTCCCTTTCCTGACAGGTGTGAGGTGACATCTCAGGGCGGTTTTGATTTGCATTTCCTTTATGATGGCTCCTATTGAGCATCTTTTCACATATCTGTTGGCCATCTGTAGGTCTTCTTTGCAAAAGAAATGTCTGTTCGTGTCTTCTGCCCATTTTTAGTTGGGTCATTTGTTTATTTGGTGTTGAGTTGTATCAGTTATTTATATAGTTTGGATACTAACCCTTTATCGGATATGTCATTTGCAGATATCTTCTCCCACTCAGTAGGTTGTCTTTTATTTTTTGGTTGTTTCCTTTGCTGTGTAGGAGCTTTTTATTTTGAAAAAGTTGTACTTTGAGATACCTGTATTCTGAAAACTATAAAACATTGATAAGGGGCACCTGGGTTGCTCAGTATGTTAAGCGTTTGACTCTTGATTTCAGCTCAGGTCATGATCTCAGGGTTGTGAGACTGAGCCCCACTTTGGGCTCTGCGCTGGGCACAGAGTCTCTTGAGATTCTCTTTCTCTCTCTCCCTCTGTCCCTCCCTCTCTTCATGCTCTCTGTTTAAATAAATAAATAAATAAATAAATAAATAAATAAATAAATAAATAAATAAAATCTTGAAAAAAAACCCGCAACATTGATGAAAAAAATTGAAGACAACACAAACAAATGGAAAGACATTCCATACTCATGGATTGAAAAAACAAATATTGTTAAAATGTCTATATGACCTGAAGCAATCTATAGATTTATTCATGTAATCCCTAATCAAAATACCAACAGCATTTTTTATAGAATTAGAACAAATAATCCCAAAATTTGTATGGAACCACAAAAGACACTGAAGAGCCAAAGCAATATTGAAAAAGAAAAAACAAAACTGGAGGTATCACAATTCCAGACCTAAGTTACATTACAAAAATGTAATCAAGACAGTATGGTACTGGCACGAAAATAGACACACATCAATAGAACAGAATAGGGAGCCCAGACATAAACCCACAATTATATGGTCAATTAATCTTCGACAGAGCAAGAAAGAATATGCAATGGGAAAAAGACCATCTCTTCAACAAATGATATTGGGAAAACTGGACGGCTCCATGCAAAAGAATGAAACTGGACCACCTTCTTAAACCATGCATAAATATAAGCTCAAAATGGTTTAAGGACCTAACTGTGAGACCTGAAACCATAAAAATTCTAGAAGAGAGCACCCACAGTAATTTCTCTGATATCAGCCATACCAACATTTTTCTAGATATGTCACCTCAGGCGAGGGAAACAAAAGAAAAAATAAACTATTGAGACCACATTGATTTATTTTTCTAAGTGTTTAAATCTTAGATCTTTCTGTAAATTATTTAATTGCTACAGATGAGATAGGGATCTGACTTTCTTTTCTCTTCTTTTTTACTTAACATATAATGTATTATTTGTTTCAGGGCTACAGTTCTGTGATTCATCAGTCTTACACAATACATAGCACTCACCACAACATATACCCTCCCCAATGTCCATCACCCAGCTACGCCATTCCCCTACCCCCCTCCACTCTAGCAACCCTCAGTTTGTTTCCTGAGATTAAGAGTCTCTTATGGTTTGTCTCCCTCTCTGGTTTTGTCTTCCTTCATTTTCTTAATTGGTTATCTAGTTGCCTCAACATGATTTATTGAATAATCTATTCTTTTTGACCATCTATTTGAAATACTCATTTATCAAATGGATTTACATACAATTTTGAATTCTCTCTTACATTCTATTGATGTTTATGCTTTTTTTTCAGTCCCAAACTAATTTAGCTTTTTACCATGTCGAATTATCAGAGTGATCTTAAACTTTCTCATTTTCTTTTTCAGAATATTTCTGGCTTTTGGTATATGTTCCTTTTTTCCAGTTCGGCTTTAACTCATGTATACAGAGAAGAGGCTAAGGAAATCTTTTTTTGTCCTCACCTGTGTTTTTTACACATGAACCTAACAACTATATATGTGTTTATTTCAACTAGGCATTGAGAATATAACTGATTTGTATACTCAGAAAGATAAGTGGTGGAAATCTGGACAATTCATTTTCCATATAATGGTCCCAAATAAGAAATAACAAAATCCTCCATGTAGAATTCTAGAAGCTAGGATGTTTGTGTATAGGTTGTCAAAACCTTGTGATTCTTATTTCCACAGTGATAAAACCTACCAATAAATATGAATAATAAGGGATCCAGTAGAAATATTTGAGAATAATCTCTGATTCATTGACTGGGCATTTTCTTGCCTTCTTTCCCAAGTCTTAAAGTTCACTAGATGTCATCAAGTATCATTTTTAATTTTGTATGGTTTTTTTTTTTTTTTTGACATTTTCCCAACCTTTTTTGGATTCTTCTGTGTTGGCACTAAACTTAGAACAATCTCCTTGGGAATCTGATGCCCTTTCACTTCACTTCTTTCATGTTTTTAAATATTGACAACCATTAGTTAAACTACTAAAATCCTATCTTTCCCCATGGATTTCATACTAGATTTGATTTCTTTTCTTATTTGTACTTCCCATTGTAGAGGAAGTGACAGCTAGCATGTTGCCCTAAATGCTTATACCTCACCACCCCTTTTTAATATAAGTTGATAGTTTAGCAGCTGGCTGCTCAGCCCAATGACATTTCAGAATCAATCAACATTTTTTGGAATTTTATTAGAACTCTTAATCTTACTAATGCTCTAAGATATATATCATTATTCCCATTTAGCAGAAGAGTAAACAAGCTAAAAGAGGATGAAGGAAAAGGAAAACAATAGTTATATTTACTGTGAATTTATGTGGTAAGAGTTGTTGGTCCATGAGGGCAGTGACCAGGTTTGTTTTGCTGACCTGTCCATCCTCTGTATCTAGCACACTGCCTGGGACATAATGCCTGCTGAATATTATTTGTTGAAAGCTTGAATGAACATTCATTCTGCATGGCTGGATAAAAATGGCTGGTGAATAGGGAGGTGTTCTCCCTGTGTTGATGAGTGTATATGCAGTGTAGCCCTGTTTGTATACCTGTAAAATAAAAATCTTTAATAAGCTTGGATTACTTTGATCTGTTTTTATCAGACCCAACTATCCTCAGTGACTTTTGGAAACTCCAGCAGGATTTTTATTTTCCAAGAGTTTTCACCTTATATTTTTAGTCCCTCTATATTAAGGCTAGGGAATGTACGCATTGGGGCAATACATAGAACACTATGCTTATTCTAGAAGCGAGGTATCTGGAATGTATTTCCCTTTGTCAAATGTTGTTACTCTAACTTCTTTAATGCTGCAAGCATTATTCTTTCGAAGGTAATGTTTGGATTAAATTTTAGATCCATCCCCACGGGTAACAGTTCCCTGGGAGAAAAATGTGTTTCATATCTTAAAATTTCAACTTATATTTTTAGGACAAACTTAGACTGGTAGTCATTTGGCATTTAATGATGTTTGTGCTATCCACAACACTTCTTTCCATTAGCAGAATTAATCAAGGGTTGATTACACCTCCTCCACAAAGCCACTCGGTTTTTCAGTATTTCCATCTTTATTGCTTCATATGCCTATGACAGAGCTCATGATTAATCACTCATTTTAAATATTTCAAACAACAGGAGTGCTGTCTTTCTCAACCCTGGAAAAACTGAGGAAGGCTACCATCACTTACAGCACACATGAAGGGGTAAATCACAATAGCCTTAGGGTCTCCTACAACTCAGAGGTAATTTTTCACAGAAATACATTTTAAAATTCAAGAGCAGTTGTATGTATGCCTTTTCTTCTAAATTACTGAGCGATTTAATGTCTTTTTAATGTGAGAACCTTTTTGCATTGTCCTGAAGTGTTACATCTTTTAAGCCAATCACAAAATTGTACTAGACTCCATTTGCTCCCAGATTTCAAGTGCTATAGTAACAGTGAAGGAAAGATCATACTGTTTTCTCAGACATGTTGGCTGTTTCTGTTGCTACTAATGCAAAGGTTTGGTTTTTAATTTGTTGGTTTCTGCAAAGCACAAATCATATTATTGGTTTTAAATGATGGTAGATGCTATTATTTTAGATATGTGAGAAAACAAAACAAGATTGTGGTGTGAAAATTCAATTTTAAATTGCTTGATTAATTTATTTTAGTGGAATATAGCAAAGACTATTCTTTTTTATGCTGGAATAAGCCAATTTTCTGTAAATCAGTCTAACAAATGAAATGCCTGGAGGTACTTTATAAATTGCAGTACTGTTTTTGTTGTAGTGAATATAAATGAATCAAATGCAAATTCCTGAGACAGTTTGAAAATGTTTCTAGCAACATATGTATATAAATCATTAACTGAACTTCCATAGTTGATTATATTCAGCTAAGATTTTGTTTGTTTACATCTTCTCAAATCTGATAGAAATCTGAAATTGCCAACCATTTTAAATTACAGATTTCCTTTTATTTGGTTGGTAAGGAAGTTTCTCTGTGCTTCTTTCTGACTGGCCATGCTATAGAGTGAATGTTTGTGACCCCCAAAATTCATTATGTTGAAACCTGATCACCAGTGCGATGGTATTTGGGGTGGGGCCTTTGGGAAGTGATTAGGTTAAAAGGGCAAAGCCATCATGAATGGATTAGTGCTTTGATAAAAGAGATGGCCAGGGAAACTCTTCCCTCCCCTTTCACCATGTGAAGACTGCAAAAAGACTGTTGTCAATGAAACAGGAAGGGGCTCTCACCAGGAAACAAAAAAGCTATTGGCACCTTGATCTTAGACTTGATAGCCCCACGAATTGTAATAAAAATTTCTGTGGTTTATAAGCCACCCAGTCTGTGGTATTTTTTTATAGCAGCCTGAACTAAGGCCAGAAGATTGCTTAAATGAGAGGATGGTAAAGCTTTCCTAAAAATCTAAGTGTACAGTGGATTATTATGCAGCCAATGCAACATGAATTAATATACTTAGAGGACTTTCCATAGATTCCACTGAGTCAGAAAAGCGGGATGTAGAAAAGAGGATTGCTGTGTATACATATAGGTGTGTCCTATGTGTGTATATTTACATATCTCAATATTTAGAGAGAGAGAGAGATATAGGTACAAACATACTGGTTGTTAACATGGGTTTCCCAGGGAGTGAGGTAGGAGGGAACTGAGCCAATTTAAAAGAAAGTAAACACTTACATAAAATATAGGTATTGTGTTTGTTAAAATGGGCATGTCTATACAAGTTGATTTTATTTTTTAGAGGGGAGAGAAGGTACAGTGGAAGCTTGCCTTCATTTACAGAATGGTAAGTATATTAGACTTCTCTATTCTTAATTTAAATATTGAAGATTATAAAAGTAAAACTGGAAATCTGACCAATTTGTTTAAAAATGGAATAAAATTTTTGTAACGTGGCATAATCAACCACTTTACCGGTAAGCAACTTACTGGTAAGCAAAAGCCCTAAGGTGGGTGAGTAGTCATTTGGGGCTTTGTCTCTCCTTTAGTCAACAAGCAATTATTTAGCACCTAATAGTGGACCACATAGAAGTAAGGCAGGGCAAACTTCAAGGAATCTAGAGTATAGCTGGGGAGACCAACAGTAATTAATTTAAAATGTTTGCCAAGTTGAAAAGGGAAAGAGGGGAAAGCTTCCCCTCTCTCCCAGGTAAAGAGAACAGTATGTCCAAAGCTCCAGATTTGAGAAAGAGCATGGGTTTGCGGGAGCTGTGGAAGGAATGTGCTTAAGCAATGTAGGGGAGGAAAGCTAGTTGGGAAGAGAAGGGTTAGGAAATAATCAGGAGACAAAATTAAGGTCAGTTTGGATGAAATTGCATAGTGGCTTAGTGGGCATGCTATCAAGAGCTCAGGTGCCCTACCACAAGTAATGAGGGACTCTAGAAAGTGTTAGTGTGAAAGTGACATGATCAGATTTATATTTTTAGAAAAGTAAATTTAGCAGCAAGGCAGGAGATATAGTTGAGAAGTAAGAGATTTGAGGCAGTGAAACCATTTAGGAAACTTTTGCCAAAGACAAATAGGAGAAAATAAGGATAGACAGAAGAGGAAGGAGATACTGTGGGAGATAATATAAAGGTAGAATTAGTAGAATATAGTGATTATTGTGAAAGTTTGGCCAAGGTAGTCAGGAGTTAAATATGCCTCCAAAATTTCTGAGAATAAAGTCAGTGTAATAACTAATTCTCCCTCACCACTTTGATGAGAAGGGGAAGAGCTTACATTTAGAACATGCTTATATACAGACCAGGTAGTAACACAAAACTAATTTTTACTGACTGTTTATTATATATTAGGATAAACATTTACATGCACTATTTCTTCACTAATATTAATTAAATAAATGTATACTGAGTGCCAAATATGTGCCTGATAATCTTTAGATATAATATTTAATATATTTATTATATTATCATTATTATTATTATTTTCACTTTCATTTTATGAATGAGGAAACTGTAACTTAAACATGTTAATGAACCTACCCATGATATCACAGCTAATAAATGGTGGAATCCGGACTAGAATCCAGATTTGTTCAACTTTCAAATATATCTTTCAAAATTGTGCTGTGTTGTCTTTTTGACATTATGTAGAGTTTGTAGGCTCAATATTTCCCAGCAAAACAAGATCTGCAACCTACCTGGTTCCACATTTATTCCAGTGTCTCTAAATAACATGGTTGCATTGATATATCTTCATGTTTCCAAGCTATTGATTTCTCTCTTTGAAAAACAAGGATATAATCCTTTCCTCTTTTCGCCCCACTAAACACATGTGACCTTTTTGTCTCTCATACTCTCAATGCAGTGATGATCTAATTTTGGTTTAATATATTCACTATTCTTATATTAGGACTGTATTCCCTAATCACAGCTGAGCCTTGTATAGACATATCATTACCTTTCCTTTACTGCACAAGTTTAATATTTGTCCCCTTTTGTTTATTTGCTTAATTTTTTATGTACCTGTTATTAATCCAGCCTTTTGACAGCCGTCTAGAATGCCCCTGAATGCATTCATTCACATTCAGATTTCTGTTTTGTCTTCCTGAAGAAGTCTCTCTTGAACTGTTCCTAGCTGTACCTTTCTGAATTGACTCCTTCTCTGTCTGGCATATGTTTGATCACCTTCTTGGAAACTTCTTTCGTTATCATCCTGAGATGCCTTTTCCCTCTTCTTTCTGTTTTGTAGCCTGTTTCTGATTTTTCTTGTCTTTCCTATTTAATTCTCATAGAAGATAATTTTTTTTTGAAATTTTTTCATGTTTGAAAATATATTTTTGGCTTGGTAATGAATTCTAGGTTGAAAATAATTTTCCTTCAGAATTTTAAAAGGATTCACCATTGTCAACTAGCTTATAGTATTAAGGTTAAGCCACTTTGAATCCCATTTTTCCTTTCTGGTAGATTAAGGGATATTCTCTTTGTCCCCAGTGATTGAAAATTGTCTGACAGTTTTTGTTTTGTTTTGTTTGTTTTGGTGAGGACTGGGGTGATTCTTCCGCCACATAGTCTCTTTCCTCTCCCTTTTCTCCCCCCCTCTTAACATCTTTAGAAGTGTGGTATAAGAAATATATTTGGTTGGGCGCCTGGGTGGCCCAGTTGGTTGAGTGACTGCCTTCAGCTCAGGTCATGATCCTGGAGTCCCAGGATCGAGTCTCACTTCGAGTCTCACATCGGGCTCCCTGCTCAGCGGGGGGTCTGCTTCTCCATCTGACCTTCCCCTTCTCATGCTTGCTCCCTCTCATTCTCTCTCTCTCTCAAATAAATACATAAAATCTTAAAAAAAAAAAAAAGAAATATATTTGGTTTGGGATGCCTGGGTGGCTCAGTTGGTTAAGCATCTGCCTTCAGCTCAGGTCATGATCCCAGGGTCCTCCTTGCTCTACGGGGAGTCTGCTTCTCCCTTTCCCTCTGCCGCTACCTCTGCCTGTGCTCTCACACTCTCTCTCTCTGACAAATAAATAAAATCTTAAAAGAAACAAACAGAAAGAAATATATTGGTCTTTTTCCCATTTCTGGCAAAAAGCTCCTCAAACGCTTGGAATTTCCTGAGTGATAGGAGTGTCATTCGTCATTCATAAAGAGCCCCTTTTAGGCTTTAATGAAGTGTCTTAGGATGGTGCCCCTAGTCAGTATCAGAATGTGTTGGTCAGCAGAAAGACCAAGTAATTAGAGGGTTGGAACTCTCAGCCCCACCAACTGACCTCTGGGGTAGAGGGTTGAGGGAGGCTGCAGATTAAACTGCATAAAACCTTTGAACAATAAGATTTGATGAGCTTCTAGGTTGGTGAACTCATTCATATACTGAGAGGGTGGTACACCCCAGTTCCATGGGGACAGAAACTCTTGTTCTAGGGACACTTTTGGACTTTACCCTATGTACTTCTCCATCTGGCTATTCATCTGTATCCTTTATAAGGAGCTGGTAAGTATAAGCAAATGTTTCTCTGAGTTCTGTGAGCAGCTTTTGCAAATTAATTGAATCCAAGTGCGAAGTTGTGGGAATCTCTGATTTATAGCCAGTGGGTCAGAAGCACAGGTGACAACTTTGGCTTGTGATTGGAGTCTTAAGTGGAAGGCGGCAGTCTTCCAGGAGTGAGTCCTTAACCTATGGGATCGGAGGCTGTCTCCAGGTACATAGTGTCAAAATTGAGTTAAATTGTAGGATACCCAGTCAGCATTTCCTGAGAATTGGAGAATTGCTTGGTGTTGTTAGAAAAAATGCACATTAGAAGAAGCTTTCCTTACATGTATGTTGGTCTGTGGCTTTCTACTTGGTTTTGTGAGGGAACTAAAAGGCTAATTGAAAATATGAAAACATGACTATGGCTTGTCAACTGCACTCCCTCACAGGTTGCTCTGACTAGGCCTTTTGAATGGGGAAGCTATGATGTTTTTATTCTCCAGGGCTGGTGAGATCTTGCAGAGAGGAGTCTTTAGTCCCCTTCCTGGAGGGTGAAGGCTGGCTGACAGCATCGTGTGAGCCCAGTGGGGTAGAGATCTCTATTTTTAATTAAGTGTCCCTTTAGGTCAGCTGTTCTCAGTGACTTCAGATTAGAAGGCAGGTACTTTCTATGTTACTTTTTTTGTTGTTGTTAATTTCAATCTTCCATTCTTTAAAGACAAGACCTCCAGTCTTTTGTTGGAACAGAGCATTGCTAGTTTTCTATTTACAGTGGATTGGGGATTTGAGATCTACAAAACTTTCAGATTTTCCTTTTCTTTCTTTCTTTTTTCTTTATTTCTTGAAAGAGAGAGCATGCATGGGGGAGGGGCAGAGGGAGAGGGAGAGAGAGAATCTCTAAGCCCAATACAGAGCTGGAAGTGGGGCTAGATCTCACAACCTTGAAATCATGACCTGAGCCGAAATCAAGAGTCTGAGGCTTAACTGTTTTAGCCACCCAGGTGCTCCAATAATTTACATTTTTAAAGCTCTTATTCCTTTACCCCCATTTTCAGAAATAACTGATACTTAGAATTTCTGAGTCTTTTGCCACCAGCTGAGGATTCAGTTTTCTTAAGCCTGCAAAGTCATTTCTTTCTTTTCCCTTTGCTTTATATTCTGCCAAAATTCATTTTTGTTTCATCTCGTGTTATCCATGTTTTTGTGGATCTGTGCCTTAAAAAAAATTCCTTTACTATTTTAGTGGGTTTTTGATAGATAGTAGAAGTTGGTATGTATATTCAGTCTTGAACTTTATCCAGAAGTCTAGAAAATGCCAGGAGACTCTGGAGTCTGTTGTGATGTTGTGCTTCTGATTTTATTTATTAAAACTAATTTCCCTTGTAGCATCCTTTATGGAGACGAAGAACAACTAGCCAAAATACTCTTGTCGAATGAACTGGAACAGCCATGTTTTGTTGTTGTTGATGTCATTATTTTTATTTATTTGTTTGGTTTTGTCTCTGTCATCAATTGGCTTTGTGATTTGAGTCAAATTTCTTAAATTCTGCTCCTTAGTCTATGTCTCTGTGAAATGAAAATAAGACCCTGCACTCACAGGTTATTATGAAGGTAACATCAGATAATCTGGCAGTGTTTTGTGAAAGGGTTTTAATGTGTTCCATAAATGTAAACTAATCTATATGTGAAGGCATTTTAGTGTTTTTCATAGTATAAACAATGCCAACTCATAAACCATTTTCCCCCCATGGATTCTTTTTTGTTTGTTTGTTTTTATTGCCTGATTATTTTTGTTGCTTTTTTCTGAAACTTCTCTCCCTTTTCCAAGAGCAGCCAGTTGCTGTACTCTATGCCAAGAGGAGGAAATGATTGTACTCCACTCTTTTATGTCAAACTTCTGCCAACACCTCCTATGTCATTTCTTCACTAAGACAGAAACAATGAGGGAATAAATTCATCTTCTCTGTTGATTATGTCTTCTCTGTTTCTCCTGCCTTTGGGTATTCCATCTGGTTACCCTAGGTGAGGGATTTTTTCCTTGTGCCATCTCCAAAGTTGCAAACTAAATGACAGTACCTGTCAGCAACTTATCCCAACTGGCAAACTGTGGAATATACTGCTCCACTAGCTGAAGAAACAGTTCTGACAAAAAAGGGCCTGGATTCAGTGACCTAAGCCAAAAATAGTTACAGGCAGGAAAAAAAAATCAATCATTTGTGATTCCCTGCTGGCAGCAAAGAACTCCAAAATAGCTGCTCTTCTCCTGAACTTTCTCTGAAAGATTAATTGTCTCATGATTGTATAGCATCAGTTCCTGAAATTCATGTGCTAGAGATACAATTCTTGTATGCCTTTCGTAAGAAGTTTCTTTTGAGGCTGTTGATGGTTGGAAGCTCTACTTTTTTGCAGTATAAAAAGAAAATGAGATGGCTTTTGACATCTGGACTTGATGCAGAAGTTGAGACCAGCTGAGCCCTCTAACTTTAAACAACTAGAAAACTGGAAAAAAAATATATGGAATAACATTTTTTAAAGATTTTTTATTTTATTTATTTGAGAGAGAGAGAGACAGACAGAGATAGCAAGAGTGAGCATGAGGAGGGAGGAAAGGGAGAAGTAGGTTCCCCACTGAGCACGGAGCTCCACGTGGGGCTCAATCCCAGGACCTTGGGATCACAATCTGAGCTGAAGGCAGATGCTTAACTGACTGAGCCACCCAGGCATCCCTGGAATAACAATTTTTAAACACACTGGATAATAGGCATCCCAGAACTCTGATCCCTGAGAAGGGAAACAAATAAGGTGAGTCCTAAAATCACTTTTGTTTCCTGCCAGAGGAAAAGGGATGGGAATCCTAGGAGGAGCAGAAAGATCTCTCTGATTTCAGGAGACAGAGATCGCAGTGTGGAGAAGAGATGAGATAGCTGGAATTTGCCAGACAGAGTACAGGAAAGGAGAAAGCTATGCAGACAAAGAGTTCCAGAAATCTGCATATGAGTCCCTTGGGTCTGATGCTGAATACAAATCCAGGGATTTATAAGTAGAAACCAGTGAGGCCAGGAAAAGATAATTGGGTAGTTATTAGCTGAGAATTCCTATAGTTCACAGAGGGCTGGGAGATGTTAAAATTCTGACCAGCTAGAGTAGAGAGTCCCCATTTAAAACCTAGGACATTTCCGTAGAAACCCCAGAGAGGTCATAGTTTAGAAGTATGACAAAATTGGCCCTAACATAAGCTAGACTTTTCATAACAAAGCTGAAAAAGAAACTTTGAAAAGATCAACGTTATTACAAGCAAATTAACTGCCTGGCAGAATAATGTCCAACACTATTTAAAAGCTGAAACAAATCTAGCATCAAGAATGTAAAATTAACAATGACTGACACCCAGTAAAACATACTAAAGCAGTAAAGAACTTTAAAACAACTGTTATTAATATGCTTACAGGCATAATGGAAACATGAAAATAATAAGAGAATCATGAACTATAAAAAAGAACCAAATGGAACTTCTGGGGAAGAATAATACAATACCTAATACGTTTACTGGATGAGATTAATAGCAGATTAGATACTATAAAATAAAAACATCTGTAAACTTTAGTATATAAAAAATATACTATATTTTTAGTATATAAAAAATAGAGTCTATCCAACTGAAACTCAGAGAAAAAAGGCTGAAAAAAATCAACAGAGCGTCAGTAACCTGTGGAAAATATCAATTTATTTGGAGTCCCAATAAAGGAGATTAGAGGGCAGGAAAATACATGAAGAAATAGTGGTGGAAAATACTCATACTTGATGAAAATTATAAAGACTCAGTGCCAAGAAGTTCAGTGAACCCCAGGTAGGTTAGACTCAAAACCATATGGAGGTTGTCCACCAAGAAAGAATTCACTGATAACTTAAGCAAACAGGCATTTATTTGGGCAATTAGAGTAGCAATTCAGGAGACACAGATTCAGGTAGAAACCTGACTGTGCTCTGAGGAAGACGAGGGGGCAGAGTTATAAAGACAAAAGTTCATAAGTGCAGTTCTTTTTTAGGTCCTTTATGCAAAACAGTGATTGAAACTAGGTTAACTGGGATTGATTGGGTTAATCCAAATGAGGGATTAAATTTGTTAAGCTGCATTGGCTTCTTTGGAAGTGAAGAATGCCAGTGATTCAGGTGTCATGGTGAGGAGGAAGTCCAGGCTGAGGATTTGTGGCTGGCAAAAAGTTCACATTTCCTCCTATGAGGACATGCATAAATTTCTCCTCCCTTGTAGTCTCCCAACCCTATTTTAAAAGAGACTCTCTTAGCTAGGCTTGCTTGCTCCATTTTGAACTCCCCTTTTCAAGGTATATCAGAATCAAATTGCTAAAATTAAGGTTCACTTAGATAAGGAAAGACTTTCACCAGTCAGCTCAGTTTGGGGTACTAGATATGTCATCTGGTAGAGTCCATGGATGGGTGGGGCATGCGCTTAGGGTCTCTACTTAAGTGAGGCCACTGCCTGTGTTCTGAGGTGGGGGAGGGCTGAGCTGCTGGCTAGGCTCTGTAGTTGGTTGAGTTGCTGGCCGGCTCCACATTCAAGTAGATCACTGAGTGGGCTCCCTATGTGGGCAGGTGTGTAGGCTGAACTCCGTGGCTGAATGGAGCTGTAGAATGGACTCTGTGGTTGCCCATGTTCTGTGGCCATGCTTCCTGAATGGATGGAACTGGAGGCTATGCTCAACCGTTAGATGGGGATACATATTTGCTTTCCTGCCTGGGCAGGTTGGTAGAATAGGATCCATAGCTGCTATAGCCCGTTAACGGGATACCCAAATCAGGCAGTACTGCCTGTCAGCCTAAAGAGGTTAAACTGAGGCAAGCTTGAATTACCAGAAATTGAGTTCATTTGGGAATAGCAAGGAGCTGTAATTCAGGAAATGCGAACTATAGCAAGCTAGAGGTGAGTCCATTGAAGGTTTGGGGTGGACTGTGTTCATGGACAAAGAGTGCAAAAAGGGGGAAGTCCATCCAGAGCCAAGCAACAAGTTCTTTGGGTTGAGGTTGGGGAGAGATTCTTGGTGGATGTTCATTGGACAGGATATAAGTTCCAGTTTTTCCAAGTCAGGATCAGACCTTTAGGGAAAATCAGTCTCTTAATTCTAAAGTTTCCTTTTCCTGGGAGTGCATGCATGAGATTCTTTTTTCCATATCCTTCAGTTTCATTTTACACTGAAATCCTTTCACATGCCAAAGGAGTTTCCTGGACAGAGAGGGCCACTAGCTCGGCTCTGCAGATGGACAGAGCCCTTGGCTAAGATTTCTGCTCCAATACCACTGCAAGCAGGATTGAGATCCACTAAGATTTGAGCACTGATTGGTATAAGTCCCGCAATCCTTCTCCATCTCCATCTGATCCCCAGGGGTAAACTCTGTATATTACTCCCATGATTCCTATGAGGGAAGACCTTAGTGGGCCTCCTGCGAAGTGTCCTGCAACAAAGGGAGAGCTGGATGTCCACCTTGGGCTCTCTTCCTGCTGGAGAAACCATAGGCCCATGGAGGCTTTCTTGGTGTAGCACTGTACTGGCTTGGGGGAGAGGTGATGTGGTCAGAGTGTATCCTCTCTTCCTACACTTATAACACAGTCCTTCTCCATCTTCGTGGTCCAATGGGACACTTTAGCCTCACCTTCCCTCACCAAAAAACTCTGGTATTTTTGCAATGGTGTCTTATTTATGGGTAATTGATAGTTTGTCTTCTTGTAAAGTGAACTGCAGTTGGGAAGGACCAATGGCAGCATCTTGATGATATCATCCAAACTCGTTTTCAAAAAAGGTGCTATTAAGGACAAGACAATTCACAGGGTGAGAGAAAATATTTGTGCAACTCATATCTAATGAAGGAATTATAGCTAGAGTAAAGAAGGAACTTTTATAACTCAATAATAAGATAACTCGATTTTTAAAAAAATGGGCCAAGACTTGAATAGATACATTATCAAAGAACATGTAGAAATGGAAAATAAGCACATGAAAAGAGGTTCAACATTGTTAATCATCAGATAAATACCATGAGATACCACTATATACTTAGGAGAATGACTACAATAAAAAGAAGACTGTAATAATAAGAGTCGGTTAAAATAGGAGCAACTGGAACTGTCGTGTGTTGCTGTGGGAATGCGAAATGGTGCAACCATTTTAGAAAAGAGTTTGGTGGTTTCTTATAACTTTAAATATATACTTAACATTACTACCCAGTGATCCTATTCCTATGTATTTATCCAGGAGAAGGAAAAGAAGAGAAAAAAGAAAAGAAAAGAAAAGGAAGGGAGGGAAGGGAATGGAAGGGGGGAAGGGAAGGAGGAAACGGAAGGAAGGAAAGAAAACAAAAGCCGTATCATAGTTACACAAAGAGTTGCACCCAAATGTTAAGGGAAACATTATTTATAATGACCCATAACTAAAAATGATCCAAATGTCTATCAATTGGTGAATGGATAAGCAAATTATGATATATCTATTCAATGAAATATTACTCAAAACTAATACAGAGCAGAATACGGTACACCAGTAATCAATGTCAGGGAAGGACTCCAGCTACATGAAAGATAGCAAAGATAACCACAACGCCAAAGATAGCAAAGATAACCACAATGCCAACCCCAAGGATAACCATGGAATAGAAGTCCAAACACTTGTTCCACTAGATTGTGGTATTAGTGTTGCCAAAGAAAACACACCATAGTCCAGCACTGGGTGGAACGATGCTTTCATTCACATAGAGAAGAGCAGAACAATATCCACTCCAATAGTGTGTGTCAGTCTCTCATGGCTAGTTGGTACCCCTGGCAGCTGATAGGGAAATTGGCCTACATGCACCACTCTTATACTGTATCAGAGGGACCCGACACCCGACATGTAGAGTCTGAAATATGAAATCTGTGGCCTTGCCTGAAGGCCACTGACATATATACATTTAAGCGAACAAAAGAATACTTATTCAGCCTGAAACAGGAATAGATATTCCCACACAAGGCAATAAGCCTGGCGCAAGCTATGTGGGCTCCTCATCTCTTGATGAAGAGATTGTTCAGGCCCAAGATCCCTTGTGTGGCTGAGCAGTTGGAAGACTGTATGTATGAAATTTTCTCAACAAATGAAATGAAGTTCTAGTCCATGTAGCAACATGGATATATATCAAAAGCTCAGTGAAATAGGCCAAGACACAAAAGACTATACTATGTCTTATTTCATTTGTAGGAAATTATAGAAAAGGCAAAATTACAGTGACAAAAATTAGATTAGTAGTTGCCAAGGACCAGGGATTGAGGAAGGAGATTGACTATAAAAAATAATGAGGAAACGTTTTGACAAAAAACAAACTTTATGGGATGGCTTTACAAGACTATATATTTTTCAAAACCTATCGAACGTACACTTAAACTAGGGATATAGTAATCAGAAAAATAGATAAGAATCTTCCCTCTTGAAGCTTACATTCTCTTTACACTTAATTATGCATGGCCTCAAACTAATAGAGAACTTTAATAATTTTTTCTGATTATTGGCCAAAACCACTTGTTAAGCGGCATCTTCTAGGCTATAACACCCATTTCCATAGCTGCTGCTCCAAATTCCATGAAAATGCCTGTGCTTGCTGTCATAGTGTATTAGTTTGCTAGGGCCACCATAATAAAATACCATAGACTCAGTGACTGAAACAGCAGAAATTTATTTTCTCACAGTTCTGGAGGCTAAAAGTCCAATATCAAGGTGTTGTCAATTTGGTTTCTTTCATGGATTTTTTTTCCAGTAGACTGAGCTCGTCAGTGGAAAGTTACCTGAGGTTCTTGAGATTCACAGTAGCTTCAAAGTGAACCCATTAGATATACCCATTGGCTGGGAGCAGATGGGATGAGTTTGTGTGAGGACGTTCTCAGAGGGTCATCAGATTGGTAGCAGATTTTGGGTCATTTTTTGAAAACCACCCATATTAGTAGATAACGCTGATATAGTTGGTGACAACTTTTCTGATTTTTGCACCCAACTTTTCCTACTTTGCTAAAACTCTAATTGCCATGCTAAGACCTATTATATCTGGAATACAAGGAGAGGCTTCAGCTTTCCCCTCTGAAGTCTGGTTGGTACATGACGTTACACAATTTCTTATTTTGCAAATGAGGAAATAAGGTTTAAGTAATTTAGGGATTTATATGAGAAAAGTAGAATTGCTTTAAGAATCTGCTTTAATCCTAGCCATAGCAATTAGGTAAGAAAAAGAAATAAAAGACATTTAAATTAGTAAGGAAGGAGTTAAACTGTCACTATTTGCAGATGACATGATACTATACATTGAAAGCCCTAAAGACTCTACTAAAATGCTATTAGAAGTGATAAATGAATTCAATAAAGTTTCAGGATACAAAATTAATACACGGAATTGGTAGTGTTTATATATACTAATAACAAAGTAGCAGAATGAGAAATTAAGAAAACAATTGTATATACAATTATGCCAAAAAGAATAAATAGGGATAAACTTAACCAAAGAGGTGAAAGAGTTGTACTGTGAAAACTATGAAACAGTAACGAAAGAAATTGGAGATGACATAAAGAAATGGAAGGATATTCCATGCTCATGGGTTAGAACAATTAATGTTGTTAGAATGTACTACTTATTTTCCAAAGCAATCTACAGATTCAGTGCATACCCTATCAAAGTAACAATAGCATTTTTTACAGAACTAGAATAAATAATCGTAAAATTTGTATGGAACCACGAAAGACTCTGATTAGCCAAAGCAATCTTGAGAAAGAAGTACAAAGCTGGAGATGTCACAATCCTAGATTTCAAGATATACTACAAAGCTATAGTAATCAAAACAGTATGGTACTGGCACAAAAAGAAGCATATAGATCAATAACACAGAACAGAAAGCCCAGAAACAAACCCACAATTATATGATCAGTCTATGACAAAGGAGGCAAGAATATACAATGGGAAAATGTCTCTTAAATGGTGCTGGGAAAACTGGACAGCTATGTGCAAAAGAATGAAACTGGACCACTTTCTTACACCATATACGAAGATAAACTCAAAATGGGTTAAAGACCTAAATGTGAGACCTGAAACCATAAAACTACTAGATGAAAACATAGGCAGTAATTTCTTTGATTTTGACCAAAGGAACATTTTTCTGGATACGTCTCCTAAGGCAAGGGAAACAAAAGCAAAAATAAACTATTGGAACTACATCAAAATAAAAAGCTTTTGCACAGCGAAGGAAATGATCAACAAAATGAAAATGCAACTAACTGAATGCAACTGACTGATATTTGCAAATGATATATCCAATAAGGGATAGTATCTAAAATATATAAAGAATTTATACAACTCAGCATACAAAAAGACAAAAATGCAATTAAAAAATGGGAGGATCTCTATAGATGTTTTTCCAAATAAGATACATAGATGGCCAAAAGACATGTGAAAAGATGCTTAAAACCACTAATCATCCAAAAAATGCAAATCAAAACCACCTTACACCTTTCAGAATGGCTCTAATCAAAAAGACAAGAAATAACAAGTATTGATTAAGATGTGGAGGAAAAGGAATTCTCTTACACTCTTGGTGGGAATGTAAATTGATACAGCTGCTGTGGAAAACAGTATGGTGGTTCCTAAAAAAATTAAAAATAGAAATACAATATGATTCAGTAATTACACTACTGGACACTTACCCAAAGAAAATGAAAACATGAATTTGAAAAGATGTATGTGTATCTTTGTGTATTACAGCATTATTTACAATAACCAAGATATGGAAACAACCCAAATGTCCATCAATAGACAAATGGATAAGAACTATGTGGCATATACACACAATAGGATATTACGTAGCCATTTAAGAAGGAAGAGATCTTGTCATTTGAGGTAATATGGATGAACTTAGAAGGTATTATGCTAAGTGAAATAAGTCAGATGAGAAAGACAAATACCATATGATTTCATTCATGTGGAGTCTAAGAATCAAAACAAATGAGTAAACAAAAAGCGGAAAGAGACCTATAATACAGAAAACAAACTGATGGTTGCCGGAGGGGAGAAGGGTGTCGGAATGGGCAAAATGAGTGAAGGAGAGTGAGAGATACACTCACTCTAGTTATGGAATGAATAAATCAGAAGGATAAAAGTAACAGCATATGGAATATTGTCAATAGTATTGTACTAGCACTGTATGGTGACTGCCGGATGGTAGCTATGCTTGTGGTGAGCATAGCATGGAGTACGGACTTGTGGAATCAATATGTTCTCCATTTGAAACTAATGTAACATTGTGTATCAACTATACTTCAATGAAAAAAAAAAAGAATCTGACTTTAATCAGATGCTTTTCTATTTTCATCACACTACATTTAAAAATGCACCGACATAAAGGATTATTTTATTTAGGCAGTTACTGATGGATTTATTTGTTTTGTGAATGTGAGATATTTTCCTTCTCCCTCTCACTAGTATTTCTTTGAATACTAGTGAGAGCACTGAAGAGCATTTGCTGCATGCAAGGTCGAACTCTATCTGTGGAGAGAAGATTGTTCAAGATTCTTAGGACAATCTAGAGAAACCATAGCTTAAGGGGGAAGCAGGGCAGCATGGAAATGAAGAGTCCATATTTATAATTTTTTAAAACTCAGGATAAGTAAAAACAATGAGAAAAATGAAATAAATTTGAATTAACTCAGATACTTCATGATGATGAAAGAGAGGAAATTGCCAAGATGTCCTATGTTGCAGGACTGAATAAAGAAGTAACGGTGTAAAGTGACAATAGAATTTTGTAGATCTATGAAATGAGCTTAATAATGAGTTTTTAATATGAGAATATTTTTGACATAACAATGACTGGAACACAAGAACTATTCAGAATTATAAACTATCACCTCAAGAAATATTTGAAAAGTGCGTAAAAAAGGTCAAAAGAAATCTAAAATTATGCAAGTATTTGGTTGAGGTGGTACGATTATAGGAAAACATTTTTCTTTTGCTTTTTCTCTTGTTTAAACTTCTCAGATTTTCTATTATTACCATATTACATTTATCATCAGAATTAAAATTAAAGAGGAAAAACTCCTGGTTTTAAGAAGTGATACATAAGTAGAGTAGTTAATTAAGGACAAGGCGAAGGGTTTTTTTTTTCCCCCAAAGAAAATTTCAGCTACATCTTTTTCTCTTCATTAACTGCTTGCTCTTTCATAGAAGAATATTTGCAATAAAACCTTAATGCCTGACTGACTTGGTGATGGGCAATTTTTAGGAGGTTCTTTCGTACAGTCTGAGAAGTGCATAAATTCTTTTTTTCTTGTGTGATATGTAGCTAATGAAGATGGAGGGCTGTTTTCTTAAATGATTCTGGAATAGGTTTAGCTTTTAAGGTTTTTTTTTTTCTTTCTTTCTTAAATCCAATTTCAAATTTTAACACATACCACAGGAAATCTCTTGGGTCATAAGCAGGTTCACAAAAAACTATGCTGAGTAAAACAGCCCCTTCCTCAGAAGAAAACATTCTCTTCACTTTCACAAATTCTCTTTTAATTTTACAAATGGTCATGACCATCATGGAAACATCTCTTTACAGAATTACCCAGACATCTTTTTGCAGGTTAATAAACCTCTAAAGAAACATCTCTTTACAGAATTACCCAGACATCTTTTTGTAGGTTAATATTTGATTTTGGTTCATTTTGTAGACATTGCTCAAAAGGATGGAGCCAGTGCCTCCTATTTTTCATTTTATGTGGCTTGTTGACATTTGAATTTTCAAAATATCAAGGCTTTCTTTAACATGACTCATTTGAGTCAAGTGCTTTTTCCCCCCCTCTGAATGATGGGTTGCTAGTTCAGAAATAGATGATAAAATTAGAAATGCCAATATTTCATTCAGCCTATTTTAAAAAATTTGTCCTTTCACTTTTGGCTTATCAATCTGGAAACTAATTTGATTATTCAATTTAGTACAGAGCTTTTATCTGGATTTTAATTTTATTTTCATGAACAAAATAGCCTGAGGCACACTGATAAAATTTGTATTGAAAATGGCACCAGTCATTGGTAAAACTGAGTGCAACATATAATCTATAAAGGCCCTTTAATTTCTGGGAGTTTGTGTTTCTAAAGTGTATTGTAAGCGGTTATGACAAACACTTGCCTTGAGAACAAACATGCTTTTCAGCAAACATTAATGATATCTTTGGGGGACTTTTTATAGTAGATTCACATGTAGGTATAAGAAAAAATAAAAAGTGCTCTTGGTGCACTCTGCCCAGATTCCCTAAATGGTAATATTTTGCAAAACCATAGTATGATATCACAACCAGGATACTGACATTGTTGCAATCCACCTATTTTATTCAAATTTCCCAATTTCACTTGCAGTCATGCATTTGTTAATGTGTATTTAGTTCTCTGCAGTTTTATCAAATGCATAGGTTCAGGTATCCTCCACCACAGTCAGGGTACCGATCTGTTTCAATGTAAGAATCCTTCTAGGGTGCCTGGGTGGCTTAGTTGTTAAGCATCTGCCTTCAGCTCAGGTCATGATCCCAGGGTCCTGGGATCGAGCCCTGCATCGGGCTCTCTGCTCAGTGGGGAGTCTGCTTCTATCTCTCCCTCTGTCCCTCCTCCCCAGTTGTGTTCAGAATCTCTCTTTCTCTCTCCAAAATGAATAAATAAACTTAAAAAAAAGTATCTTTCCTTATAACTTATAACTATACCTACTTCTCTCCTAGTACCATTACTTTCACAACTTATATGTTCCTCATTTCAAAAATGCTGTATGTATAAATGGAGTCATACAATGTGTAACCTTTGGAGATTGGCTTTTTTTATTCATCCTAATTTCCTGGATTCACCCAAATGGTATGTATCAATAGCTTGTTCCTTTTTATGACTGTGTAGTACTTATGGCATATCTGTACCTCAGTTTGTTTAACGATTGCCTGTTGAAAGACATCTGAGCTGTTTCCAGTTTTTGCTAATATGAATAAAGATGCTGTGAGCATTTATATACAGGTTTTGTGTGAAAATAAGTTTTCATTCCTCTGGGAAAAATGCCTGAATGACATTGCTGTGTGAAATGGCAGTTGCTTGTTTAGTTTTGTTTTTTTTGTCTTCTTTTTTTTCTTTTCTTTTCTTTTCTTTTTTTTTTTTTTGTTAACACATAATGTATTATTTGCCCCAGGGTACATGTCTGTGAATCATCAGGCTTACACATTTCACAGCACTTACCATAGCACATACCCTCCCCAATGTCCATAACCCAGTCACCCTATCCCTACCCGCCCCTACCCCCCAGCCATAAGAGACTCCTAAACTCACGAAACAAACTGAGGGTGGCTGGGGGGTAGGGGCTTGTTTAGTTTTATAATAAGCTGCCAAACTGTTTTCTGGAGTGACTGTACCATTTTACATTTCTACCAACTATATATGGAAGATCCCATCAAATACTCCTCAGTATTTGGTATTGTCATTATTTATTTTATGAGAAAATGTAGCAATATCTAATTGTGATTTAATTTGCATTTCCTTGATAGCTAATGATATTAAGAATCTTTCCAAGTGCTTATTTGCCATCTGTGTACCTACATTTGTGAAGTCAAGTCTTTTGCCCATTCTTTATTGTCTTTTTCTCTTATAGTTAAGTTTTGAGAATTTTTTGCATGTTCTAGGTACAAGTTCTCTGTCAGATATACTATTTCCAAATATTTCCACCCCCAACCCCGATCTATAACTTTTCATTCTTATAACAGTGTCTTTTGTAGAACAAAATTTTTTTATTTTGATGACATCCAGTTTATCTTTTTTTTTCTTTCTTTTATGGATTATGCTCTTGGTGTCATCTAAGAAACCTTTGCCTATCTCTACATCAAAACCATTTGTGTGATCTTTTAGGCTTAACCATAGTCATTTACAGGATTGTAGCTAGCAAGCCTCACGGGGGGATGCTCCTTCCCTACACCAGCCAGTACAAAACCAGTGCACTGTAGTTTTCTTGAGGAAGTTGCCAACAAGCACTCTTCTCAGAGCCCCCAACTCCCATTGGCTACACCCCTATGCGTATCTGCATTCCTAACCCAGGCACCTCCAGTATGAGGCTTCTTCTTTGGGACCTTGGTTGAGACACTTCCTAGGCACTTCTGCTGAGACCTTATTGAGGTCCTTGGCCAAATTACTTTTCTCTACTTTGTCTCAATGCCTTTTCACTTTTAGCTGTTTCCCTCATCCTCTCTCCAGAGTCCATAGGAGGCAAAAACCACTTTTCGAGGGCTCCTGAGCAGAGAGACAATTCCCTCCATTTGCACTGGATCCACATGACCCTCACCTTGTGCCATCCTTGGGGGAAACTGGAACACCAGGGAGATAGCACCTCTCACTTACACTGTCACATTAAGGAAACAAAAGTTTGATTGTTACTTTCAGTTTGGTTCCTTGTCCTAATTGACCACCTTAATGTCTGATTGCTTGATTTTTAAAAAAATTTTTTTAGCGTTCATATTATTAGTATTCATATTTAATTCCATGCTTTTTTTCATGATTCACTTTTAATCAAGTTTTTGTATAAGGTCTGACATTTTGATTGAGATGTTTGGGTTTTTACTTTTTTATTTTTTTGTTTGTTTTTTGAGTTTTGTTTTGTTTTGTTTTTGTGTATGAATGCCAATTGCCGCAGTACCATATTTTGAAAACGTTGTTCTTTCTCTTTTGAATTGCTTTTGCAACTTTTTGAAAAACCGCTTGAGCATACTTGTTGTTTATATAAATCTACTTTCCATTTTATTCTATTGATTTATATCTATATGCCTGTGCCAATAGCACAGTCTTTATTACTGAAGCTATATGGTAAGCCTTAGTATCAAGTAAAATGATTCCTTTCATTTTATTCTTTGTCAAGATTAGTTTAACTGTTTCTAGTGCCTGTGCTTTTCCATATGAATTTTAGAATAAGCTTGTCTCTATAAAAATACCTTTTTTTTTTTAAGATTTTATTTATTAATTTGAGAGCTGGGAGCCTGATGTGGGGCTCCATCCTAGGACCCTGGGATCATGACCTGAGCTGAAGGCAGATACTTAGCTGACTGAGCCATCCAGGTGCCCCAACCTTATTGAGTTTTTGGTAGGAATTGTATTAAACATATAGATCACTGTGGTGGAGAATTGATATCTTTACAATGTTGAGTCTTTCAATCCATGAATACCATATGTCTCCATTTATTAGCTGTTTGATTTTGTTCATAAACATTTTGTAATTTTCTACATACAGATTCTATGTTTTGCTAATTTTATACCCCAAAATTTCATTTTCTTCAGAGCGAGTATAAATTGTATCATTTTTAAATTTTGTATTCCATACATTTATTGTAAATATTTAGAAATGCATTGGTTTTTGTGTGTTGATCTTGTATTAGTCAACCTTTATAATTTGAGAGATTTTTTTGTTTTCTTTTATAGCTTATATAGCTTTTTGTTTTGTTTTTATAGCTTCCCTGAGATTTTCTATGTAGACAATCAGGTCATCTGTCAAAAGAGAGAATTTTATTCCTTCCTTTCCAATTTGTATGCCTTTTGTTAATTTTTCTTATTGCCCTGGCTGAGACTTCTAGTACTATGTTAAAACAAAATGTGGTGAGAATGATCATCCTTGCCCTATTCCTGATTTTAGGAAGACAAAAATTTTACCATTAAATGTAAGTGTAGACTTTTGTATATGCTCTTTATCAAATTAAGATCATTCCCCTCTATTTCTCAATTGCTGAATTCTGTGTTTAGCATGAATGGTTGTTGGATTTTGTCAAATGATTTTTTTCTGTATCAGTTGATATGATCATATGATTTTTCTTCTTTAGTCTATTGATGTAGTGGATTACATTGATTTTGAATATTGGGCAAGCTTCCATAGCAGTAACTCCTACTTTCTATGGATTATTTGGAATTGACTTGCTAACATTTATTGAAGATTTTTGCTTCTAAGTTGATGAGAATCATTGTTCTGTAGTATTTGCTTTTTTGTTTTTCTTTCTCTCTCTCTCTTTTTTTCCCTTTTCAAACTATCTTTGTCTGGTTTGGTATAACTGGCCTAATAACATGGTTTTGTAATGGGGCACCAGAGTGGTGCAGTCAAGGAAGCATCCGACTCTTGGTTTTGGCTCAGGTCCTGATCTCAGGGCCATGAGATTGAGCTCCAGGTGGGGCTCTGTGCTGAGCATGGAGTCTCCTTGAGTTTCTCTCTCCCTATGCTCCTGTTCCCCCAACCTCTCTCTCTATCTCTAAAACAAATAAATAAATCTTTTTAAAACATGGGTTTGTAAAAATTCTCTCTTCTTCTATTTTCTAGAATAGATTGTATAAAATTGGTGTTAACCCTTAAAATGTTTTCTAGAATTCTCCAGTGAAATCATCTGGACCTGGAGATTTGTTTTCTTGGGAGCTTTTAAAATACAAGTTCCATTGTTTTGGATGGTTATAGAGTGATTC
The DNA here is from genome assembly GCA_028534135.1 of Potos flavus. Classification (NCBI taxonomy): domain Eukaryota; kingdom Metazoa; phylum Chordata; class Mammalia; order Carnivora; family Procyonidae; genus Potos; species Potos flavus. Next base: position 70,891,969 of record CM052884.1, on the reverse strand, counting down.
ATGATACATATGCCATCTTGGTTGAGTTTTGGTAGTTTGTGGCTTTTAAGAAATTGGTCAGTATCTTTTAATTTGTTGAATGTCTGAGCATAAAGTTGTTGTGTTACCCTATATTTCTAATTTCTGCTGAGTCTATAATGATAACCTCTCTTTAATTCCTAATATTGGTTATTTCTGTGTATGTTTTTTCAGTCTTGGTAGGAATTTATCTATTTATTGAATATTGTTTAAGAACCAGTTTTTGGTTTCATTGATTTTCTCTATTTTCCCATTTTTAATTTGCTATTGTTATGAGATAGAATTTAGATTAGTGATTTGAGGTTTTTGCCATTTATAATGTAAGCATTAGTGATTAAAATAACACTACCTTAGTTGTATCCCATGGAGTTTTGATATATGTTATACTTTTTCATTTTCATTCCCATCCGATGAATTTTTAATTTTTCTTTGGACTTCCTCTTTAATCCATTGATTTATTTATTATTTATTATGATTTATTATTTATTTATTGAATTTATCTCTTATCTGGACGTTTTCTGTTTAACTTTCATACAGGAGATTTTCTTGTCTTTTAAAAAAAAATTGATTTCTTTTTTGATTCCATCATGGTTAGAGAACACAGTCTGTGTGATTTCAGCTCTTTTAAATTTGCTGAACTTAGCTTTTATGGCTCAGGATATAGTCTTTCTTGGTGAATGTTCCACAGTACTTGAAGATAAAAATGTATTCTGCTATTATTGGTGGTGGAATGTTCTATATAAGTTAGTTAGAACCTCTTAGTTGATTGTGTTGTTCAATTCTTTTAAACCCTTGCTGCTTTTCTTTGTAGTACTTCTATCACTTGCTGAAAAGCGGTGTTGAAGTATTCAGCTATAATTACGGTTTTGTCATTATGCCACCCCCCTTTTATCTCTAAGTAATTTTCTTTGCTCCGAATCTACTTTATTACATATTAACATAGACCACTCTTGCTTTAAAAAAATTAATTGATGTTTCCATGGCATACCATTTAGCATCCTTATACTTCAAAACTACCTATATTGAATTTAAAATGAGTTTCTTGTGAGCTGCATGTAGTTGGGTCTTTTTAAACACATTCTTTTTCCCCCCCCCCAGTTACTTTTATTTTATTTTTTCAGTGTTCCAAGATTCTTAAACACATTCTTGAAGAGGGTATGTGGAGATGATAAAAGGGTAGAGATAACTGCTTCCCCTGACCCCCTTTTGTTGTCAGGCCTCCTGATCAACCCAGTGGTGTTGGGTTTGCCTGTTGTTGTCTAAGGGACCCTAGTTGGTAGTGGAGAGTAATGAGACTCGCTAGGTTAGGGGTTAGTAAATAGGTCTGTGTTGCTTTCTTCTCCTAGGTGGAAGGACATAAGATGCTCTGCTGCTGTTGTCCCTCTAATTGAGATCCTAAATAAGTTCACTTTCTTCTGAACACCCTTCAGAATTCTCCTTTAGTTGCCTTTTATGTTATTTCCAGGGTTCATAGTTGTGCTTACAGGGGTGGAGGAGCAGGGAGAAATGGGTCTATACCACTTTGTCCAGACCGAAAGTCATTATATATTGTATGTCATCTTACTAGATTATAGATTCACTGAATGAAAGATCTGCCTTATACCTCTTGGTGTCTTTCATAGTCCCTAATACAGCTTTTTGTATTTTAGAGCTTTTCAGTAAATATTTGCAATTTTTAGTGGGAATGTCTACAATTGTGAACTTTTAGTTATTTCTAGGCCAAATAACTATGGGTTTAAATGCCCATTTGTGATTGTTTTCATATTGAATAGCAATCTTTCTTATTGATTAGTAATCTTTCTTATTGATAATTAAATGGATATTTTTGTGTCATTTTGGCAAATTTTAAAGAGTTTTCCACCATCATTGCAACATTGCTCATCCTACATTTCTTTCAGAATTTCTATATGTTGGTTATAGACCTTCAACTTGAGAAGATCTTTAGATTACTTACAGATCCCGTAAGCAAAGTTCATAAGAATAAACTGTTAGTATGAGAAAGGGATCTTGATAAACTAAATTTTACATTGTGAAATAGATGAAATATTTATTTAAAAGTCAGCTGCAGGAATTTAGAGGAAAAGACCTAGAGATTTTGAGTGTAGAACAAAAGAGATTAGTTTTTAAAAACACTGTTTTCAACTAAAAGTAAATTAGCCATGTACAGCTTGCTTTAACATTGTCCAATTCACTTGGCTTGATCCCTGCTAGACTTAAGATGCACTGGTTTGCTTTTCTGGCCTTACCTTACACATTATATAGTGTTTACATATAATTTCCTTTCCCATAATGATTTCAGTCATTTATTTGTCTAACACTGATCAGAGAACTTTAAATTTTTCTTGTTTTTAAGTGGATCAGAATGGTACTTTACCCTGGCAGCTATTGTATAATATTTGATCAGTGGCTATGTATTCCAGTTACCACATCTCTTTCACAAATATATTTCTTTAAAAGATTTAATTTTTGGTTCTGCTGAAGTCATTGTGAAGGTGGCTCTGTTCCAAGCGGGTAGGATAAAAGGTTTATTCTCTTGGACTGTCATGAGACTGTCCCCTTTGGAAAGGGGACTAGAAGCTAGGTTTTTACTGAACAAAAATCCCAGTTACTTAGCTGAGATGAATGGCTGTGAAAAAAGAAATGTATACAATCATTCAAAATACAAGCAGAACTTAATGTAAAATATCTGAAGTGGAGGGACGCCTGGGTGGCTTAGTTGGTTAAGCGGCTACCTTCAGCTCAGGTCATGATCCCAGGGTCCTGGGATTGAGTCCTGCATTGGGCTCCTTGCTTGGCAGGGAGTCTGCTTCTCCCTCTGCCTCTGCCTGCTACTCTGCCTGCTTGTGCTCTTTCTCTCTCTGACAAATAAATAAATAACATCTTTAAAAAAAATATCTGAAGTGGACAGGTATTTCTCTTTTTTTTTTGTAGCTTTCATCTTCTGTACTATGTGACTTAGCACTTTGTGTTTTGTTTTATAGATTGTTTTTTCCTCTGGTTTAATGTTATTTTAGTTGCCATTATATATAAGCAGCTTATGGATCAGAATGAAGTCTCATGATATATCTGCTTTCTCCTGTGTCCCTTCAACTTTTTCTTTTGATTAGATGATCTTATATTTCAGAAGTTGTGACCAGTCCTAATTTTAGATCTTCTACCATACTCTTGCGCAAGCCATCAACATAATCCACAATTCTATCAGTACAATGTATAAACGAGATTCAATAAACTGGATCTCATAACTGAAATAATACTGTAATTCTTCAGCAAGATGAACTCTCTTAATATTTGCAAGGATATGTGATTTCTGCTCTAATTACAGAGCTAGCAATAGATAATTATACTGATATTGAAGGCAATAGCTAGAGTAATGTATTTCAGACCAATTTTTGGTTCAGAAAATAAATCCATCATATCTATATTGCTAGCTCAGTACCTGGTTACATTATAGGATGTTAGAGGATAGAATATCATTTTATATTTATCAGTTTCTGTTGTTGCTAAAACCTATGGGAGAAGGAGGAAGAGAGATTTCACCCATAGAATATTCAAATTTATATTTTAATGATACATCTTAAAAAATCATTGTTATATCTGCTGAATTTAGGTGTGAGAAATGAATGTCTCTAAGAGTGGATATGATAAATTCTGTTTTGTTAGTGCTTCTTCTTTCAGATATCTTTCAGATATCTAAGTGGAAATATATTTTAATGCTGTTTTTCTCTGGGTAAGCAAGTGACATTCTCTTATGAAGCAATAGCTATCAGGACAGAAGGGAAGCATCTGGACTCTTTGGTTTAATGATCTGTATTTTTAATTTTCAATTTCAGTAGTGGAATAATTTTTTAAACAACAAAGAGGATCCCGGGGACCTAGTGTGAGAATTACCTTGGTCTTAGGACTACTTGAAGCTGGCACCATGCTGGCCCTTCGTAATCATATTATTATAAACTCCCTTATTTGCTTGGGTTTCTAATTCTTATGCACTGAAAAAAACCCCAGAATCCCTGACAAATATAATAGGTTTATTTAAAATAAAATTGAGAGTAAAAAAATCATAAAGTATCTTAAGGCTTATCCTTTCATCTCAAATTTGTCAGAGTCTGTGATAGTTACTTTATTTAATATTCAACAAATAATTCCTGAATGCCTACCATAAGTCAAGTACTGAAGTTCTAGGCTTTGAAGACAGAGTTGCAAACAAGTAGTAGTTTCTATCCTAAAGGAGTGGGTATGGTCTAGAGGACTTAGCATCAGAAACAGACATTAAATTATCTACTGAAACCATCCTGACTTTAGTCTTTACTTCCACCAGCCTATTTGCTTTATCAGCTATTATGGTATTGTGTAGACAGCCCATAAACTGTCCTGATTCAAGTCACATGTATCTTGAGTCTAGCCAGTCCAGCCAGGATGTAGCTGGAGGAACATTCCATGCAAAACAGATTTGGACTATGTATCTTTTTTTTTTTTTAAGATTTTATTTATTTATTTGACAAAGAGAGATCACAAGTAGGCAGAGAGGCCGGCAGAGAGAGAGGAGGAAGCAGGCTCCCTGCTGAGCAGAGAGCCTGATGTGGGGCTCAATTCCAGGACCCTGAGATCATGACCTGAGCCAAAATCAGAGGCTTAACCCACTGAGCCACCCAGGCGCCCCTGGGCTTTGTATCTTGACCGGAAGAGCTAGACCCATTTTGGGGGGAGGTGGATGAGAGCTTTTGACAGCTATATTCGTTTTCTATTGCTGTCATAACAAATAATCACAAACATGATGGCTTAAAATAACACAAATTTATTATTTTACAGTTGTGTAGATGACAAGTCCAACAAAGGTCTCATTGGGCTAAATTCAGGGTGTAAGCTGGGCTGTGTGACTTTCTTGAAGCTTTAGAGGAGAATGTATTTATTTGCCTTTTCCAGCTTCTTGAGGCCACCCATATTCCTTAGTTCATGGCCTCCTTCTTCCATCTTCAAAGCCAGCAACCACAGGTCAAGTCCTCGCATTGCATCATTCTGACCCTCTGTGGTCATATTTTTCCATGACTCTACTCTTCTGCCCTCCCTCTTCCATTTTTAAGAATCGTTGGAGTGACACTGAGGTCACGGATAATCTAGGATAATCACCCCATCTCAAGATTCTTAATCACATCCATAAAGTCCCTTTTGCTATGTAAGGTAATACATTCACAGGTTCCAATGTTTAAGGCATGGATGTTTTGCCTACCACAGCAGGTTTTATAAACTTAAAGGGTTCTGATATGGCCTATGACTCACTAAAAATATTCAACACTGTGTAGTCTTTTTATTTAGCCTAGTGGTAGAGGCTGCTAGTCTTTTCACAGCATGGGGCAAAATAATGTTAAATTGGCTAGTGATATAATCATTTTTGTTTGGACTGAATGTTTGTGTCCCCCACCCCCAATTCATATATTGAAGACCCAACCCTCAATATGACTGTATTTGGAAAGGGGTAATTAAGTTTTAGGTCACAAGGGTGCGGCCCTGATCGACAGAATTTAGTGGCCTTATAAGGAGAGATGTGAGAGCTCTCATTCTCTCTCTTTCTCTTTTTCTGTCTCTCACTCTCTCCCTGCCTGTCACATGACGATACAGCAAGAAGGTGGCCATCAACAAGCCAGGAAGAGAGTTCTTGCCAGGAAATGAATTGGCTAGTGCCTTGTTCTGGGACTTTTAGCTTTCAGAACTGGGAGAAAATGAACTTCTGTCGGTTGAGCTACCCACTCTGTGGTTTTGTGTTATGGCAGCCTGTGTGACTAAGAGAATTTGGAACTGAGAAGTGCTGCTTCAACAAATAATTAAAAATGTGGAAATGACTTTGAAACTAGGTGATATGCAGGGGCTGAAGGAGTTTTGAGGTACAAGCTAGAAAAAGCCAAGTTGCCATGAAGTGACTGTTGGTAGAATTATGGACATTAAAGGTGATTCTGGTAAGAGCTCAGAAAGAAAAGAGTACTGGAGAGAAAGCTTCCATTTCATTAGAGAATATGTAAATAATCATGAGTAGAGTGTTGGTTGAAAATATGGACTTAAAGGTCATTTTGGTGAGGTCTCAGATGGAAATGAGGAATGGTTTGTTGGAAACTGAAGGAAAGGCAATCCTTGTTGTAATGTGGCAAAGAACTTAGCTGAATTGTGTTGTAGTGTTTTGTGAAAGGTAGAACCTACAAACTATGTAACTGAATATTTAGCAGAAGAGATTTATATGCAAAGTATTGAAGGTGGACCTTGGGTTCTTCTTACTGCTCATAGTAAAATGCTAGAAGAGAGAGATGAATTGAAGAAAGAATTATGAAGCAAAAAGGAACTGGAAAATTCTGAGCCTATTCATATTGCAAAACATGAGAAAGCTTATTCTCAAGAGAACACTGAGAGTGTGACTGAACAAGCATTTGATAAAGAGATTATGGCTACGACCATGGATTTAATCAGCACTCTTAGCAGGAACCAGAGATAGAGATGGGATTATATCATCAAAGAGACTGCCAGTTTGAAATAATCTAGCAGAGAAAATGGATGGAATGAATTAAGACCGTCAGACATCTTGGATTCTGCAGGACCAGAGCAGGGAACTGTTTGGGTGTGAACGTGGGCTATTCTTCAAGGAAGGGGAAGAATAACCCAGAAGGCTACTCAGAGATCATCAGGGCTGACACTGCCACCATGGACCTAGAGGGCAAGGCTGTTTTCTTCTCCTTGGTTTCAGAGGACAGAGCCTCTGCAGAGAGCCATGCAAGCAACTGCCCTTGCAAAGACCAGAGGGGGTAAAGAGCCTGAGGGGTGGGGCCTCACTGCAGAGCTGTGGGGGTGGTGCTGCTACCCCAGTGGCCTGAAAGGCAAGATATAGAGCCAGAGGGGAGTATTCTCAAGCCTTAAAATCTAGTGGAATTTATCTTGCTGGGTTTTGAACTTGTCTGGGACTTGTCACTCCTTCTTTCTTTCCTATTTCTCCTTTCTGGAATGGGAATGTCTATCTTCTGCCTGTCCCACCATCTTATTTTGGAAGCACATAACTAGTTTCACAGGTTCACAACTGGAGAGAAATTTTGACTCAAGGTGAATCATGCCTTGAGTCTTACCCATATCTGACTTAGATGATATTTGGATGAGATCTTGGACTTTAGTCTTTAGAATTGATACTAGAATTAACACTTTGAGGGCCACTGGGATGGAATGAATCCATTTTGCATACAAGAAGGACAGAAATTTTGGTGGATCTGTTTTGCATACAAGAAGGACAGGAATTTTAGTGGGCCAGATATGGAATATTATGGACTGCTGTGTCTCCCCAAAATTCATATGTTGAACCCCAAATCCCAGTGTGACTATATTTGGAGATAGAGCCTTTATGTGGTTAATTATGGTTAAATGAAGTCATAAGGTCTGGGCCCTGATCTGATAATGATAGGATTAGTGTTTGCATAAGAACACTCAGAAAATACATAAAACATGGTGGGAGGAGAAAGAAAAGATCCCCCCTCCCTTTCTAATAGAATGTGTTTGAACTTAAATGACCATCAAATTAATATAGACTGCTAATTACTTATGATGTTGTATATGAACCTCATGGCAACCACAGACTTCAAACCTATAATAGGTACACAAAAAATAGAGAGAAAACCAAACATAACACTACAGAAATTTATCAGTCACAAAGATAGTAAGAGAAGAAGAAAGGAATAGAGAAGAACTATAGAAACAACCAGAAAACAAATGACGACATGGTAATATGTACATACCTATCAATAATTACTTTATATGTAAATGGCCTAAATGCTCCAATCAAGACATAGAGTGGCAGAATGGATAAAAAAATTAAGACTCATCTATATGCTGCCTATAAGAGGCTCACCTCAAACCTAAAGATGTACACAGACTGAGGTGAAGGGATGGAAAAACATTTACTATGCAGATGGAAGAAAAAAATAACAGGGTTACAATATTTATATCAGACAAAATAGACTTTAAAACAAAGACTGTAACAAGAGACAAGGACATTACCTAATGATAAAGGTTTCCATTCAGCATGAGGATATAGGTGATATGTAGAGGCTGTAGATATCTATGCACCTAACCGTGGAGCACCTAAATGCATAAAGTGAATATTAACTGACATAAATAAATCAATAGCAATACAATATTAGGGAGCTTTAACACCCCACTTACATCAATGAAGAAATAGTATCATTGAATGACACATTGGACCAGATGGACTTAACAGATATATACAGAACATTCCACCCAAAACCAACAGAATACATATTCTTTTCAAGTGTGCATGGACTATTATCCAGAATAGGTCATATGTTAGGCCACAAAAAAAGCCTCAATAAATTTAAGATGATTGAAATCATACCATGCATCTTTTCTGACCATGTCATGAAACTAGAAATAAATGACAAGAGAAAAACTGAAAAAACACAAACACATGGAGGCTAAACAACATGTTACTAAACAACCAATGGGGCAGTGAAGCAATCACAGAAGAAAAATAAAAACATGGAGACAAGTGCAAATAAAAACACAATCGTCCAAAGTTTTTGAGATTCAGCAAAAGCAGTTCTAAGAGAGAAATATATAGCAATACAGACGTATCTCAAGAAACCAGGAAGAGCTCAAATAAACAATCTAATCTGATACCTAAAGGAACTAGAAAAAGAAGAAAGCCTAAGGTGAGTAAAAAGAAGGAAATAATAAAGCTCAGAGCATAAATAAATGACACAAAGACTACATATCTATATTTATCTCTCTCTCTCTCTCTCTCTATCTATATCAATTAAACCAAGAGCTGGTTGTTTGAAAACATAAAATTGATAACCTTTAGTCAGACTCATCAAGAAAAAAAGAGAGAGGATACAAATAAAATCAGAAATAAGGGAGAAGTAACAACTGACACCATAGAAATGCAAAGGATTATAAGAAAATTCTATGAAAAATTATATGCCAACAAATTAGACAACCAGAAGAAATGGATAAATGCCTATAAACATACAATCTTCCAAAACTGAATCAAGAAAAAATAGAAGACTGAACAGACTGATTACAACTAACAAAATTAAATTGGCAATCAAAAAACACACACATGATTCAGTAATTCCACTATTGGGCATTTGCCCAAAGAAAATAAAAACACTAATTTGAAAAGATATATGTACCCCTATGTGTATTGCAGCATTATTTACCATAGCCAAGATACGGAAGCAGCTTAAGTGTCCATCAATAGACAAATGGATAAGAAATATGTGGTACACACACACACACACACACACACACACACACACACACACACAGGAATACACTGCAGCCATAAAAAGGATGAGATCTTGTTATTGAAAGAACATGGATGGACGTACATGGTATTATGCTAAATGAAATAAATCAGACTGAAAAAGACAAATACCTTATGGTTTCACTCATATGTGATATCTAAAAAATAAAACATGAATAAATAAAAAGTGAACCAGATCTGTAAATATGGAGAATAAATTGATGGTTGCCAGAGTGGGGTGGTGGGGGGAATGGGCAAAATGGGTGAAGGAGGGTGGGAGATATAGGCTTCTAGTTATGAAATAAATAAGTTGTAGGAATAATAGGGACAGCATAAGGATAGTCAAAGATACGGTAGTAGAGACGTATGGTAACTGATGGTAGCTATACTTGTGAACATAACATAAAGTATAGACTCATTATAGAATCTCTATGTTGTACACCTAAAACTATGTAAGATTGTGTGTCAACCATGCTATATGACTATAATACTTAAAAGACACTTAGAAGAAGACACATAAAAATGCTCATTCCCTCTCTCCTGTCTCCTCCCCTTCTCCCTCTTCCCTCTTGTTCCCTTCTCTCTTTTTCCCTTCCTCCTTTCCTCCTTTCTCCCCTTTTCCTCCACCATGTGAGGATGCAGTGAGAAGGTGGCTTTCTATAATCCAGAAAGAATTGCTTTCACTAGGACCTGAATTGGCCAGCACCTTGATATAGGATTTCTAGCCTCCAGAATTTCTATTGTTTAAGCCATCTGATCTGTGGTATTTTGTTATGGCAGCCTGAACTGACTAAAACAATTCCTGAAACTGCTTTATTTCTCTCTTCCTTTATTCTCTCATTGGCTCATGTGTCCCATTGCAGCTTCTGCCCATTTGTCTTTGTCACAACTTTTATTTAGGAAAATAAAGAAGGACATAAAACATGTTCAAGGCTGGATCAGAATTTTACCCAGAGGAAAATTAAATTTTGAGACAGTATCCTGCAGGTGCATATTAAGTGAACTGGTAGGGAAAATGGAATTTAGGAGATGGTAAAATTGCATTTGAGTGGAGATGTAGTTATCTCACAGTGCCTCTGTCTATCTAGAGATCATTTCCATTTCTGTTTCCTGCCTGTGTCATATATTAGCACTCCCTACTGCATTTCTTTTGGTATCAAGAATAGATTACTCAACAATGATTTGAAAGAAAATGTACAACTAGAGGAAGGTTCCTGCATCAGACTGAAGATAGGGAAAAATAAAGCCCATGAGCATAATATTTCTTTTTGATCACTTGATTTATTACAATGTATTAGGCAGGCAGTATAATAGGATGTTAGAATGAATGTTTCAAGACACTGAGATGTAATAGGTTTCAGATATTAAAATGAACCCTGAGATAGACCATTCACTAGGAATTTCAGAGCAGACAGACAAAACTTTTTAGAGAACCTCATTCTTATTAAGGAGTTAACTAAATGTAGATGGTTGGAAATGAGAGGATTTTATGAAGATGAATACTTTGGAGGAGCATATATGAAATTCCCTCTCTATATACCCTATTGCAAAGTATACAGGTACCCTCTCCTCATTTCTAGTTCAAGGATAGGGGGCTTCAATATGACCATTCAGACCGCTTGATATACATTCTCTAGAGTTGGTAGGCATTGTGACTGATATGGGACTCATACCTGAGAAAGCTAAAAGTTAAGAAACTAGCTAAAGCTTCCCATGGTTTCAAAGTAGAGAGCAGGATCTGGAAAACAACTTCTCTCCTCTCCAATATTGGACCAATGACTTAGGAATTCTGGGGTCTGACTGAGAAGACCACTTTAGGAATGTCTGTTTAATAAAGGATCCTACTCAAAAGGGTTTTTGACAGATCCTGGAGATATAATGTTGGACGAAGAAGCTGAGGAGCTCAGGAGAGGCCTGCTTATGGTGATACACTACCCATGTCAGGGAACTGTAGTTAGAGAGTCCCAGCAGAGGCACCTCTGGAGAACACAGGCACATGCTCAGAGAGATTCAACTTCAAACAGTTGTCAGGTCCTAAGCACAGGCAATCATCTTTTTTGTCCTTCTTCTTTTCCCTACTCTGTATTCCCATCCAGAAGTGCCAGCAACCTGCAGGTAGGGAATAGAAATCCCATATGGAGAGAGGCAGTTAAGGATCAACCACCTACTCCAGCAAAGATGGAAAAAGTTTAATATCAGCTCCTGTTTGAAGTTTTTGTAATTAGCTGGGACTGGAGGTTACTATTGTGTCTGTGAAGTGATAATGAAGATTTTATTACCCAAGAGTGACCAGTGATGCCATGTAACCTGATAAATTTTCATGCAGTGGCAGGGGAAGGACAGCTGCCTCTGAGCAGATTCAGAGGGGCAGTGAGAGAACAAATAAAATCGCTTTTAGGATGACACTCCACAAATCCTCCTCGTTCGGTATACTGATGACAGTAGCATATAATATTTATACATTAGGGCCAATGTATGGAAAGTGGACTGAAATCAGATCAATATGCCTATCTTGAAAAGGATGAATCACCTTTTTTTCAAAGGCAGAACAACTACTTAGAGCTTTTCAAGGCCATTAAAATTATTGGTTCTGACTTCAGAAATATTTGTTTGAGATACAGCAATCAATCTGCCTGCCATGTTCAACTTCCCTTTCTAGATTAAACTGCCTTTTTACCTCACCCTTGCACAAGAAGACAACATCAGACTGTTCTTTGCTTTTGGGAAGCCACTGAGGGGATAAAGGTTATATTTTGCTTTCAAAGTCAGCCAGCTTTTAGGGAACTTAGAAGCCTACTGTTGGGGTACCTAATGATCTTCATCATGGCCTCTGTGATGAACTCTACCCAAGCAGAGATGATAACATTTGAGTCAATCAAATCTTCTCTCTTGGAAATTTAAGCTAAGAGACCCAAAGAGAAGTTCTGATGGATGGTGGATGCTGTGCTGAAAGGAGTCCATAATTAATAGCCACATCCATACTGAGGATATTAGAACTGCTGTGCCGAGAGAAAAAGATGCTAGAAATGAGCCTTGGGGGCCCCTGAACAAGAATGCTGCCTTGGTGTCTTTAGGTATTCTAGTTTTAGTTCTAATTTCATGAGTATTCTTACAGTAAAATCTTCCTTTCTTATAAAGAAACGTGATGGTTGTCTCCTTTGCCACCAAAAAAGCTCTGTCTGGAGGAGTGTGGTGAACTGGGCACGAATTTCACTGCACGCTCATCATAGCCACGTCTTCAGCACTCACTTCTAGATGAGCTGCTGTACGATAGACTTTTGTTTTTCTGCTTATTTTAAGGTCAGCTGACTTCTTAAATGTAACTTCTAGTATAATTTCAGTTGGTTCTGAATGGATATTTATTATTTTCATTATTTAATCTGAGATGATTGTTTATATATCCATGTCTTTACATGGGCCAACAGACTATATACTACATATGGACTTCTAATATGATCATTATGTATATTACTTCAAAGTGGCTCAGATTGTTTTGTTATTATTGATATTATTCGGTGATCTTTTTAGGATCTGTATTGGAGCTTGAGAAAGAACTGCTAAAGGAGTAGACAATCTTGCTCTAGATTTTGAAAAATTATATTAAGAAGGAAATAAATAGGGGTGCCTGGGTGGCTCAGTGGGTTAAAGCCTCTGCCCTCGGCTCAGGTCATGATCTCAGAGTCCTGGGATCGAGCCCTGCATCGGGCTCTCTGCTCAGCAGGGAGCCTGCTTCCCCCTCTCGTGCTCTGCCTGTGTCTCTGCCTGCTTGTGATCTCTCTCCTCTCTGTGAAATGAATAAATAAAATCTTAAAAAAAAAATTTAAAAAAAGGAAATAAATATATTCCACATATATAAGCCTTTGAGGACTTATTGCTTAATAATTACATAATTACAGTTTTTTGCCCAGTTCCTCTGTACTTTACCACCCTTCCTGGTCTTAATCTCTAACATTTGGTCTAACCAATATTACCTCTCTCTCATGGTCACCCTCTGTTTTCCCAGGTGAGTTGAGGCTTTGAAATAATTCCATTTGAAAAGCAGTATCTTATCCTAGTGTGATATGGGTTGCTGGCTTCATTAAAAATGTATCATTGACCTGAGGGTCAAATTTTAAGGTTACTCAACTACCTCTACATGGACCCTCAAAATACCCTCACAGTGAAGCCTGTGGAGAAACAGTGGATCACAGTAGATAGTACACAGGCATGGAAGTCTTGAGAACTTTCTGAATCTTGGATTCCCCACTTAATACCCACTTAATATCTCTATGATCATACTGCCTCAAGGAAAGAAACTTTGCCAAGGAAACAGGCAGGAGGCACTAGCTTGGCTTTTTGTGGGAGGTATTTTTGATGGTCATTAGGGCTCCGGAGTGTGATTCCCTCAATCTACTTTCAGACTGAAAGACGAAAGAAGTTTCATTTAGGGAAATTGTGTATACACACACACACACACACACACACACACACACACACACACACATTCAGGCTCAAAGCTAAAATACTAATTGACAAATTTATTTTCCTTTTTTGACCAGAAGCTAGTAATCTAGGGTGTATATGTGATCAATATTAGATAACTAAATTTGTACTTGGTTCATGTGAATTGATATGAAACATTATATTTGAGTTCCCTGATCTCTGTGGATCCTGGATTAGTTAAGGTAGCATTACCTGTTGTAAACCCTCAACTCCCAGTGGCTTACCACAAGAGAAGTTTATTTCTTGATGATGTTAAGTCCTCTCAGAGGGAGCACGTAGGTGAGAGTATGTGGGCATTCAGAGATACAGGCTGAAGAATGTTCTGCTGTCTTCTATATGACTTCCAAGATTGCTTTAAGCAAAACAAACAAACAACTAAAACACTGATACAGGCAAGAGGGGAAGAGACACATTAAGACACATTATTTCTGATAACCTTCCATTGGCAGGACTCAGTCACATAATCGAATCTTTCTACAGGTGAGATTGGGAAAGGTAGACTAGTTATGTTCCCAAGAAGAATAAAAAAAGGGTTTTGAGGAGCATATAACAATCTCTGTCACAGTCCAAATATCTAAGAACAAATAGAGTTTCATCTTTCTCCCTCATGTCAAACCACCTCCTTGTCTCTCCAAAGATCACGTCCATCCCTGAGTCCAATTCCAGGCCCCTGATTTCCAGATGATAAACTTCTCACCATCATTCCAGACGTGGCTCCTCATGTGCTAGCAATCCACGAACTAAAAAAACCCGTTACCTCTCTTGTCGCTCTCCACCTAGTATTCAAGATGAAGTAGTCAATGTCACCCCAATGACCCAATGTCACACCAATGACACTAATCACAATAACACTCCCATTCATAAAAGGGAAGACTAGGAGACACAGCTCACTGGATTAAGCAACGATCAAATACTACTGGCAAGATTTATGAAATCCTTCTGACAGTTGAGGAAATTCCTTAATTGGTTGTTGATTCTTCTCTCTAGAGGAACATTTTTTTCCTTGTCCATTGTTCTCCATAGCTCCTGCTTCTATCGTCCTGAAGGTTATTACTTATCCATTATCTTTCATGGCAATATTTGAAGTAGATATAGAGAGTTGCCCTCCTTGAGATTGTTCAAGTTTAGTAGCCTATTTCCTGCTCACCAAGTTTGGGGACCCAAAGGTTGTTCAAATAATCAATGGCATTGTTAAGTCTAATCTTTTGGTTTTGTTGATAATCAGCTCCCTCAAATACTTTCATTTTGTTCCTGGTGCCTATAAATACATCTAATGTTCTTTTCCTTAGCATGATTATAAATCCAGATTTATTTATTTTTTTGCTTCCTTACAACTTAATGGTTCTACAATGATACTGAGATAAATGACCTAGATGGGAAGATCCTGAATCTTAATAATGAATCCTAGATTGGGAAGACTGAATCTTAATAGACCTTGGTTCCTCAAATCTATTTTTATCTCTTACTATTTGGGATCTAGAAGCATGAAGCTTTTATAAACCTCAAGTCTTCAAATTCCCAGACTTTCTTCATTCCCT
Source organism: Potos flavus (assembly GCA_028534135.1). Taxonomy (NCBI): domain Eukaryota; kingdom Metazoa; phylum Chordata; class Mammalia; order Carnivora; family Procyonidae; genus Potos; species Potos flavus. The sequence goes on along the minus strand of CM052884.1, from coordinate 70,876,645 downwards.
TTCATGTCTATTTCTAAACAAACTATTGCTTTAATAACTAAAATGTAAAAGCCAATTCCATTAACATTTGAACTCCTTGCAAACCTTTTCCTTATAGGATGGGTTGGCAAACTTCTGTAAAGGTCTAGATTGTAAATTATTTTAGGCTTTGTGGACCATGAACAGCTTTTGTCACAACTACTGAATTCCATTGTAGTACAAAAATAGCCATAGATAATTGGCTATGTACCAATAAACTTTATTTTTTAAAAAACTTGATGGGCCAGATTTGGACAGCAGGTCACAATTTGCTGACCCCTTCTTTAAAGCTAAAGTCTCCTTAGGCATGTAATCGGCCTTCAGGTTTTACAGGTGAAAGGTTTACTCTGATTATTACTGTTGTCAACAACTAAGCTAATGTTATATATGCTAATTTTTTATTAATGCAACACTGCTTCCGGTGCCAATTTATATATTATTTAAAATGTGAAATAATGCATTTTTTCCTAATTGATAAACCCACAAATGCCAACGGCTTACCCCAATAGAAAGTTTCTTCACTGATCTAAAGTCTATCCAGTCTGCTATTTAAGGGTTGTTGGTGTTGGGGCACATTACTCCATGCAGGCATTCAGGAATCCAGGCTGACAGTGGCTCTGTTATCATCAGTGCAAAGCTTTCAAGGTTATCCTGCGTATTGACATTCAGCTGATGTAGGAAGAGAATGGATGATTACTTATGAGAGAATTTCATGGGCCAGATATGGAGTATCTCACAGTACTTCCACTCACATTCCATTGAGTTGAACATGGATATAACTCGATTGTAAGGAAGGCTAGGAAATGGAGTCCAGCTTGATAGCCATGAAGAAGTAGACACAGATCTTGGTGAACATACTGAATTCTCTGCCTCAATTCCTTAATGAATATTAATGACTGAACCTTGCATGCTAGCTGCGTGACTTAAGGCTCAGGGCTCATCTTGCCTTTCTTATAACAGCCATAAAATCAGGATTAAATGTACAAAGCATATAAAGATGCTTTGTCACTGGTTAACTCGCAAACACTTTACATATATGAAGGAATATAATGAACACCTGTATAGCATTCCCCCAGATTGATATATGTTAACATTATACCATATTTATGATTCAGATTTATTTTAAGATATAAACATTATAAATGTAGTTTGAAGCTTCTTAAGTACTTTCCTCCAATTCTATTCCTCTTTATCCTTCCTCACTATCGTGAACTCAGTGTTTATGACTCTTATGCACTGGCATCACATTTTTTTATTACTTAACCTGGTCAGTAAGTCAGCACTACTGAATTCTACCATAGTCAGCCAAATCTCTTGTGGGAGGAAAGACATGGTATTCTGGTTAAAGCATTCCAGGGGTGAGAGGCATGAAATCATCCTTCAACCCTCATAACCAATCTCCAGGTATAGCAGCCTCTTGGGAATGAGGGAACAGGGGGATAGGAAGTTGAGAGGTAGTCACAGATCAGACCATGATGGGACTCATGTGTCAGCTGAATATTAAGATTTTATCCTGAAAATGCAGAGGAATTTCATTCATTATTAGACATGGTCAAAGTTGTGATTTTGACGGATTATTCTTGTAGCTATGTGAGGACTGCTAAATGGTAGAAAAGCCTTTGCTGTAGTGCTAAGGAGAGATAATATGGGCTTCAACTAAAATGGTGGCCTATGGGGATAGGCCTTTTCTTCACAAGCATTTTGAGAGCTCACAAATTTTCTTTCCTGCTGCTTCAGAAAGGATTGTACTTCAGTTTGGCATGGAGCAAAGTAGAAACTGCTGCTTCTTCCTAGCATTTTGACTTTGACCTTACCTTCTAAGCTAAGTTGTAGAAGTCTCTCTACATCAGGATTATAGTTCTTCTCCTGAAGCACCTTGCATTCATTATCTTTTTTAATCTTCACAACAACCCTGTGAGATACTCATTTTACTCCTAATTTTTAAAAATTAGGAAAATGATGCCCAGAGTGGTTAAATAGCTTGCCTAATATTACTAGAAAGAGATGACATGATACTTTATGTGGAAAACCCAAAAGACTCCACCTCCAAATTACTAGAACTCATATAGCAATTCAGTAATATGACAGGATACGAAATCAATGCAAAGAAATGTGTTGCTTTCCTATACACTAAAAATATAACTGTAGAAAGAGAAATTAGGAAATCAATTCCACTTACAATAGTGCCAAAAACTTTAAGATACCTTGGAATAAACCTAACAAAAGAGGTAAAGGATCTATACTCCATAAACTACAGAACACTTATGAAGGAAATTGAAGACACAAGAAGATGGGAAAACATTCCATGCATATGGATTGGAAGAATAAACATGGTTAAAATGTCTATGCTGCTCAGAGCAATCTATACTTTCAATGCCATCCCGATCAAAATACCAATGGCATTTTTTCAAAGTACTGGAACAAACAATCTTAAAATTTGTATGGAACCAGAAAAGACCCCAAATCGCCAAAGAAATGTTGGCGAAACAAAGAAAACAAAGAAAAACAAAGCTGGGGACATCACATTGCCTAATTTCAAGCTATATTACAAAACTGTGATCACCAAGACAGCGTGGTACTGGCACAAAAACAGACACATAGATCAATGGAAGAGAATAGAGAGTCCAGATACGGACCCTCAACTGTATAGTCAACTAATCTTCGTTTGACAAAGCAGGAAAAAACATCCAATGGAAAAAAGACAGTCTCTTCAATAAATGGTGCTTGGAAAATTGGACAGCTATATACAGAAGAGTGAAACTAGACCATTCTCTTACACCATGCGCAAAGATAAACTCTAAATGGATGAAAGACCTCAATGTGAGACAGGAATCCATCAAAATCCTAGAGGAGAACATAGGCAGTAACATTTTCAACATTGGCCACAGCAACTTCTTTGAAAACACATCCCCAAAGGCAAGGGAAACTAAAGCAAAAACGAACTTTTGGAACTTCGTCAAGATAAAAAGCTTCTGCACAGCAAAGGAAACAGTCAACAAAACAAAGAGAGAACCCACAGAATGGGAGAAGATATTTACAAATGACACTACAGATAAAGGGCTGATATCCAAGATCTATAAAGAACTTCTCAAACTTGACATCTCAAAAACAAATAATCAAGTCAAAAAATGGACAGAAGACATGAATAGACACTTCTCCAAAGAAGACATACAAATGGCTAACAGACACATGAGAAAATGTTTAACATCTTTGCCATCAGGGAAATTCAAATCAAAACCACATTGAGATACCACCTTACACTAGTTAGAATGGCAAAAATTGACAAGATAAGAAACAACAAATGTTGAAGAGGTTATGGAGAAAGGGGTATCCTCTTACACTGTTGGTGGGAATGCAAGTTGGTACAGCCACTTTGGAAAACACTGTGGAGGTTCCTCAAAAGGTTAAAAAATAGAGCTACCCTATGACCTAGCAATTGCACTACTAGGTATTTACCCCAAAGATACAGATGTGGTGAAAAGAAGGACCATATGCACCCCAATGTTCATAGCAGCAATGTCCACAATAGCCAAACTGTGGGAGGAGCTGAGATGACCTTCAACAGACAAATGGATAAAGAAGATGTAGTCCA
>CM052884.1:70786853-70872935 GCA_028534135.1 Potos flavus | reverse complement strand
GGGGGAAATCAGAGGGGGAGATGAACCATGAGAGACTGTGGACTCTGGGAATCAAACTGAGGGTTTTAGAGGGGAGGGGGTGGAGGAATGGGTGAGCCTGGTGATGGGTATTAAGGAGGGTAGCTATTGCATGGAGCACTGGGTGTTATATGGAAACAACACATTATGGAACACTATATCAAAAACTAATGATGTACTGTATGGTGACTAGCATAACATAATAAAAAATTATTAAATTAAAAAATATTACTAGAAATAGCCTAAACTACATTGTTTTACTTAAGTGTGACTTACTATCTTGTTACCATCTTGTCTCTCTCATGGCATAACAGCTAGTATTTACTGAGGAATTGCTGTGTGCCAGGCACTGACTGTTCTAAGTCCTTTACATGTGCTATCCCATTTAATCATCCATACAACCCTCCGAGGTAAATAATATTAATATCCTCATTTTACAGCTGAGAAAACCGAGATCCAGAGAATTTAAGTAACTTGTTTAAGATGCTATGTCTGGACAAGGTGATAAAGACAAGTTAACTCTGGAGCCATTGCCTTGTACTACCTCTAATGGGAAGGCAATTATTTTGATTTCCAAAAGTATGGGGAGAAGGAAAACACTATGTTATAATTTAAAGCTCTTATTAAGTGTTGTTAATATAGCCCTAATCTCAGTGTGTCATATATTGTGGAGAATTTAACTATAAGCCACAATCAGTACCAGATTTGAATGGGTATAGCTTGACTATTGATAACATACAATTTTGCTTCAATCTTTGCCAAAATGACTTCTTAGTATGGCAGAGTAGTCACAGGAGAGCTGGCCAAGAGCTAGGAGGCCAGGATTCTAATCTTGGTTCTGCCATGAATGGTCTTTGAGTTCTTGGGTGGGTCAATTAATTTCCTTAGATTTCAGTTGTTCCATTTCAAAAATTCAAGAAATGAGCTAGAGTACCTCCAGTGTCCCCACCCACTCTGTGATTCTCTCTTTGCCTTTTCCCCCCCATTCCATCAGATACCGACTTCAAAAAATGACAGGAAATTTAAATAATAAAACACTTCTATAAATGCAACAAATTAATTTTAATACTTCCAAAGGCGAGGACAAGTAAATATTATAGAAGAACTAGGAATTATTTTTAATATTCTTTCTACCAATATTATAAACATAACTTATATTTTAGTCATTTGCTTATACATGAAAAAATCTAAATCTATGACTGTGGCTAGCATCTTTATTAAAAAATAAGGTTTAAATAAATTAAACAATATGACTGTGAAACAAGTACATAACTAAGAGAGGTAACACCTTGAAAAGAAATCAACTCATGAAATAGTTTTAATATTTATCCTCTTGAAAGAAACAGATTTGGGAGAACATGGATAGACAAAAGAAAAGACTGATATACAGAGGATTCTAGAAAACAGGCAGTTCCATTTACCCACCCCTCCAACTAATTCTTTCCAAAAAAGCTATTTCTTTATACAAATGTATTTGTAGATAAGATAAATATACTTACTAAGTTGACAAAATTGCTTTCATCTATTTTAAAATCCACCTCTCTCCAAAGGAGTGGATCCTAGCCTGGAGGGCAGGGTGATGCAGTTTTTTGTTTGTTTTTTGTTTTCCTACTTCCCAAAGGGAGTTTTGGAGGAGCTTGACAGTATTTGTTCAATTTGTTTAAAAGATGATATAGATGTGGGCGTGGGAAAATATTAACATTTCTTGTTTTTGCCCTTAACTAAAGGGCTTGGTATTAATAGCTTAGAAATCTTGAGCTCTGGTAACCCCCATATGCACTGAGCAATTCAGCAAGATGAAACCTATGTCGGTACTCCATGTGACGCAGGAGGAGAGGTGAAGTGGAAGTAATGCCCCCTACTTCCATGTACTGATTGGCATTGCTGAGGGCAGCCTCATCAGCCAGCCTCCAACATCCTTTTTCAGTGTTTCCTATCCTTACCCTTCTGACTTTACTTTCCTTAAGGAGGCCGTTGTTGACTTTCTTACTAAATTTCAGGTATGGTGCTAGGCATTGAGACTACAATCATGAATATGCTGGCTCTGCTCTTGAGGGCTCAACAGTCTAAAAGAAAATGCTGTCTTTAGTACTCTGACCCATTCCCATCTCATTTCCTCCCTCTGGGCCTAGGTAACTGTATCTCCAAGCACAAGGGATTGCCTGAGAGGATTTCTAAGATTATTAGGTGGGAAAGCACCCACATGTCTGTAAATTAAGACTGAATAAAATTTATGAAACCAGACCTGGGTATACAGGGTTGAGTGTTGAGTGGTGATAGGATCCTGGCCCCAGCATTCTTAATTCCTGGAGCTCCTCCTCTGCCAAAAGAGCAGGGATCAGGGTCTAATGATCCGTGGGCCCCAGTGGTTAGCAGCCTGGGCACATGTACACACACAGACTTATTGGATATCTTGGTCCTTCAGGACAAGGGTAGGTCACCTGAAATTGTCCATTGCTTTTTATTCTTTCATTTCACTGAAGGAGCAGTAGCTGGGCCCCAAGCCTCTCACAGTGCAGTCAGTGCTGTCACTGTCACACTTGCCACAGTGACATTCAGTGGCTACTGGATATGTATATAGGGAATCTGCCTGGTTAGCACAGCCAGCCACTTTCACGGTCTCATACACCAGCTCTTTGAAGGTACATGTTTTCTGGATGTTGGGCCTGGCTGGATCTTTGTACACTAGATCCTGTGGAGTTTAAAAAGAAGAGAGTTAGGCTAAAATATTCTGGAAGTTTCTATTTGGCATAATCAAAATCAGACAGGAATTTAATACTGCTTGCTCCAGCATTTACCTGTTAAAGCTCACTTAAGGAATTCCTAACCAAGGAAATATGATCTCATAAAAGTCCTATATGCTATACACATTTCTTGGTTTGGAAATCTTACAGAATATATATCATTCCTTTTACTACTCCTTATGTCTATATCAAATCTTAAATATTTCTCAAACTATAGAGAAACTTTAAATATCAACATAGAAAAATGATGAAATAGAGCTATAGCAGAAATTTTTAGTTGATTTTTGTACTTGGTCGAAAGCTATGTTAATGACAACATGAACCATAAAACACTGAAGTTCAATTTCTCAGAAAATGTTTCCAAATGCATTGTCCCTGTGTGTTTATAAAAAGCCAAAAGATATAAGAGAAAATGTCAATGCTTAGCTTAACATGACTATGAAGTCACATGGAAAATTTTAAATATTCCACTGTCTTGTAGATATTTCCTCCCCTTAAATGCTGTATATTTTGCAGGGCTCTCAGTTTCAAAGCATACACAGTTTGCATATGAGAACTTTAATCCAGGCAGAACAGGTTTGTTCCAATGGTTTCTAGTAAAATTATTTGCATCAAGGGAAGAAATTGGTATTGCTGTTTAATTTATTTCAATATCATGCTATCAGGTCTGTTGATCAAACTCATTTACCATGCAATAAAATATATTTCATTAAAAAGTTGTTACTTTCAATTTCAGTTTATAGAGTGAAATTTTACATAGATAACCAGGTGTTATAGGAGAAAAAAGAAAAGAAAACAAAGTAGAAACTCTTTTCTTGGATTAATGCCAAGAAGCTGCGTGAAAATAAACTAGTGGTTTTATGCTTCTATGCCTTGGTTTTCTCAATGGCATGAAGAAGTGAGTAGGTTCTCTGATTCCTTTCGGTTCCAGTAGTCTGCAAGTATGGATTGTGTTCTGAGGCTGCTTGTTGCCATTTGTAATCAGGTGGGCGAAAAAGACAATTTTTATATGTCTATTTGTGTTTTTATGTGGCTTGGAAAAATATCTTTTGATACTATCTCTGTTGCAAAGATATGGCTTGAATTACAGAAAATGGCTTTTGGGGAATACGGTAGGTCTTCTATTATTAAATATATGTGTATTTACACGTCTATCTCTCTATATGTAAAATCTACCATAGCATTACTTTTTTTTTGGAAGTGCAGAGTTGGCATATTACCAAGTTGATCAGATCAAATCTGACCCTTTGTTAGATTTACTCTAATCAAATCCAAGCCAAACATCTAACTGATATCATGGTATTTAACTGCAGTCATAACACAGATAGTATTGACTAAGGCACTCATGGCTATTACTTGGGAAAGTTAAAATATTCATAAAGTGGGAATTAATGAAGTCTGTCTTGGACAGACCCTTAGCGTCCTCACTTCCAGCAAAGCAGAGTTCCTACCCGAGTGTAGCAGTAGCCGGCACACCATGTGGTATTGATGCTTATGCAGAAGCGACATTCCTCCTTTTCCACTGTGATGGTGATGTTGGTAAGCTCACAGCTCTTGCAGCAGATTGCTCTCCAGCAACAGAAAAGGAAGCAAAACTGGACTGACTTCATCCTGCGCTATAAAGCAAACAATTAAGGCTCATGAGAAACCAAAAAAAACCTCCAAAATTATAATCATCTAAGTTGACCAAAGCAAAAATAATTGATCTGCCCATCCTCCCCAGTCACATTTTGTTCCAGCAATTTTTTCCCTTCCTTTTCCCTTCCCTTACTTCTTTGTTGAACAAACATTTCTTCTTATACTCATTCTCCTTCATTTTTTTTGTCAAGTAGACCCATATTACAGATCAAAACTCCAATGTAATGATTTAAGCAGAGCAGTATTTAAAGATCAAGAGTATTTAAGTGATTATTCTGAGGATGGTAATTGTGATAATTATATTTGTCCTTTCATTATTATTTTAAACACTATTTTTGTTTAAAAACAAAAAGGAAATTCTATACTGTAAAATTGGTTCATCAGTTTTAGCATCTCATAAATACTATCATTTGCTTTTGCTCACCTTTGTTTAAAATAAGACTATTTCAAGAGGCCAGGTGAATTGGTCTATACAAAGTTCAGTTGCTTGCAAACAGTGACTACAGTGTATTAACCATATTTAAGAAGCCAGGTTGACAAGTATAAATTGTCTACACAAAAGTAGTTGAAAAAGGTCTAGATTTGTTCTCCAGATCCTGAGAAACCTGTAATTTCAAAAGTAACTGTCACCACTTGTTAACTATAGATGCCAAGACTCACCTTTGGTCAGCTGCCTTATCTGGGGAAAGCTGTATACTGAGTCAAGTCTCAGTTCACCTTTTATACAAAATCATGGGCAACTAATACCCTGTGGATTTGTTGGGTATTAATAAGACCAATGTTAGCCTGAAGCTTGCTGTAAGTGAATCAGTGTTTAGGTAGACAGGGAGATCAAGCCCTTACTAAAGTAGTCTAAACGCAGTTGATCAGGAAAAATAATGTTACCAGAGATGATGATTTTGTACAAATTAAATTTGATATAGTAGCACACCTACTCCTTTACCTTGTCAAATTAAATGTGACTCTAGGTTTTTCTTTTGTATCTTTAACTCAGGGAATTCAGAATCTTTTCCAAGTATTGCTTTAACACCGTTGAGGGGGTGCATCAAAAAGATATGGTTAATAAATTGTTCCGAGAGCAGCTTGAAAGCTGTCAGGGAAGAAACAAACAAATGGAAAGTCTTTCATGATCTGACTCCTATCTAAAGTATAAACTGTATTTCTCTTTACCTCCCACATCCAGGTCCCTTAATCGTAAATATTATTCTTTGATGATCTACTTATAATTCTCTAAATATTCTGCTGATTCATTTCTCCAGATCCTCACATATGCAGTGTTTGTCCTGCCTGAAATATCTTTGTTTCTTACCTGTGTTCTCCAACATTGCTTCCATCCCTGGAAAATTTCTCAACCTTCAACACTCACCTGCGAAAATTTAGGATGGGAGATAGAGGAGAGCTTTAGTAACTACCTTCTGTTTGCAATCATTAATATACCTCTGTTTCTCCCAGTAGTGTATCAGCTCCTTGGAAACTGGGGTTGATTTGTTTAACAGATATTTATTATTTAAACAATGTGGCTGGAGAAAAGGAACAGTGGTAGAAATATTAGGATATGATGTCAAAGATAAAATAGGAGCCCAATCATGTAGGTCCTTAGTTTTTGCTGTCTGTGAGAGGGGACCAATTGCAGGATTTTGAGTAGAGGTGTGACATAATTTGATTTAGGTCTAAAAGGATCCCTTCAGCCGCTGTTTTGTTAATGTAGAAGAAGAAAGGTAGAAACAGGAAGACCTATTAGATGCTATTGCAGCAACTCAGGTGAGAAATGATATTTGTTCAGATTATTATGATAGCAATGGAAGTAATGGGACATAAAATTGATTCTGGATATATGTTGAAAATTCAATCAGAATTTTCTGATGGAAAAATGTTGAGCATGAGAGAAAGAAAAGAGTCAAGAATGACTGAAGATTCTGGCTTGAGCAACTTGAAGGATAAACTTGCTATCAACTGAAATGGGAAGGCTGTCAATGTAGTAAGTTTTGAGCAAAGATGAGGAGTTGCACTTGAGATGTCTTTAAAACATCTAAGTATAATGCTGAATCTAAATTTTGGGAGAAATATATTGCCTGAAGATATAAATTTGGGTGTTGTCGACATGAGATTAGAAAGAGATTACCAAGGGAGTGGGTGTAAATAGAGAAGATGGAAGGACCAAGCTGAGCCTGGTGTACTCCAACATTAGGAGGTCAAGGATAAGATGAAGGGTTTTTTTGCTTCCTTCCTGAGAAGGGCCACTGAGGAAAGAGAGGAATGGAGAGACTGTGGTGTCCCAGAAGATAAAAGAGCATATCAAGGAGTGACAGCTGTGCTTAATTCTGCTGACTGGTTAAGATGGGGACTGTGAATTGTACAATATATGTGGCAATGTGAAGGTCATTCATGTCTGTAGCTAGAGAAGTTTCTTTGGAGTGAGGAGAACAAAACCATAATTGGTGTGTGTTTAAGTTATTGGTAAGAGGGAAAAAAAAGCTGAACATAGACAACTTTTTCTAGGAGTTTTGATACAAAGATGACCAAATAAATGGATGATTTGGTAAAGTAGAAGTAGGGCAAAGATAATTTTCTTTTGATTTTTATGTTCTAAGATGGAAGGAATAACTACATGTATATATAGTAATGCCAATGATTGAATAGAGAGAGAAAAATGACTATATTGGAAGAAGAGAGGAGAATTTCTGGAGTGTTCTTGGTTGGAGAGCTTATCCCAGTATCAGGCAGGAGGCAGAGCTTGTGCATGGAGATGCTGGTGGGTGGGGAGGTGTGGTGGGTGCATAAGATGGTGAGTGGTAGATGTAGTGAAAGGCTCTGTGCAAGCTGTTCTGTGGTTAATTTTATTTTCTCAGAAAAGTTTGAAGTTAGGTCATCAATCTGAGAATAAGGATGGTGGATGAATTGTTAAGGGTTTGTAGAGAGAGGAAAAAATTTCAACAGTTGTCTAAGACTGGGAGAGGGATTGAGTTGGCAATGATGGGCATAGTATAATTGCCTACCAGTTTTAAGGGCCCACTTGAGGTTTATGGTAAAAAAAAGTTAACAGGAGACCACTTAGCATGGATGTGCATTTTTCTTTTTCCCAATTTAATAGCAGGGATTCAGGCTTATGGGTGACAAATAGTTGGATTTATCCAAGGTTATGATTTTATCAAACCTGTGTGACAAAGATAAAAACATAACAAAGTCCTGGATATTGTGAGTATTAATTCAACATTTATGTAAATGATATCTGGAATATAGAAATATTTTGAACTCCATTGGCAATGCATAAGTAGGCATATTATTAAGGTTATAGAATGAATAATTAAATTTCGTATGATACACATTAAATGAAATATAGTCATGATTCCTGGAAAATTATAAATCCTTTCAATTTTCTAAAGGAATGCTCAAAATGTTTGATTACACATTGTATTGTGAAATGAACTCTTTATATTATCTATTTGTGTTCACAAAGCATATTTATGTAAATATATGTGAACGTAATGTCTTTTAATGACTAACGTATATATAGTTGTATTTGTTCCTTATATACTCACTTTCAGATACGAACGGCTTCTTTTTGTTGAGCACCTACTAGATCCCAAGCATTTAACTAAACACTAAATATGTGATCACACATAATCTTTACAAAAACTCTTTAAAGGAATGACTATTATTGCTTTTTGGAAGATTGGAAAACTGAGGATAAATGACTTGCCCAAGACTGTGGAACCTTTAAAGAACAAGACTGAGGCTCATACCTAGGTCTGTTTGGCTCCAAAGCACAGGGCTACTTGTTGACCCATGCTGACCTCAGTGGTTTCAAATGTTCTTGCCAATCCCGTTAGTTAGAGAGGGGCCAAGACTGAAGCCATTCAAAACTTGGGCAGATATTCCAAATGTCTGTGTTTATATTTCTATCCATATTTAGGTTGGAGGTCTCACCAGATAACCTACTTCCCTTTGCTTGTCAGGAGACCCCCACACCTTTCTCCCAATACCAAGCATCTTATAGCCTATCTGATTAGTTTATCTGATTAGAATATTTCCTAATTAGGTGACATTGCTTACACAGAGATGTTGAAATGTTTTATTGATGAAAATATAAAGATCTTTCTTATTTATCCTTGTATCCCCAGTAAGAATAGAATTTCTAATACACGTTAGGTACTAACATACTTTTGTTGAACAAACTGAAAAACAAATCCCTCATAGTTTCCTATTATGTTATGCTGGTCCATAGCCTGTTTGCTATATCTGATGCATTCCTTGTTCTTGCTCTGTTCTGTTCTCTGTTTTGTGGGGGGTGGGGTGGGTGGGGTAAGACCTCTGCAGCCTGCCTTTCCAAACTGCAATGTCAGCAGGCTTTGCCTCTGTGGAAGACATTTGGCGAGCAAAAAGAAAGTAGTCAGAATATTTCTCTCTACATTCTTCTTTTCTTGGCGGTAGCTACATCTTCTCCCTGGGTCCAGGTCACATCAAACAGCTCCTCCATCAGTTTCCAGCTTCCAGTTCCTTCTGTGAGGAAACCCGTCTTGTGACTTGAGCTTCTGTTGGGTGGTCTCGTGTTTTGGCTCTGGAAAACCCACTTGTGTCCTCTAATCCTGAGGGTAAGTGGGACTTCCTGCTGTTGTACTTGGTAATCAACTCTCTGGATTAAATTCCCGCTGTTTAATGTATTAGAGGTGATTTCTGTTTTCCTGGTTGGAAACTGATAACACCCTCCTTTATTTCTAGCTCCCTATTGGGTTTTGTTAACGTCAGATTTAACGAAATATTTAACATTATTCAGGGAGACCCTATGTCGAATTCTCACTTTATTGAAGCACCCCTCCACTTGAAGCACCTCCCCATTTCGCAAAATCACATGTATTTTTTTTTCCTCTTCCTTGAAAGACAAAAGGTTCTGTTCCTTAGGCCTGAGATACATTTCTCATTTCCTTTTCATCTAAGCTACTCCTACAAGCACTATTAGAAAATTTCATTTAGAGGTAGCTTCTTTTAGGAGGCATTCACTTCCCCTTACACAGTATTCCTTTCTCACTCTCAGTCCAGTACTTTGTTTAGTTCCCAGTACTTATCTCAATGTTAACACTCATCCCATTATATTTCAACTGTGAAATATTCTGTGGATATTCACAAGACTTCTCTTGTGAATTCTGGTGAGCCAGCGACTTCAACTGTGTGAGGATCCCTAGAATTTCTACCTGTACATATACTCACATTCTTTGTTCATTTATAAAGAATTTTAAAGTCATTTTTAAATGCTTGGGTTTAAAAGTAGGAGAGTAAGTACTTATGCTCATATTTTGATAAATTACTTGCTCCTTTTATGATCTGGTATCTTTTTCCTCCTTTTCTTTGCCTATGTGATATATGCTTCATAAAGTGCATTTTAAAAAATGCTTAATATACCTTAAATAATTTCTAATTTAAATGTATCAATTTTAGTTATTCAAATTTATCTTAGTTACTTAAGTTTATTTCCTTCATTTAAATTACAAAGTAATATGTGATATAGATGATGGAATAATCCATATAAAATGCTAATTTTTATTAAGTTTTTATCCTAACAAATTACCCAACAATAGTATAGAGCTACACTGTCCAGTATGGTAGCCACCACCCACATGTGGCTACTAAACACTTAAAACACAACCAGTCCAAACTAAGATATGCTGTAAGTATAAAATACCCACTGGATTTCAAAGATAAAATAAGAAAGCTTAAATACTATCTCAGTGATTTTTGTATTGATTACATTGAAATGACATTATTTTGAATATATTAGGCTAAATAAAATAAGTTATTAAGTCAATCTCACCTATGCCTTTTACTCTAAAATTACTTTAAAATGTGGTTACTAGAAAATTTGAAATCACAGAAATGGCTCACATTATATTTCTATTGGACAGCACTAGTATAGAACTTGTTGGCTAATAAGTAAATTTCAGAGGTCCTAAGAGCTGTTTACTGGTCTAATGTCTGGCCCTTCTGTATTACACATTGCCACGTTAGATCAATCGATACAACTGAAAAATAATAAAGTGAAAAGTCCATTGGTTGCCAGTGTTTATTAATATGAAGACAAGTAGATGCACTTTATATTTTTCAGTGATGGGGTCAGGTGGGTCAGTCTTCATATTAGCAGGTAAAATTCTTGTTCTTATCCACTGGGGCAGTCAGATGGAACTTTATTTCATCACTTGAGATAGTAACCTACTGCGAACACTGAAACAAAATCTAATGTTCTTCTCTGTTGCATTTTCTTTTCTTTAGAGCAAGATGGAATAAACTGGCATAGTGTTCTCTTGACAAGAATTCTTTTAAAAGCAGTAATGGCACTCAGAATATTCCATGATAGTGTTCCAGTAAGAAGTCAATACATTTGGTATCAGTCAACTGATAATGCATGAAGCTAAAAATACTTCCTAGGCTTTATAGCAATTGCTTTTTACATAGAGTAAGCATTCAGTAAACACTTATGGATTTGATTTTTGTTTTGATGTTGGTTGGCAAGTTTCTAGAAACTAAAGTATGAAGCACTAAGAATGGGATTTACATCTAAGTAAGTAACAATATATTGATGCTTGATGTGCCTATGCTGAAAATAATATGAAGATAGTAATCTAATAATAGGGAAGCAGTTATCCCCAGCATGAAATGCAGATTCCAGTTGTTTTTGTATCTTTTGTTTTAGGAGAGAGTATCTTATATACATGTACATGCACACATATACATAAAGACATACATAGCAAAACGTTAACATAACAGTTTATGGTGCTTTAACAGCTTCCTTAAGTTCATGCATGTGCTTTGAGAAAAGTATTATTGTCCTCATTTTACAGAATACAAACATTTTTAAGTACTTATTCTATACCCGTCAGTGTGCTAAATACTTACATGCATGGCACCATTGAGTGTTCTCAACAGCCTTATGAAGTATATAATACTATCATCTATACATTATAAATAAAGAAATGAGTGTCAGAGCAGTGCATTAAGATGCCCAATGTCACAGTAAGTAAATGTCAGAGCTTCAATTCCAGCCTATGCAAGAAGACTCCAGAGTTTCTCATATTCTTCCTTTGGTCATATAACTGTTTGCTAGACAGACTGGACTTAATGGATGAGAAGCAGAATCTGAGCAAGAAGAAAGAAGAAAAAGGTAAGGACACTTGGATGTCCTTATCAAGAAGATAGATTCTGACAGCCAAGTCAATGGAATAAAAAGCCAGGACACTAAAAACTGAATTAACTTTTATTGAACATGTAAGTGTTCACCTTAGTGCTAAGTATTTTTTATGCACAATTTTGAGTTAACCATCGCAGGAACCATAACATAAGTACTATAATCATCTCCACTTTGGAAATGAGGAAACTGTGACATAGAGAGTTCAAATATCTTTACCAAGTCCAGATAGCTGGTAAATGAGGGAGGTAAAAGTCCAACTCAAGCATCTAAGGTCTGTGCTTTTCTCTACTACAATATTCTACCAGCTACTATCATTGTAACACAATTCAGCTTATTTTAGAATAAATACATGTGTACCTCTGTGCCCTTTAGAATGAATTTTTATTCCTTCGCTGTGTGTGTAAAGTGAATTGTGCTGGAAGACCAAGATATTGTCTTACCTTCTTCAAAAGAAGAAAGTTTCTCAAAATAAAACCTGTCATTGTCAGAAAGCATGAAGTGAAAATAAGGCAAGAAACATATTCTTGGATAATTCAGCCATCACTGTGGCATAGACAAATCACCAAATATTCCATTACCAAATTATCTGGTTTCCTGTATTTAGACTGAGAACATGTGAGTAATTCTGGCCAGTGGGTTATGAACACAAGTGAAGTGTATTATTTTGGGCTGAAGCAATAGAAATTTCTTACATGACTTCTGATGCTCCCTCTCCTTTACGTGGGTACTGCAGAGGCTTCATCTTCCAGCTGTAAGTTGGTAGAAACTCTGACAGCCTATGTCCTTGGGCGAATGTGTGGAGCACAGACTCCTGTGACTCATGTTAGATATATTGCATAGGAAAGAAATTAACCTTTACTGTGAAGTCATTGAGAATTTGAGGTTCTTTTGTTACTGCACCGTAACCCAGTCTATTTGGAGTAAGAAACCTCTACCAGGTTACCTGAAGGGCATGTCGATAGTCTACTTGACTGTATGATGCCAAGCCACAAGGAGAGGGAGAAAAGTACGTCCAAAGCCTGGAATCTGTTCTAACATGATTTTCAGAATTGTCCTCTTTGCATTTCCAAAGCTTTCAATCCTCACCACACCTTTTGCTCACTCTGCGTTCTCTCTGTTCTTCCAGCAGAGCATGGCAAAATCATAGCACCTATATAAGTTACTTTTAATAAAGCTCCCTTTGGATTTATTCCCTCCATTAAAGCAGTTTAGAATTACTAGGTGATTTCCAGCCATTCCTTCTTTCCAGTGCATTTGAACAAACAACAGCGGAAGCAACAACAGTGGTAGCAAAACTAAATACTCCAGAAAGTTACAAAAGCTGATTTTTTAGTTCTACTTGTCCTAAATGTCCAGGGTAGCTTTCTCTGCAAAAGAGAGTTGCTAGAACTTTAATTTTGCCTGAAGAATAATAACTTCTGTTATGAAGATCTAATCCCATATCTAATAATAATTAAATATAGGAAGAAGGTTGGAGAGACCAGGTTGATAGTGTGATTCTTTATAAATATTGGCAATTTCTAGAGAATTTCCTTTTCTTTCTCTGATAAACCAATGGCCCTATTTGAATCACCTAATCTCAGACCACATACCTTTGTTTCTGGTCTTTTGCTCTCTTGGCATCTACCCACCACATTTTATTAAGAGACCTAAAAGGAGAATGGAGATAATTTGAATGAAAGACATATATGTTTAAAGGAGATAAAAGATAATTTATTGTTATATTTTGCCTCAAGGGTTATTTATGTCATATTTCAAAAAATACTTTCACCTTTAGCACCTCTGTTTATTCCCAATCGATTTTTAGAACGGTCTTTAAGGCAAGGCAGAGACTTAAACCACTAAGTGACTTGCTGACAGTTACATCAAATGCTAGAATTTTGGCTTTTACCTCAACTTATTATAAGAGTATGCAATTTAAAGTATTCTATTTTAGGGAACTCCAGAGTTTATTATTAGCCCAGAAAAAGGTAGTGGTTTCAGGAGCGCAATGTGGCAGAAACTGTTTCCTGATGTTCATTCTTTCTCCATTCTCCCATAGCAGTAGACTTTTTAGCTGGGCACGTGGCTGCCCAGAACAAAGAGTAAAATGTCCCTACCTCCCTTGAAGCCAGGAATGGCCATGTTTTGAACAAAAAGATGTGATTAAAATGTTGGGTGACAGCTTTCAGGAACTTCAGGAGACAGGTGGCAAGTAGCTTTTGTCCTTTTTTCTTCTTTTTCATTCTTCCTTCATTTTGCTTTTATAATGTGGATGTGTCATTTTGGGCTAGGAGAGTGAAGGCTATGCTGTACAGTTGGTGGTAAATGATCTGGAAAGCATATGAGTTGTGGAGGATTTTTCAGAATAAAGCTGCCAGTCCAGACTTGATCTGCATAGTTTTAGAATTTTACATGAAAGGGAAAATAATTTCTATCTTGCTTAGGCCACTATTATTTTGGGCCTCCATTACTTGAAGCTGAATGAATTTCACTGATATGTATGGTCAAAGCCATTATCTCAGGGTAGAGCTCTAAACCTTAGGCCAAATGCCTAGGATAACTAGGTTTTTATTTTTTGTTTTGTTTTTAGGATAACTAGGTTTTATAGAGTCTGTGGAGGGCAGGGAAAGACTATGGTACCTTGAGATGAACCCAAGAATGAGTCTTGGTGTTAAGATCTTGGAAATATCAAAATGGGGAAATTGCCATTTAAAAATTGCTTGTTTTTGTCATCTAAATGACGGAGATTTTAATCATCTTTGGTGGAGAAACTTAGACAAAAATACAGGTGATATGAAGGATTTCTTTGTTTTCCTTTATTCTTTTTCCTTCTCTGCACTAGTAGTAAGGGAATCTTTTGACAAAGTGCATCAATGTGATGTTACTAGAGGTAAAGAAGGAACGTTTGGCTATAGTTGCTTGGCTGTGAAGGATTTGAAAAATCTAAGCTACAACTATGGAGGAGTGGGAAAGAAAGGTATGTATGGCCTTGATCTGGGAGAGAGCAGCAGGCCAGGAGTAGGAGGGCAGCAAAGAGAAGCAAGAGGGAGACCAGGAGACAGAAGATGCCCAAGTGTCCATCTGAGGCTGGCTCAGGCTAGATTAAAGTGATCAAGAAAAGTAAAGAGATACTTAGGTGACTCTCTGTGGGTATTCCTGAGACACTAATAAGATGTTTTCTAATAATCATTCACCTTTATGTTTACCCACTGTTGTGGGTGATAGGAGAAGGTGTTACATAAAGCTAAACTGCTCTTATAAAATGGATGTGTTTGTGAAGGTGTGACTGGGGCATCAATTAGAGGGAAAATGCCATGTTGGTTTAATATGAACTTGGGGAAATATGTCTTCAAATGACTAGATTTAGACTAACCCAGGGAGGAAGAACCGTTGCGTGTTGTTGGAGAAAGATGCGTTGGTTCTTGTTTGGGGACTTGCTCTAGGAAGATGAAAGAAACGTTTTCTTTGGGGCCCAAATGACAAAGTGAGGCATAGAGTTAAAGAAGAAGATTTTCCTATCTCAGCAGGAAAGCCAGTGTCCCTCTTTTTCATTTTAGTGGTTTCAGCAACATCCATGGTGTGAACTTTGGCATTCGTGTGATAGGCGTTATCTGCAGAGGGGACTACTCTCTTTCTTAGACAGGGAGATCCAGAGCATGAGAGGAAACATGGCAGACACAGGGTAAAGAATGAGGCTGGATAACTTGTCTGTGGGCATGTGAGGCATCTCTTTGCAAACCTCCTAAAGAATTGTGGACACTTGGTGGATGGGGGCTGGGGAATGGGGATGGTGTTAGGATTCTCCTTGAGATAGTTGAAAAGGGAGGGGGCAGGGGCTAAGGGTCATCAAAATGTGGGCATATGGTGAATCATAAGTAGTTGAGTGAGGATTCATCAAAATAGAGGACTGAACATTTTTCAAAGGGAACAGTCTGTGCAAAGCCCGGAGAAAAATGAGAGCACAAGGCCTACTAAGAGCTCTGGTGTGTGTAGCTCTAAATGGGGTATGTGGAAACTTGACAGAGTTGACAACCGTACAGCAGAGACTGAGACTTTATATAGAGAGCAGTGTGTGTGCCAGCTAACCAACATAGTGGATTAGCTCTAAGCTTTGTTTAGGGATCAGAATACTTGGGAAACTCTGAAAAGCTTATTATTTTTAAAAACAAAAAGAAACCAGCCTCAGTCAATAGAGAATCTTCTTATTTAGGTTTTAAAATATGAGGTGGGATTTTTTATGGAAGAAAGAAATAATGAAAGCAAGAAAGAAAGAAAAAGGAAGGAAGGAGGGAGGGAGGAAGAAAGAAAGAAAAAGAAAATAAAGGAAGGAGGGAGGGGGAGAGAGAAAGAAAGAAAGAAGGAAAGAAGGAAAAAAAAGAAAGGAAAGAAAGAAAATCTCCCTTTTTGGCACCACAATATTTTTATTCAGTATCACGTCTTTTTCCATTCTCAGACCAGCGAATTTCCTCCAATATACTAATAAAAGCAGTTTCAGTTAAGTACTTCTACCTCTGAACAATTTCTTTTGATGTGACATTTCTGCAGACACTACTATTTTAAAAGGCACAGCCTGAAAGAATAGTTTAAAAGGAAAAAAAAAAAAAAAAGACAGTGCTTTTGTGTGCGTTGGCACATTTAAGGATTTAAAAAAAAAAATAGGTCATAGGGCTTTTGAAGTGGGTGGAGAGCATATATTATAGTCTTGTGTACCATTCTGGAAGATGTCAGGCAGCTTAATTTTAATAAAACAAGTTGACCCCAGTATGATGAAAGACATAAAAGCCCATTTTGATTTGTAACTCAAGTTGATAGGCCATGAGGTCATTAAGAGTGTTTTCAAAGCATCAGAAACTGGTTGATTTTTGTTCATGCAACCTCCCTTCTGCCTCTGTACTCTCTCAGGTATGCTAAAACAACTCCAGCTTTCACACAAGAAGTTCTTTGAAAATCCTTATTGCTTCCCAAGAATGTTCCCAGTTTCATACTGGAGAGACTTGTACTTGATAATAAATGACTCTAACTAGGGACATAATAGAAATAGTAAATACCAGTTCTCAAAGAATTTTCTTGTGGTTGTTGCCAAAGTGGAAAAAGGCATAGTGGAAGTAGAGAATAATCAATGAATATACTCAAGTAAGTCAGTATTCTTTATTCTCTATTCAGTATTCTGTAGGCTTATATAGGGAAAACTTAACTCTATTGTGGTCTATATCTGAGGTTGGCAAACTTTTTTTTATAACAAGCCAGATAGTAAATATTTTAGGTTTTGTGTGTATCTTAGTACATTTGGACTGCTGTAACAAATTATGACAGACTAAGTAGCTTATAAACAATAGAAATTATTTCTCATAGTTCTGGAGACTAGAAGCTTAAGACCATGGCTTTGGCAGATTCAGTATCTGTTGAGAACTTGTTACTTTGTTCATAGATGGCCATCTTCTTCCTGTGTCCTCACATGGTGGACAGGGTAGAAAGCTCTGTGGGGTCCATTTTATAAAAGCACTAATCCCATTCATAATCCTACCCTCATGACTGAAGCACCAACCAAAAGCCCCATCTCCTAATACCATCATATTGGAGATTAGGTTTCACCGAATGAATTTATATAGAGACTAGTATAAGTGCCAGCCAACCAGTTTAGTAGATAAGCCCTAAACTAATCCACAAGCATTTAGTCCATAGCAGCAGGCCACATGGTCTCTACTGCAATGACTCAACTCTGCCTTTATTGTGAGAAATGGCCACAGATGGCACATAAATGAATAGGTGTAGCTATGTCCTAAAGTTCCAATGAAACTATTTGTGAAAACTGGAAGTGGGTCAGATCTGGCCAGTTGGGTGTGGTTTGCAGACTCCTGGTCTATATTGTCTGAGTTGAACTGTATGGTGATGAAAAGTAACAGTGAAATTGTAAACCAGCAGTTCTCAAAATGTGGTCTCAGGGCCAGCAGCATCAGCATCATCTGGGAACTTATTAGAAATGCAAATTATTTTGCCTCACCCTTGACCTATAAATCAGATCCTTTAGGGGATGGGGCCCAGCAGTATTTATTTTAAGAAGCCCTCCAGATGATTCCGACACATACTTGTTTGAGAATCACTGTGGGCAAAGCTTGTTTGTTTGAGTAAAACAGAAATCTACCCAAGCTAGTTCAGATAAATATCTTACTGAAAATCAGAATAGTTGACAGTATCTGCTACAACAGGCAATCTCCTAAATCTTGGTGCCTTGACTCAGAAGTTTCCTTTTTGCTTATGTGGCAGTCTCTTGTGGGTTGGGTGGCCTCTGTGTAATGGCTTTTGCTACCTGGAGTTCTTGGTCCCTGAGGTCACTGTAGTAGAGGAGGAGACAGCTGGAGGATTGGATTTTGCACAGTATTTCTAAGTGTCAGGGTTGGAAGTGGCCTGATCAGTGCTCCCTGAACTTTAACACGCAGTAGAATCACCTGGGATCTTGTTAAAATGAGGATTCTGACTCAGGAGATTGCAGGTGGAACCTGGAGTTCTGTATTTCTGGCAAGTTTCAATGTGGTGGTGATACTGCTACCCTGAAGACCACATGTTGAGAAAATAGGGCTTACTTCCCTTCTAAATACATCCTATTAGTCTGAGTCCTTCATTTGGCTCCAACCTACCTGCAAAGAGGTTGACAAACATAATCTTCCTGTGTGCCCAGGAAGAGTCATTATTTCTGTTACTTGAGACTGCAGTAAGCAACTGTATGGAGTCAGGGTTGGAAATGATCTCTGAGGTTGCATGATTACTACGGTAGGCTAATAATGCCACCCCACCCACCCCAACTGTCCACATCCTAATTCCCTTAGCCTGCTATATTACCTTATATGATAAGGAACTTTGAAGGTGTGATTAAGGATTTTGAGATGGGAAGACTATTCTGGATTATTTGAATAGGTCCAATGTAATCGTCTAGGTCCATAAAAAAGGGAGAGGCATGAGGGTCATAACAGGGGAGACTCTGTGACAACAGAAGGAGGGAAAATATGGTGATGGAAGCAGGGGTTGGAGTGATGCCACAGCTGGAAGGGGGGCCACAAGCCAAGAAATGCAGGTGGCCTCCCAGAAGCTGGAAAAGGCAGGGGAAGAGATTCTCCCCTACAGCCTCCAGAAGGAATGCAGCTCTGCCAACACTGATTTTAACCCATTTTGGACTTCTGATCTCTAGAATTATAAGATAATAAATCGGCATTGCTTTAAGTCACTGAACTTATAGTATTTTTTTATAAGGTTGAGTTTGCTTTTATTAGTGGCTAGTGCCAGAGGCCCTGCTCATGGTTCAGTTGGTGTTCTGCCCTCACGGAGTCAGGGTAGCCAGAAGCTATTGTCTCTACCCAGTATCTGACTGGGTTAGTGGATAATGCAAAGCTCAGTCAGAGAGTGGAAGTAGGGGTGGAGGTCACCAGGGCCAGGGGCTGAATGGGGAAGGACGGTCGGATGCCTGGGTCAGCACAGACAGTGTAGCCAGCATTCCCAAGCCAAACGAAAGGGCTGAGCCTCCCTGGGAGGGATGGTCAGGCAATACCCTAGGGTGGGGTTCCACAAGCTTGAGGGGCCATAGGCCTGCAGAGGAGGGTAGCTCTGCAGAAGCCCCCAGGTTAGCTCTGGGTTGGTGCACCTGAGAAGTAATTTGTTACAGCAGCCACAACTCTCCTGACTTCTTTCTTTTCAAGTCTTCTTTTTTCCTCTCTCTTAATGGGCTTTCATTGCTTATTCTGTATATGACTGTGTAGCTATCAGTTCAACTCTATTCTGATCTTTTAGCTCCACTATCTTTTAATTACTGGAATTTTGCTCTCTTAGATTTTCAGGTGAGAAGATTTTTGATTGAATTAAATCAATTTATGGTTGAGCCTCCTTTAAGATCAGTAATCTGGTCTCATTAACTATGTTCAAGGATTAGATTCACTTGGTTAATGTCCAATTAGAAGGAGCTGAGAGTAGGACAGGTAATTATAAATATATTTAATACTATATGCAAGAAAAAGAAAGATTATCATTTGTATTTGCTAGTTACTGTGCTAGACTGGTTTATTTCACTTCTTATAATGTCCTCAAAGTTCAACCATGTTCTAGCATGTGACAGGATTTCCTTCTTTTTTTTTAAGAGTAGACTATTTTATTTATTTATTTTTAAAATTTATTTTTTTTTTAAGTAGGTTCTATGCCCACTTTGGGGTTTGAACTCATAGTCCTGAGAGATCAGGAATCACATGCGCTACCGATTGAGCCACAGCCAGGCACCTCTATTTTTTTTTCAATTTTTAATTTTTAATTTTTATTTTAATTAATTAAATTAATAAAATTAATTTTATTTTAATTCCAGTTAGATAACATACAGTGTTTATTAGTTTCAAATATACAATATAGTGATTTGACAATTCCATGTATCACCCGGTGCCATCACAGGTGTACTCCTGAGTCCCCATCACCTATTTAACCCATCCCACACTCACTGCCCCTCTGGTAACCATCAGTTTGTTCTCCATAATTATAAGTCTGTTTCTTGATTTGTCTTTTTCTCTTTTTTTTTCCCTCTTTGCTCCTTTGTTTTGTTTCTTAAATTGCACATATGAGTGAAATCATGTAGTATTTGTCTTTCTGTGACTGACTGACTTCGTTTAGCATTTTATTCTCTAGGTCCATCCATGTGGTTGCAAATGGCAAGATTTTATTCTTTTTAATGGCTGAGTAATATTCTATTATATGCATATACAACTTCTTCATCTGTTCATGAATTGATGGACATTTGGGCTGCTTCTGTATCTTGGTTATTGTAAGTAATGCTGCTATAGACATAGGGGTGCATGTGTCCCTTTGAATTAGTGTTTTTGTATTCTTTGGGTAAATACCCAGTAGTGTGATTGCTATATCATAGGGTAGTTCTATTTTTAACTTTCTGAGGAAACTCCATACTGTTTTCCACAGTGGCTGTATCAGTTCGCATTTCCACCAACAGTGCATGAGGGTTCCTTTTTCTCTACATCCTCACCAACACTTGTCATTTCTTGGGTTGCTGATATTAGCCATTCTGACAGGTGTGAGGTGATATCACATTGTATTTCCCTGATGATGAGTAATGAGGAGCATCTTCTCATGTATCTGTTAGCCATCTGTACGTCTTTGGAGAAATATCTGTTCATGCTTTCTGCTCATTTTTAAAAATGTTATTTATTTATTTGACAGAAGGAGAGAGAGAAGCAGACTCCCCGCTGAGCAGGGAGCCTGACGCGGGGCTCAGTCTCAGGACCCTGAGATTATGACCTGAGCCAAAGGCAGAGGCTTAACCAACTGAGCCATCCAGGCACCCCTCTTCTGCCCATTTTTAATTGGATTCTTTTGGAGGTATTGAGTTTTATAAGTTCTTTATTTATTTTGGATACTAATCTTTTATTTACTATGTCATTTGCAAATATCTTCTCCCATTCCATAGGTTGCCTTTCAGTTTTTTTTTTTTAATTGTTTCTTTAGCTGTGCAGAAGCTTTTAATTTTGATGTAGTCCCAATAGTTTGTTTTTGCTTTTGTTTCCCTTGCCTCAGAGGACATACCTAGAAAAAAGTTGCTGTGGCTGATGTCAGAGAAGTTACTACCTTTGCTCCCTGCTAGGATTTGTATGGTTTCAGGTCTCACATTTAGATCTTTAATTCATTTTGAATTTATTTTTGTATCTGATGTAAGAAAGTGGTCCAGTTGCTTTCTTTCTTTCTTTCTTTTTTTTTTTTTATGTTGCTGTCCCATTTTCCCAGCACCATTTGTTGAAGAGACTTTTTCTCATTACGTATTCTTTCCTGTTCTAAGATTAATTGACCATATAATTGTGGGTTTATTTCTGGGTTTTCTATCCTGTTCATTGATCTATGTGCTTATTTTTGTGCTAGTACCATACTGTTTTGATTACTACAGCTTTGTAGTAATATATAATTTACTTTCAAATATAATTTGAATATAATTTACTTTCAAATATAATATATAATTGGCTTTCAAATATAATTTGAAGCCAGGAATTGTGGTGCCTCCAGCTTTGCTTTTCTTTTTCAAAATTCCTTTGGCTATTTGGGATCTTTTGTGGTCTATTACAAATTTTAGGGTTGTTTGTTCTAATTCTGTGAAAAATGCTATTGCTATTTTGATAGGAATTGCATTGAATCTATAGATTTCTTTGGGTAGTATGGACATTTTAACAATATTTATTCTTGCAATCCATGAGCATGGAATGTTTTCCCATTTCTTTGTGTTATCTTCAATTTCTTTTATCAATGTTTTATACTTTTCAGGGTACAGATCTTTCCACATCGTTGGTTAGTTTTATTCCTAGTTATTATTTTTGGTGCAATTGTAAGTGCTTAATCTCTCTTTCTGCTATTTTATTACTGGTGTATAGAAATGCAACAGATTTCTATACATTGATCTTGTATCCTGTGACTTTACTGAGTTCATTTATCAGTTCTAGCAGTTTGTTGGTGGAGTCTTTCAGGTTTTCTATATATACTATCATGTCATCATGTCATCTGCAAATAGTGAAAGTTTTACTTCTTCCTTACCATTTTGGATACTTTTTATTTCTTTTTGTAGTCTGATTGCCATGGCTAGGACTTTCAGTACTATGTTGAATAAAAGTTGAGAGAGTGGACATCCTTGTCTTATTCCTGACCTTAAGAGAAAAACTCTCAGTTTTTCCCCATTAAGAATGTTGTTAGCTGTGAGTTTTTCATATATGGCCTTTATTATGTTGAGGTATGTTCCCTCTAGCCCTACTTTGTTGAGGGTCTTTATCATGAATGGATGTTATACTTTGTCAAATGCTTTTTCTATGTCTATTGAAATGATCATATGGTTCTTCTTTCTCTTACTGATGTAATGTGTCATGTTGATTGATTTGAGAATATTGAACTACCCTTGCGACCTAGGAATAAATCCCACTTGACCATGATGAATGACTTTTTAAATATATTGTTGGATTCGATTTGCTAGTATTTTGTTGAGGATTTTTGCATCTATGTTCATCAGAGATATTGGCCTGTTCTCTTTTTTGTGTGTGTCTTGTCTTTATCTGGTTTTCGTATCAGGATAATATCGGCCTCATAGGATGAATTTGGAAGTTTTCCTTTCTTTTCTGTTTTTTGGAATTAGTTTGAAAAGAATGGGTATTAACTCATTTTAAATGTTTTGTAGAATTCGGCTGTAAAGCCATCTAGCCCTGGACTTTTATTTGTTGGGAGTTTTTTGATTACTCATTCAGTTTCTCTGCTTGTTATTAGTATGTTCAAATTTTCTCTTTTTCCTGATTCAGATTTGGTAGGTTATGTTGATAGGAATTTATCCATTTCTTCTAGGTTGTGCAATTTGTTGGCATATAGTTTTTTCATAATATTCTCTTATAATTGTTTGTATTTCTGTGGTGTTGGTTGTTATTTATCCTCTCATTCGTGATTTATTTATTCAATTCCTTCCTCTTTTTTTTCTTGATATATGTTTGGTTAGAGGTTTATCAATTTTATTGCCTTTTTCCAAAGATTGAGCTCCTTGTTTCATTGATCTATTTTATTATTTTTTGAGTTTCTATATCATTTATTTCTGCTCTAATCTTTATTATTTCCTTCCTTCTTCTGGTTTTAGGTTTCATTTTTCTGTCCTTTTTCTAGCTCCTTTAGGTGTAAGGTTAAATTGTTTATTTGAGATTTTTCTTTCCTCTTGAGGTAGACCTGCATTGCTATAAACTTACCTCTTAGAACCACTTTTGATGCATCCCAAAGGGTTCAGACTGTTGTGTTTTCATTTTCATTTGTTTCCTTGTACTTTTTTATTTCTTCCTTGATTTCTTGTTGACCCATTCATTGTTTTGTAGAATGTAATTTAACCTCCATGTATTTGTGGTCTTTCCAGATTTTTTTTTTCCTGTGGTTGACTTCTAGTTTCATAGTGTTGTAGTCAGAAAAGATGCATGGTATGACATCAGTTTTTTTTTAATTTGCTGAGGCTTGTTTTGTGGCCTAATATGTGATCTATTCTGGAGACTTCCATGCGCACTTGAAAAGAATGTATATTCTGCTCTTTTAGGATGAAATGTTCTGAATATATCTGTTAAATCCATCTGGTGTGATTCAAAGCCATTGTTTCCTTGTTTTTTTGTTTGGATGATCTATTCACAGATATAAGTGTGGTGTTAAAAGTCCCCTACTATTATTTTATTATTATAGACAGTTCCTTTATATTTGCTATTAACTACTTTATGTATTTGGATGCTTCCATGTTGGGTGCATAAATATTTACAATTGTTATATCTTCATGTTGGTTTGTCCCCTTTATTATTATGTAGTATGATTCTTTGCATCTTGTTACAGTCTTTGTTTTAAAGTTTATTTTGTCTGATGTAAGTATTGCTACTCTGTCTTTCTTTTGACATTTATTTGCATGATAAATATTTCTTCATCCCCTCACTTTCAATCTGCAGGTGTCTTTAGGTCTAAAATGAGCCTCTTGTAAGCAGCAAGAGGATGAGTCTTGGTTTTTTTCTTCTTTCTAGCCATTCTGTCACCCTTTGTCTTTTGATTGAACTATTTTTGTCCATTTACATTCAAAGTAATCTTGATAAATATGTATTTATTGTCATTTTATTACTTGTGGTTTCTGAAAATTTTCTCTGATCCTTTCTTGCCTTTCTCTCTTTCATGATTTGCTGGTTTTCTTTAGTGATATATTTGGATTTCTTTCTCTTTATTTTTTTGCATATTTGTTAGTGGTTTTTGATTTGTGGTTACAATTAGATTTGTATATAACATCTTCCGCATATAGCAGTCTATATTAAGCTGATAGTTGTTTAAGTTTTAACCCATCCTTTACTCTTTTTCTCCCCATGTGTTAGGTGTATGTTGTCATATTTTATGTCCTTTTATTTTGTGAATTCCTTGACTGATGTTTTACAAAAATATTCATTTTTAGTGCTTTTGTGTTTCCTACTTTTACACTGTCATTTTTGGTCTTTCTTTTCCATTCAAAGACTTCCCTATAATATTTCTTGCAGGACTGGTTTAGAGGTCATGAACTTCTTTTGTTTTTGTTTGTTTGGAAAACTGTCTCCCCTTCTATTCTGAATGGATGGCCTTGCTGGATAGGGTTCTTGGCTGCAGACTTTTCCCATTTAGCACTTTGAATATATCATGCTATTCTCTTCTGGCTTAGAAAGTTTCTGTTGAAAAATCCCCTAATAGCCTTATGGGGTTTCCGCTTGTATGTAACTGTCTTCTTTTGTCTTGTGGCTTTTAAAATTTTTTTCTTTATCACTATATTTTACCATTTTAATTATAATATGTCTTGGTTTGGAACTACTTTTGTTGATTTTGTTGGGGGTTCTCTGACTCTGGAATCTGGATATCTGTTTCCTTCCCTAGATTAGGTAAGTTTTCAGCTATTATTTCTTCAACTAAATCTTCTGCCTCATTTTCTCTCTTGTTCTTCTTCTGGGACTCCTGTAATGCAAATGTTACTACATTCGATGGAGTCACCGAATTCCCTGTCTATTCTCTTTTGGCATAATTCTTTCTCTCTCTTGTTCTTGATTACTTTCCATTACTCTGTCTTCTATGTTATTAATTCATTTCTCTTTCATTGCAACAAGAGTGTTTCTAATCTCACTTACTGTACTCTTCATCTGTGATTTGTTCTTTTTTGTGTCTTTGTTTAAGGTCTCACTGATGTCTTCCACTCTTAAGTATGGTAAGTATTTTAAATACTCCCATCAGGCATGTTACTTATATCTATTTTGCTTTGATCTCTCTGGCTATGGCCCTGCCCAGTTCCTTCATTTGGGACAAATTTCTCTGTCTTCTCACTTTGTCTAAGTGTCTGTGCCTGTTTCTCTATGTTAGGAAAGTCAACTATATCTCCTGTCCTTGAAAGTAATGGCTTTATGAAGAAGAGATCTTATAGTACCCTGCAGTGTAGTGTCTCTTCTTCCCAGAGCCAGGTGCTTCTGGGAGTATCTCCAGTGTGTGCTGCCTGAGCTCTGCTTTTTGTCCTGACTGGTTTATCCTTTGGGCCAGTCGTCTACAAAAGCTCTCTTTACCTGTTGTGGACACTGTTTGGTCCCTGGCATGTTTTAAGTAGATGTATTCTGGTCTGCTTGTGAAATGAGACCTGTTGCCATTGCTACTGGAACCAAGGCTCCACAAAACTCCCTAGTAGGAGTGGTGTTGACAGGGGTTTGGGCCAGTCTTCTGGGGGATGGGACCTGTTGCACTGGGACCCCAAGGCAAGTATGAAATGGGCAATTCCACTGGAGCACGGGGGTGGAGGATGGGGTTGGTATGAGCAAGGTAGTTAGCATTTTCATCCTGTGCTAATTTCTGCAGGTGGTCCTGTGCTTATGCTAAGGGACAGGAAAGGGAAATGGTATCTGCCAGTTCATTTGTTCCCAGAGGGGTCTCTCCATGAATGCTGTCTCTCTGGGACTCATGAATAATCTCCCCTCTCTGTGCACCAGGTGCTCTTCAGATTACTGTTTGCCCTGTCTTCTCTCCTAAAGCAGCCCTAATGCTTTCAGGCTCTCCCTGAGGCAAGCCTGCTGATCTTTAGAACTTCAGGCTTTAAGCCCTGCTGGTTTTAAGAGCTCATGAAATTTGGCTCTTCTCCATTTCTAAGCCAATTGCTATGGACAGTTGTTTTCCCTGTGCACTCCCTGTGTGTTAGTCTATTTCTTGCCTTTCTCCATGACGGTGGCTCCCTTCCCACCACAGTGGCCACCATTTGTTTCTCTCCCAAACTGCATCTCTGCACTTCATATCTTCTTCAGTGTGGTCTCTTCTCTACCTTTGGTGGATGATTTGATAGTTATCTAGTTGTATTTGTGGGACGAGGCAAGCCTATGGTTCTCCTTCTCTGCTACCATTATCCCCCCCCACTCAAGAAAAAAATACTTTTGTAAGGATAAACTTGACTTCCTAAATTGCCAAATTGATATGTAATCACCTTAGGGTTTGTCTTACATGATTTTTGTATACCGTTTTTACTAACTAACCTCATCTTTTAAAAATAATTTTTGTGCTTTCCTGCATTTTTCCACTTAACATTATATCATGAGCTTTCATTCATGTCATTAAATATTCTTATAAAACTCATTTTCAATTGTATGAGCTTTGGTTAATCTAACAAACACTTCCCTATGATTAGACAAGCTGTTTTCATCTCCCTACTCCCACCCCCACCTGCACTATTATAAGGAATACTACAAGCATATTATTTAGAATTCTTTACTTGAATTTCTGATTTTTTCCTTATCAGATTCTTAGAGATAGAATTATGGATATATATATATTTAAAGATTTATTAAAATAAAGATATCCTTTTACTCATATTTAAAAATGAGTAAATTAGATGAAACCAACAATTCACCAAAGAAATGCAAATAAACAAATGAAAAACTGAAATGAAAATCCCTATATATTTATAGGGATTGGGGTGAAGGAGACTTCCTGTGGACTGACTCAGATCTGCTTGAGATTCTAAATTTCATTGCTATAAGCACATGGCTTGAAGAGGCAGTTCTGTTCCTTCCTGCGTATGACCCTTAGGGAGTGAAGCCTTGGCTCTTCCTCTGTAGAGCACAGGTCTGAGTGAGGATGAACTACGGTGGAAACCAGCCCCATGTTATTCATACACAGTGGGGAAATGGCTAATGTCACTTCTGTGGTACTGCCCATTATGTCTGTGCATACTGATTGGAATTCCTTGGAGCATGGTTAAATGCACACATCTTGTCATGAAAGCTCCTAGGCTTCATTTCTTTGCTTCCGGGCCTGAGGGTGCTGACACTTGACATGGGAACCATTTATTTAGTACAGAGTACTCATTTGTATCTTGAGTGAAGCAGCAAAGCCTGGAGGTACAGCAGGGGGAAGGGGTGGGAGCCAATCTGAGTGCCTTCAGTATCTACTATGACTTCATTGTTGAGAACTTGTAACCAAAATATTTAAAGAAACTGATTTTAAATGCAAATTAAAGGGCCAATATTTTCACACATGGGCAAAAATACAAACACACAAAGTTATGGTAACAAGGACTCTCCTTATACTACTGGCAATTTACATTAAAAATCTTGAAAGAAGGGGAGTGTGCATGCGTGTGTGTGTGTGTGTGTGTGTGGTGTATTTGGCAGTTTGTAACTCAAAAAATTACAACTGGATTTTCTTAATTACTAGTAAGGTTGAGCATTTTTTCATTTGTTTATTTGTCTTTCTTTGGTGAGTTTTTGGTTTCATCTAATTTACTCATTTTTAAATATGAGTAGAAGGATATCTGTATTTTAATAAATCTTTAAATTTTAATATAGCCAAACATATAAATATTTTCTTTCATAATTTCCTTCTAATGCTTCAGTGCAAATCAGTTACAATTCGGCCAGCTTACTATGTGCTGGGTTAAGATGTGTAGTACTTGGCCCCTGCCTTTAGGGATCTTATAGTCTATCAAGGTAGACAAACATATGGATAACCAGAAATAATGAAATATAGTTTGGGCTACAGTATGTTCCAAAAAGATCACAGAAAAGGGAAAAACTAGTCCTTGCTGGGGTCAGATCAGCCTCCTCAGATGTTCATAGATATTTTCTGATCTGGGAGTATATGTTAGGGGAAAGTTGGAGTGTGATAATTAGAAGCATCATAGAGCAAGGGGATTGTCAAAAAATGAATTTGGAAAGCCCTAAAAGCCCAATTTCCTGAGATCAAAATTTTCCCAAGGGGAACCTCGTGTTTCTTTAGAAGGTTAAGAGCTATGACTGCAATTTTCATTTTTCCTGATACTTGACTATTTAGAAAACTCTGTCAAATAAATGAAAGAAGACAGGACCCCCACCAGTTCAGCCTGTGGAGCTCAGGTGTCCTTGAACCAGCTGCTGAGGATGAGTCACAGAGTATTCCCTGGTGCTTTGTTGCTTGGAAATGGGAAAGATGCCCCTGGCTATGGCTGTGACATTTTGGAGGAATCCCATTAGCAGTCTAGTTGAAACTATCCCAAAGTTCACTTCTTGATCCCTTACGTTCTTGACCTTAAGAATGAGTTGCAGTCTAAATGCAGTCTAAATGTGAGGTGTGGGGTGGGAAGCTCAAATCAGGGATTTTGATGGGTGTTCCTATTGAGCTCAGCTGTTTTTACAGATTATTCAGAACAAAGGTCAGGGGCAGGTGTCCTAATGGGTCAAGAAGCAATGAGAAGTTGCTGACATTTAGGAAAGTGAGGGTGGTGGGTAAGTGGGAGAAGAGTGATGATTCCATAATTCGGAATCACAGAGAAGGCATTAGGATCAACATATAGTGGATGAGGGGTGTTAGTCTGAAACCTGATAAATCTGCTTCATGAACTTTAAGGATGGAGGATAGCTTTATCTTGTTACTTCTTGCAGAGTTAGCAAGCATTTATGGAACTGAGAAAGCAGCTCCATTCTAGGCACTGTTCATGACCACCAGTAACGCTTCACAAAGACATGTTTTAAAAAATTTAAGCACATTTGAAATTTGAAATTCAGGTATGAACCTTAGGGGTTGTTTTAGTTCCTTTCTGCACTTGGAGTTCGGAGGTTTAAGACTTTAAAATTGCAATTGAGACTTTTAGTTTCTTCCTAGGAGATTTACCTCACTGCAGGTGGCTGTCACCAGGTGAGAGCTGGAACTAGATACTGCTATCAGCTGTTCAGCCTTCCTGCTCCCTGGCAGGTGCAGCTGAACACACACCCATCACAGCCCGGATCCTCACTGCGCTTACCTATAAATGAAATACGATGGACAGCAAAAATGAGCTCTATTACTAAATCACAGATCCTCCCTGCTGAAAGCACAGTTGCAAAACAACAAGAAAATACTTTAATGCTAAATGATCCATTACCTGTTTGAGGTGATAACTCTGATTTTGTTCCCTGATAGCATTTTCCTCTTACCCAAAGTCTTTTTTCTGCAAAAACTTTCCCTGCAATTGTACTCTGTCTATATTTTGTTAGTTTCTTACACTAACATGTCATTAATTTAGATAAAAGTCTTCTATTAGATGAAGTAGCCTAGTTATACTGCTTTTGAAGATTCTTTAAATCTATTTTGAAATAAGGTGGGGTATAAATGATTAGTGGTGCTTTAACTCAAGCTGTCATTCTTCCAGATCTGGCCCGACAGTCTGGGCAACTGAGACACTATTGGCCTTGGATGAGGTTCTGGGAAAGACTCATAGAGCTAAAGCTAGGGGTGGGGACTTGAGCCATGATCTATGATTCTATAAATCTGGAGTTCTGGACAGTTGGCAGTTTACCTCTTCCTTAGAAAAGCATGGTATATACTGTACTATTTAGGGAGCAGCAGCATTCTGGGGTTAGCACCCTCCTGCCAGTCTTGGGGTCTCAGAGAACTACTGCAAAAATAGTAAAGAACTGAGTTTGTCAGAGGTGGAGGAGCCTTTGAGACAGGGCAAATTCCTAGCAAGTTGGGACTCTCTTTGCTCAAGACCCATAGCTCATGTCTTGATTAATCATGATGTCTCCACTTCCTTTGCCCATTGAGTTCCAGCACTTACTCATAATCCTTCTGAGCCAGAACCTTAGACAGTGGCTGCTGTGACCAATGTGGAGATGCCTGTTCAAGTCTCTTTTTAGGAAAGGAATTGCTGTCTAGCTGCCAAAAGTATGGTTAGTTAATGGCCTTTAGATCCTTCAGGGTCTCTGCTTCTAATTGTTCTCCTGGTTCTCCATATTTGCCAGTCCTGGGCTAGTTCAACCACTTTAGCCATCTTTTACTACCACCATTTAAGCAGGCAGATTTACTCGGTTTATATTTCCAGCCCATAGTATGTTGCCTGGCACATAAAAGGAGCACAATGAAGTTTTGATGATGAGTGAACAAAAGGGAACTGAACATCCTAGCATCCCAATGAGGTAAGGGAACATGGCACAAAGGATAGTGAATACTACCAGGAGGAGATAATGATTATGTATGGAGTAGGTGTGACATGGAAGGAGAAAATCTATAGATTGTGAAAACTGTATGAGCTTATATAATTTTGAGCTCACTCTAATTTCAACATAGCTTTAGCCCCCATTCTTCTGGCTGGCATGCTAATGTGGAAGAGAGTATGAAGCAGTTAACTCTAATATGTTTGATCTGTACTTTCTAATATGTTTGATCTGTACTTTCCCTTAACAAAAACAGAATAGCATCCTTTAAACTATAATTGAAATATCGAAAGTTAACAAATATTTTCTTTCCTTTCCTTTTCTTTCTTTTCTCTTTTCTTTCTTTTCTTCTTTCTTTTCTTCTTTATTTCTTTTCTTCTTTTTTTTCTTCTTTCTTTTCTTCTTTCTTTCTTCTTTCTTTCTTTCTTTCAAAAGCTAACAAGTATTTCTGAAGGGAAGTTGATTTTGTGCTTCAAGATATTGTTTGGAGTCATCTACCTTCTTTCTCATTTTTCTTATCCTCAAGCTGAAATCCATACTAGAGTGGGAACTCTGGAGGTAATGGTTAAGATTCAGGAACATCTCTAGAGATCAACTCTGGGTGTATGCTTAGGGATTGGATCACTAGGGCCCTGCTAGTGAAGTTAAACCATGGTATACTCGTAGACAGCATGCTTATAAATCTATATGGTACCATAGGTGCATCTTCGAAATGCACCCCCTCCTTTGAGAATCTCTGCACCATTTTAGGTTGATAAGGAATAATACTCTTTTGTTATAAGGTTGTAGAAAGAGTAATTGATAGGATATACATATATACTTGTTTCATAATAGGGATTTAATATTCATCTCTTTAATCTTTGATAAAAATACTATCTTAAAGCTTTACTTTAATTGTATTCTTAATAGCCAAAGAAATGGTCTTCCCTTTTACAGAGCACACAGGAAAAAATCCATTCTATCTTTGGCTGTTGTGTTTTCATTTCCACTGGTTTGTCACTTTCCATCACTGATATTGAAGCTTTTGTGTTAATGCTCTTCTCCCTACAATGCAAATAAGAGGAAACGCTGCAACCAGATCCAATGGTGGTTAACTGAAAAAGAGACTTTCTAATTTGAGATTTGACACCCATTTCCCCCCAGCATAAGGTCTGGTAAATATTTAAATGGATTACATTTCTTGAAGGGATTTCTACTGAATTTTATAAAGAAAGATCAAAGCCTTGAGATTTAAGTTCTGATTCTGCATATTTTCTTCTTAAAATATACGGAAATCCTCTAAATATTTTTCCTACAAGAAAATTTTAGTAAATCCGCAGGAAACCATTTCCACTAGAGATTTTGTCTTTATTACAGTGAAGAAACTAGATATTTTATTTCGTGTTTGAATTCCTGTTCCAGGGTATCTAAATGCTCTGTCTTCTACAACATTAATGATCAATTGGCAAACTATATTTCATGACCCTGGTTTATATAAAATTCATGTAAGGAAGACATTTAAATAGTTTATTCTTAATATCCTTAGAACATAGCTCTAAAAAAAAAAAAAACAAAACATAGCTCTAAAAGTACAAATATATCCCGGAATGTAATAAGAATGATAATAGTAGCATAGCAACATTAATTATAGCATCTAATGTTTATTGAGTGCTTAATATGTCCTAGGTACTTTGCTAAAAACTTTATATATATATATGTATGTGTGTGTATGTAATTTCATCTAAGCCTCATAACAACTCCAGAAAGTAGTTACTATTATTATCCCCAAATTACAGATGAGAAAACTGGAATTCAGAAAAATTATAGAACTTGCCTAAGGCAATATTGTAATTGACTTATCTGGAATATTGTGTTTCTGATTGATTTTAGACCACAGGTTCTTAACCATTAATCACTACAGCTAATAACAAAAAAAAATAGGGGTTGATATAGAAGTTCTATTGTAAAGAATATATTTATCTGTGGACTCCTAGATCTCAGAATTAGAAGAGACCTTAAATTAGAAGAGACTGGATTAAGAGACCTTAATCTAGTCACTAATTATTTGTGAAATGAGATTTATTTAGTTAAGGTCTTTGCAAGTACGTGGCATTGAGGAAAGGAGACCTGTTCCTGTCATGGATCTGCCAGCTTGTTATATTTCTTCTTAAATAATTTCTTTCTGTCTGAGTTTTTTTCATGTATAAAATGGTCATAATAACATTAGCCAAACTGTCTCAAAGCTCTGTTACATGAGTTGATAGGTATGGAGAAGTCTTGAAAAGCATCATGTTTTATGTCACTGTATTATAGTAATAAATGCCTTTACATCCTTACTGAACAATAAAACTCCACTTTGACTTTGATGAAGGTCTTGAAGGAAGCAGTCTCTCCCTTATCTGTGCATTTAATTACAATAAAACACTGTAGAAATTTTTTTGTATGCCCTACAAGGCTATAACATGACATATATATTATCTATGTTATATTCAAGAGACTAATAGCATGTTAAGATTAATATATTAAGTAATAATTATCACATATTAATACATTTGGAGAATATTTATGGCATTGAAGTTTTTAAAAATCATTCCTAAAGCTTCAAAAACCAGTGTGTGCTCAGTCTAACCCTCCTGCTAAGTGATTAGATTGAACACAAATAGAGAGGATGGTTTTATTTCTACTGACCCTGAAATAAATATCAAAGGACAGGGCAATATTAAATTCCAGACATAATAATCCAACTGTATGAAAATACTGGAGTCCCGAGTAACTGTCTCTCCTTGTAAAAAGTGACCACATTATAGAAGGATAAGACATGTCTGACAGATGTGAAAGTCACTATCATTAAAACTCATCCCTTCCCCCAAACACGTGAAACAGTAGCATGAACATTTTCAAATGTCAGGTCCTAAATCTTATTTTATTCTGTGTGGAACAAAAGAGCATTAGTTCATTCATTCAAAAAGCCATTTTTTGAGTACCTGCTATATACTAGGCATGATGGCAGGCTTCAAAGGGTACTAGACATTAATAATAGAAAAGATTTTCCCTAAAAAGTCTACAACCCAGTGTGATAGATAAACACAGAAATCAACCTCGTACAGAGAAATTGCTAAGGGTGGCATTGTCCTTAAAAGATGGTAGGACCAGAATAAGGATGATAAATGGAAAGGGCCTTCCTGTATAGGGAGATAACATGTACAAAGGGACAGAGGCCACAGAACTTTGGGCAAGTATGTAGGAATTATTTTGTGCTGCTAATTCTGAAGGATTTTGAAGGGCACTAAAGAGAGATAAACTTTAAAAGGTGTTAGAATCATGAAGGCGGCCTTGAGCCAATGGGAGGTACAATCTGAGAGAGGCTGTGGAAGGATTGCTTGTAGGGTGCATTTTCGGGACCTACACTTTGACACTGTTGACCACTCTCCTTGAAATTTGCATGTCCTCATTCTCTTCTAATTGTCCTACTTTTTTTTTTAAAGATTTTATTTATTTATTTGACAGAGAGAGAGAGAGAGATCCCAAGTAGGCAGAGGCAGGCAGAGAGAGAGGGGGAAGCAGGCTCCCCGCCAAGCAGAGAGCCCGATGCGGGGCTCGATCCCAGGACCCTGAGATCATGACCTGAGCCAAAGGCAGAGGCTTTAACCCACTGAGCCACCCAGGCGCCCCTAATTGTCCTTCTTTTTGAATCATGCCTTCCTTCACAGGCTCTTTCCTTCTGCCTCCCTTTGTCACTGACTCCTTATGCTACTCCTTCTCCTAGGGTGAGCTCATTTATAGTTACACATTAAAGATTCCCAGCTCTTTACCTCCTCCAGGCCAGTGCACTATGCTCAGCTGCAGAGCCATGTTTCTAGCATTCTCTGAAAATCTTACCCTGGGTGGACATTATAATGGGTGAATTGTATCACTTCCCCAGTATCCCCCCAAATTCATATGTTGGAGTCATAATCTCCAGTACCTCTGAAAGTGACTATATTTGGAGATAGTCTTTAAAGAGGTAATTAAGTTAAAATGAGTTTACTAAGGTGATCCTAATCTGGTATGTCTGGTGTTTTTTCGAGAAGAAGAGATTAGGGCATAGACACACAGAGGGAATACCTTGCGAAGATACAAAGGAGAAAATGGTCATTTACAAGCCAAGAAGAGAGGCCTCAGAGGGATCTAACCCTCTGCTGATACCTTTCTTGATTTCAGACTTTTAGCCTCCAAAATTGTGAGACCATTAATTTTTGTTACTCAGTCTGTGACACTTTATTGTGGCTGTCCTAACTAATATATACATCTCACACTTGACATATTTAAAATGAAACCCTACCATTTGCTTCCCTCCCAGACACTTCCAGATAACCAGACACTTATAGGGGATGAAGTCCAAAGATAGTCTGAGAGCCAGTAGAACTCTCCCTACAATAGTTATCAAGACAGCCAGATATGGGAAGGCTATTTATGAGTCCCTGGAAATAGTACTAGATTGGAAGTCAGGATTACTGTCTGGACAATGAAAGAAAAGTAAGAATATATAAATAAGCAACTAGAAAAAGTAGTCACCACATAAAATATCACCACATTCATATGAATGTTTCCCAACTTTCTGCCATGTGAATAATATGCATTTTTGGTACAAACACAAAATATGTTACCATCATATTATCATATTATTTTTATTTTATTTTATTTTTTTAAAATGTTTATTTATTTATTTGACAGAGAGAGAGAGATCACAAGTAGGCAGAGAGGCAGGCAGAGAGAGAGAGGGAAGCAGGCTCCCCGCTGAGCAGAGAGCCCGATGCGGGGCTCGATCCCAGGACCCTGAGATCATGACCCGAGCTGAAGGCAGAGGCTTAACCCACTGAGCCACCCAGGCGCCCCTATCATATTATTTTTAATATGCTTTTTTAACTTGTCAATATACTGTGAATATGTTTCTTTTTTAGTATATCTATATTATATATATATATTATTAGATCTATATATATTAGATCTATAGGCTTTATCTCCAATATCATCTCTTGCTTGAATTATTTCTATAGGTGATTACCAAATTTCTCTGTTTTTTTCTCACTTTCTTTCATTATTGATCATTTAGCAATCAGAATACTATTTTTAAATGATGATAATATAATAATATACTACTTGTTCCCTTCCTTAAACCCTCTCTTTCAACCTTCCATCTGTTGGCTGCTCATTACATTTCACATAAAATCTCGCCACAACTGCAGTGCCCTCATGCTTACCTTGCTAATAACCACATCTCTCACAGCTCGACTTGCTACACCTTAACAACACTGAGCCACTCTAGGTTTTCATAATGTTCTAAGGCTTCAGGGCCTTTGCTTTTCCTTCCCTCTCCTCTCCTCTCCTCCCCTCCCCTTCCCTCCTCTCCCCTCCCCTTCCCTTTTCCTTCCCTTCCTTTCCCTTTTCTTTCCCGTTTCCTTTCTTTTAGTTTCCTTTTCTTTTCTTCTCTTTTTGTTTTTCTTTTCTTTTCTTTTTTTCCTTTGGGATGGGGGCTTTGCATTTTCTGATTCTTCTTGTGGAGTACTCCTCTCCTTATCCTTTGAATGACTTTTTATAATTCATTTCTCAGATCAAATGCCACCTTGTTACTGATGTTCCTCTTCCTGTTTCTCCTAAGGAGAAACATCTTTTGGATCACTGTTTATCACATCACTCTGTTTCATTCCTTTAGTACACTTAGCACTCACTGAAAGGGACTTGTCCGATTCTTGTCTGCTTTTACTATAGTTTTACCTCCATGAGGGCAGTAACTTTGTGGGTCTTGCTTGTAGTGTCTGTAAGAGTGCGAAGCACAGACCCAGCACTGAACTCACATTTAGTTAATGAACAAATGAATCAAACCCACTGTTCACTGTGGAGTTGAAATTATCTTTTAAATTCACTGTATTTTTAAATTGGGAGATATTTCACACATTTATGCCTCTATGTCTGTTAGCTAACTTTATAGCTCTTAATATTGTGAACTTTGTTTTTTTTTCTTTTCAGATCTTCTAAAAGGTTAAACATTATGGTTTTAGTTGACAGCCCCTCTTTTAATCCCTTTCCCTTTCTTTCCTTTTCAGAGGTAAACCACTATTATGAAATCACTCTTTGGGGCCAGGACAACGGAATGGGTTTGTTGTTGTTGTTGTTGTTGTTTTTTAATTTTTTTTTAAGATTTTATTTACTTATTTGACAGAGAGAGATCACAAGCAGGCAGAGAGGCAGGCAGAGAGAGAGGGGGAAGCAGGCTCCCCGCTGAGCAGAGAGCCCGATGCGGGGCTCGATCCTAGGACCCTGAGATCATGACCTGAGCCGAAGGCAGAGGCTTTAACCCACTGAGCCACCCAGGTGTCCCGGGTTTTTTTTTTT
Organism: Potos flavus; assembly: GCA_028534135.1. Lineage (NCBI taxonomy): Eukaryota > Metazoa > Chordata > Mammalia > Carnivora > Procyonidae > Potos > Potos flavus. The sequence continues at coordinate 70,836,084 of CM052884.1, read as the reverse complement.
TTAAATAACGAAGGCTATAAGTGACCCTAATTTTCTGAAGAGTTTGAAGTTATGTGAAATTTAATTTCTTGTGACAGAAGAAGAATTATACACTGCTTCAAGAGTTTCAGAGGTAAATAGGCAAAAAACCCTGTGCCTCCTTCCATGCGTCCCTTCCTTGTTGCTCACAACTGGCCTTATTTGGTGGCCTCATAGTAATAATGGCTTGGCTATCTTTCTTCAGATGCCCTTCTAGGTAGATCTGGGAAAGTTCCTAACTAGCAGCATCTAACTAGCATCAGTCACTTCTCTTTACAATCTTCCTATCAGGGAAAAGCAGAATGAGAGTCTGAACTTGGACCATTATTCACTAGGTAGGTTTGGGCACATCACTTAACCTCTTTTAGCTTTAGAGATAGTTTACTTATCTTAAGTGGGAATAGTGAATTTCACCCTCTATACCTGTTGAAAGTATTAATTCTTATGCATAATTTGTATGCTCTTATGGCCTCCCTTTGTATGTTGTATGCCTCTGATTAGGTATGTCTGGTTATAAGTGCCTTATTTGGGTTCTTAGAGTTTATACAAATGAATAGTTGTCCCAACACCCTGTGAATTATAAGTATCTTAGGGTACGGAAGATGCTAAATCATGTCTCTGTGAATACCCATTTTCCCGGCATCCTGGCCAGTTTGTTTCAGGGCAACAATATCCTTGGCCCCAAGCACTGAATCATGCCTTGGCTGATCTAGTCTTTTGACAGTGCTCTTACTCTTTACCAGATACTAGATTTCACACTTTTTCTAGCAACTAGGTATAATCATGTAACCCAGTTTGGGCCAATAAGACATATAGTAATGTCTGATTGACAGAGGGTTGGGGAGCCCTCTGATAAGAGAGAACCTGATTCCTTCATGATCTCACTGAACAACTGAAACACCCTGGCCCTTTACTGTTTTTGAGAATTCTAAGCCCATATTGATTGAAGCCATTTTTTTTTTTTAACTTGTAGCTAAAAGTATTCTTACCTGAAATAAAGTTTAGAGTAGAGATCGTTCCCCAGAGTGTCTATATTAGTTTTCTATTGTTACTGTAACAAAATACCACAGGCATAGAGGCTTATTCAGCACAAACTTATCTTACTGTTCTGGAGGTCAGAAGTCCAAAATGGATCTTACTGGGCTAAAAATAATGTGTTGGCATGGTTGTGTTCCTTTCTGAATTTAGGGAAGACTCTTCCCTTGCTTTCTCCTGCTTCAAAAAGCCACTCACATTCCTTGACTAGTGGCCCCCTTCTGCCATCTTCAGTAAGTGGGCAACATTTCATCTCTCTGTGCCTTTCTTTCATGGTAACATCTTCCTCTGACTGACTCCCTTTGGCTTTCCTCTTCTACTTTTAATGAACCTGTCATTACATTTGACTCACTTGGATAATCCAGGATAATCCACCACCTCAAGGTCAATTGATTTGCAATTCTTATTCCAACTGCAACCTTAATTTCCCTTTGATGTGGAACATAATTTATTCACAGCTTCCAGAGATTAAAATGTGGAAATCTTTGGGGGACAGGGGTATTATTCTGCCTGCCATAGTGCCCAACATAGTACTCTGCTTTTAAACAGTGATAGCAGCAGCAGGAGCAGCAGCAGTGCACCTGCTGCCTTCTGTGGTGTTGCACTGTAGTGGATGGAGAGATGATCTGAGTTGAGTCTCGTTCCTGGCTCTGCCACTAGCCTGAGCACCCACTTTCTGAGTTTCATTTTCCTCATCTCTTAAAAGAAAAAGAAATTGTCCTAGACCAGTAATTTTCTATTTTTATTTTTTAGTAACAAATTCCTTTTAAATAAAATAGAAAAAGATAAATTTCCATGGCCTCAGTGATAGTGCAGTTTATGCAATAAGGGCTAAATTCCTCATTCTTCCCTGTATCCACATACTTTGCCATTGTATTGGGTTGAATGGTGTCCCTTCTAAATTCATGTCCACCCAGAAGCTCTGTAGGTGACCTTATTTGGAAATAGCATCTTGGCAGATGCAGTTAGTTAAAATGAGGTTGTAATGGATTATAGTGGACCCAAAACCAATGACTGGTGTCCTTACAAGAAGAGAAAACAGTGACATAGACACACACACAGAACACCATGTGGCGATGGAGATAGAGATTGGAGTAATACGTCCATAAGCTGAGGAACATCAGGAATTTCAGAAACCACCATAAGCTAGGAGAGAGATGTAGAACAGGTTCTCCTTCAGAGTACCCAGAAGGAACTAACCCTGCTGATACCTTAATTTCAAGGTGTAGTCTCCAGAACTGTGATAGAATAAATTTCTGTTGTTTTAAGCTACTCCATTTGTGATACTTGTTAAAGCAACCCCAGGAATCTAATATAGCCATGCAGCTTTGAAATGCTCTCCCACCCTGACACTGGGCTTTGCCACATGACTTGCTTTGGCCAATCAGATGTTTGCAGATGTGACATAAGCAGAGGCTTGAAAACAGTACTTGTATAATTGGACTTGCCTTTGCTTTTGTGCTTCTTCCCTTGCTTAAAAACGTGCCCAAGCTAACCTGCTGGAGAGTAAAGAAACATGAGTTAGAACACAGTTGCCTGGTCATCCTAGATGGCAATCATACCTCTTTCAAACATGTGAATGAGCCCAGTTAAGATCAGTAGACTCCTAGCCAAAAGTCAGTTGATTTCAGACATGTAATCAACAAATGCTTACTTTTTATTCCATTGGGGCTTTGTGATTATTTGTTATTCAGCGTTACTATGGTAGTAAATAATTGATACAGAGAAGGACAGTAGTGAGATGACCAGAACAAGTGAGGCACCTCCATGGAACCCAGATTGCAAATCCCTGTACTAAATGGGTTTTGGCTCTCACCAGTTTTGACCTTCTTTCACTGCCTAGGATACTACAGTGCAGTTGATATGGCACCCTCTTTTGAAGGTAGTGTTTTCAGGAGCCCACTTTTGGACCCAGACAAATTAGAATCATGGCTCCACCATTTACTGCCTATACGCTGTGTGCAAGAATCACTGAGCCTTGATTTCCTTATCCCTGAAATGGGGAGTGGGTGGGTATCTAAGTCACAGATCTATTGCAGGAACTAAAAAAGATGGTGGATTCATTAGTACTTAACCCAGTTCTTCATTACCCACAGCCTACACCACAGACTGAAGAGCCCATATTTCTCTTAGCGGGGTAATACAATGAAGGTGGCTTTCCCCCCTGTCCTTGACATATCATAGACAAGCTGTAAATCTCCATTTACTGACTGTGAAAGTGACAATAAAATGTGTGTGTTTGTTTTACATTTATATGGTCGTATATATGTTTGTGTATACACCCAATTTACATTTACCAATTTTATAAATATTTCCTCCGTTTTAAATGAATAAATAGAATCCCTGAGAGATATGGTGATTTACTCGTAATCACATATCTTTAAACTGCCAATCCACTGCCAACTCCTAGACAAAGTCCAGGAGTTTTCTGCTATACAGTTTACCCTTTCTTGATTTCCAAATGGAAAATAATCTCTAGGTGCTAACTGATGGATATCTTTGAAATAAAGATGAAGATAAAGTGTTTTACCTTGTCTTTCTTGATCTAGAGAATTTCATTAAAAGTTTCAGCTATCAGGACTTCGCTAAAAATTCAGGAAGGAGAGTGTGTTTTAGGTCGGAAGCCACTAGGTGGCAGTGGCGCACACCCACAGCTCACGTAATGGAGCTGCAAGCCAGCCACTTGGCTGGAGGTGGTGGATAACCTTGTGCTCCACCCTGCTTCTCATCAGCATCAAATGACACCAAAAGAGCAAGGCTCTGGTGTTTTGATGCAGAGCATTAATAACATAAGTAGATGGAAAACCTGAGAACTGAAAATGCCACCTTAAACCTCAAACCCCAGACACGAGACAGACTCACTGATTCCAAGGCTCCTATCACCGTGTGTACAACTAAGATTAACTGTTCTGGGCCATCTAAGGATCACTTTTCCACTCTGGCTAGTGAGTCCTTTTTATTTTGGAATAAAAAGAAGCCATGCCAAAAAAATAAGGTTTTTTTGTTTTTTGTTTTTACCATTTGGAAACATGGTCTCCCTTTGAGCAGGTATCTCCCTGTTTTCCCATTCTTCTCTTTTTTGAATGCATTCAGACCTGTCATTCTTTTCCAGGGACAGCTGTATTGTTAATAGAGCTGAAGCTAGGGCCTTCATGCTCTACGCAGATTATACACGTATGGGGTCTTATTAATGCTTTCCCCTCCCATCTCTCTGGGGCTGGTTTCCTATAAGAAACTCTGAGGCAAGCACAATATGCTAGCTGAACCTTCCAAGCACAACCCAACTACTTTATACTTCTCATTTAAGGCCACACCTCCTGAGTATAAAACCTTAACAACAAAATAAGATTCTTTTCTAATTGGCCAGTATTGGGTTTCCTTAATTTGATGAGTTTAAAGGCAATGTAATCCAGTGCTTCAGACTCTTCTACAAACATTAGTTTTGGGTGGGCTGTTTTGGGTATAATGAGAAAAGGAGCCCATTGTCAAATATATATAAAGAATGCTATGTTGACAGTGGTAGGTGATTTGTGTTGTTACTTCTGGGCTTATTAAAACCACTAGTTTGCTTTTATGCAATGGGAATCTTTAAGGAGATACAGTATGAGTGACCACAGAACTACCATTTCCTCCCCCACCTTTATTTTTTTTCTGAGAAAACTTGGTGATATCCTCCAGGACATCAGGATTTCTCTTAGAGTGGCATGGGAAATGCTTGCCTAGCTATTGCTTATTGTATCATTCTTGTATTGCTAGACGATAAAACCACCTAAATTTAGTGGCATAAAAGAACAGTTACATTATACTCAAGATTCTGTGGATCAGGAATTCGTAAAAGACACAGTAAGGATAGGTTGTTTCTGTTCCATGATGTCTGAATGCTCCCCTGGAAGGACCCCAAGGCTCAGGGTAACTTGAAGGCTGGAATTATTTGCATCCTCTTTAACATGTCTGGGGGAGCTGGGACTTCAACTGTAGCTATTGGCTTGAACACTTGCATGTGGTGGCTCCATGTGGTTGTTGTATTTCCTCACAGCATGGTAGCTGTATTTCATGAGTGAGCAACCCAAAAGTCATTGCAAGAAGACCATGGGAGGATGGGAGATATTGTTGTGGCAATTATTGGAATATACAACCTGGCACACACCAACACTTTATCTTCAGAAAGCCATTGATGAACAACTGGAAGAATGACTAGGATTTATATCTCTTTAATATCAAACATTCCTTATATGTAGTTATTTCTTGAAGAAAATTATAGAATATTAGAACTAGAAGGGAGGTTATATAGTCCCATTCTCCATGGAATATAACTTTCATTTGTGAGAGGAGGTTGTGTAACCAGGACCTGAGGATATCAAAATATATAAAGTTTTAAACTTGTTTTTAAGAAGCTCACAGTCTATCAGGGTAGGCATTTATTTTCTTTGTAAAGAAAATAAATACAAATACAGGGATAGTACTTTGGAGTTGGGCAAAGAAGGTTTCAAAGACATTGTGAAGTATGAACTGGGATTTGAAAAATAAAAGGAGTTCAGGAGACAGGAGGAGCAGGGAAAGGCATTCCAGTCCACAGAGACTGTGAAGGCAGGGATCGGGGAGTGAATCAGCATGCTGTATTCCAGAAAATCGAAGTGATTTATATATAAAGAAAGTATGAGGCAGGGAATAAGAGGAATAACTGAAATATGCTCATCCATCATCATGCTGAGGAATTTGTATTTTATCCTTAGCCCACAGAAGACCATGCAAATATTTTGAACAGAGAAGTGGCAAGATCAGGTTTCAATGTTAGAAAGGTCTTCTATGTGGAAGATAGACTAGAGGTCCAGGGTGGCCAGAGTGAGAGACACTGATTAGGAGGCATTTATGTTCCAAAAGAGAAATAATGAGCCCCTGAATTAGAAATCTGGCAGTTGGAATGGAGTGGAAAGAAAGAATTTGAATAATGTTTAAGGCCATGCATGAATTAATGTATATAAAGCACTCAGGGTGAGGACTGGTGCAAAGAAGCACTCAAAAAGTGTAAGCTACTGTTATTAGTGTTTTTGTAGGAACTGGATTTTCTGAGTCACCAATTGTAGGGATGAGGAAAAGAAAGTGTCTAAGATGACACTACATTTCTGATTTGGTAAACAGGAGTGGCTGGAGCCATTTCCCAACACAGGTAAACTGAACAAAGGAAAAGTCAGTTTGAGGAGATATATAATCAGTCCAGTTCTGGACATATGAATTTTTGGGTGTTTCAGTAATCCTGCAGGGATAAGTTTTAGTGGTTTATTGGCAATATGGATCTGGAGCACAGGAGCAAGATCTTGGCTTGACAAAATGATTAGTGATGATTATTGAATGTCAGGGGAGTTGTAATGAAGCACATCTAATTAATTAAATGTTTTAGGACACTTGTCTTAACCCCCTACCCCACATTCTCTCTACCATTCCTCATGTACTGTGAAGACACTTTACTTTCTCAGTAGTCTTTTTAAAACATACTTTTAATATAATCTTAAGATATGATAATTTTATTTAGAAGGTAACTTGGCATAATTTTAACCTTAGTAGATTTGAATGTGAGAAAGTGTAAACTCTTTTAATACAATCCCATTGCCCTTTGCAAAAGCAAACCAAAACAAAACACCTGGATTTCCTATTTTGATGATTTATTTTGATTCTAGGTTCTGATGACTTTGATTACAATCGGTTTGGTTTTAAGGCAAATTTATTAAACTATTGCTTTCCTTTTGTTAAAATAAATTGTGCTTTGCTAAAGAAATTTCTATCCTAACTGATCAATGAAATATCACAGGGCTAATGCTAGGGATGGGTAGGTTAGGTAATAGCAAACCTAAGAGATTCCAAAATGTCTTAAAGGTCTGCCTCTGGGTCAGGTGGAAGGAAAAGACTTTGGAAGAAGGTCAGATTGGGAAATATGTGACATATTTACAACTCTTCACTTCCAAATCTATGGCAAATACAATATGGGTCCCAGAGGTGACTCTAAATCTATCTTAAGGCATGCCCTCTGCAGCCACCAGTTAATCATTAGGTACTTGTACTAAAACCAATTTTCCATCCCATCAAAGGTAATGTCTTCATCAGGCCCCTCTCAAAATACTTGGAAGAATATTTTAATATTTGTTTCCACCAACACATTAGTGAGAATTATTTTTAGCATTGCTAGATATCGCTAATAGGCAATTAGAAAACAGTTTGGAGCAGACTTGCCCTATCGTTGAGCCTATTCTCACTGATATTTTTGCCAACCACTTAGAGAAAAGACATAAAATCAAGCTAATAAATTTTCTGGGAGACAACCTTGGAATGCATACTTGATCATAAGATCCTCCCCAAGTCTTGGTAAGCTAGAATAAAAGACTAAACTAACAAGATAAGATAAAACTGATTAGAAAGAATGTAAAGTTCTGCCAGTAGTTTCAACAAATCAATAATACAAGCACAAGACAAGGGGAAGGGGAAAAGGCTTAATAGATGCTTCTGAGGGAAAGTACAGCTAATGGCTCATTTCACAAACTGATGTCTTTAAAGACACTGTTCTAATGGGAGGGCAGCATTGCCCAAAGCCTATTCTAAAATAGGTACTATTCAGTGAAAAATGTCTGTATCAAATAATTTTGGAAAATATTTGGTTAAATTCAAGTCAACTGGTTTCTCTATTGCAAGACTTCCCAGGACTCAAGATGTGCTAATGCACATTCTAACTCTAAAAGAGCAGCATTTCCCGAACTTATTTATTTAATCCATTCTCCCTACAGAGAAAATGCGCCATCCATGTGGCACACTCTGGGAAATGCTGATCTAGGTATTTTAGCTGACTCAAGTTCAATTTTAGCTAATGACTGGCATGGTAGACTGAACTTGCTGCTCTCTCATCTCACCCAAAGCACAATGTATGGATAAAGGTTGAAGATAAACCCCTATATTTTACGGTAATTAGGCTATTTATGTATGAAACACTTACATGATGCTTAATACGTATCAGACATGTAATAACAGTACTATACTCACAGTACTCATAATAACATAGTACTCATAATAACAGTACTATACTCATCTCATTTTATGGATGAGGAAACTGAAACAGGAAAGGCTTCTTAACATGGCAATATAGCACAACTAACATGTGGCAGAGAGAGGATCCTAGTCTGAGCAGTCTATCTCCAGAATCTGTACATTCTTCTTCTACAGCTAGAAAAGTGCTTCTAGTGCTTCCCATGTTGGGAGCCACACTTAGCCATCCTTGTAAAACCAAAGTGGTAGTAGTATCACATATGATATGGCGGGAGATGGTAAATAGAAACCAGACATGCCAATGGCAAAACATACCTATGGTTAGCCATAAGTTTATTATCAAATTGCCAGTGAGAAAGTTTCTAAACATGTCTGAGAGAATGACTGGACTCACAGTGTTTGGAGGAACACTAGAAATATCCCTGGTGTGTAAATAAAAAAGAGCAGCAGCTTCTAGGAGGTATGTTCATAGGATTGTAATCAACAAACTCCCAGGAATCCTTAGCCTATTTAATAGCTAACATTTTGGCTTTTTTTTGTTTTCAGACAGCTTCCTATAGAGATGTAAAGTCACTCTGAATTATCCTGTTTCTTTCAGACAAATAGAGGGCTGGACATATGTTCTAAGCCAGGGTACTCTTTATAATTGGCAGTACCTCTCAGAAATATTAAAAGCATGAGTGCCCTTTGACTCTATAAATCATCCCAAGAATTTAAGACAGTTTGAAGATATTCAAGAATATTCAGTGACCATAATGACCATAATATTGACTATAAATACATACCTATAATATAATAATGACTATAATATTCAGTGACTATAATATTCAATGACTGTAATGAAAAATGTTTGGAAAAAAGTCCATGTCCAACATCTGGTTACAGAAAATTGTAGTAAAGAAATCAATACAGAAAAATACTTTGCAGTCATCAAAAATGATATAGAAGGATGGAGTATTTTTTTTAAATAAGGAAAGCCATATTAAATCCTAAATTTTCTGTAAAGCAATCTATCCAGTTCCTCTGATGATGGAAATGTTCTATACCTTTGTTGCCCAATACAGTAGTCACGAGTCACACATAGAATTTGAACACTTGAAATATGGCTAGTGACTGTGAAACCAAATTTTTAATTTAATTATAATTAATTTAAATTCAAATTTAAACGTAAATAGCTATGTAGTGTCACCCTTAGTGGACTACACGATTCTAGAGGGTAGAAGAATAAGTCATATTAATATTCTTCCTTTGTTGTGCATTTGCATTTTTTAAAAAATTCTGTCATTAATTTTTAAGATAAAAATGCTGGCTCTCTATAACAATGAACTCTCAATCTGATGGGGGCAGGAGGAGAGAAACAAGGATTTGCAAGTTCAGAGGGATAGAGTGAAGAAACCTACAGGACAGGAGTTTGGGGGATATTTGAGGGTATTCCAGCAAATATCAGCCTCCCCTATCAGCATATGCTTACCTGGATATTTACCCAGGAGAAATGAAAACATGCCCATACAATGGCTTGTATGCAGATATCCATAGCAGAATTATCAGGATTATCCCCAAACTAGAAACACTCCAAATGCCCATCAACTGGTGAGTGGATAAACAAAATGTGGCATACACATGTAATGGGATACTGTGTAGGCATAAAAGGAATAAACTAGCAGTACCCATAACAATATGCATGAATCTCAAAAGCATCATGCTAAGTGAAGGAAGCCAGACACAAAAGATTGCATTTTGTATAATCATTTATATGAAATTGCTAGCAAAGGCAAAGCTGTAGTTATGTGAACTTTCACGGAAAGTAAGAGCTATAGTTAGTGCATTGGGCTAAAGGAGGGAAGTGGGGTTTGAAAAGGGACATTAGATAATGAAAGTTATAGAGTGCTAGGAGTATGCTAAAATTCTATTGTGGTGAGGGTTATATGACTATATAAATTTACCAAAACTCACTGAACTATTTTTTTGAAATGGGTGGATTTTGTAGTATCCTCAATAATGTTTTGATTTTTGTTTTTAAAGCTACTGCAAACTTTGGTATTCCCTCTCTAGAATGCTAGTATTAATTTTCCCCGTTGTACTTGTGAGCTATTCTCTATACAGCATACACAGCAACCAGAATGATTTTTTTATTTTTATTTCTATTTTTTAAAGATTTTAGAGAGAGACACAGCAAAAGAGGGAACACAAGCAGGGGGAGTGGGTGAGGGAGAAGCAGGCTTCCCTCCAAGCAGGGAGCCCTATGTGGGACTCAATCCAGGGAGCCCTATGTGGGACTCAATCCAGCACCGAAGGCTGACACTTAACGACTGAGCCACCCAGTCACCCCAGAAATGATATTTTTTAAATGGAAATTGGTTTGTATCATCCTTTGCTTAAAAACCTCCAGTCGTGGGGCGCCTGGGTGGCTCAGTGGGTTAAAGCCTCTGCCTTTGGCTCAGGTCATGATCTAAGGGTCCTGGGATCGAGCCCCACATCAGACTCTCTACTGGGAGAGGAGCCTGCTTCCTCCTCTCTCTCCTCCTGCCTCTCTGCCTACTTGTGATCCCTCTCTCTCTCTCTGTCAAATAAATAAATAAAATCTTAAAAAAAAAACAAAAAACCTCCAGTGGTTTGTGACTTAAGAGTAAGTCTACAACTCCTGATATGGCTTACAAGTCCCTCCAGGATCTACCTTCTCCCTCTCTCTCTGACTCTTATTACATTGTATCGGTATCAGGCTTCTAATTGTTTCTCAAGCCCACTGAACTTTTTCCTGCCTCAGGGCTTTGCACTTGCTATTTCTTCTGCCTGTAAGGCTCTGCCACCAGAGAGTCTCACTTTTACTCATTCCAAACACCTTCTCATAAGACCTTCCCTGACTATCAGTCTAAATGATTTTTCTCACAAAATCTCTCTGCTTTAGGCATCTACATCTGAGTAAACAATCACCCTAAAATGTGGTAGTCTAAAACAATACTTTTTGATCATGTGTTTATTGGACTCAGCTGGATAGTTCTCCTCATTTTGTGGGCAGCTGCATTCAGTGGGGAGTTGCTTGCAGCATGGATGTCACAGATGGCCTCATATTTAGCAAAGCCTCCCTCCATGTGGCCTCTCTCACTCGAGTTTGGTCTGGGTTTCTTCACAGCCTGGCAGCTGAATTCCAAGAGAGAGATGATTCTCTTAAGACCTGGTTGGAAAATCTTAGAATGGCACTTCTGCTTCGTTCTGTTGGCCGAAGTAAGTCACAAGTCCTGCCCAGATTCAAGGGGGAAGAAAATAGATTCACTTCTTGTTCAGAGGAGCGACATGCATATACTTGGGTTTTAGGAATCATTAGCCACTGTATTTTCAATCAACCCAGTATAGTCTTTGTCACAGTGTTTTCTCCCATAATATCTGATATTATGTTGCATGTTTATAGTGTTTCACGTTTTATTGGCATTTTCTCCCAGTGCATTTGGTGGCTATATATAAATCACCGTATTGCTCACAAGTATTTAATGATCACCCATGTGAGCATCTAATTGTGTAGTATGATAATCCACAACCTGTTGGAAAAAGAGAACTCCATATATTTTCTTTTCTTTTTTTTTTTTATTCCTTGGCTTAACTCCTATAATACTGTATAAAAGCCAAAAGTTTAAAGATAAAGCAACATACTATTCTCCCGTATGTTCAGATCTTGGGCAGCTTGGCTCATTAATGCTAGTTAACTTCATATTGCCCTGTAAGTCTCACAAAGATTAGTAAGTCTTTTTTACATGACTCATAAGCCTTTAGTATTGTAACTATGAAAATCAGTTACTTTTAATTTGGGTGGATAATGCTGAAAACCGATTCATCAATTCCTTTAATCTTTGTATAGTATTTCTCCACAAAAAGGAAAATAAAATAAGTTATGATTTTCTAGTTGGTTGGATACTGGGTGAATAGGAGTTTAGAGTAGCTTTTAATTCTTTACTACCATTTTATGTTTTATTTTTCTTTTACCTTTCAATGAATTAATCGCCTCAGGCACAAGTACTTAAAGTACTTAATTCATATTAGAACTTCTTATTTTCTAAGTGCCAATCTATGAATAGCTGAATGAGAAGTACACACCTGCCTGCTTTATCTTATAATGCTGAGTGATGGCAAGGTGTATTTTAATCTGGTCACTGAAGCACAAAGGTGGGCAACTTTATTCTATGGAGAAAATGAGATGAGATTGCATTGATATGTTTGGAGCTACTCTGAACTTCTTTGGTTTGGTTTAGGAGTGGGCTTAGGCAGACTTCTATAGAGGGACAGATAGTAAATATTTTAGTCTTTGTGGACAACCTGGTCTCTGTTGTGACTGTTCAACTCTGTCGTTGTTGCACAGAAGCATGTGTAGACAGTACATAGACAAGTTAGCATGACTGTGTTCTGATAAAACTTTATTTACAAGAGCAGATAGCAGGCCAGGTTTCATCTTCGGGCTATACTTTTCTAACCCCTGGTTTTAGGAAATTAGGGGTGGGAGGGGAGATGCTAGAAAGAAAACCAGCAAACAAAGCCAGGTGACTTGGTTTTCAGTGCTGGGTCTGCCAGTTTGGTTTAACTCAGTGAACATACACAGAGCATTTACTGTAGGGATGGAAATACTGAGCACTGTGTTGGCACTCTCCTCTCCTTACCTGTCAGCAGACAACACTATTAAATCACAACATTTCTTCATACAGTGTTCAGATGCACTCTTGAATCTTTCTCAACACAGTGTTGCAGGTAGCCACTGTCAGTGGATTGGAATTGCTGTGTGAGACGAAATCATTTATCACTCCTGAAACACTGTGTATCAGTCACTGTGCAAGGCAATTAGCATATTATGATTAGACATCACACTAATCCTTCAGGGGCTCAGAATCCTGTGCCATTTCTCAAATCATTCAATACCTCTGAAATCTATAAAACTGAATACAGGATCTTACCCTGTCTTTTCCTGCCACACTGTTGTGAGGATTGAATGAGGCACTGTGAGTGAAAACATTCTGTCAATGGCAAAATATTGAATAATATGTCTTCACATGCTTTCAATACTTGTTTAAAAAGTGAAATTATCAAACAGTTATCAAGCCGCATTTCATTCCTTTAAATTTCGGCAGCCCCTGAGATGAGGATCAAATCCCTGCAGACTTTAAAGGTTTACATGAAACCATTCAGCAACTGGGACATGAGAAATTTAACCATCCATAAAAATGACTTTATTTTGAGAAATTGGGCCAAACATTTCACTTTTACAAAACCGATGTGTGAATTGTGTTGCCTAAGGTGTCCTCTGTTCTCAAGTCTTAAAGACGCCAGGTGCCAAATCCTTCTGAAATAGTTCCTAAAGGACAGGAATCCAAACACAGTAATAGTAGAAAACATTTTTAGTAGAGACAGCAGTGGGTGGAGCCTTCAGGGGAAGCTCTTTGAGAGAACCCAGGGGACTGTAACGCTTTTTCAGTTTCAAGTAACAGAAGCCAACTTGGTCTTACCTAAGGAAAGGCAGGGAATTTATTTTGAAGAAACAGGGTTGTCTCTTGGAATGCAAAGGCAAAAATGCAGCCAAACCTCAGGAAATGATTGGACGCAGAAATGTAAAAGCCTATGAGGCTTCTCTGGCTATCACTTTGGTGTGTCATTGCTTCATGCCTTGCCTGTTTTCTCTTTGTGTTGTATGATTTTCTCTACATCTCCAGTCTGTGTTGGAGGAAGATGGCCATGCTTCACCTTCAAAATTTCTATATTAGAGGCCTCAATTAACTCAACTCAGTTTTAATTCCATATGTCCAGGGATGGAACTGTAGGTATCAAATGCCTACTGGTTCAGTTAAATGAAGTCAACGATTACAAAAATATGCCAAGAAAGCATTTCAGTGAGTTAGAGGGGAACATATTTCCCATAGAAACGGAGTGGGGTCATTGACTTATGTATGGGGCAGATACTCCAAAAGATGTCCACTTCAGGGTTCCAATGAAAAGGTGCCCTTCCTGCCTAATTTATGGCTGTAGTATTTGGTATAAAGCTTGGTTTAGGGGAATAAGGTGGTCCTGGCCATGTCACCTCTAAGAGTTTCATCTCAGAGATCTTGTTCTTCCTCATATCCTTCTTCCTGGGACTATGTTTTCATAGCCTGTGTCCTCTCTAGTGTGGGTTATTGAGGGTCATATGTGGAGATGATGACTAATGAATATTCTGTGATGTGTCAGTAAATGGATGATATGATACATACTTGTGTATTATACTTCTGCAAAAAAAAAAAAAAAGGTGTGCATCCCCAATTTTTCCCCTAGATCTAATGAAAATCTTTGTCGTGAAATGAGTTCTCAGAGTATTGCATATTCTGTAAATTCTTGTCCTTTCCTAAGTACATCAGAAATCTTCGATATGGGAGAGAATATTTGTTTTTGTATATTTATTCCTCCCCTCTGTCCCCAGCATATTGCTGGGTATATGAGAGCTGCCCCACAAATACGTGACAAAGTGGCTTCTCTGACAGGAGGCCAAGAAGACGGCATCGTAAGAAAGTGATCTGAGAGAGAATCCATAAATACAAAAGCTAGAAAGGAGCTTAGTTTCTAAATGAATGTGGTAGGCGCATTATTGATCCCCATGTATGTCCACATCCTAATCTTATGGAACTTGGCAGTGTTATCTTTGTATGGCAAATGGAATTTCCAGATGTGGTTACATTAAGGGTCTTGAGATGGAGAGATTATCCTGGATTACCTATCTATGTGGGCCCAAGGTAATCATAACAGTTCTTCTAAGAAGGAGGGATGCAGGAGAAGTCAGAGGCAGAAGAGAAGGCCTTGTAGTGGCAGAAGCAGAGTTGGAGTGGTGTGCTTTGGAAATGGAGCAAGGGTCTGCAAACTAAGGAAAACAGATGGCCACTGGAAGCTGGAAGAGGCGAGGAAATACACTGTCCTCCCAGAGCCTCCAGAGGCAACCAATCCTGCTGACACCTTGACTTTGACCAGTGAAACTAATATAACTAGGAATCCCAAACTGAGAATCACAGGCCAAATCCAGTTAGCATATCTGTTTTATTTGGCCAGCGTAGCAGTTTAAGAAAAGAAAAGAAACAAGCCAATTTTGAAAAATCAGTATGCTTCATGGAAAAATCTGGATTTCTCCTTTATCTGAAAAGCAAAAGCAAAAACAAAAATAAAAGAGAACTGGAATATAGGATCTGCATCCCTATGTGGCAGTCATTCCCCTGAATCCACACTGAAAGCTCCTCCCTGGGACTTATACCTGTTGACCGTAGTCTCCTCCATCCCTACTATATCTAATTGAGGCAGAATTGTCAAGATAATACTGCATTTTGTTCTTCTTTAGAAGAGAAATATTTCTCTGTACTCTTATCTGTAGACAGGCTGAGAGAGCTGCATGTTTAAAAAAATGGTTGTGATAAATGTCTGATACTAATATAAGATGCTAATAAAAGAGGAAACTGGGTATGGAGTATAGAGGGACTCTATTGTTTTTGTGACTTTTCTGTAAATCTTAAACAATTCTAAAATTAGAAGTTTTCTAAGTGAAATTGGCGTATTTCTTTATGGAAGTGGAGAATTTTATGCATTACACACGCAAGTTGAAGAGTTTCTCTCTTGCAAGATTAATCCTTAGTTTGTTTTATCATTACATTACTCTCTGGGCCTTTCTGAGTGTGCATTTGTGACCTGCAGACATTTCCATTTTACAGATGAAAATCCTGAGGCCCAGAGAAATAAAGTAACTTGCCCAGAGTCACAGAGCTAGTCTAGGAGGAGCTGTAAGTGGAACTCAGGCATCTGGACTATCTTCCAGCCCAGTGTTCTCTATTTTTACCTGCTTTTGGGGGAGTAATGGCAATAGGGAGGCATAGTAAGGTTAACATTCTAGAATGCAGTGGAAATCTCACTTACCTTTCTAGAATCTTCTGTTGGAGCAGAGGAGCAGCATCATGCAGCATCATACTCAGAGTAACTTACTTGCTTGTCTCTTGCTTTTTTTTTTTTTAACCTTCTCTCATTTGTATTTTACATGTGGTGCATAGGGAAAACATTTGACATTTGTCCAAATACCAAAAGTACTTTGGATTTCATCACTTACATATTAGCAAAGTCCGGCTAGGCATGAGAATGTTTCCTCTAAAAGTGGGAACCTCTGGGTTTGAGAAGGTCAGAGCCGAGGCCTCATGATCAGAGTAGAGTGGCTGTGACTGAGCTCAGATCTTTGCTGATGCTATTGGATAGAGGCTGAGAGAGGCATTCTGTGTGGGCTCCAGCCCTGCTAGGAGGTTGGGATTAAGGGATGAAGTGGATTTGGGAAGTTATGACTACTACTAGAACATCATGTGTTCACAGCCTTGGTTCTAAAGAGCCTTTGGTGTGACTGGCTCAGAGCTAGTCAGAAGGTCAAGGTCAGCTATCTGAAGACTTAATAGACTCAGAAATGGGTGGGTCCCTGGCCTTCCTCTGGCCTTATCTCTGCAAGGCTATTTCTATGCTAATAGCTTTCACTGCGATTTGAAGTGGTGAGGGTAACTGAGACCTGTAGCTTTTCTAACTTTAGCTAAGGTTGAGAACTCTGGAGGGGTAGGGGCAGAAGGGGAGAGGGAGAAGTACATGACACTGACAGCTGTAGTTATATTAAGTGCTTTCTGTGTGCTCGTGTCATTCATATATGCAAGCAAAGTGTCTTTCTAAGGAAAAGCGTTTCTCAGTCTGTTTCATTCACTGAGTTACTCCTTGGGCATCCGGAAGCATGAATTCATGACCCCTGGACATTTTCATTTTACCAGTGAGGATTCTGAAGCTAGTCAGGGAGGGACTAGTCAGAGATGAATTGTGAGTAGAACCTGGGCCTCCTGGTATCTAGCCCAAGGTTCCTTTCTTTCCCACTGCTGAGGGAAATGATGGCAATAGGGAGAGAATATTATGGAAATCATGCCTAAGATAGTATAGGCAGTATGGTGTAATCGCTATGAGCAGAAACTTTGGAGCAGGTTGCCTGGGTTTAAATCCCAACTCCACTGCTTAATAACTGACTTGTTTAAAATTATTAATCTTTCTGAACTTGTTTCTTCTTCTGTAAAATGCTGCTAGTAATAGGACCCACTTTAAAGGACTATATGAGGATTAAATGAGTTAATAAATGAATAGTACCTGGCTCATAGTAGCTGCTATATAAATGTTAGCTCTTACTGTGAATAGTTATAAATATTATCCCTATTTTGAAAATGAGGACACAAGCTCAGAGAGGTTACATAGTTTAACCAGCAGCACACAAAAAGGAACCAAGCTGGGGTTTGGACTCACATCTCTGTTCTGAGTCATCTCTTATATACCATTTAGCAAATCAGGTTTTTTCAGACTAGTATTGCTTGGCTACTTCTCTGGGCAGCCAATGGTATATAAACAAAGTTTTTGTACTCATGTTGATAAAATGTTGGTATTTCTTTAGATCTTAGATCTTTCACCTCTTCCTTTCAAGTTCTTGCCTTGAATATTTTACCTGCTTTTCTTTGCGAAAAGAAATAGAAGGAATAAATGATATAAAATCCAAACTCAATAAGCTTACTGAATGACACTGATAGTAGTAACACTGAGTGTAAAAAAGAATGCTTATCTTTGAAATGTGCAAAATGCTTTGTCATAATGGTTTCAGTTTCAGCCTTCACTAAGTAAAAATAATTGAAGTTGAAATGGAATGGTATTTGACCACAGGCTTAATACATAGGTCAAGTACTACTGAGAGAAAAGTAAGACACTGCTCTGATCAGGTCATTTAGAGTCACTAGAGCATGATATGTATGAAGTGCTGGGCCGGGTGCTCAGACTATAATTATAATACATTCATTGTCTTCAAAGACCTTTCAGTTGAATCTGTTATCTTCAGTTAATGTCCTCAGTCTGGGTCCATTCTGCCCTTTATGAATCTCCACACTTTATATGAGCACTTAACACACAGAAGAATATTGATCAGGATGTGTAAGGGCCTATCTGGACATGGGATTATGCAAAGAAGAGCTGAGGGGCACCTGGGTGGTATAGTCAGTTAAGCATCCGGCTGTTGGTTTTGGCTCAGGTCATGATCTCAGGGTTGTGGGATCGAGCTCCATGCTCAGTGTGGAGTCTGCTTGAGATTCACTCTCCCTCTATGTCCCACCCACTCATGCATGTGCTCTCTCTTTCTCTAAAAAAAAATTATAAATAAATCTTCAAAGAAGAGCTGAATGAACTGCTCATCTTCAGGCTGCTAACGAGAATCTAGTTGTTCTCCTTATTTGAATTGTTTTCAAGCAGAAAAGAGATTAATCTTGTTTTGGATGATTACAGATGACAATACTGGATAGAAATTGCAGAGAAATAGATTCTCACTTCAGTTTGAATCAATCCAATTAAACCACTTAATGGTACATACTAAGCACTCAGGGTTTACTCATAAGTGAGTGAGACAGACAGAATCCCTGCATCAGCAGAGTCACTAATGTATTATTATTTTGGTCACCAGAGCTGCAGTCTAGTTTGCACATAAAAATATTGTACAGAATATTGATGTTTAATTCTAATTTTTTCCAGCTTTAAAGATATAATTGACATATGGCATTGTTTAAGGTATACAATGTAATGATTTGATATATGTATATATTGCGAATTGATTACCACAATAAGTTTAGTCAACACTTCCACTGCCTCACATAGTTACCTTTTTATTTCCTTTTTTGTGGTGACAACTTTTAATATTTCTCTTAGCAACTTTTGAGTATGTAATACAGTTTTGTTAACTATGATCACCATGATGTACATTAGATCCCAGAACTTATTCATCATTTTATAACTGAAAGTCTGTACTCTTTGACCACCTTCACCAATTTCTCCCCATCACCCCCCAACCTTGGCAACAACCAAACCATTCTGTTTCTATGAGTTCGTTTTTTGGTTTTTTATTTGTTCTTTATTTTTAGATTCCACATACAAGTGAGATCATACAGTATTTGCCTTTCTCTGTCTGACTCATCTCAGTTGATCATGGTTGATATATGTTGTCACAAATGGCAGGATTTTCTCTTTTTTTAAGTGGCTGAATAATATATATATATCACATTTTCTTTATCCATTTATCTACTGATAGACATTTAAGTTGTTTCTATGTCTTAGCTATTTTAAGTAATGCTACAATGAACATTGTATGTGTTATGAACCTAAACAAATCTTCAAGTTGGTGATTTTATTTCCTTCACATGTATACCAAGAAGTGAGATTGATGGATCACATGATAGTTCAATTTTATTTTTCAAGGAATCTTTATACTGGTTTCCATAGTAACTGCCCCAGTTTATATTCCCACCACCAGTACACAGGGTTACCTTTTCCATACATCCTTGCCAGCATTTACCTGTTTTCTTTTTGATAATAGCCATTCTAACAGGTGTGAGGGGATATCTCATTGTGGTTTCGATTTCATTTCTCTGATGACTAGTGATTTTTCATCTTTTTATGTACCATTTGAACATATGTATGTCTTGTTTGGAAAAATGTCTATTTAGGTCTTTGGCCCATTTTTAATTGGATAATTTGGGGGGTTTTGTTTTTTGTTTTTGCTATCAAGTTGAATGAATATATTTTAGATGTTAATCCCTTATCAGATATGTGGTTTGCAAATATTTTCTCTCATTCCATAGGTTACCTCTGCATTCTATTGATAATTCTTTTGTCGTGCAGAAGCTTTTTAGCTTGCTGTAGCTCCACTTGTTTATTTTTTATTTTGTTACTTGTGCTTTAGGTATTATATTCAAAATAATATATATCAAGACCGAAGTCAAGGACTAGACCCCATATGTTTTCTTCTGGGAATTTTATGATTTTAGGTCTTACATTTAAGTCTTTAATTCATTTTATGTTAGTTAATTCTTTTTTTTTTTAATGTTAGTTAATTCTTGTGAGTGATGCAAAATACAAGTCCAGTTTCATTCTTCTGCATGTGAATATCCAGTTTTTTCAAAACTATTTATAGAAGAAACTATCTTTTCCCCATTGAGCATTCTTGGCTCCCTCATCCTTGACTGTATATGCATAAGTTTATTTCTGGGCTCTTGATTCTGTATCTGTTTTTATACTAGTAGTATATCATTTTAATTACTATAGCTTTGTGGTATAGTTGAAATCAGGAAGTGTGATGCCTCTAGCTTTGTTTTTCTTTCTCAAGATTCCTTTGGTTGTTAAGGGTCTTTTGTGATTCCATATGAATTTTCGAATTTTTTTCTTATTTAAAAAAAAAAACGCCGTTGAATTTTAATAGGGATTACATTGAATCTATAGATGGCTTTAGGATAGTATGGACATTTTGACAACATTAATTCTGATCCATGAACAGAGGGTATCTTTCCACTTATTCGTGTCTTCAATTTCTTTCATCAATGTCTTACAGTTTTTAATGTACAGATTTTCCTTGGTTAAATTTATTCATAAGTATTTTATTGTTTTTAATACTATTGTGAATGAGATTGCTTTCTTTGTTTCTTTTTCAGACAGTTTGTTCTTAGTATGCAGAAATGCAACTGATTTTTGTATGTTGATTTTATATCATGAAATTTTACTAAATTAGTTTATTCTAACAGTTTTGAGGTGGAGTCTTCAGGACTTTCTATATAAAAGAGCATGTCATCTGCAAAGAGAGATAATTTTACTTCTTTTATTCTGATTTCGATTTTTTTTTTTTTTTAAATTCCAGTGTAGTTAGCATTTGAGTTGGATAAATTAAAAAATTTTTCTTGCCTGATTATTCTGGCCAGGACTTCTAGTACTATGTTTAATGGAAGTGATGAAAGTATGCATCCTTGTCTTGTTCTCAATCTTAGAAAAAGAGGCTTCAGTCTTTTGCAATAATATGATGTAACCCATAGGCTTGTTAATATATGGCTTTTATTATATTAATGTAAATTCCTTCTATATCCAATTCATTGAGTCTTTTTATCCTGAAAGGTTGTTGAGTTTTGTCAATGTTTTTTCTGCATCTAGTGAGAAAAATATTTCTTGATATCCATGTGCTGGAAAATATATTAGCTCTAGTACTTAACTATTATTATTATTATTATTATCATCATCATCATCATCATCATCATTTTATTGAAGTATAGTTGACATAAAATGTTACATTAGTTTCAGGTTATGAGTACTGGTATTTAACTAGATTCCAAAGATTATAAGGAAGACTTCCACTGAGTCTGAGCTGTAGAAAAATAAAGATATGTTAAGGGCTTTCTGAGAATAAATCAATTTTAATGTAGACCAGGGGGTGAGGTGCAATAGAAATTTTTTAAGAAAGTAACAACTGCCAGAAATGACAGAAAGTTTCATTGAAGCAATTTTGGTAAATATATTTTAGGGAAAAAAGACCACTAAAATCCAGGAAAATTCTTATTGATATTTCCAGTTGAGCAATGAGTGCAGGTAATTTTTATATACGCATTTGATTCTTAATAATGTTCCCAATATATATGTTCCCAATATGTTCACTATATATATGTGTGTGTGTTACGAGTAAGTAGTTCAAGAATGTAGAAAAACCTAAAATTGTAATTTGATAGATAACATTCAGTTCGTAAAAGAGTTAATATCATTAAAAGTAATTTAAGTCATGAAGCATTTTCAGTGTGTACTTTTTTGAAAGAAATCATAGATTTGGGAGAACAGGTAGTCAAGTGATAAAGCAAATGCAGAGAGAGCCCAGAAAATACAGCTATTCTGTCTGGAATCCTAACTCTTTTTAAGAGAACTATTACTCTGAAACGTTAATTGGCAAATAAGGTACTATCTTGTCCTTGTTGGCAACCTTGTTGACACCGGCCATAGCAACTTCTTACTAGACATGTCTCTGAGACAAGGGAAACAAAAGCTAAAATGAACCATTGGGACTTCATCAAGATAAAAAAGCTTCTGCATAGCAAAGGAAACAATCGACAAAACTAAAAGGCAGCCTTCATAATGAGAGAAGATATTTGTAAATGCCATGTCTGATAAAGGGTTAGTATCTAAAATCTCTAAAGAAATTATCAAACTCAACACCCAAACCCAAATAATCCAGTTAAGAAATGGGCAAAAGACATAAATAGACTTTTCCAAAGAAGACATACAGATGGTTAACAGACACATAAAAAGATTCTCAACATCCCTCATCATCAGAAAAATACAAATCAAACTCAATGAGATACCACCTCACCCCTGTCAGAATGGCTAAAATTAACGACACAAGAAATAACAGATGTTGGTGAGGATATGGAGAAAGGGGAACCCTCTTATACTATTGCTGGGCCTCCAACTGGTGCAGCTATTGGGAAAACAGTACAGAGGTTCCTCAAAAAGTTAAAAATGGAACTACCCTATGACCTAGCAACTGCATACTACTAGGTATTTACCCAAAGGATAAAAAAAATACTGATTGAAAGGGACACATGCACCCTCATGTTTATAGCATCATTATCAACAACAATCAAATAATGGAAAGATCCCAAATGTTCATCAACTGGTAAATGGATAAAGAAGATGTGGTATACACAATGGACTATTACTTAGTCATAAAAAGAATGAACTCTTGCCATTTGCAACTACATGGATGGAGCTAGAGGATATTATGCTAAGTGAAATAAATCAGTCAGAGGAAGACAAATACCATGATTTCACTCATATGTAAAATTTAAGAAACAAAACAGATGAACATAGTGGGGAAAAAGAGAGAGAGGCAAACCATAAAACAGACTCTTTAACTATAGAGAACAAACTGAGGGTTTCTGGAGGGGAGATGAGTTGGGGGACAGGTGATGGATATTAAGGAGGGCACTTGTGATGAGCACTGGGTGTTAAATGTAAGTGATAAATCACTAAATTCTACTCCTGAAACTAATATTAGACTATATGTTACTAAATGGAATTAAAATAAACACTTGAAACAAAAGAGTTACTAGCCTGTCAAGTTGCCTAAAGTGCTATCACATGTACTTCAAGGTTCCCATCCCACCAGGAAGAAGATTGTGGTCCAGATGGTACAGCACCAAGAAACAGGTATATATCTTATTGCCTAAGAGGCAGTTTTACAGGAGGCTGGGGGTTCTCGTTCAAATTTATTTAAGTGGTGGAATATGTAGAGGTGAACAACTCAGGAAAAGATATTCATTGATCTTGTAATTGAATTTCCATAGACCCAAACCAATAGTTCCTGGCTTTGGTTGTTAATTCAAATTTGAAATAAAAATAGTTAAGATGTGGTATTTTAGGCTTCAGATTCTATATGCTTGCCCTGCTTCCCAGCTTACCTCCCTTTATACCTTCTCCCACCCTCACAGGTCAGCAACAAATTCTCTGCCAGAAAAACACAGGCAGAGTGGAACTGATGTCACAACCTCCAAGGATCAGCAATGAAGTAGGCAGTCTTGGCCCAGTCTTCCTATCTTCCTGACTCTCACCTCAATATTTAAACAGTTAGACATAGAGCTAGGTACTGGCTCTAGGACATTAAGCAATACCTAGCAGGCCATATTTCTAACAGGAGATTGTGTTCCATTTAGTTCTCCTACATAGTTATCTTGAGAGCTATTTCTTCTAAGTCTAGATTTTCTCTTCTGTAAAATCACAGGGTTTCTCTGGGGACCTCTAAGCCTATTAAAAATGGGAAACAACTTAAAGCCCCTGAATTCAAGTTGGATGAAACTGACAGAGTCCAGACCCAAGAACACAGAGTTGAGTGGTAACAGGTACTCTCCATTCCTGCAGCTCCCCCTCTGCCTGGAGAACAGGGATTGGGAGTCTGATGATCCCCTGGCCTATAGTGGTTTGCAGCCTGGGCACATGTACACACACAGAGTTTCTGGATATTTTTGTCCTTTAGGTAGGCTGCTCAAAATGTCCACTGCTCTTTATTCTTTCATTTCACAAGGAGCAGTAGGTGGGCCCCAGGCCTCACATCGTGTAGTCAGTGCTGTTGGTGTCACACTTGCCACAGTGACATTCAGTGGCTACTGGGTACATATACAGAGAGTCTGTGTGGTGAACACAGCTAGGCACTCTAACCAAGTCAAGCATCAGCTTCTTAAAGGTACATGTTTTCTGGATGTTGGGCCTGCCTGAGTCTTTGTACACCAGAGTCTGAGAAGTTCAGGAAGGAGAGAGTTAGGTTATAACATTCTGGAAGTTTCTTTTTGGCTTAGTCAAAATGAGACAGGAATTTAATACTGCTTACTTAATATTTGTTCTCTGAAGACCAGCTTCTAGGATCTTTAAGCACAGGAAACCTGACCTTCATGACCTTATAAAGAAATTTATGTTACACCACATTTCTGAACTGTCATGGAAGTGTTATAGAAAATATGACTGCCTCCTTTCTCCCCACCATGATAATGTTCACATGTTTAATATTTGTATAGCTCTCTAAAAACTTTGAACTTATATGGCATAAAGGAATGTAAAGATAAAGGAATAAAGAAGATATGACCTTTGGAATATAGGTTTTTTGTACTTAATTCTGAAGCAATGTTAATGACAGATAAAAACATATAACATTTGGGTTCAATTGCTCAGAAAAACATTTCCAAGTACTCTTTTCTATGTATATTTAAAAGAGGAATAAGAGTCATAAGATAAATTATTGATACTTTGCCTAAAATGTGAGGGGAGTCTCATATTGAATTCTGGACAATCTATTGCTTTTTAAGTTCTTCCTTGCCACTGTCTTAAAATTCTTATATTTGCAGGGTTCTGAGTCCAAAAGTATATGATACAGTTTCAATATCAGTACATTTCATTCAAGCCAAATATATTTCATTCTTCTACTTGCCCAATGAGAAAATAATTGGCTTTATGGGAGAAAGGGGCTGCTGGTTAATTCCTTCCCCTGGCTGGCCACCAGGTCTATATCCCACCTAAGTGCAGTGAGTTAAGTTTCACTGATCAAATTCATTTAATACCAAATAAAGTATATTCATTAAAATGCAGCCACCTTCAATTTCAATTTATTGAACTCCTGCACAGCCAGATGCAACAGAAAAATGGCAAAGAAGAAATACTTTCCCTGATAACTGGCCTATTGTGAAGAAGCTTTGAGAGTGTAGACAAATGGTTTAATGCCTCTATGCCTTGATTTTATCAACTGCATAAAGAAGGGAGTAGGTTTGCTGATTCCTTTTGATTCTAGTCTACAGGGATTGATTGTTCTCACGATGCTTGCTGGCATTTGTATTGAAGGAAGTATTTGCAATGTCTTATCAGATAAAGGGCTAGTATCTCAAATCTATAAAGAACTTACCAACTCAACACCCCAAAAGCAAATAATCCAATCAAGAAATGGGTGGAAGACTTGAACAGACACTTCTCCAAAGAAGACATACAAATGGCCAACAGACACATGAAAAAATGCTCCACATCACTAGGCATCAGGGAAATACACATCAAAACCACAATGAAATACTACCTCATACTAGTCAGAATAGCTAAAATTAACAAGTCAGGAAATGACAGATGTTGGCGAGGATGCGGAGAAAGCAGAACCACCCTCTTATACTGTTGGTGGGAATGCAAGCTGGTGCTGTTACTGTGGAAAACAGTAGGGAGGTTCCTCAAAAAAGTTGAAAATAGAGGTACTTATGACTTAGCAATTCCACTAGTAGGTATTTACCCCAAAGATACAAATGTAGTGATCTGAAGGGCCACCTACACTCCAATGTTTATAGCAGCAATATCCACAGCAGCCAAACTATGGAAAGAGCCCAGATGAATGGATAAAGTAGTGGGGTGCATGTGTATACACACACACACACACACACACACACACACACACACACACAATGGAATACTACTTAGCCATCAGAAAATGAAATCTTGTTATTTGCAATGATGTGGATAGAACTAGAGGGTATTATGCTAAGTGGACAAGTCAATCAGAGAAAGACAATTACCATATGATCTCAGTCATATGTGGAATTTAAGAAACAAAACAGGAACATAGGGCAAGGGAGGGAAAAATAAAATAAGACAAAATCAGAGAGGGAGATAAAACATAAGAGACTCTTAATAATAGGAAACAAACTGAGGGTTGCTGGAGGGGAGGGGGTTGGGAGGATGGGGTAACTGGGTGATGGACATTAAGGAGGGCATGTGATGTAATGAGCACTGGGTATAAGACTGATGAATCACTGAACTCTACATCTGAAACTAATAATATATGTTAATTAATTTAATTTAAATAAAAAAAGAAAAATGCTAAAATGAAAATGATTAGTCTGGCACAAGGCAATTGTCTTGTTAATGGCCCCTTCATTCTCAGTTTCAATGACCATTTTGATTTTAATAAAGAAAATTTTGTGCATGAGAATTCATTTTTTGATTTTTGAGTTAACTTAAATATGGGGATATAATTTTGTTCACTTTTGATTAGTAGGAGACTATTTCAAAGGCCAAGTTAATTGGTCGATAAAGTTAGTTTCTTACTATTCCTGTTTGTAATAGATACATAAATTTTGAGAAACCAAACTGGCATGACTAGACTCCCTATAAGACAGTAATGAAAAGCTCTTCCTTGAGAGTCTCAATTTGTTTTTAGATCCTGAAGATCAGTACTTTTAAAAATAACCATCTCTCATTGATAACTATAGAATCAGTGTTGTCTTGGTTAAGTATTATCTGTAGTATTGTCTTGGTTAAGGAGTGCTTTGCCATAGACAGAGGCAAATCTCAAATATACCATTTATACAAAACCATGTGTACCTAATACCTGGTCAATATTTTGGGTATTAAAATGTTCCAGGGCCTAACTAGTGCTTAAAGTGAAGAAGTATTTGAATAGCTAGAATGATCAAATCTTGTTAAAACTGTCTAAACACAATATATTAGGAAAAAGAATGCAAAAAAAGATTATTTTTCAGAATTAAATTCAATATAATAGCATATCTACTCTTTTACTTTGTTGGTTTAAACATGACTATAGATTTTTCTTTGGCGTCTTTAATTTTGTGAACTCGGAATCTCTTCCAGGTGTTGGTTTTGGCTATGATGAGAATGGTGGGTCAGAAAGGTGAATAAAACATTCCTCAAAGAATAGATTGAAATTTCATGATCTACATCACCAGCCTTAGGCTCTTGCCCCACTAGTCTCCCTAATCCCAACTCCACTAACCGGTTTAGCAACATATCACTATTCTATCTTTAATTCCCTAAATGTGCTGTTGATCCTTTTCTTCTCATTATCTACCCTGGAGTCGAAGCTTCTAAAGAGAAGGAACAGTGTGCACAGATTCTTCATCCTTCATGACCCATATCAGTTGATATTCTATCTGTAACTCTAAATGAAGCAGGGGAATGATGTAAAGGAGAGCCTTCACCATCTTCTCTGACTGCCTGGGCATCTAGCCATACTCCTGATCTGTTGTGAATTGTTCCCTTGTCTGTCTATGTGGTGTGTCTGTGTGTCTCTCTCTTCAAATAACATACTTAAAGGCAGGGGTTGATACTTATAAATGCACATTGCCTTAGCATTTAGCAAAGGCTGCACATAGTAGGCATATGATAAATGTTAGTTAGTAAATGAAAGTGAAACTGTAAGTATTTAGTAAGCCATTAGAAGTGGACTTATGTGAACATATATTACTAAATACACTATTCTAATTTTATATATGTATTTTTTATTCAATTTTACTGGGTTTAATTTACTCTTCTTTTCCCAATTTTTTTAAAGTTGGAAGCTTAGATAATTTATTTTACACATATTTTCTTTTATAATATAAGCATTTAAAGCTATAAAATTCCCATTAAATGTTGCTTTAGATTCATTCTCGAATCTTAATTCATGTTGAGTTGTCATTATCATTCAGTTAAAAGTATTTTTTAATTCCTCTCATGTTATTCCTCAACCCATATGTCATTTGAAAGCATGTTGCTGAATTTCCAAATTTGGGCGATTTTTTAAGATTTTTTTTTTTTTTTTTTTGCTATTAATTCATTGTGCTTAGAAAACATACTTCATATAATTTCTATTATTTAAAATTTTTTTGAGATATATTTTATAGCTCAGCCTAGGCATTATTTTGTTGAATATTTGTATGCATTTGTAAAGAATGCGCATTCTGCTCTTTTGGGGTGGAGTGTTCTACAAATGTTTGTTAACTTGATAGTGTTGCTTGACTCCTCTATACACATTCTCATTTTCTGTCGGCTTGTTCTATTGATTCCTGAGAGAAATGTTGAAATTTCCAACTATAGTTTTATCTGTTTATCTTTTGAGTCTATTAGTTTTTGCCTCATATATTTTGAAGCTCTATTATTAGGTGTGTGCATGTTTTGGATTTTTATTTTTGATGAATTGACCATTTTATTTTATGCAATGTTCCTCTTTATGTATGGTAATGTTCCTTGTCCTGAGTTCTACTTCTTCTGATGTTTTTGGTTTTTTTTAAGATTTTATTTTATTTATTTGACAGACAGGGAGGGATCACAAGTAGGCAGAGAGGCAGGTAGAGAGAGCGGAGGAAGCAGGCTCCCTGTTGAGCAGAGAGCCTGATGCGGGGCTCAATCCCAGGATCCTGAGACCATGACCTGAGCCGAAGGCAGACGCTTTAACCCACTGAGCCACCCAGGTGCCTCTACTTCTTCTGATGTTGATATGGTCACTCCAATTGTGTGATTAGTGTTTGCAAGATATATAATTTTCCATCTTGTATCTTTATATTTAAAGTGCATTTCATCCAGTTGGTGTATAGTTGAGTCTTTCTTTTTTAAAAAAAATCTAGTCAGATGATGTTTGCCTTTTTGTTGTGGTACTCATCTTTACACTTAATATAATTTTGATATTCTTGGGTTTATATTAGTCATATAGTTATTTGTCTCATCTGTTCTTCATTTTCCTATTTTTCCTGTCTTCTTTTGAATTAGTTATTTTTTAGTGTTTGTTTTATTTCCACTATTGGCTTATCAGATTTATTTATTTATTTACTTACTTACTTACTTACATACTCTCAAGTTTAAAAGGCATATCTTTACCTCAAATAATATTATTCCACTTCACATATAATGGAAGTATCCTATAACATTATACTTCCATTTTTTTCCACTTTCGTCCTTTGTGCAAATTGTCATTTATTTTCCTTCAACTTGAGAAAAAGTCTTTTATCTTTATCCACATTACCTTTTTCAACATATATTATTTTCCTTCTGCCGAATGAGCATCCTTTAAAATTCTTTGTCATGCATATTTTCTGCAATACATTCTGCCAATATTAACTTTACTAAAAATTTCCTAATTCAGTTTAAATGTTTGTAAGATATTTTCCTGGTTATAGAATTCTATGTCAGTAAGTTTGTTGGTTGGTTGTTTTGTTTTAGCACTTTGTCTTCTTTGTTCGTATTGTTTCTGAGGAGAATTCTATCTCCCTCCATGTAATATGCCTTGTTTCCTCTGACTACTTTTAAGATTTTATTTTTATCACTAATTTTCAGCATGCCTTGTTGAATTTATGCTAATTCATGACATGCCTTCATGTGAGTTTCTTTGGGTTTATTCTGCTTGGATTTGAATGAGTTTCTTGGATGTACAGGTTTATAGTTTTCATTAAATTTAAGAAAGTTTATGGATAATTCTCAAGTATTACTGATCTTTGCCTTGAGTAAACAATTCAGTTATCTTTGGCCTCTGTCTCATGGTGTTCTGAAATATCTGTTTTATTTATTTTAAAAAGAATCAAAGTAGGGTTTAGAACAGAGATCAGTCCCTTTTGATAGAGTCTAAGATGAGCATTTTTAATATGCTTATAATAATTCTAGATGTAATAATTTTCTTAATGTCATGTTCCTCTGCTACACCATGAACTCCGTGAGAAACTAGTAGGAGCAAGGAAGACACTCAGTAGGTTTTGGTTGTTTTTGTTTAGCAAATGAATGAATAACACATGGCTTATTCACTTGAAGAGTGAGGCTGTATGAATTTCTCAGAAATACTAAAATGGATAGAGAGATAGGCAAGCCAGGGACAGGTGAGGTTTCAGGGAAACAAACCACAAACCTATTGTCAGAGGGACTTCAAATCTCAGTCCAAACTCCAATAAAGGTGTCTAACTAGGTGTGTGGGCTAAGAACAGCAAGGAATTTTGCCCAGCTAGGCTGCATGACCCAACAGAGAAGCACAGATTTTTGGAACCCAACTATATTATTTTGCTAGGGGTCCCATAACAAAGTACCACAAACTGGGAAACTTAAACAACAGAAATTTACTGTCTCACAATTCTGGAAAATAGAACTCCAAAATCAAGGTATCAGTGAGTTGATTCCTTCCAAGGACAATGAGCAAGAATGTATCCCATGCTTCTCCCCTACCTTCTGGTGGTTTGCTGGCAACCTTTGGAGTTCCTTGGCTTGTAAACTATCACCACGATCTCTGCTTCATGTTAACATAGCATTCTTTCTGTGTGCCTGTCTGTGTCCAAATTCCCCCTTTAATAAGGACATTAGTCATATTTGATTTGGGATCCACCCTACTCCACTGTGATCTCACCTTAACTAATCATTATCTCTGATGATCCTATTACCAAATAAGTTCACATTCTGATGTAGAAGGGGTTAGAACTTCAATCTGTGAATTTTGGGGGGACACAATTCAACCAATAGCACCAACAGACCTGAATTTGAATTCTTTTACTCTTACTGAGTTGACATGTTTTCACATCTGAAAAAGGGGATAATGTTGCTTTCCTTTCAGGGAAATTATAAAGATTAAATGAGATAATGTTGTCAAGTCACTTAGCTTGGACCTGACACTTTGTAAGCACTTAATATATGGTAGCTCTTACTGTTTCATGCTAACTGTTCATTGATTGATTGAATATATTGTGTTCCTGAATATAACTGAGCAATAGGTTCATTTTTCATTTCATTTCCTTGTCCATTAAAAATAGATCTGGCCTCTATGCAATGTTTGCCAGTTTCCCTCTCAGACTGGTTTCTGGAGAGGCAGGAAGATAACTACGAAATCTCAAGTGCTTAAATAATTAAGCCAAAGCAAGAGAAAGTTGATAATAAACACTTTTCTGTGCATTATAATTGTAGAGCAATATCATCTAGACAGTTAACCCTGGAGGCTTTATCAATTTAACTGAAAACCAATCAACTAACAACTCAGAAATACTGTTGGAAGCACTTCTCCAGAGAGCCATTGTAATTAGCAGCTGGCACCCTTCTGAGCAGTGGAGCTGCCGCCCTGCTTGCATTTGGTCAAGTAATTTTTCAGCTGAGTGATCATCCCAGAGGACATCGTTTTCCTTAATACAACTCCCTGCTTTTCACTGGCCACAGCAAATTAGTCCCATCTTTGCTCCTCAGAATGGTCAAGACTTTAACCTGAGCTTCCCTTCTTTTAGAATGTGAAGGGCAAACATTTAGAAATTCAGAGAGTTTGAAAGTGAGATCTGATAATCTTCTGTGTGGTCAGGTTAGAGCTTCAGTTGTCTGGACCTGCTTCTCCCTAGTGTAACTGAAACGGGTTTTTAGTTTGTTCATTTATTTCTTCCATGATTTTCTGGATGGACTGTCTTTTGTGAATGAGAAGAATGCCTCCCTTTTTTTTTTCACTCCTGTTGTTGTTGTTGTTGTTTTTAAGATTTTATTTATTTGACAGAGAGACAGAAAGAGAGGGAACACAAGCAGGGGGAGTGGGACAGGGAGAAGCAGGCTTCCTGCTGAGCAGGGAGCCCTATGGGGGACTCGATTCCAGGACCCTGGGATCATGACCTGAGCTAAAGGCAGATGTTTAGCCGACTGAGCCACCCAGGTGCCCCAACTCCTGGTTTTTGTATGGAGGGATTTTCCTTAGGAACTGTGCTAGCCTATATCAAAATCTTTACTGTTCTACCCTTGCAATGTTGGAGGGCTTTACCTGATTGTAAACTTGGAAAGAAATTCTGGGTCCGCATGGCCTTGTTCTGCCCTTCTTTCTCTGAGACTTTGCTTTCAGGGTTCCTCAATTGTTCCTTTTCTTTTGTAGGGGAAGGCCAGCTTCTGTCACAGTAGGTGTCAACCTAATTTTGGGGTGGAGTTAATAGGCCAATATTACTTTTAACAATGCTATGTTTCCATTTAATTTCCATCAGTAATAAGGGGGATGTGTGGGATTCCTTCTGATATACTCTTACTTCTATTTCTCAAAATTTTGAGAACTGAGGAAAGGATGTGGAGCGCTATTTATTTGGGTCTTGGAGGAGACAATGTTAGCCAGTCTTTGAGATTCATCAACAGAGTTGGTCTATTTATTAGCTGAATTGAGATAATATGATCAGGAACAATTTCCATGTATCTCTAATTACAATTTCAACCAGGAATTAGAGAATTTCTACTTAGAAAGAACAAGTCCAACAAAGGCAATAGAATATTAGATACTCAAGATCCTTAGAAAAAGCAGGAGAAAGAAGTAATATTTATGAGTAGCATTTATTAAATACTAGAACCCTGTGGCAAGCATGTTATTCACATGATCTCATTTAATATTGAAAAGGATGTGGAACCTAGTAAAAAATCAGAAAAGATGTCACTTGGCCTTGGTTTGTGAGAAAAGGGTGGAAAGCTAATCCTTTGTCACTAAACATAGTCTCATAAAAAGTATAATAATGCTGAGTGGACCATCTCTAGGTACAGAAACAAAAGTTTTTCCAGTTTCTTTCTTAGGTGAATGAGTCTTCTAATACTAATCCCGAATTTGACCTGTTAAGTCTTTCATGGTTTAGTGATGGAAAGAATGTCTGAGATGATGAAATCCTAGTACTGAATTTCTTTTACAGAGGAGAAACAGATACAGAGGTTAAGGAACTTGCCCAAGATCATACTGCTATGCAACAGGAGAGCTGGGATGAGAAGTGAGGTCTCTGGGACTTATGCTGGTGCTAGTTCTGCTCTATTCTGTTGCTTTCTTATCAGGCAGTTACTGACAGCAATCAACCACTTCCACCACTTATTCTATTTTTTAGGGCTATCTTTTGCAGGTGAATGGGAAAATGTTTGAATCCAAGAATAGCACTCTAAGGTGAGCCCTTCACTTAGTAACTATTTATTTCTCAGTAGTTTATAACATTCCCACCATTGCAAAGAATTAGCATCTACTTCCTTTCCTTTAAGATGCTGGGCAGGACATAGCTACCTGATGGCAGCTACAACTTGTCTTTTTGACAAGATAGATAGTATTTCAGCAGAATAATATTCCATAGCATCGATCAATGTGACAGGATATATGATAATAATTGGGATGCTCAGCGTGTGCCCCATTACACTTTTAAGTTGTTCACTGAGATTTACATTTTTCCTATTGCCCTGTCTTGTTGGCGGTTTGTTGAAATTCTCCAATGGTGTAATCATTTCTTAGGTGCTCTGCCTTTGGTTTATTTAAGGAAAGTAGTACATGTATGTAGTTGCTGACAGTTATTTTGGAATGACTCAAGAATCATTTGAAAGTAAGTCCCAATATAAATGTCACCTTCTTTGGGAGTATTGAGAAGCTGTTCCTGATATCCCCTTTCACCTTTGGGCTCCTATGTACCTTGTATTCCATTCTATCAGAGCCCTCATCACTTTGCACTGTTACTGTGTATGAGTTTTTCCTCTTTGTTGAAAAGTGGGTTCCTTTAAGGTGTTTTTAGAGTCAGATGGACCTCGGTTCAGGTCCTGATTCTGCCACTTATC
The DNA here is from genome assembly GCA_028534135.1 of Potos flavus. NCBI lineage: Eukaryota > Metazoa > Chordata > Mammalia > Carnivora > Procyonidae > Potos > Potos flavus. The sequence continues at coordinate 70,802,328 of CM052884.1, read as the reverse complement.
AGCAGATAATTGCATTTTTTGGGCAAGTTATTTTTTTTTTTTTAAAGATTTTATTTATTTATTTGAGAGAGAGAGAGAGTGATCACAAGTAGGCAGAGAGGCAGGCAGAGAGAGAGGGGGAAGCAGGCTCCCTGCTGAGCAGAGAGCCCAATGCAGGGGCTCGATCCCAGGACCCTGAGATCATGACCTGAGCCGAAGGCAGAGGCTTTAACCCACTGAGCCACCCAGGCACCCCAGGGCAAGTTACTTAAACTGTCTAATAAATCTCAGCTAGCTCATGTGTAAAATCGGTATAATAATATCCTTCACAGAGAATTTTTGAATATTAAGTGAAGACTTGTGTGTCAGGTGCACAGTATAGAACTGTAGAAAGGAAGCATTCAATGAACGCAAGCTAGAATTTACTTCGTTGTTCTTGTTGTTGCTGTACTGGCATAATTATGAAAAGTTCCTCCTTTCACTCTCTAGATTGTCCTCATTTTAATCATAAGCTATGGGGTTTCCCTTTATGATATAATCTGTTAAAGAGTTAGACATCATTACTATCCAAGGAAAGCATATATCTAAATGTATAGGCCATAAATAAACATTTTAATATCTACTTAAATAAATAATTTCTTTCAAATTAATTTATTTGGCTGACTGAATTTTTGTCTATACATATTTTAGTCCTAATGTGAAGTGAAGACTTATGTGGTGACTTATTTTGCTGGCCAGACCCCCTCCATACCCAGAAAGTTGTATATATGTACAAATCTAGAGCATGACAAACAAAGTAGAAAGAATAGGTAGCAAGTCTTCAAGCATTTAAGTACAATGCGATGGAGTTCTCATTCTTATACAGAGAATAAGTCATATTCAACATCACACTAATCAAAGGGAGTTAATTTTGTCTCTCTTCCTTCCCTATGAAAGATTATACTTATATAACTGTAGGTAGATGACTATCATGGCTCCTCTTTTTATTTTTAAGCAAGGCAATATAAAAAGCAAGGCATTTCCCAAAGAAAATGAATATGGTTCACTTTGGCATCTTATAAAGTGTTTTTTTTTTTAACAGAGTTTATTTTTTTAGTATATATATATCAACACCTATTTATATGTATATATATTTATAATCAACATTTTGAATATGATTCAAAATTTCTGTATCTATTTTACAACTTCTTAAAAAATAAAATGCTTTTTATTTATTTATTTATTTATTTTTAAGATTTTATTTATTCATTTCACAGAGAGAGAGGGAACACTAGCAGGCGGAGCAGCAGGCAGAGGGAGAGGGAGAAGTACGCTCCCCGCTGAGCAGGAAGCCCAACATGGGGCCCCATCCCAGGACCCTGGGAACATGACCTGAGCCAAAGGCAGACACTTAACCAACTGAGCCACCCAGGTGCCTCAAAAATAAAATACTTTAAAAAAAAATTATTAACCCAGAGCAAAGCATAACGCCTGTCACATGTTAAGTGCTAAAAGTGAATGCGTGTTGAATAAACAAACGACCTTCAATACTGTTTGAACTCTTCTATTCTGATGTTATTTCCCATATTTACCTAATATTATAGTTGTGTTTACTTATCTCAATTTCTTTCTTCCTGGAACTTCTAGTCCAGGAAATTTTAATTTCATCCTCACCAAATGGAGAAGTAGGTGTGAGATAAATGATACAGGTAGGTGTAATGCATGCTTGGTCTGGCCACTACTGGCCTCTATCTCAGCTTCTCCCCTAGCTCCAAAAGATGCCAGATACCTCTCACAAAGTCAGCTCAGCCACCTTCCTCAGATGTTTAATAGTTAGGAGGACCAGGCTACAACCAACAGGGGTTGGAATATGTTCCAGAGCCGATTCCTGAGCCTTGTGGGTACATTGTTCCTTCTGAGAACTGACTAGGGCAGGCTTAATTTCTCTGGTTGACAGTGAAACAGCTATACTAGTTGTTAAAATACTGACTTACTTTTCCTCCAGGGTAAATAGTTCTGCCCTTAGCCCCCTGAATAACCCCACACACAGATATCCTGGCCATGGTGGACCCTCTCCAAGACCTTCTGGACCTCCCCATGGTCCAGTAACTGAAGAGTTAATGCCTAGCTTGGCAGAGGCCCTCCAGGACTGCACACATTTTGCTCGCTCTGGTGCTTGCTTGCCAGCTGCTAAATACTTTGAGCACCAACCCTTTGCAGGGAGTAACCAACCTGCTCCCTGAACTCCTTTTGGTCTTGCAGATTTCTCCTTCTTTTCCAGCCTGCCAATGTTCTGTTTTGGTTCTAGCAGCTCCACGTCTGGAATCTGGTACCACTCTTCCTCACTCTACTCAAAATCCTCCAGTCTTCCTTTGTCCAACCTCTTTCTGGTGATCTCCACATACGGCATATCTGCCAATGGTTAAAGTCTCCTCCCCCGATCCAAGCTCCTCTTAAAACTCATGTGAATATGTGGGCCATGGCCTTTAGTCATGCCCCTCCTCTTAGAGCAGGTTTGCCAGGCATCCTGAATGGATAAGACATGTCCTGTATTTAATGATTTTAACTTGCATTCTATGTTAACTTTGTCAGGACATTCTAAGGATCCTGATTTCAACTCCCCCCCCACCCCCCCCAAATTGCAAAAGTATGACAGGGCTATTTTTCAAATCACATTGGATATCCTGCTTTTTTTTTTTTTTTGCCCTCTTAAAACCTGGCAACTCTATCTTCCTGCCCTGAGGACCATAATTTTACCTTCGTTTTTTTTGTATGCCTATTAGTTTCTGCTATTCTTTTTCTCTGTCTGGTCCAAGGTCTTATCCCTTTGTCTAAATGCTGTGTGGCCTACAGGCTAGGTGGTCAGCACCAATTTCCTGCTAATTAGGACACAAACATATTTACTGAATGAATGAATGAATGAATGAATAGATGAATATAAGAAAAGAGTTTGCTCCATAGCATTCTCTTTCTCTTTATGATCCCATTCAGAATACAAAGGGGACTTTGAGTCTGAAAAACACCTATCTATAATAGAAACTAAACCCTATTCTGGGAAGCCAAACTGCTTTATACTGCTGCTGTTCTCTATATTTCATTATTTTTTTGTTTTTCTTTAGCAATTAGTAAAGTGCCAGTCTGTCTCAGATGTGCTAAGGAGAACCTAGAGAAGATGTTTTTGTCCACACTTGAGCCAATGTGTTAAAGGAACAGTTGGCACACTTGGGGTGGGGGCCATGAGAGAGTGGAGATGAAAAGTAATTAATATATATCGAGCAACCATCATGTACTTTTTTAGATATGATCTCATTTTATCCCTAGAGTAACCTTGCAAAGTATATTCTAGGTAATCATGGTCAACCAGGCTAGGTAACCTGCTCAGATCCTTGAGTTATTAAACTGCAGAACTTGAATGTAAACCTAGGTCTCTCCACACAATACCATTCTGTCTCTCATTGCTAAAAGCACCATGATGGTGGCAGCAGCAGTGATCAAAGCCAGAGAACTCAAGGGGAGGATAACACTCTAAGACAGAGCCAGGCCCACTCATTCTCTATCTCTTTCACTCCTTTTCTCTCCTTTATGCCTTCCATTCATTCTAGACCATTCCTGGCAAATGTCTAGATTTTCAGGATGCTCATGAGTTGATGAACAAGATAAACATAGTTCCTGACTTCCTACAGTTATATTCTAGGATAGATTATAGAGATTGAAGAAGTAATTTCAAGCTTGATATAATTATTAAAGTTATTTTGGAAGCATATAAGGAGATATTGGAAGATGGCATTTGTTGGAGGGGTGGGGATCAGCAGAGGCCTTGTGAAGATAGTAATATGTGGGTTGAAATGTGAAGGATAAGAATAATTTAGCTATGCCAAGAGTTAGGGGAACAGTTGTTTCAGGCAGAAGAAACTGCTAGAGGACAAAGATGGGATACATTCAAAAGTATAATAAGATTGGCTTAATATTCCGAAGTGAAAGCTAGAGGATCCTAGTTTAATTTCATTAAGGGAGATAGTCTGTTACAATAGGGAGAGGTCATGAATCCTGAGTGCTCCGGAAAAGCTATCACATGGAGAAATATTTGGATAGAAAATGGGGCAGTCACACAGGCTGGTTTGATTACAAATAGTTGAAGGAGGCAGAGGCAGAAAGTAAGGATAATGACACAAGCAAATGAAGGACTGAGAAGGGACATTTAAGGTTGAATCATTTGATAAAGAAAATCTGCGACTGCAGTGGCAGCTCTGACTTTGCTGGTTTTGAAATTGCATTTGGAATGAGGATACACTAAAATTGTAAGAAAGCCACTCTGTACTGGCAAAGAATATACTGAGTGGCAGTTGGGAATGTGATCAAACCCAATCTCCCCAGTTCTCCAATTATAAACTGTTTCTGAAAGTGTAGGTAGGTAGGCTGATTAAAGTACATGCTCTAAAATAGCCAAATGCTTCCTCCAATGTTTAAAATCCAAGCAGGACCTTCATCACAGAACACTTTATGTATTAAATATTAATCAAAATAATTTCATTTTGCAGATTCAATGCTTAAAATATCAATTTAGATGATGGATCACAGTCTGTGAAGCTGGAAAAAATAGTAAATGCATCTCTCCCTCCACTCCTTGCATTTACAGACAAGGGAACAGGAATCCGAAAAAGATAAATGAGTGCTCAGCATCACCAAGCTAGGTTATGGTAGTTAAACCATAATATTGCATTTTTCTTGATAAAAACAAAGAAAAGTAGGTTGATACTGAGCTTCAGCTTTAACTGAGCTGTCCGCTGATGGCATATAGAACTTTTCCCTTGACAAATTCTTATTTTTCTGCCTTTTTACCTCTAATGAAATCTCCATACTAAAGTAATTATGTTAGGAGTTAGTTGGACAGTTAGGTAGTCAGGGCCAGGGTCCCCATCAAGAAGATATAGAGCCAGGACAGCAAAGACAAAACAGCACTGACATCCTATTTTGCAGCTTAGACAGGACCATACTAGCATTCTGTTTTGCAGCCTTTGCAGAAGTGACTTCTGCAAAACATTCTAAAATAAAACAATTAACCACAAAGCATTTGTCACAACCATGGGCAAGGGGCAGTTAAGACATAATCCTCCAGATGTCAGCCAAAAAAGAGCATTCGCATGTGGACATTTACCTAATAGATAGATTAGTTAGGTGACCAAAGCCCTAATTGGCACAACTCAGTTCAAGATAGTTCCACAAAAGATCTCATAAAAATCCCTAAACTTAGAAACTCCGATAGTAACCCTCTTGGGTTCCCTTCCTCTCTGGGAGCTTTGTACTATTGCTCAATCAACTTTGCTTTGCTGCTCACCAATCTTTATCTGGTCTACCTCTTCCTTCTTCCAAGTGCCATGACCAACAACAGTAGGCAGTAAAGGCTGAGAAATCCTGCAACAATTGTTGCTATTAGAAATCTGATGGCCTCTCATTACAAGTGAGGAGAGGAGAGTGTTTGTAAACATGGCAAGTGGAATTAACTGTGGATCATGGACTATCTCAGAAACATGTGCTCTCCATTGAGTCATGGCAATATGCTCCACAAGCTTCAAAATCATAAGATAGTAACCTGCTTTCCCTCTTTTTCATTCAACCAAGACTAAGCTCCTGCTCTGACCTCAGTTTTATCCTGGATACAAAGTGTTGTGGTGGAGGCAGGACTTACAGACACACTCAAGTCTTAGGAAATTTACCCTATAATTTATATAATTTTGGTAATGAGTAGACAAAAATGGACATTCGTATTAGGGAAAAAAGGGGCAACTAAAATTGCTAGTAGTGCATCCTTAAGGATAAAGAAAAATGAGACAACCAACACCTGGTACCTAGATCTATTTCTTCCTTTGTCAGTTAAGAGAGAGCCAAAAACCAGGTGGATGAAGCCAGGTCAGAGGGTTCCACTGGTCTCTGACTTGAAGTTAGGAGGGGGCTGGAGGAGCTAATCAGAACTTTTCCTATCTTCAGGATTCAAATTACTCCATGTTTCTTTACTAAGACAAGAGGAAATGTTGGAAATAGTGGGATATATGAGCCACACGAAGAGGATATATGCAACCAGGGGCCAGGAACCCATTAGTAAATGCTAAGTAACTTCTAGTTACTGAGCCTACTGGCAGATACATACTTCTGATCAACCATTTCATTCATGTCCCCTCTGAGGCTCAGAATCTTTCTCAACACCAGTTTTCAGCTAAACACTAACAAATGATTGGAGTTAGTACATGAGATGAAACTAAGTTTCAGTCTTTGTGCCAACTTGTATGGCACGGAGTAAAGGGATATCGGTAATGCTTGGAGATTCCTGTGTTGCCCAATAGAAGAGATACCATGAGCTGGGTTTTGAAGGATGAGTACCTTTTGGGTAAGAGTACTATAGGAACTAAAGTGTAGAGGCGGTGATGAGTATAACTATTTCTGGGAAACTGAAGATGCTGACCTGAAGAGAGGAACAGGTATGTGTAAGGAGTAGGAAGAAATGTAGTTGGACAAGAAGAGTGAGTCAGATTGTGCCAAACATTCTGAATTTGTTGTGATAGGAAATCAGGCTGGTGCAGAATTGCAAATCTCTTTAATTCTGGGCTTAATGGAAGGCAGTTGGATTCTTCTATCTTCTGCATTCAGTTGGTACATTCATGAGAAAACAAGTGTGAGAAAGGCAAATAACATCTTAATGTTTTTATGAAAATGGTTTTGACCTCATGAATTCCCCTGAAATGGTCTCAGAGGCAGCCAGAGAACTACAGTTCTTGACCGTGCTAAGGAGTTTGGAAAGGGAAACTACTCGAGTAGAAGTTAAAACAAGAGTGGTGACATAATCTGACATATATTTTAAAAAATTACTTTGGCTGATGTGCTATAAAAGGATTATAGGCAGGCAATCACATGAGTAGAAGCAGAAGACTTATTTGATGGTTTTGTCCTAATCCAGGGGGTGAAAAAAAAATAATCCAGGGGGTGGCATAATGGAATGGGGACGAATGTGTGCCTGGTTGAATGTAAGTGACATTTTAAAGGAATAATCAGTGGTTCCTGAGTCAAACACTTCCTCTTTCTGTTGTTATTAAAAAGAATAAAAGAAGAATTAACAATTTTTTCCTAAAAATTAGGTAATCCATTAGTCTACTGTCTTAACACAGTGAATATTTTGCTTTTTGATACCAGCCGTTAGAAGATTGCAATCAATGTACATTTTACTTTGTAGTATGCTATTTTAACCTATCACACACACACACACACACACACACACACACACACACACACACGTATACACAACTGTCCATGCTTCTATATAATTTAATTTTGAAGGCCTGTTTTCTTTTATCTTCTTACTATGTCCTGATTTATAAAAGTTCTCTCTCCAAGGGTCAACATTTCCATCATTTACATTTTTTCCTCTTCTAGATAATGCTGTTAGAATTCTCACAAACATATGTTTTCACTTGTATTAAACCATTCTGTGTTTAGGATAGATTTTAGATGTGGCACAAGGGAGTCAAAAAGTATTACTTGCTTTTTTGTGAACTTTCAAACTTGGGTAAACTTTCCTCTAGGTATTAAGGGCTATCCACTTCAGCAAGAGAAATAGATTAGTTACTTCCAAATACTCAGTCCCTAAACTTTGGAGTCATTCTTGAGGAAAAAGAGTGAGGGGTTATAGATGCTCTTTGTACTAATTTTGCAATTATTCTACAAATTTGAAAATACTTAAATATCAAAAATCAAACAAATCTTTTTCCTGAGGCAAAAGGCCAGACAGAAACACCAAGAACATAGAGGCGCTCAGAACATGGGTGAGCTTCTCTCACTATTTCACATCCTACAATCTAGTCCATTAGCAAATCCTATCAGTTCACTTGTCAAAATAAAATATAACCAGAATCTGCTACTCCTTACTGTCTTTACCACTAACACCCTGTTCCATGATATCTCCTTTCTTCAATAGCCTTCCCACCAGTCTCCTTGCTTTAGCCCTGTATCTATCCTCATGCCAGAAGCTGGAGTGATTCTTTTTATTTATTTATTTATTATTATTATTATTATTTTTAAAGATTTATTTTTGGGGGGGAGGGACAAAGGGAGAAGGAGAGAGAGAGAATCTCAAACAGACTTCCTGCTGAGCACAGAGCTGATACGGGGCTCAATCTCAGGATCCTGAGATCATGTTCTAAGCTTAAACCAAGAGTCTGACACTCAACCAACTGAGCCACCCAAGTGCCCCTCGGAGTGATTCTTTTAAATGGCAAGTTAAACCACGTCATCCCTCTGCCTAAAATCCTCTAAGGGCTTTCCATTTTTTTTTTTTTTTTTAAGATTTTATTTATTTATTTGAGAGAGAGAGAGCACAGCAGGGAGAACAGCAGAGGGAGAGGGAGAAGCAGGCTTGATCTCAGGACCCTGGGATCATGACCTGAGCCAAAGGCAGATGCTTAATCGACTGAGCCACCCAGGCACCCCAGGGGTTCCCATTTTAATCAGAGTCAAAGCCAAAGCTCTTAAAGTCTATAAGTAGAGTGATCATATAACTTATTATCCAAAGTGGAACTATTTTGGGACAAAAGAAGGTGCTATTAGTAATTATGTCCAGACAACAGCTGTGAATGCAAACTTCCAGGTATATAGTCATCTTTCTTCTGTGGCCCTACCTGTTCTTTCCTGTCACCTCTTGATCTCATCTTTATCACTCTCTCTGTCTCCACCCATCCCCTCGGGCCACACAGACCCTCTTAATGATTCTCTAACACACCAAATATGATGTTCTTCCTCCAGAAAACCTCACAGTTCATTATTTTACTTCCACCAGGTCTCCTTGCAAGCATCACTTTATAAGACCTGCCTTTTCTGACCATTCTGTATAAAATAATATCCCCTCTTCCACCCACTCCCACAATTCCTAGCCTCTGTAACCTGCTTTATTTTCTTCATAGCACTTATCGTCCTATGTAGATATACTTGCTTCTCTGTATATTTTGTCTCTTTCCACTAGAACGAGTGCTTTATGAAGCAAAGAGATTGTTCTGTTCACTGTTTATTCCCAGCATTTAAACAGGGTCTGGCACGTGGTAGGAGCTCAATGACTATTTGTTGAAATAATTAAAGGATGTAAGATGTTCAGTTGTTTGGTGGGACCTGAAGCCAGCAATTGCAAATTCATGGCTCAATTTCTGTTCCTAACCCTGTAGAGTCATGTTCATTTCCCAGGGTAGTAACATCTTTAGTTCCTTCAGCTCTTCACACTCTCTTGCTTGAATATATACATATTCTCGTGTTCGAAGAACATCTGAGGCTTGCCTTTCTCCTAAGCACATCTAATTGAACAATCTGTGTTTCTCCTTGAACCTTTTTAATGTAAAGTCTTCCTGATGAGTATATTACAGTAACAAGCAATCCTCTTTTTAGTTCTACATTTAATTTTTTCAGTTCAAGTTAAGTTTTCCCTAGGGCATAGGCCATCATCACCCTTTTAACCTCTTTGCCTCATTCCCTACTATCCTACTTCATCCCTCTTACATTATAGAGGAAAGGAATGCCCTAATTTTTCATGCTATGGTGTCTTTATAATCTCATTCTTGTCTTGAGTATTCTTGGAAACTTCTGGTAGTCATTTAAACTCAAACAACTCCACCAAATGCCTCTTTTGACTCACTTAAGCAGAGTTGATTACTCCTTCTTTGGTGTTGTCAGTGTTCTTTATTACATATCTGATATACTCACTATATTCTATTGCAAATATTTCTAAAATATCTTCATCTTTAGATAATGCACTCTTTAAGGGCAAGGACTACACAGCATCCCCTTTGCTTGACAGTATCTGGCACATAGTAGATAATACAAGGTCAGAGAAAATAGAAATTAAGTGTCAAGATGGCTCCAAGTTCTAGGAATAGTAGAGATGTTTTAGCAAGCCATGATTTTCATTGATGCCACTATGTCTGATGTACCTGAAATATGCTGTGTCTTTTTGATACTCTTTGATGCTGAGGAGGTAGCATAGAATAAAGAAGGGCTTGCCTTTTATCTAGTCCCTGATTTCATTAGCATGTAGAACCTTTGCCTTTATTGATCAGATATTTTTGTTAGATGGCTTTATTCTCCAAAGAGTTTTTATTTGCTACTGTTTTCTCCTTCGTGGTTCAACAGGTGATACTTCACTTTCTTTGTTGACAAAGTATTTTTACCCTCTAACTTTTGCAGAATGAGACAGTATGTCTAACTCTGAGAAACAAAAAAGCTTTAGCACATATAATGTGGTCTGCAACTTCCTATTTGAAAGACAGTGGGGCATTGTGGTGAATCAAGGGCTTTGTGGTTAGACAGAGTTGGCATCAAGTTCTGGCTTTATAATTTTCTTGATGTGTGATTTGGGAACCTCTGAACTTCAGTTTATTCACCAATAAAACAGAATAATTTCAATTACATAAGGCAGTTATGAGAACTTGCTATAGTGCTCAACACATAAATCATTGATTATGTGGCTATCTCATTATTTTCAGGGAGCTTAGATTTTAATGGGAAGGCAAAATTCATGCTCGAAATATTTGGAAAACTATCATGGCAGTGTGCCAACTGAGAAAGTCTGTTTGTGGGATGCAATGGTCAGGAAAACTTCCCAAAACAAAAGGACTAATTTCTTGAGGAGGAGGAGAAGGATCTCAAAGGGTGAGTAGGAAGGGACTAGACAGGAGGAGACAGAGCATTCTAAGGAGACAATGAATAGTTTATGGGGGTTGGGTGAATGGTCATAGACCTAAATGTAATAGTAGGATATTGAAGCCTTGTCCAGTGTATGGAAAGCACAGTCTGTTGCTGCTATTTTTGCTATTTCCCTTGGTGAGGACATCTAAGGCCAGCAGTGCAGAGTACTGGATCAAAGATAGAACAAGTGCAGAGAGTACTGGATTCACAGCCTTCCCTGGTTCCCTCAAGGCTGCCTGTGGAGCTTCCTGGTCCCAGTGCATCAGAGCTGTACACTCTTCCAGCTGTCAACCCAGATAGAGAATATTTGCAGCTAAGGATCTGTGGGACTTGCCTTCAACCTGGCCTGGTTAACATACAGAGCTGGGCCGCGCAAATGTTCTTCGTGGTCAGCTACAGGGAGCCTTAGGGGAAGGGTGAGGCATTGGCAGAATCCTTTAATTCCTGCTCAGAAACAGCAGTGATAAACTCATACAAGCATGTGGAAAAATACAGCATTTAGCTCCTCTTTGCAAGGTTGAAAAGAAGGAATGTATGAAAGTATTCTTTAGCACAAGGCAACATTGTAGCTCATGAAGTTCATCCAGAGCTCTGTGATCTCTGGCAGTAAATTCTGAACTTAGGTTTGACTGGAGCTGCATGTTCTCAGGTATAACCACTTATATATTAGCCCTTTGTGATCTACTGCCTCAGCAATTTGCTCTCTCCCAAGAACATCGGTCAGGTCATCTCCAGGTTTGAAATGCAGTGACTTTTCCTCCTCTCTCAGATCCTTTGTTGGAGGTGCCTCGTTTTTTCTCTTCTTTGCATTTCTCTTTCGGAAGTTGACCATGCACCTTGTCTTAAAGCTGTTGGTTGCTTTTCTTACAGTTACTTGAAGGTAGGGAATATATTTTATTCATCTTCCTAACCTGCCCATCACAGTAACTTCCATGTACAAATATTTGAACTGATAGATGGCTTTATTTCTCACATGAGTCAAGGAGTTCTACGGTGAATTATGTTGCTTTGTCTTTCCAATTTGTACTCATTACAAGTTTCTGATGGGCCTCTTTTCAAAGCACAAGACTGTGTCTTTAATTACTGTCACTATCAACATAGACAGTCTTTATGACCACAACATCATCCACAATTTTCGAAGAGCAACTCTCTTGCTTTTTTTCTTGTTTCACGTAGAAACATTGAGCCATTAGGAATTGTAGAGTTGAACGAGAGTTTTATTTTATTTATTTATTTATTTTTAAAGATTATTTATTTATTTATTTGACAGAGAGAGAGAGAGAGAAGTGAGAGAAGGAACATAAGCAGGGGGAGAGCGAGAGGGAGAAGCAGACTTCCTGCTGAGCAGGGAGCCCGATGCGGGGCTCTATCCCAGGACCCTGGGATCATGACCTGAGCTGAAGGCAGATGCTTAATGACTGAGCCACCCAGGCGCCCCTGAATGAGAGTTTTAAAGCCTCTGTCTACAGGCACCAATAGAATTACAATCTCACATCACTGAGATTGAGTGACTGAGTGACTTTGGTCAAGTTATTTGTTTTTACCGTTTCTGAGATGAACAAACAAAACACTGGGAAATATTTGCCTGGGAGGTTTGTCATAGGGTTAAATGAAGAATTATTTGTGAAAATGCTATGTAATATGTGAAGTGCTATAAAAGTTGGTTTGCTGATAAATTGTTGGGATCCCACACTGGACTGTGTCTTAAAATGGAGAAATTTCAATAGAGAAAATACAGAAACATAAAGCTGTTCAAAATATATTTTAACATAGGGGTGCAGGGGTGGCACAGCCAGTTAATTGTCTGACTCTTGGTTTCGACTCAGGTCCTAATCTCAGGGTCGTGGGATTGAGCACTGTGTCGGGATTGAGTACTGCAGTCAGCACAGAGTCTGCTTAAGATTCTCTCTCTCCCACTGCCTCTCCTCCTCACTCTATAAAGTAAATAAGTAAATCTTTAAAAAGTATATCTTAACATAAAATATATAATATTTTCATTAAATATGACTTGATTTTGTGGACAAAACTATATTGTTAGTTTCAATCAACAATAAAGCATTTTCTGTAGATATGTGAATGGGGATTATAGAAGAAAAGTATTCTTTGGTTGTATGTACTTGGAAAATACTGAATTGAAGTTCATCAAGATTTGATTCTTAAAACTTCTTAGACCTTTGAATATGCCAATTTTATTGAGCAATTTCCAAAAGAATTATGTGTGTGTATGTATTTTATTGTATTTCCTAAATATATATGAATCTGGATTGCCCTTCCCTCTTTTTTTTTCCACAGAGTATCTTGGGTTAGAATTCCATAGAATGTGTTTTAAAGATTTTTAAAATTTATTTGAGAGAGCATGAGCAGGGGAGAGAGGGAGAAGCAGGCACTCTGCTGAGCTGGGAACCCAATGTGGGGCTCCATCCCAGGGCCCTGGGATCATGAGAATATGTTTTAAAAAATGCTGCTCCAGAAGGTAGCCAGAACTTTTTTGTGACCCACATATTTAGCTAAAAGATAGACCTGGAAGAACAGTTTGATAACCACAGGTATGCCCTGTCAAAATAATCTATGTTCTTGAGATGTGACCCAGATGATGAAGTTTTAGAATATAAGTGAGGTTCAGTGGGGTGGAGTCCAGAGCTGATGACCAAAAAAGAATTCTTGAGACGTCTCTGGTGCAAAATGGTGGTTTATTAAAGCACGAGGACAGGCCCCGTGGGCGGAGAGAGCCACTGCTGCTACTACTACTGCTGCTGCACTGGGATTGTGAGGAGTGGCCTATTATATACTTGAAAGTTGGGAGGGGGTCAGTAAGTCTCTAAGGAATTTTGGAAGCAAGGTTTCCAGGACCTTGAGGGGCATTTACTTTTCATTACTTGCCTTTCTCCACTAGACCAAAGAGACGACTTAAAAGAATGTAATTTTATAGAATTCTATTTGGGCAATTCTTTGTCATACATTTTTGCTATAAGAATCTACAAGATGTATACCAACTGAAGTCAAAAATCTTGGGCTCTAAAAGGCCAAGAGTAAAATTCAGGTTAGGGTGGCTTTTGCCATATATCTGATAGGAAGGCTTCCCTGCCAAGACAAGCTGAGAGTAGTAAAAAATTTGAAGAAGGGCCACAAACTAGCAGTTCACTGGCTGCATTTAGCTCTCAGATATTTCCTGATTGGGCTGCATGGTGTTTTTCAAACGAGGTAATTATACTACAATTGTGATTTCTACTTTCTCTCGAAAGTATAAGAGAGTTAGCGGTTCAGGGCTATATCGCTGCATGAAAGAGCTGAGTAACACATGCCCAATTTAGATAGTCTGTATGCTTTCAGTTTGCCATATTCTTGACTTTTTGTTTTTGAACACGAGTTTCAAAAAGTTAAAGTAAAGTTAACTCAAATTTTATTTTTTAACCTGCCTGGCCCTATAGGACTTTATTGGTGACCCCTGCATTGGAAGTATTCTTCTTTAGAACTGTTTAGCATTGATACTTTTTCTAACTATTCTGTTTAGGAATACAATGGGCCAAAAAGTGAAGTAAATGTTCATTTAATCGATCAATATGCAGTGAGCCTCACCTGCTAGAGTACAAGCTTGAAAAAGCAAAGGCTCTTTCTTTTTTTCTCTGTAGCGGGTGTTAAGCATAATGCCTATCTGTTATATAGAAGGCACTCAGATGTTTGTTGAATGACAAAAGGAGGAGGGAAAGACAAAAAGAAAGAAATAAAGAAGGAAACACAAAGAAGGAAAGAGCAAAATAATGAGAGACAGAAAAGAAAAAGAAAGGAAAGAAGGGAAAGGGAAAGAAGGAAGGAAAGGAAGGAGGGAAAGAGGGAAGAATGTAGGGGCAGAGAAAGAAAAAGGAACTGTGTGCTAGGGTCTGATCTGGGTTTTGTGGATTCAAATATACATAAATTTGTGTTCTCTACTCTTGAGTTCATGGTGATTTTTTTCTCTTTCGCATAGCTACTGAGATTGAGATTTCCTGATATCAATTTACTTGCTAAGATAACATGAAGATAGCCTGACAAAAGAACTTTTTCTTGCTGTTAAGAAAATATTGTTAGCTGATCTGGGAGTTGAATCAGGGGAGATGGGAATGAGGAGGAGTGCAGGTGCAGTTGTGGTTCATTTGGGGGTTTCTGTGTTCTTTTGCATTCTTATTAGCATTTGTGGCTCTTCTGATCTATATTTTCATGAGGCTTAGAGCTTTTTAATAATAACAAATAGTATGAAAATAATAAAAGATTTTGTTTGGTCCCCTAGCTATGTAAGATCAACCCATGTAATTGCTACTTTTGGGCAATTATGAATTATCATACAAAAATGTTTAAACTCATATGGTAATTCTATTTTTAATTTTTTGAGTAAACTCCATACTGTTTGCCGTAATGGCTGCACCAGTTTGCATTTCCACCAACAGGGCACAAGCATTCCTTTTTCTCCACATCCTTGCCAATGCGTGTTTTTGTGTCTTTGATTTTCATCATACTAAGAGGTCTAAGGTGATATCCCATTATGGTTTCATTTGCATTCCCTGATGATTAGTGATGTTCTGCATCTTTTCATGTGTCTGTTAGCCACATTATGTCTTCTTTGGAGACAGATCTTACATTGTCTTCTGCCTATTTTTAATTGAGTTATTTGTTTTTGTTTTTGTTTTTTGGTATTGAGTTATATAAGTTCTTTATATATTTTGGATACTAACCCTTTATTGGATATGCCATTTGCAGATATCTTCTCCCATTCAGCAGGTTGTCTTTTAGTTTCTTTGATTGTTTCCTTTGCTGTGCAGAAGTTTTTAAT
>CM052884.1:70650791-70786353 GCA_028534135.1 Potos flavus | reverse complement strand
ATTAAAAACTTCTGCACAGCAAAGGAAACAATCAAAGAAACTAAAAGACAACCTGCTGAATGGGAGAAGATATCTGCAAATGGCATATCCAATAAAGGGTTAGTATCCAAAATATATAAAGAACTTATATAACTCAATACCAAAAAACAAAAACAAAAACAAATAACTCAATTAAAAATAGGCAGAAGACAATGTAAGACCTGTCTCCAAAGAAGACATAATGTGGCTAACAGACACATGAAAAGATGCAGAACATCACTAATCATCAGGGAATGCAAATGAAACCATAATGGGATATCACCTTAGACCTCTTAGTATGGTGAAAATCAAAGACACAAAAACACTAACTGGACAGCTGCATGCAAAAGAATGAAACTGGACCACTTTCTCGCACCATACATAAAAATAATTTGAAAATGGATTAAAGATTTAATGTAAGAACTTTCTCCAGAAATTTATTCCTGGATATTTAGTTATTTTTAATGCAATTGTAAATGCGGTTTCTCTTCATTTCTTGTTCTGCTACTTTATTATTAGTATGTAGAGATGCAACAAATTTCTGTTTATTGATTTTATATCTGTGATTTTCCTGAGCTCATTTATTAGTTCTAACAGTTTTTTGGTGGAGTCTTTAGGGTTTTCTATATATAATATCTTCAAATATTGAAAGTTTTACTTCTTCCTTTCCAATTTGAATGCTTTTATTTCTATTTCTTGTCTGACTGTTATAACTAAGACTTCCAGTACTATGTTGAGTAAAAGTGGTAAGAGTGGACATCCTTGTCTTGTTCCTAATTTTAGGGGAAAAACTCTCTGTTTTTCCCTGTTAAGTATGATGTTAGCTGTGGGTTTTTCATATAAGGCCTTTATTATGTTGAAGTTTGTTCCCTCTAAATCTGCTTTGTTGAGGGGTTTTATCATGAATGGATGTTGTACTTTGTCAGATGCTTTTTCTGCATGTATTGAAATGATCATGATTTTTATCCTTTTTTTTTTTATTGTTGGTGTGATGTATTACATTGATTGATTTGTGAATATTGAACTACCCTTGCATTCCAGGAATAAATCCCATTTGATCTGGTCAATGACTTTTTAAATGTATTGTTGAATTCACTTTGCTAATATGTTGTTGAGAATTTTTACATCTGTATTCATCAGAAATATTGGCCTATAGTTCTCTTCTTTTGTAGTGTCTTTATCTAGTTTTGATATCAGGATTATGCTGGCCTCATGGAATGAATTTGGAAGCTTTCCTTCCACTTATATTTTTTGGAATAGTTCAAGAAGAATAGGCATTAACTCTTTTTTAAATGTATGGTAGAATTCACTTGTGAAACTGGACTTTTGTTGGGAGCTTTTTGTTTTTGTTTTTGTTTGTTTTTTTAAAAGATTTTATTTATTTATTTGACAGAGAGAGATCACAAGTAGACAGAGAGGCAGGCAGAGAGAGGGGGAAGCAGGCTCCCCACTGAGCAGAAAGCCTGATGCGGGGCTTGATCCTAGGACCCTGAGATCATGACCTGAGCTGAAGGCAGAAGCTTTAACCCACTGAGCCATCCAGGTGCCCCAATTGTTGTTGGGAGTTTTTTGATTGCCAGTTCAATTTCATTGTTGGTAATTGGTTTGTTCAAATTGTCTTTTTTCCTGATTCAGTTTTGGTAGGTTATATGTTTCTAGGAATTTATCCATTTCTAGATTTTCCAATTTGTTAGCATATAATTTTCATATAATCTCTTGGAATCCTTTTTATTTCTATGGTGTCATTTGTTATTTCTCGTTAATTTCCGATTTTGTTTTTTTGAGTCTTCTCTCTCTCTCCCATTCTCTCTCTATCTCTTTTTCTTCCTTTTTTTTTTAAATGAGTCTGGCTAAAGGCTTATCAATTTTGTTCACCTTTTTGAAGAACCAGCTTCTGGTTTCATTGATCTGTTCTATTGTTTTTTTAGTTTTTATTTTGTTTATTTCTGCTCTAATCTTTATTACTTCTATTATTTCCTTCCTTCTACTGGTTTGGGGTTTCATTTGTTCTTCTTTTTCTAGTTCTTTTATGTGTACATTTAGGTTGTATATTTGAGATTTTCTTGTTTTTTGAGGTAGGCTTGTATTGCTATAAACTTCCCTCTTACAACAGATTTTGCTGTATCCCAAGTATTTTGGATTGCTGTGTTTTCATTTTTTTCTCCATGTATTTTTTATTTCCTCTTTGATTTCTTGGTTGACCCATTCATTGTTTAGTTGCCTGTTATTTAACCTCCATGTATTTGTGTTCTTTCCAGATTTTTTCTTATGGTTGATTTCTAGTTTCATAGCCTTGTGGTTAGAAAACATACATGGTACTACTTCATGCTTTTTGAATTTGTTGAGACTTGTTTTGTGGCCTACCATGTGATCTATTCTGTAGAATGCTTTATTTGCATTTGAAAAGAATATGTATTCTGCTGTTTTAGGATGGAATGTTCTGAATGTATCTGTTAGTTCCACCTGTTCAAGGTGTCATTCAAAGTCATTATTTCCTAATTGTTTCTCTGTTTAGATAATCTATCCATTGATGTAAGTAGGGTGTTAAAGTTGTTGCTGCTTATGTTGTTACTAGCTGCTTCATGTGTTTGAGTGCTCCCATATTAAGTGCATAAATATTTACAATTGTTATATATTTTTCTCAGATTGTTCCCTTTATGATTATATAGAGTCCTTCTGGGTTTTTGTGTGGGTTTTTTCTTTCTGATTTATTTATTTATTTATTTGAGAGAGAAAGAGAGAGAGCAGGGAAAGGGGAAGAGAGAGAGGGAGAGTCCCAAGCAGACTCCCTGCTGAGTGCTAAGATGCAGAGCTCCATCTCAGGACCCTGAGATCATGACCTGAGCCAAAACCAAGAGTCAGACAATTAACCAACTGAGCCACCCAGGTGCCCCTGTAGTGTCTTTCTTTGTCTTTTGTTACAGTCTTTGTTTAAAAGTGTATTTTGTGTGATACAAGTGTTGCTTCCCCGACTTCCTGCTCACTTCTATTTGCTTGATAAATTCTTTTCTATCTCTTTACTCTCTTTCTTCTTTATTTTTCATCCCTTCACTTTCAGTCTATATATGTCTTTAGTCTGAAATGAGTCTCTGCAGGTAGCATATAGATTGGTCTTTTTTTGTGTGTGCATTCTGTCACCCCATGTCTTTTTTTTCCAGCCTGTATCTTTTTATTTGAACATTTAGTCCATTTATATTCAAGGTAATTATTGATAGATATGTACTTATTGCATTTTGTTACTTGTTTTATTTATTTTTTTAATAGTTCTTTGTTCCTTTCTTCTTTTTCTCTCTTCTCTCATAGTTTGCTGGCTTTCTTTAGTAATATACTTGGCTTCCTTTCTCTTTATTTTTTGCTGCTTTCTATTACTGGTTTTTGATTTGTGGTTACCGTTAGGTTTGTATATAACATCTTTTGCATATAGCAGTCTATATTAAGTTGATGGCCACTCAAGTTCAAACCCATTCTAAAAGCACTAAATTTTTACTCTCCACTCCCCATGTTTTAGGCATATAGTATCATGCTTTATGTCCTTTTATTTTGTGACTTCCTTGGCTGATTTTTACAGATATACTTAATTTTACTGCTTTTGTGCTTCCTACTTTTCTTACTCCCATTTGTGGTTTCTCATTTCCACTCAGAGTTCCTTTTAACATTTGTATAAGTCTGGCTTAGTGCTGATAAATTCCTTTAACTTTTGTTTGTCTGGAAAACTCTTTCTCTTTTCTTTTATTCTGAATGATAACCTTGCTAGATAGAGTATTCTTGGCTGCAGGTTCTTTTTTTCTTTCATCATTTTGAATATATTGTGCCACTCTTATCTGGCCTGTAAAGTTTCTGCTGGAAAATCAGTTGATAGCCTTAAGGGGTTTCCCTTGTGTGTAACAGGTTTTTTTATCTTGCTGCTTTTAAAGTTTTCTCTTTGTGACAACTTTTTGTCTCATTAATTATTATGTGTCTTGATGTGGACCTCTTTGGGTTAAATCTGTTGGAGGCTCTCTATGCCTTTTGGATCTGGATTTGTTTCCTTCCTCAGATTTGGGAAGTTTTCAGCTATATTTCTTCAAATAATTTTCTGTCTCCTTTTATCTCTCTTCTCCTTCTGAGATCTCTATAATGTGACTGTTATTACACTTGATGGTGTTGCGGAGTTCACTTAATCTATTTTCGTTTTTTATTATTTGTTTTTTTCTCTCTCCTGTTCAGCTTCATTGCTGAAGCAAGTCCTCCGGGTTGCTGATTTTTTTCTTCTGCTTCCTCTAGTCTACTATTTATTCCATCTAATGTATTTATTTCAGTTATTGAGTTCTTCATCTCTGATTTTTTTTATTAGTGTTTTCTATCTTTTTGTTGAGGGTCTCACTGAAGTCCTCCACTTTTTTTTCAAGTCCAGTGAGTATCTTTATGACCATTACTTTAAGTTCTCTATCAAGCACAGTACTTATCTCCATTTCATTTAGCTCTCTTGCTGTGATTTTGTCCTGTTCATTTGGGACATATTCTTCTGTCTCTTCACTTTGTCTAACTCCCTGTGTCTGTTTCCATGTGTTAGAAAAGTCAGCTACATCTCCTGCTCTTAAAAGTAGTGGTCTTATGAAGAAAATCTCTTGTGGTACCCTGCAGTGCCATGTCACTAGAACTTGGTGCATCAGGAGTGTCTCCTCTTTGGGTTGTGATTGTGTTTGTGGTTGTGGGTGCCCTACTGTTGTGGCTGAGTGCTTTTGCCTTCTGTCCAGTCGTCTACAATGGCTGTCTTTGCCTATTGTAGACAGGGTTTTGTCCCTGAGTTGTTATTGGGCCAGTCGAGGGCTGTATTTACCAGAGATTCACTAGCACAGAACTGCAGGGCACCTTCCCTGTGTTGTCCCTTGAGAAGCATTTTTTGGTGGGCAGGGTCTGCAATCACACCAGATGGCTGCCCCCAGCCCACTGCTGGGGCCACAGTTGGAGTGATGTGTGTAGTTATCTTCCCCTCTCCCTAGGGCATAAGTCACTTTGGAGTGGCATTGGCCTCTGTCAGGACTTCTTGCACATTTCTAGGCCTATGGCACCACTTTGGATGGACTCCTGCCAAGGGCATGTTGGAGGGCAGAGGTCTGCAGGAGAATGCAGGGGTGGGATGCATGGTGCCAGCAAGGTCTGTGCAGGTTTGCTGTGGGAGGGGACCTATAGCTACCTGGGAATACTGGTGAGGAATGCTGGGTTGGAGGTGGTAGATACACAGAGGTATTCAGGGGCAGGGTACAGTGTGGACAAGCTAGGTGGAAAGTGTTCGTGCTATGCTGTTGCCCACAGATGTCCATGTATCTAGGCTGTGGGGCAGGGGAGGGAAATGGTGCATGCCAATGCCTTTGCTTTTGGAGAATTCTCCCAAAGATCCCTGCCCCTCAAGCACATGCTCCAAGATTAGTAAATAAATTTCCTTCCCATATACCTCAGGTGTTTTTCAAACTCTTGCTTCTATGTTATATCTCAGTGAGGCTGTTTGTTGAGCCATCTCTTCAAGGGTCAGGACTCAGTTTCCTATAGCCCTCTGGCTCTTTCAGAGCTGAGTCTGTTGATTTTTAAAGTTCTAGGTGCTTAGCCCCATGGATTGCATGTATTCATGAAGCCAGGCACCTCTGATTTTCAAAGCCAAATGTTGGGGGAATTCATTTTCCTGGTATGGGTCCCCCATGCCTGGGGTGCCTGGCATGGGCTCTGTTCCTCTCCACTGTCTGCACTTGTGTCATCCCTTCCTCCCACAGGTAGTCTTGCAGGTCTTTTTGGCCCCCCATTGTGTCTCTGCCTTTCCTACCCTCCTCAGTGTGGCCTCTTCTTTACATTTAGCTGTGGAGAGTCTATTCTGCTACACTCTGGGTTGTTTTCTGGGTTATTTATACTGATGTGAGTGTTATCTAGTTGTATCTGTGGAATGAGGTAACCCCAGGATCCTCCTACTCTGCCATCTTCCCAGGAAGTCTGTCTTCATTCCTTCTTAAAAATCTGAGATTCCAACTGGTATCATTTCCTTTTGGCCTAAAGAACTTTCTTTAACATATCTTGTATTGCTTATCTGCTGGTGGCAAATACTATTAATTACTAATTATGTGAAGATAACAGTGGTGTTAAGAGAATAAAAAATTTACAAAATTCTAAAAACTTCTCTTTACATATCAAGAACTAAGCTGGAGATCTGAGCACAGACTTTTCCAAAACGCCATCATGTAGAAAGATGCAGTATATGATGACAACAGCTTTCCTTATTGTAAAAAGGAAATAAAATAAAAGAAGTAGGCAGAAATAGAGAAAATCAGAGGAGATTAGATTAAGTTTTTATACAACCTGGGACTCTGAGAATGACAATAGAATTTCTATGTCTACTTACTCTGCCTGTCTTTGCCCTAAAGAAACCAAACATAGGTGGAGGCAGGATCTAAGTTTATGCAGGTTGGTTCTGTGCATTCCAGCCACATGCAGAATAGGACAGGAACTGTAGACAGCCTTAGAGGAGGATGGATTTGTTATATGAGCCTGAGATGTTGTTCCCAGTAGTCCCTAGACTGGGCATGGCACTTAGGAAATTCAGAAAATACTTTGTGCCCTAATTGAGAGGCATGGAATTGATTTAGAGACAGATGGACTGAATAAATTTGGGGTTAAGACAAGAAGGCTGTAGAGTATAGGGAATTCATGACCAGAGACAATGATAAAGTTCATGGTTATCAAGTGTGGATCTGCATAGTGCTCAAGACCTGATGCAGGCCAGTCACACCTTATCAGGTATCAGTGAAGAATGTCCAAAGCAGGGTTGCCTGGGTGGCTCAGTCAGTTAAGCATGTGACTCTTGATTTCAGCTCAGGTAATGATCTCAGGGTCATGAGATCAAGCCCTGTGTCAGGCTCTGTTTTCAGCAAGGAGTCTGCTTGTCTCTCTCCCTCCCCCCACTTGCACTGTCTCTCAAATAAATAAATAAAATCATAAAAAAAAGAAAAAAAAATGTCCAGAGCTAAAAACAAAATAAAAAACCCAAAGAGATATTTTTAAGTGGAAGAGAATTTTAAAATGGCAAGATCCATGTGATTATATGCTACCTTGTACTGACTTATTTCCATGAGTCTCCTGAAATGATTAGGCTAGATATATTAGGGACTATGATGAGGGAGCAGAAGGCTAGCTGAAGACAAAGCACAAACTGACACCCTGAAACCTCCTCCTATCCCCCACTCCTGGGCGGGACATATGTGACATTTTTCCAGGAAGCTCCCAACTATCTTAATGTTAATGCCTTGCTAGAGGGAAAAACAACCTGAACTTGACAATGGCAAGCCCTCTGGTATCCTGTGAGTCTTCTTTAACTTATGAAAATCCTTTTGAAACTTCCCTTTTCCTTATCTCCCCCAACTCCCAAGTATATAATCAGCCACACTCACAACCCCAGTGCAGCAGCTTTTTCTGCCCATAGGTCCTGTCCCCAGGTCCTGTCCCTATGCTTTAATAAAACCATCATTTTGCACCAAAGACGTCTCAAGAATTCTTTCTTGGTTGCTGGCTCCGGACCTCACCCCACCTAACCTCACCTATATTTCAAAACCCCATCAACTGGGTATCTACTTGTCAGTGTGACTTGCAGACATATCAACTGGAAAGCTCTGCATCCTTTCTCCTGCCTCTTTTACCCCTTGACCTAACAATCCCACTGCTCAAATATATCATGCAGTTTTTACTCACCCCAAAATACAAAGATATATCTTAAAGGGTGTTTTTTGAAGCATAGTTTGTCATTGTTATTTGCTGCCATTTCTGAAAGAAAAGAAAAAAAAAAAGCCAATCAGTGTCTGAGTAAATAAATTATGATCTGTGCATGAATATTCATGATATGTAGCCACTTAAAAATGAAATAGATTTGTAAGTATTGGTATAAAAAGATGTCCAAGATGCGTTATACGGAAGAAGCAAGGATTTTATTTATGTAAATATCTTAATATACTTACACACACAGAACTATATACAGAGTGTGTCTGAGTTATAAAAGTAGGGGAAGACTTACTTTTCATCTTAAATTTTTCTATACTTTTATGTTTTTTTTAACCAGTATATGCATTGATTTTACAATGAAAATCTAAAATTAATGTCTTAAGCCTTTCTTAGTGTTCTAATGGGAAGAAAAATAAATGTGAAAAAATTGAGTTCTCAATATATATAGCCTTTTTATAGTATCTCCCTCTCACTTTTACTAAATTTTACCTATAAAGTTTTTGTTTTACAGCTATTGGAGAAAACTAATCTACAGAGTTAAAAAAAATAATAAACCACTTAACTCCTATCTTTACATGGATGACATTGTATTATTCCATATCAAGGGTTTTGTGTTTCAGAGGCTTGGGTAGGGATGCTTTCAGCAAAGACAGCAGATAGAATTTATTGTTTATTTATTTTTAAGTATGAAGGCCTACAATCTTCTCTTTTAAAGAAACCCACAGCAAAGAGATGACAAAATGATTTGGTGAAGGTGATCATCCTGAGAAGATAAATAGACTCTAAAATTGTTTTGGCCTGAAAAATCAATTCAGTTTTCTGAAAACTTCATGGGAGGAAAATCACCTTTGCTGAGGAAAATACTGTTTTTGCCTCTGAGAGGAACAAACCAACATCAGAGGAAGGAAGACTTTTTAAAGTGATGATACATCCCTCTGAGTAAGAGCCTTTACAGAGAAATAGGGGATACATCCTTATCTTTTTCAGCATTGAATTAAAACCTTGTCATCCTTTATTGTTCTCCCAGCTCCAGGGCAGTACTCACTTAGGTATACAGGATAGAGAGGCAGAAAGCTGTCTCACACTGTGAGGGTAACAGACTAATGCCCTGATGAATAAAAACAAGAACCCTTGAATGTGAGAGACTAGAAGAGAAATGTGTCTAAGAAGTATCCACTGAGCAGATTATCTTGAGTGGAGAGTCAGCAGCCTGCTGTAGCTTTCTTCTCTATCTTGGGTGACCCGTGGGAGGCACAATTACTATAGATTTTCTGTAAGGATGAATAATCTTTAATATTCATAATATTATGAATGCTAATAATGAAGCATGAATAATCTTCCAGCAGCCTGTGGGAAAGGACTAGCCAGATATATCTGACTTGTGATGGACAATCAAATTGGGACCAGTTGCTTCCTTAGGGTGAAAAATGTCAGAATAGGAGGTTGGCAGGAAGGGATTAAGAGTATATTTAGAAGATCCAGAACCCTAGTTCAAGTGATCCAGTAGAAAAGAATGAATTGTTTGGGGGGGCGCCTGAGTGGCTCAGTGGGTTAAAGCCTCTACCTTTGGCCCAGGTCATGATCTCAGGGTCCTGGGATCGAGCCCCGCATCGGGCTCTCTGCTCAGTGGGGAGCCTGCTTCCCCTTCTCTCTCTGCCTACCTCTCTGCCTACTTGTGATCTCTTGCTCTCTGTCAAATAAATATATAAAAAATCTTAAAAAAAAAAAAAAAAGAATGAATTGTTTGAGCCCTAAAACCAGCTGAGAGTTTGATGGAGAAGATGGGAAAAGAATTGACATCCATAAGCATTTTCTATTTGTAAGTGCTGCCTTTGTGTTCCCATTTAATCTTAAGAATATCAGTGTGAGGTAAGTATGGCTGATGAGGGAGCAGAAGGCAAACTGAGGGCAAAGCACAAGCTGACACCTTGCAACCTCCCCACCCCGCCAACTCCCAGGTGGGACATGTGTGACAATCCTCAGGCACTCCTGGCTGCCCTAAAGCTAAGGGAAGGAACAACAAATGGTTATCTTGTAGAGATTACAGTCCTGCAAGACATGAGTCTCCCTCAGTTTACAAATGTGTTAGTAATTCACAAGAAAATCACAAGAGATTCACAAGAAAAAAAGAAGTCTTATCAATAACCTAACTTCCAGAAGGAAATGTAGATAAAATTAAAAGATTTTATAATCTGCAGCCCATTGACAAATACTTGAGGCAGGAAGAGTATAATATTCCTCCAGGAAGCTCCCAACTGTCTTAATGTTTTGCTAGAGGGAAAAACAACCTTAACTTGACAATGGCAAGGCCTCCAGTATCTTGTAGGTCATTCTCTTTAGCATATGAAAGTTCTTTTGAAAACCTTCCTTTTCCTTACTTCCCCCAAATCCAATAGTATATAATCAGTCACCCCCACAACCCTGGTGCCGCAGCTCTTTCTGCCCATAGGTCCTGTCCCCATGCTTTAATAAAACCACCATTTTGCACCAAAGATACCTCAGGAATTCTTTCTTGGTGGTCAGCTCTGGACTTCACCCCACCAAACCTCGCATATATTCCAAAACTACATACACACCACTGTGAAGTAATGGAGCTGGCTTTTGACCCACCTTTATTTATTCTGGAGCCTGTGGTTTCTCTTCTGTACCAGTCCCTCTCTCAGTTACATTGGGGCAACCTTAGGAAGCTCATAGCCAGTGCATCTTTATCACTTACCATCTTTATTTTTTACCACTTCAAGAATTTCTCTCCTCTTCTGCCTTTATTCTCCATTAACCATGTATTCCACCTCCAGTATTTAAAAATATTTTTATCCACATAACAGCGCTGAGAGGTAGCTATTGTTTCTCTTCATATTATAGATAGAGGAGACCTACTGGTCATTGTAATGGCAAAATGTAATGTTTTGTGTTACTGAACAAAGGTGTTCTGGAACTTTAGAGGTGGAATTGTTGGCTTGTTGGCTTGAGCTAGTGTCAGAGCATGGACTAGAACCCAAGATGTTTGAACTGTTGTACAGAAATTTTAATCTCCACTAGATGGCACTATAAAAAATGCTTTGAAAAGTATAGTGGCTTCCTCTGGGAGAGCTGTATTTCCTATCAGACAAATGTGTTACCTAC
Source organism: Potos flavus (assembly GCA_028534135.1). Classification (NCBI taxonomy): domain Eukaryota; kingdom Metazoa; phylum Chordata; class Mammalia; order Carnivora; family Procyonidae; genus Potos; species Potos flavus. The sequence continues at coordinate 70,775,475 of CM052884.1, read as the reverse complement.
CAGGGAATCTGGGGCCCAATTCTCCTGAGTGGCTAGCAACCCAGCTTTTATTCAGAGCTCTCTGTTCTGATGCATCTCTTTAACCATCGTTGTCGGGAAGGGGAGTATGAATGATTTATTACTATTGACTCATCATTAATGAAAATTACCAGTGATTAATCTTTACACCCTCTCCTTCTTGGGAAGTTTGCTTCCTTCGTGGGGTTTATTCCCCATGAAAAGTAGCCATCTGTGCTGCATAACCCTTCTTAATCCATGAGGAATACCCCTGACCTAGATTCATTTTGGAAATTTGGGAAATTGTCCTAAAGTCATTAACTGGTTATCCACCCTCCTTTAAGTAAGAAAGAGGGTGATCCATGGGCTTTACTGCCCAAAGATATGCCCTTTGTCAAGGAGTCAGGTTAATTCTGGAACCAAATTGCCAAGTTTGACAGACCCAGGGTTCAGTTAAAACTTTCAACTGCATATAATCAGTGATTACCCCTTTTCTAGTTCTCAATAATGTGTAAAGATGGTTTGTATTGTTTATTTTCTATTTTCTGTGATTTAATCAGCTGTCTTACCTTGGAGACTTTGCCCAGAATGCTCTTGTTTTTCCTTTTGCCTAGATAAGGGAACAGAATATGCAAATCTCTGTACCCTGTTCGGATCTCAGCCTAATTATCACTTCTTTCTATACTCCTGTGTTAGGTTAGAAACGGATGTTATATTCTCCCAAAACACTCTGTATTCTCTCAAAGCATTTTGCATACTAATTAGTTATCTGTGATGTTTAAAATATGTCTGTTTTCCGTAGTAGATCAGAAGGACTGTTAGTGCAATAATGCTTTTTGTCTTATTCACTACTGATTCCTCATACATACAGATGGTGGTAAATAAATGTCTACTAAAACTGAAATGAATGTGTATTTTAGCTTTTTCTCATCAGCTGTCTGGGGAAAAAGTTTCACTTAATGAGGTCTGTAGTATATATTTAATAAGGTACATTCAGTTTTGAAGGATATGAAAGCCTCAGATAGTTAAGAAGAAACATACATTCTTTTGGTAATGGGATAGGGAAGTTGCCTCCTGTACTGTATGAATGAGATCCAAAAGAAAATACTTATCTTTGTGTTATTGGAACAAAGCACCAATAAATGATTGTTTGTTGGAACTGTTTTATTGCATTTTTATCTCTTGGGTTTTTGATTAAAATGACAATTAGATAAATCACTTCCCAAATTCTATTTGAATTATAGTTTTGGTATGATAAACTCATAAGTTCTTATTCTATCACAATTTTTTTTGTTGTTTTGTTTTCAACTGGTGTATAGTTTGTGATGTCTGCAATAAGATTAATAGAGAATTTTGTACTATAAATAGAGACCTAGGGTTCTACCCAGGGATGTAGACTGACTACATGATCTTTTTGAGCCCCCAGAAATTGGGGCCAATTTCTGAGCCTCATCTGTAAAATGAGGAATTTGATTTAACCTGAGTAGTGTGGCAGGTAGCTTTGGATATGGCCCATCATTATCTCTTCTCTTGGCATTCATAACCCTGTGTAATCCTCTTGCCTTGAAAGTGGTCTGAATCCTGTGACTTGCTTATCACCAAAGAATATGGCGAAAGTGATGAGATGTCACCTTCATAATCATGTCTCAAATGATTGTGACTTCTGTCTTGCTGGCATATTCTCTCTACCTCTATCTCCTTGGCTTTGATAAAGCAAGCTAAACTATTTGAGAATGCCCACGTGGCAAGAAGGAGGCCTCTGGCCAAGAGGTGGTGAGGAACTGAAGCCCTCACTCCAAAAGCCCCAGGGAATTAAATCCTACCAAAAACCATGTAAGTGAACATAGAATCAGATCCTTGCTCAGGCAGGTCTTCAGATGGGACCTCAACCTTACCCACCACCTCAGCAGCATTGTGAGAGACCCTGAAGAAAGTATGTGTGTAAGCCATGCCTGAGTTCCTGATGCACAGAAACTGAGAGAATAAAGGTTCAGTATTTGAGCTTATAGGTTTTAAGACTTCTACATCGAATAGCCCAGGTCCTCTTTCCTTTAGAGGGGATGTGGCTTAAAAAGAAAAAAAAAAATGTGTTGGGGGCTGAATTTGTTACCCAGCAACAGATAACTAATACAAGTGGTTTTCAAACTGATTGATGGTGTTATGCATGGCTGACCACCTGTATAGCTCCCTGTCCAGAGATATCTCCCCTCTTCTCACCCATTTATGCACAAACATGTGCAATACCCGTAGTACCTGTGATACTGCTTTCTTTAAGGCTAATAAAATGAAAATCTCTGATAAGATACAGTTATCAGAGAGAGGCAGCAGAGCAAATTATTGATGAGTCTTTGGGCTAATCAGTCAGCTCTTTTAAGCCTCAGTTCTTCATTTGTAAAATGAGGAGGCTGGAATAGAGCTCAGTTCTCAAAGTGTGATCCCAAACCAGTAGCATTAGCATCATCTGGAAACTTGTTAGAAGTGCAGTTTTCAAGACTTACAACAGATCTACCAAATCAGAAATTCTGGAGGTGGGGCCCAGGATTTGAAGTATATTCTGACACATATAAATGTTTGAGAACCCCTGGGCTCAAAATTCTGTAGTCTCTTATAGCTCTATTGATACTGATCATACTAATTACAAGAAATTTTTATTGATTATGTGCCAGGAATTGTGAAAGGACTTTATATTCATTATCTCATTTAATCATCACAATATCCTATGAAGCAGATACTATTATTTTCATTTCCAGTTATCTCTAATATCTTTGCTTCTTAAGGGCAGTGGTGATTTTTTTTTTTTTTCATCTCTAAACTTCTTTAAACCTTGCATAGAATTCACAGTTTCTTTATATGTGTGTGTGTTTCCATGTGTATTTTAGTTAATTGGTACTTAGTAAATGTTTACAATGAGTGAATGAACAAATGAATTTATGAATAAAAATAGTAGGAAGGCATAGTTGAGATTGTTAAGTACAGAGACTCTTTAGAAGGTAGCGAGATGAAAGCCTGGGACAAGTTGGATAGTCTCGTATCCTCTTAAATCAATATTAAGAGGGCACCAATCTGCTTACCTATGAGGCTGATCTTGATCAGAAGGTAGCCAACCTCTTGATTCCTACTGATTTCAATTTGTAGGCATCAGCTATGGAAGAATCTAATATGATATTTATTCATTTTCTCTGGAGAGTGACCCTGGGAGAGAAATTATTTTATAGAAATAAATTTACATCTCAAAGGCATAAGCAAAGATTTGAAATGGTATTTCAGACATATTCATTAGAGTAAGTCATGTGCCTTCTAGAAACTAGAAAAGGGACCCTGAAACCTTAATAGGTACTGTTCCTCATTCCTTAGATCTTTTAGCTGAGTTAGCAAGGTTATTTGGGTTTGTCTCCAATGTCTCCATCATTTCCAGATCTAGTTTTTTTTGTCAATTAAAGGAAACAACAGGATATCTGGTACTGTTAAACATCTCAATAATTAAGTATACATTTAGAATTTACTCTGAACTCAGCAACATGTTGCACATTACTTAGAATTATTATAATGTTATCCCTAATGTGTGTGTGTGTCTGTGTGCGTGTACATGTGCATATGTGTACACTTTTTTCTTCTCCTCTTCTTTCCTCCATGACAGTGGTAAACACTGTTCCAATCTCATTGCAGATCTTTTCTTAAAATTATCCTGTAAGGAAGATGCAGTTGCTATTGTGATTTTGCAGGTGAGAAACTATATCACAATGAAGTTAAAACATCTTGCTTTAAGTCATAGTAGTGAGTTGGGATTCAAACCCATTCAGTCTGACTCTAAATCTAAGGCTTTTAACTATTATTTTAAATACTAATCTGACTAGATCAGAATTTAGGATTCTTATTGGGCTCTATTTAATAGCGGGTGCTGTCACTGTCTCAGTGTAGGTTAGAAATCCATGAATTTATAAGTGTGACTCTCTCATTCTCTTGTAGCAGAAGTTAAAGATAAGTCTACATGACAGAATGCTTGGTATATTCTCTCTCTCTCTTCCTCCCTCCCTTCCATCTCTTATATATCTATGAAACTCTCATTGACTCAGTCTTGGGCAGCTAGTAGTAAATTTGGCTTTAGAAGAGCTTCCTCTTAGGTTTAAGAGGTTTCAGTCAAGGCCTAGATTACTAGAGGGGTTTACATTTGGTATTAGGAACCAAGCCCAGTTATAAATAAGATGTGTATTTGTTTCTTATGCTGCTACAACAAATTACTCCAAACTTGGTAATTTCAATCAATACGAATTTATTTTCTTACAGTTCTGGAGGTCAGAAGTAAAGGAAGTTTCACTAGGATGAAATCAAAGTGTCAGTGGGGCCATCCTCCTTTGGAAGGCGCTGTTTTCTTCTTTTCCAGCTTTTAGAAGCCACCTGTACTCTTTAGTTCATGGACTCTTTCTCCATCTAAATACCCAAGTTCACTGCTTATAGTTCTACTTTCCACGTAACTATAGGACAAATCCAGTGAGCTTTCTGACATTATATATGAAAGATTCCTTTTCCTGTAGTTTTTACATATCCCTCATTACCTTCTGAGCCTTTCCCAGGAGTGTCTTTAATGTCCATTTTTCAACCAACAGTCTTTTTATGAAGGTTTAGGTATTCTCTAAGATGATACAGATCTTTTTTATACCAGAGTCCTCATTTCCTTTAGAATTCTCACATCCATATTTTTTCTTTTCTTTTCCTTTCTTTTCTTTTCTTTTCTTTTCTTTTATTTCTTTTCTTTTCTTTTCTCTTCTTTCTTTTCTTAAGATTTATTTACTTATTTCAGAGAGAGAGAGAGAGTGCACACAAGTCAGAGGGGAAGGGAGAGGGACATGCAGACTCCATGCTGCGTATGGAGCCTGATGTGGGGCTCAATCCCAGGAGCCTGAGATCATGACCTAAGCCAAAACCAAGAATGAGATACTTAACCGATTAAGCCACCCAGGTACCACCACATCCATATTACTACTAACAGTCTGTTCAAGGCAATATAGATGTTTTCTATCATTCTGCTCAAAATTCTTCCAGCCTTGGCCTATTTCCTAATTCCAAAGCCTTTCCAATTATTTGGTTATTTCTCTAACAGGTACCAAAATCTGTATCAATCATGGTTAAACCAGAAAAGCAGAATCAGTAGTAGATATATTTTAAGAGACTTATTGCAAAAAATTGGCTTAAGCAATTGTGGGGACTGGCTAAGCAAGTCAAAATCCATAGAGCAGGCTATTAGGAAGGGCAGAATGGAACACTTGGGCACAGCTGAAGCTGGTTCCACAGTTCAAATTTCTTCTCTGGGAAACCTCAGTTCTGCTCTCAAGACCTTTTAATTGATTGAATCAGGCTTACCCAGATTGGTTAGAAGCCTCTGCCCTTATTTAAGGCAAATGGATTATGGGGTCTAAACACACCTAAAGATATCTTCATAGCAACTTCAGAATCAGCGGTGGAGATTATAGCCTAGCCAAACTGATACATAAAACTGACCATCACAAGATGGTACCTAAATTCCCATTTGTCATTGTCCCTTGTTAGCAATATGTCTTTTAGAGTACTGAAACTGAGGAACAAATATCTGGACCAAAAGCAAGACGGGAACATTGCCTGTGTCCCCTAATCTTGATATCATCAAAACCCCCACCAGTAACACTACGCAATATATTTAATGCAAATATACTTAATGCAATTAGAAAACAACATAAAATAATGTGTATTTAATGGTTATATTGTATGGAAAAGACTAAATGTCTCATGTGTGTTCATGGGAAGTTAACTGTTGATTAAGAAGGAAAGGATTAATTAAGAAAGTAGAATATGATATAACAAGGCTCGATTATAGGTAGAAGGAAGAACATATGGCATATCAAGCAGGGGAATAGTTTGGAGATGGAAATAAGCAGAGTGTGTAGAGGAAACACTGAGGAGACTGCTCTTTCTCACCCTTATCTTCAGGAAAGTTGAGATTGGCTGTGTATACTATGGGGAACATTGAAGCCTGTGCCATGGAATTTATTTTTGAAGTAATATGTAAGAGAGAATCATGAGGGAAACATTCTACAAGAAAGGTGAATCTGGCAGAGGTGGGCAAAATGGACATGAAAGGGCAGAGGTTCTTATCATTGGATTGGCATGATGGGTCAGGGACCATGACAGATGGAGTGAGGGTAAGAATGCAAAATAAGAGGCAGATTTTGAAGCAAGATACAAAAGGCATGTGATAGAGTGAACAATGGAGATGAAAATTGAGTAAATGAGTAAAAATTGATGCCAAATATTTTGTATTGATTATATGTTGGGTTGGAATTCTATACTAGTATAATCGGGACTCCATAAATTCTGCCTTAATCCATCCAAGTTTCCTGCTTCTGGGGCCACTAAGTAAGATACTAAAGCCACTAAGAAAGGAAGTAAGAGGAAGCAGAGTAAAACTATTATTAGCAGAGACTTCTGCTTGTAATTCCAGTACAAAATAGCAGTAAGCTAGGATGAACCACATGGAAAACTTTGTAAGACACCAGAAGCAGCCTATATATAGCTTAGATCCAAAGCAGGCCAAACAGCTTTCTATGTTTATTAAGTTCAGCCTGGATAGGAGGTCTCCCACCAATGGTGTGGAAAGACCAATTCAGAGTATACCCAGTGCCAGGGGAAAAGTGCTGCTGGCTCCAGGCATGAACGAAAAGAATATATTCTTAAAGGAGAGACAGAAGGGTTGCACAGGGCATCTCTGAGGCTTCACCCTTTTGGCCTAGTTAACTAAAGGAAAAAGGAATTGCAGCCTCAAAGGCAGTAAATGTTAATCCGTTTGAAACTCCAGTCCTAGAAAATGTGGCAAACTCATCCTTGAATTTAACCAATCCCACTATTTTTTGGTAGGTAGCATTTCTTGCCTTTTTTCCTGGCTCATCCTAAGAGATACGTCTAGGGATGCAATGAGAACCTTACTTTCAACTACAGGAACATCATTTTAAGGCTGGTTAATTGGCAAGATATTGGCAACATTGATTGAGAAAAGGAATGGAGGAAGGAATTCTATTTGGAGCGAGAGGTTAGCATATTAGACAATGTCTATGTACATGATGACACAGCACACTCAAACTGAATGATTTTTAAGTGAGTGGACAAGGTTTAAAGAACATGAGAGCTATTAACAACTTCTTGTCCTGAAAGATCAGAAGAAAACAGCATAATCCAAGAGGGGTGGTTGGCTATGTGGGGAGAGCAGGTTGAAGACAGCTATGGCTTTAGGCCATAGTCAACCCTGGTGAGTCAACAGGTAGGGCACTGGGAGAATATGCATTCCAACCTCACTCTTCTCCCACCCTTGAATCTTTTGTTGATGTCCCCATTGACCACTGACCATAAAAAGCCTGTTCATGAAGGTCCCATAAGTCAGCCTATGTGGGCATAGAGAAAGGTAGAGGGAGGTTCTGAAGGGGCAATCAGAGGTTTCTAACATAGATAGATCATGAACTAAACAGTGAGTAAGCTAATAGTTGGAAATGGCTCTCAGCTTATAAGAAGAGCAGGCTTGCTGATTGAGATTTTGGATACAACTTATAGAATGTTTAATCAGGAAGAAAAGACAGAATTTTTACTAAATATTTATTATGTACTGGGCACAGTGCTAGGCATTTTCATATGTTACCTCATTTATTCTTCACAATAACTCTGTAAAAGAAGAATTAACATTCTGAGAGATTTGCTAGTTCATGGGTCTCAAACTGGCAGTTCAAGGGCTGAGCATCTCTATTTTCTTTGGCCTGCATGATGCTTTAAAAGTCAGAAGATTTCACATAAAAATGCAGGTTTCTGGCTTTTCTGGAAAAATCAGAAGACCTGGCAGCAGCGAGCTTACATTCCTGCAAGCTAGAATTGTGTGATAACTTTCCTCTTCAGATTGGACATGAACTTTGGCACATTCTCCACCACTCCCTATTTGGTGTTATCACTTCCAGATTAATTGATTGAGATTATCTGCCAAGTATTTTAATTTGCAACTCTGATCCACGCCCTCGTATTTTACAGATGAATAAATGAAGTCATGGAGAAATTGGATGACTTGTTCAAGATTTCACAGCTAGATAATGCCAAAGTTGACCCTAGAACTTGTTTTAGACTCCTGCATCAAGCTATCTGTGAAATCTAAAAGTTGATTATTATAAATTTTATAGTAATCAAGGCAGTGTGGCGCTGGCTTAAAAACAGACAAAATACATCATCAGAACAAAATAGGACCCAGAAATACAACCACACATACAAGGTCAACTGATTTTCGACAAATGTGCAAAGGCAATTCAATGGAGAGGGGAAAATCTTTTCAACAAATGGTGCTTGAACAATTGGGCTAAACACATGGCAAAAGTTAACACCTACTCCTACCTCTCACTATACACACAAATTAATTCAAGATGGATCATGAAATGTAACAGCTAAAATTATAAAGCTTCTAGAAGAAAACATAGGAGCATGCCTTTGACTTGGAAAAAGCAAAAATTTATTGGAGAGGACACAAAATGCACCAGCCATAAAATAAGTATTTCAAAGAATCGTTGCACTTCTTGTATGAGATAATGTAAAAGGGTCAGGAGTGCTTAGTTGGGGAATATGAGAAAGTAGAGACATTGAAGAAGCAGCAACAAGAGATAAATAAAATGTGTTGGCAGAAATGTGGTAAGAGGTTAGGATATTCTGAATCTTTCCCAAGGCTCCAATAACGGCCTATTTAATTTGGGTCTATAAAGTTTATTTGAAAACTTACTAAAAGCCTCTTCTCTTAGGCTTCAGTAAACTAATGATTCAAATTAATGAAGCTATCTCTTTTTCAAATTTTGAACCCTCTCAGAGTCTTTGTTTAATTGTCTGTCTATGACATGCTCTGAAGCTTAATATTTTTCTCTCCAGTCTTAGTCATATGAGGGTTTCTGGCCTTGGTCATCAAACTCTGCTAAGGCAATAGCTCCACATAGCGTTGGTTTAAAACAGCCCTGTGTTTATAATGCAGTGGAACCTGCACTCAGAGACACTGTCTTTTTTCCTGATTGGATCAATTCGTAAGGTACAAAAAAGGGTGAGTACAAAGTTGAATGAAGTTGTTTTTCATTTTCCCCTTGCCATTTGGATACCAGGTCTTTTCCTCTGCATAAGCAGACACTGAGTTTCCTAATGGTGAAAATTTCCTCTTCCCTCCTGAAACACTCACTTTAGTGAATTATTGTATTCTTTTAAAAAAAAAAGATTTGTTTATTTATTTGAGAGAGAGCATGTGAGCAGGGGGAGGGGCAGAGGGAGAAGGAGAGAGAGAGAATCCTCAAGCAGATTTTCTGCTGAGCATAGAGCTCACTGTGGGGCTCAATTCCAGGACCCTGAGATCATGACCTGAGCTGAAATCAAGAGTTAGCTGCTTAGCCCACTAAACCACCCAGGTGCCCCAGAATTATTGTATTCTTGATTCCTTTGTGGCAGCCATTCATTTATCTTTATAATATAAGAAATTAAGAGTAGAGTTCTTCCAAATGAGCAAATGAAAAAAACAGACAAATACAGAAAACAAACTCATAGTTGCCTGAAGGGAGGTAGGTGAGGGGATGGGTGAAATAAAGGGGATTAATAAGTATAAACTTCCCATTATAAAATAAGTCCTGCAGATAAAAAGTATAGCATAGGGAATATAGTCAATAATACTGTAATAAGGTTGTAGAGTGACAGATGGTGACTACACTTATTGTGGTGCGCAATAAGTAATATATAGAATTGTCAAATCAATATGCTGTAAACCTGAAACTAATATCACATTGTATGTTAATTATACTTCAATAAAAATCAATTTTAAAAAAGAGTAGAGTTCTTTTTGGATTATGACGCTCTGCTTCTAATAAAGTATATTAATGAAAACTTTTTTAAAAATTTTTTGTTCTCCTATTGCTTCCAAAATATACTAGTGGTTTTTTTATTTTTTAATTTTTTTATACTAGTGTTTTTTGATAAAACAAATCTACCATCTCCACTTATAAGCCATCTCTTATTTTCTTAATATAGTCTCATGTTCTGATCCTAAATTTGCTCTCTCTATTCTTCAGATGTTATTGTTTCTGTGTTTATTATGCCCTGAAGATTTTTTTCCATGTCTTTTATGCCCTGAAGGTTAGTGAACATTTGAATTTGGGCAGCAAGATAATGACCACCATCTAATCTCCTTTTCAACTTCATTTCCCTTTTTAATTACTTTTTTGAAGATGGAAACTTACTTTAGTTCTTTGGAGAAACTGAATAGCTAAATGGGAGTTCAGCTCCTAGGGGAAAAAGAACGTAGGAACACAGAAGAGCACACTTGGCATATATATGTTCTCCACACAGCCTTTTGTACAGCTCACCTGGAATCCTCACAAAACGGCTCTAAGCTATGGTCACGTAAAATATGTTTTCTGATGAACAACTTAGAATATGAAAAATGAGCTCTATGCTGTCAGCCTTTTCTCATTGTAGAACAGGTTGAAGAAAACATGAACTGTATAAGCAAGGACTATGGATCTAGCACCGTGACATTTAAATGCTGCAACTTTCTGTGGGGTGAGTTTTTGTATCTATTGAGGCCTGGGTCTTCTATTTGAGCTCTTCTATAGAGCTACTAGTACTGTTGTCATTTGAAATCACAGAACAACTTAGGATGTCAAGGAAAATGGAGGGAAGAACTTGTGGATTTACAAACAAAAGCAGACCAAACAGCAAATATAGCTACTACGCACCCTCAAAATTTCTCCAGGTTCTATTCTCCCTCATCAAAATCTGATGAGTTTTCCTAAGTCATTGTTCGGTGTTCCTTAGTTTTGATAAGGTGATATACTATTTTTTGATAAGGTGATATTCTTTCTTTAATTATATCTTTTTAAGTATTAAGGTAATATCACAGACAATTTGGAAAACAGGCAATCAGTAATAAGCAAAAATTATTATCCATGAATTTGCAGTGGGTTCCAGGCTCTGTAATACTGGTACGTTAGACACATTTTGCCATTTTTGTCATGAGAACTGCGGTGAGGTTTGGTATTCTCCTTGTTTTACAGATGGGGCAGAGAAAATCAAATAACATGAATAAGATCTGCTACTTGTCAAGTACAGGACTAGCATCAAAAGCAAGTCTGTTGGACATTGAAGCACACATCCTTTCAGTTTTTGCTGGGCTTCCTCATGGCTTGTTGGTCCGAGAGTAAGTGAATATCCTGACTTGAACCAAGTTCTATGCTTATGTACGAGTGAGGGACAGTTAGATAATATGAAGCTGACTTTCTGGGAATTACAGCAAAGATGCTTTTAACTTTTTCTGAGCAGGGAATGATACCATGATGGAAAGAAAGTTCTGGAAAGATGAATATCCCATACTATTGTGCAAGATGGACTGGATGCAGGGAGGCATTCGCTGTGATCCAGGGATGACTCCATAAGGGTCTCAGCTATGCATTTTATTACCTTATACAGTTTTCACTTTCTCTTTAGAGGTCACTGCAGTTTTCACAAGGATAATATTGCTCTGAGACATACCATTTTGGATTTACTTTGGTTCCAATTTTTTTTTCTCCTAATATGTTCTTTGGCCTCAGGGTGGATGCAAGTGAAATATGGTCTCTTAGCTACTCTTTTTTTAATTCCCTGATCCCACTCATCCTTTAAGCCTGTTTAGCTCACTAATTGGAACACAAGAGATTTCTTTTTAGCATAGACTGAGCCCCTAGTCCTCAGCCTGATAAGCCCTTTGCAGTTGCAGTTGGAGATGGAGGTGTTTGGGGACTACTAAAGGATGTTATTTTCTATTCTGGCGGAGACCTGGTATCTATCCTGCCTTGGAAACTGTAAAACACAGCTCAGTTCCTTTCACTGGTGGACTGGGTCCCAGGTGGCCTCTCTGCCGTCCCCAACCATTCTTCCTGGCCTTGCCGCATAGTATCAACCAGATGCCTCTGGGAGCTCAGGGTGACAGTATCACCTCCTGTTTCTCTCCTTCCCAGGCCCTAATTCAGGAACCTCATTTACCTGCAGAGAATGATGATTTGTCTGTCAGCTGGCAGCCTGAAGCTATACTTTTTCTGTCTGATTCTATCAGTGCTCATTATTTACTGTTCTGTTTAGCTGAGTATTATGTGGAAATTTTGAGATGTTGCAGGGCATCAGCCAAGTCTTAACATATCTAGGAGTTGCAGATTGCATACAGCTGTTTCCCAGCTTCGCTTTGCATAGAGCCCATAAGCCCAAATACCTGCATCTTGGAGGAAACGTGGATGTTAAGTTGAAAGTGTCTTGGACATTTGGTAAAGTTGAAGGTCTACTCAGGCTACGTCTCTTCTTTGATCTTCATACAGCCTCTCTTTTCTGTCACCATTAACTACTAATGTTTTATCAAGTGGAATCAGATATATTAAAGTAAGAATCAGGGAAATTTGAAGAAGAAAACAGTATCGCTTTGAAACAGATTTGGAAAAGCAAAGTGCGGCCACTGTTGGTCACCCTGCCCCCCCCTCCTTGCCCCCTGCACTTGGTGTTTAAGAACTTATAAACCTCTAATTTTTGCAAGTAGTCTTCTTCTCCTGCATGGATGCTATGCTTTCCCACATGACTGCCCTCTGGCATGATTATAGGGTCCCTGAAAGTATGGTAACAAGGCACAGTGCCCTAATTTATCAAATTCTAGAGACACTGAAAAAATTCTATACTTGCTAATTCCTTGTCCGTTACACTATAAACAAAGACAGTGAAGTTAGCTCCCTCTAGAGGTGTCCACTTGCAAGTGTTGTTGAGCCAGTGGGTGAGCTGGGATTTGGAAGCTACCAGAATTGGAGCGACTGAGGCAGAATCCTCATCCCCAACATCTTTGGGGAATCCCATGGTGGTATCTGATAGGCATGGATTCAAAAAATGAATTCGCAGTAGAAGGATATGCAACATAGAAAGTAAAGTAAGACTGATATGCCCATTTCAACACTTAAGGCAAAAATACCCCTCGTTCCCTGTCCAATTTTAGGGCCTGGTTACCCCTCCGGTGTCAATGCCTCCATAAGCAAAATTTACCCCAAGCAAAGTAATTAAGTAAAGCTTTTGGAAAACAATTTTGTTAAGTCTTCAGGAAGATGGACTTTCACTCTTGGGTCTAAGGCTTAGTTGTATGTGCTTTTTCTACTGTGATGGTATAGATGTAGAAAAGCAGACACAGGCCAATGAACTCCTTAATACATAAAATGGTCCAATGCACCTTGATTCCTTCATTTCTGAAAAAAGAGGTTCAATTCCCCAACATTCCCAGCTCAATCTGATCAAGCAATTACAATGACCATCAGGATCATTCACTAACTTATGCTCCTTGCCAACCTCAGTCACGGTTCTAGGTCTATTTCCTTCCAAATATACACTTCTGAGAAGACCAAATATAATGAAAATTGTAAGGGGAAGGAAAATTTTTGAAAGGAAAACAGTGAGGGTATGGCCCAAGCATATAAAAATGAATAAAGTAAACAAGTGCCTTAGCTTATGAGACATTTTCACTGTTTCTTGTTTTCGCAAGCATGTGAGTAGGCCCTTGGGTCTTAGTATCACAGTCATGTTGTCCTTGTGGAAGTTTCCTTTGTTATTTGCTCTGAAATATGATTTGACTTCCTATCAGTAGAAGGAAATTCAGTGGGGTTAGGTAATAGATAGATACCAGTCTAGGCTCAGAGAGAATGAACTTCATGAATGATATGAAATTCCTGTCATAAGCACCGTTCAGGGGTAGTGGAAGCTTAGATGACAAGTGTTCACCATCTGAAAACGTCTTGTCCCTCTTTGAAATGACCTCCAGTGCATGCTACATCTAATTTCATATCCAGGTTCTTCTTTCAGTCTGTTCCCTAAACTTATTGGGAATCCCCCAGAGTAGTTTTAACAGATACCACCTATATAGTGCCTATTATGTATTATTATGATCTAAGCATTTTATGTGCATTTACTCTTCACCACAACCCTATGAAATTAGTTTATCACTTCTGTTTTAAAGGTGAGGAAACTGAAGCACAGGAAGTTTAAGAAAATTGTCTGAGGTCATAATTGCTTTGTGGCAGACTCAGAATTTAAACCCAGGCAGTATGGATCTAGAGTCCCTGCATGTAACCACTACTCTATACTATTTCTCTAATTAGTAGTTATCTGATCTCCCCAAGGGAACTATCCCCTTATGCACATCAAGTTTAATAACTCTCTCTCTCTCTCCCTCCCCCCTTCTCCCCTCTCCTCCTCCTCCTCTCTGTCCTCCTTTCCCTTCTTCTCTCCCTCTCCTCCTTCTTTCTTCCCTCCCTCCCTTTTCTTTTTAGAGAGAAGCAAAAAGATACATGCAAACTATAAGACATCTCAATAATTGATTTCATTTTTTCCTCTTAGACTTCCATTAACACTACTTTCTAAGGCTCATGTTGTTCTGATATTAAAGTGCATAATAATAAGTTTATAAATTATGTGAAAGCCAAAGAGGAAATGCTCTAAGAAGGATAGATTCAGAATCCTGTGTAGAGAGAAGAGAGGAAAAGAGGAGTAAGATAAAAGAGCAGAATCAGTGCAAAGTAATTGGGTAAGTAGTAGAATATTTCTAGAATTAGAACATTTAGGTTATAAGATTAATTGAGCAATCAAGTATTTTTGTCTACTATGTACCAGACATAGAATTGAGCACTGGAGATAAAAAGGTGGTTAAGGCATAGTCTCTTTATCTAAGAGCTTTATATTTATCACAAGAAAATAAATATTTGGAAACAAACTAAACTTTATGAGTTAGCCTCCTGGTCCTGGCTTCTCTCTGCCCCCTGCCTACTCTTCCTCTGGGAGGAAGAATGACTATTAGATTTGGAACTGCATGTGTGTAGCTTAGCCCTTTCTAGGATCTTCTTAGTATCTGTCTGCCTGGAAGAAGCATGTATTGTGGTCTGCTGTCTGGGCCATGGATAGGTTGACTGGGGTAGATCCTGCCCCTGTGAACGACGCATGGAGTTTCCCAGCTCTGTCTGTGACTAGCTGTATAAGGTGACTTCTTAGGTATAGGATTAATAAGACCATTTTTGCCACACACATAAGCCATGTGTTCCAATCCAATTTTAAATAGCAATGAAGCTAACATTTTAGTCACCATCTGTATCCGTATTCCTAACTTTCAATTATATTTGAACTCACAGAGGCCTATTTCTTGAACATCCTCAAGCCTGAGAAGCTTACATAATGCTCCTGGGATTTTAGTGAACCCAAGCAGTCCCTCAACAACTCCATTACAAAAATGGGCTGAGGAGATTGATTCAACCGTGGCCCAGTAATATCCTCATTGCCAAGGAGAAGTGAGTAATAGTTTATGATTCATGGACTGATTGGTAATCACTATCAGGATTACCAGAAATTCATCTGGAATGTTTTGCAAAGCTTAAAAAAAAAAACCTTTTAGCATGTGTTTCACTGTTTTTAGTAGCTTGTCAACACCCTAGAAAGATTTATTCTGTGGGGCTACAGAATCCACAACATATACATGGCTTGGTATGTTACTCTACAAACACTTCTCAACATTTACCCTTGAGAGGGTTTAAGTAAAATATTTTCACATCTATTTTGTAATACACATTATTGACTAAGTTAAAGAAGGGAATGCAAACTTGTGGCATACGGAATTTGATTTTGTGTGGAGCAGTTGAAATGATTGGTCGACTTAGTTGATTAGAAAGGACATAATTTAGCTCTGGTGCTGGGCTTCTGTGACCCAGGCAGAGAGTAAAAGCTTGATGCAGGCGGTAAGAAGGATTGGGTGATCATGAGAACTTTAAAGAAAACATTGTCACCTAATGTGAAAACAGAAAAAGGGATGGAAAATGAAAAATTAAAAACAGTGAAAACAAAAAATTAACCTCCACCCAGAAGGTAGTATTGTTAACACTCAAAAGACAACATGTTCTAGAAACTAAGTTCTTAATGGTCATCAGTGGCTGCTTATGATGTCACAGAAACCATAAGCTTATCAAACCTTCACATCTTGAGAGTTATTTCTCCCAAACAGATCGATAATCTCAGCAACTCCAAAATCTAATTATAAGGAAATTGAGCCAATTTTATTCCCTTATGGCCTTGACCAGTTACTGTTTCTTTGAGTGTACATTGTTGAGGCCTTTCTTCATCCAGTGCTTCGTCATCACTGTCTCAGCCTATTCCCTAACAATGATCCACATTTATTGAGTATGCAATATGTAGGCCTGTGCTAAGCCCTTGTGTTCATTAGCTCATTAGTCTTTGTATTGTGCTATTGTTAATGCATTTTGCGGATTAAGAAAGTGAAGCTCAGAGAAGCTAAGAATTCCTTCGAGGAGACAAAATTATCAAGGAGCTAAGCTGGATTCGAACCTAAATCTATTTGACTCAGGATCTGTATTTCTAAAACATCAAATTATACCACTCCCATAGTTGGCCCCATGCCAGCACTTATCTGACTGCTCTCACCCTACCATGGCTAGATTCTGGAGTAAGCCGGAGAAGATGGACAGGCACCCATAGTATCTGTCGCACTAAGTATCTAGGTAAATGTTATCAGAGTTTTTATGTCTTGTCAATCTATTGGCTGGAAAACAATATCTTACTGTGGTTTAAATTTTCATTTCTCTGATTACTAATGAAGCCGACCCGTCTGGATACATTTGTTGTTTATTTGTGTTTCATGTGAAATGCCTATTTTTTGTCTTTGGTCCACGTTTTATTAGGTGTTTTTAACCTTTTTCTTGTTTATTTGTAGGACTTCTTTGTTCATTCTGCATATGTGTCAGAGAACAGCTAAGCTGTTGATCAAACCTATTTTTCTTCCATAATGGATATACAGCCGGGCTATTCCTATCCTCCTTCACAGTTAGATGAGGTTACGTGCTTGACTTTTGATGAATGGATCATAAGAAGAAGCAAGAAACACCACTTGTCAGGCCTGTCCTAGAAAAGCCTTCCCTGTGATCTGCTATTCTTTGTCTTCTGCCATTTGCCAGTTAGGCACTGATGATAGGTAGATCTTAGAAGCCAAGTAGTGAGCGTAGCAGAGCCTTCTGCAGCCTGGGGTCCCAAAGTACTGAGTTAAAGAAAACCTTCCCAAGCACAAACTAGAATTTCCATGAGTAAGAAATTAACTGCTTTTGTGTTATTCTACCTCGATTTCAAGATTTACCAGTTAATCTTCATAGAGGATGCTAACCTTTTTCATATTACATGAGGTACAGATATCCTGGATTGGAACATATGGCTATGTGTATGGCAAAAATGGTCTCAAGAAATATTGAACTAAAAATTCACTTTATCTACTCAGTCATGGACAGAGCTGGAAAACTATAGGCCTAGTTCATAGGAACAGGACCTAAAGCAAAACATCTATTCATGACTCAGAGTGTGGATCAAAATACAGTTAACCCTTGATAAATGCAGGGGACCCCAACCCTCCACATAGTAGACAATCCATAAGTAACTTTTGACTCCTCAAGAACTTAACTACTGATAGCGACTGTTGACCAAAAGCTGTAACAATAACATAAACAGTTAACTAACACGTATTTTGTAAATTATATTTATTGTGTACTGTATTCTTAAAATAAAATGAACTAGGCCTGGATGTTTGGAATATGTAAGTAGAAGAGGCATGAAGAAAGATGGGAGAAAGTCTTGCTTTGCAAGCATTGTTAATGAGACTAGTTACCTGAAAATACAAGATACTTTTATATACATGAATTTTTAGGAGAATCTGAGTCTCTGTCATGACTTTAATTTAGTGGAGTTCTCCACTAATTTTTTTTCTGAGATTATGTAAAGCATTTAAAGATCACTATAGTTAGGAAAGTAAAAACCTATTTTTTTTTTTTAAGCAGAGCATTATTAAACTAAGGTCATTAATGACAATGGTAGTTAGGAGTATGATCTTTGAAGTCACACACAACTGGATTCAAATCTGAATTTTCTCACTTACTATTTGTGAGACCTTGGAAAAGTTACTTTCTTTCAGCCTCTGGTTCCACATCTGTAAAATGAGAGTGACATGGTACATACCTTATACAATTATATCAAGACTCAAATGAGGTTTGAAAAGTACAGTACACTTAGCACAATATCTAGACACGGTAGGGACTTACTAAATGGTGGTCATTATTACTTTCAGTCACTGGTCAGCTGAAAAATACTTTCTAAATGAAAATACTCTGGCTCTGTGCTCTTGGAACAGTTTTTCCTGCCTTTTCACTCTTTCACATTATCGTTATTGGATTAGCCTTGTCTTCTCACCCAGTGGGCCTGGGACTCTGATGCTGACTGTTGTTCAAGGGGAGGGATCAGGTCTAAGTGGGACTCTGCTATGTGTCAGGGCCCATGAGGACCATCGAGGACATTTAGGAGGTAGTAGAAGAGAGGGGAAAAAATAGGCACTAGAACTAATGAGACCATATAATTAATTACATTCCAGAATGAGCTGGTGTTGCCTTTGGAATAGGCTGACAAGAGCATGTAAAGATTTTTGAGCCATTAATGCAAAGAGCTTGGATCCCTAATTTTGGGCGTGAACAAAAAAAGAACTCTACTACACGCCTTTGTCTACTTGTTTCCCCTCTAACACCACACATTCAAATATAGATGCCCAGTGTCCAGCCAGGACCTGAATTGGGGCTATCATGATAAATATTATTCTTTATTCTATCCCTAGCATCTAACCTAGTACCAAGAAAATTGTGAGTCAATAGTACATGCTAATTCAATATATTAATTTAAACATATAAGAGGTTATGTGTTCACTTTGGTCAGACCTCTTGTTTTTAGATATTCCTAGGAGGACCCTGAATGGTAAGAGCAGAGGTAACAGAGAAAAACAAAGGACCATAGGGATTTGTCACTTGCACCATCAAAATGACAAAGAGGTGCATGCCATGGTGAGAAAAAGAGCTATTCCAAAGTAGAATTGGCTCTCATACAAGAGAATGAGCTGTGGATAGGGTGGAAGGGAGGTAGAGATAGGGTGGGCATCAAGCAGAAGCTGCATGGCCACCTGAAGGCAGTGGAATACAGGGATGCCTGCACTGAATCAGAGTTGGACCATATCATCATCCCCACCCCTGGCTAAAGCAGAACTACCTGTTGATGGGATTTTAAAAAATTCATTTCTGGGCTTTCTGTTCAGAAATTTTGATTTAGTGCATTTGAATTGCATCTAGGCATCTCTAAGTTTTAATTAACATACAATAAAATCACCCATTAAAGTGCAAATGTTGATGAGTTTTGACGTGTATGCATGCATATACCCATCATAATCAAGATAGAACATTTACATAACTCCAAAAATGTCCCTTAGATTCTTTGTGGTCAGTTGTTCCCTTCTCAGTTCCAGGCTTCCAGTGATCTGCTTTTTGTCTCTATAAATGAGTTTGCCTGATCTAGATTTGCTATGTGGCATCTATAGCATGAACTCTTTTGTGTCTGGCTTCTTTCCTTCAGCACAGTGTTTTTGAGGTTCATTCATATTTCCAGGTGTATCAGTAGTTTGTTCTTTTTATTGTTGTGCAATATTCTGTTGTATAGGCATTCCACAATTTATTTATGCATTCACTCATTGATAGGTATATGGATTATTTTTAATTTTGCCTATTATGGATAAAATTGCTATTAGTATTTCTATGCAAGTCTTTGTGTGGACAGTTTTATTTCATTTGGTGAAAACCTAGGAGTAGAATTATTGCACTGTATGGTAATATCTATATACCTATGAAAACTGTCAGATTGTTTTCCAAAGTAGTTGTACCAGTTATAATTCTTGCCAACAATATGTGGGAATTCCAGTTGTTCTACATTCTTGCCGATACATGGCCTTGTCAGTCTTTCTAATTTTATGTATTTAATTAAGTCTGTAGTAGAATCTTATTGTGGTTTTAATTTTTGTTTTTCTTGTGACTATATTGAACATCTTTTTGTGTGCTTATTAACCATTTGCATATCCTTTTTTCTGCTGTGTCTATTCAATCTTTTGCCCATTTTCTATTGTGTTGTCTTGTTAAGTTTTAAAAGTTCTTTATGTATTCTGGATACAAATCCTTTATCAGATGTAAGTATTATAAAATTTTATCCCTGTCAGTGTCTTGCTTTTTAGATTTTCTTAAAAGTGTTTATTATAGGCTAAATCAAACCCTCCCGAAATTCATATGTTGAAGCTAACTCCCAGTACCTTAGAATGTGACAGTATTTAGAGAAACAGTCTTTAAAGACGTGATTAAGTTAAGATGAAACAGGGAGGATCCTATTCCAATCTGACTGGTGTCCTTATAAAAAGAGGAAATTTGGATATGCAAGGAGACCAGAAACACATGGGTACAAAGGGAAGACCATGTAAGGATACAGCCAGAAGGCAGCCATTTGCCAGGCAAGGAGAGGTCTCCGAAGAAACCAAACCTGTTGACACCTCAATCTTGGCCTTCTAGACTCCAGAACTGTGAGAAAGAAATTTCTGTTGTTTAAGCCACCCAGTCTTTTGGTATAGTATTTTGTTATGGCAGTCCTAGCAAACTAATATAGTACCTGTTAAGGAATAAATGTTTTCAGTTTTGAGGTCCAATTTATTGTTTGATTTTTTATGGCTTGTGTTTGTTGTGCCCTATCTGAGAAATCTTTTTATACCTCAAATTTGTAAAGATTTTCTCTTATGCTATTTTCTAAAAGTTTATAGTTTTAGCTTCTACACTTTAGGTTCGTAATTTATTAAGAATTAATTTTTGTATGTGTTGTGAGGTAAAATTGGAGTTTATTTTCTGTTTCAGGTAGATATCTAGTTGTTCTAGCGCCATTTGTTGTAAAGACTACCTTTCCCCTGTTCAGTTTGGAAATCAATTGACCATACGTGCTTAGGTCAGTTTCTTGGCTGTCTGTTCTGTTGCACTGGCCTGTAACCAAGGATGACTATTTCATTAAGCTCCATAAGTGATTCTAATCCCCAGCCAAATTTTGAAACCTCTAGAATGGGAGATCTCTAAGAAACCTAAGTCTTTAATTCTGTGAGAGCTCACTCAACAAGTACCTGCCTCTGAGTCAGTCCTAAAAAAGCAGGAACTGATAAAATAGATGATCTCCAAGAATCTTAAAGTATTTGTCTTCTCCCTTGGCACTTTAAGTCACCCTGAATTCAAAGCAAGAATTGATTAAAAGAGATTCTCATGTTAAGAAATGTTGTCTAGTTGGTGAATATCAAATTGGGAGCAATCTTTCTTAGAAGCATCTGTTAAATGGCATTAGCATTCATTCATAAGCATCTGTTAAGTTGTGATATGTTGATACAAGCTAAAATGGGTATTACTTAGATGCAGAAAGATTTTCTTCCATTTGATATAAGAGGAGGAGCAAAAGAGGTCCTAGTTATAGAGGCAGATGAACAGAGGAAGTAGGAGAAATCCCAGCTCAATGTTTACCATAGATTGTATTTTTTTAGTGGATACGGTGTCCCTAGTATGTAGAATAGTATCTAACACGTATTGATGCTGCTTGGTTAAATGAATGTGCTAAGAAAACAGAGGAAAAGAGTTTAGAAAATGTATAACAGAACAAGAGTAATGAGGTATCCAGTCAATAACACAAATATCTAGTGAGCAGCAATTTAATGATATAGTTAAGAGCAGAATCATTAGAGTCTGAAGATTCTAGATTCAAATCTTGACTATTTACCAATGGTGATCTTGAAAAAGGTATTTAATTTCTCTAGGCATTAGTTTTTTCTGTGAACTTTGGGATAATGGGCATTTTGTTGTTGTTGTTACGAACACTAAATGAGCAAAGATTTATTTATTGTTTCTCTTTGTAGCTATAAATTCTACTCCTTAAGGGAAAAGACTGTATTCATGACCTTATTTTAGAGCATAGAAAAATGCTAGACACTTACTACATAAATATTTGATAAATGCATGACAGCATATGAAATACTTAATACTGTGTTTTGTATGTAATAAGCCCACAGTTAATAATAGTCCATGGTTATTTTTCTTTTCATTCCATTGCAGGAAGGACAATATTACAGTCAGCTAATTCCGATTGATGACAGCAGCTATCTGTTATAAAAAAAAACAATCCAATTAGGACTGTCGTAGTTAGTGTAGGTACAATTCATTAATGGTCCACCTCTTGATGGATATTCATAGGGTCACCAGCTGTAACCGTGTCATATGCAATTTTCATGGTGATATTTGAAATGGTCAATTATTGGTTCAAATGACATTTCTTTCAACAGGACACATTTCCATGGATGGCTGAGCACTGATGAATGCATTCCAAATAGAATTAGCACCACATCTTGGTTGTCTCCATTATGAAATGTGAGCAAACAGAGACATCAAAGTCTCTTCCCTAATGTATGTACGGCTCTAGTTTCCACAGTCATTAAACAAATTTAAAGCAAATAGCCCGTTCTAAAAGGCTAAGTGGAAAGAAGTCTGCTTATGAATAATAGTCGGTGGATTCTGAAGCCTCAACAAGTGCTTGGATAATCTTGGCTCTCATGTGTAATTATGTGTTGGCTATTAAATAATCAGATCAGAGCTAGAGCTCAGAGGCTTTGTAAATTCACTTGACTCTTACCTAAAGGCACAAAACAGAGACTGTGTGAGTGTTTTTCTTTGATAAGGTAGCACAAACATATTTTCAGAGAAATCAGAATATTGGCATTCCGTTCATCTTTTTTAAGTTAAATATTTGAGGATCAGCAATGCCAAGAGGGCCACATATTAAACTCCATTATTCTAGCAATTTATGGGATAGTATTTGCTGACGCATACAATGTTTTTGAAAGAATGGGCTTGCTTCACTGGTTTAGTGGGGTTGGGTAAAAGGGATCTTGAACACTGGTTGAATAGACCCAAATGCTGTGATTTGAGGGCCGGGAGAAGAACATGGTAAAAATCCCAACCTGTTCTCTTCCTTTTCCCTTATCTATTCTTCTCAGTTTGGCTCAAGCACCAGAAATGCCTATCTTTATGTACACCTTGACCTCAAGTTATTGAAATCTCTTACTGAAATACAAATATATTATCTTAAAGAAGCTGATATTTTAAGAATAACGAATTAATTATTCAATCACTGATAACACAATTTGGCGCTGTCTGTTAAGTGGCCGACTCTTGGTTTTGGCTCAGGTTGTGATCTCAGGGTCTTGAGATCGAGCCCCATATGAGGGTCTGTGCTTAGCGCACAGTCTGCTTGAGACTTTTTCTCATTCTTGCTCTGCCCCTTCCCCCTGCTCACTCTAGTGCTCTCTCTCTCTCTAAAATAAATAAATAAAATCTTAAAAAAATAAAGGCTAGGCTTTGGAATCAGAAAGATGATCTCATTTCAGATCCTAATTTTGTTGATTTCAAACTGGGCACATTAGCAAGAGAGTCACACTTTATATTGACAAAAATTCTGAAATTGAGCTATTTTTTAAGTGTAATATTTATTTATTTATTTTATTATTATGTTCAATTAGTAAGCATATAGTAGTACATCAGTAGTTTTTGATGCAGTGTTCAATGATTCATTAGTTGCATATAACACCTGGTGCTCATCACCACACATGCCCTCCTCAATACCCATCGCCCTGTTACCCCATCTCCCCACTCCCTCCCTTCTGTAACCCTCAGTTTGTTTCTGGAATCCAGAATCTCTAATGGTTTGTCTCCCTCTCTGATTTCTTCCCACTCAGTTTTCCCTCCCTTTCCCTGTGGTCCTCTGTGCTATTCCTTATGTTCCACATATGAGTGAAACCATATGATAATGGTCTTTCTCTTCTTGACTTATTTCACTTAGCATAATCTCCTCCAGTTCCATCTGTGTCAATGCAAATGCTGGGTATTCATCTTTTCTGATGGCCAAGTAATAGTCCATTGTATATATGAACCACATCTTCTTTATCCATTTATCTATTGAAGGGCATCTTGGCTCCTTCCACAGTTTGGCTATTGTGGACATTGCTGCTATGGACATTGGAGTGCACGTCCCCCTTCTTTTTACTACATCTGTATCTTTGAGGTAAATACCTAGTAGTGCAATTGCTGGGTCATAGAGTAGCTCTATTTTTAAATTCTTGAGGAACCTCCATACTGTTTTCCAGAGTCGCTGTACCAGCTTGCATTCCCACCAACAGTGTAAGAGGGTTCCCCTGTCTCAACAAGTATTGGCGAGGATGTGAAATTGAGCTATTCTTGACAAAAGAAAACTTAAGTCTTTCCTGAATAACCAAAGATCCTTTTGATTACTGATTCCAAAAACTGTTCATGCTTCATACCAGGGAATGTTTGTGAGTCTCAAAAAATCTGAAATGTTAACTTCAGTGGCCTCTTAAAGGATAGCTTTCATGAACTTGTGTTTTCATGTTATACTCTTGGTTTTTGTAGAATGCTACATACTAAGGCTAGCTATTAGATTAGCTTGGGAAAATACTATCTGCCATGTCTCTTCCTATTTCCTATAAGAGGAATCCACAGAAAAAAAAGTCTTTCAAAATCCAGCACAAGACATATTTTGTTTCTTCTAAGGAAGAGCTATGTTTACTTTTTCCTAATATTGAAAAGTACATAATTACTTTTGTCTTTCATTTGGCTGCCACAGAGACAAAGTTAAATATCAATTCTAGCTATTGCATATGTCCTTCGTGACTAACATATTTATGTTCCTTACTTGGTCTTAACATTTCTCCTCTTATATTTTTATTGTTGACCTGAATCCAACTATTTCTAGTTTATAATTATTGTATTTTTTCAATTCTATTTATAAGCTGCCTTTAATAACAAATATAGTAAATGAATTATATCTCATCCTATTCATTACAATAAAAAAAAAGAAAGAAATCTCTTAACACTTATAGGAAATGGTAGACCAATGGCTGTCAATCAAGGTGTATTAGTTATCTATTGTTGTGTAACAAACCATTACAAAATGTAGTAGCTTAAATAATAACCATTTAAATAATAATAATAATAATGATAATAATAGTAACGATAATCGTTATATTCTTGCTCATGTATCTGTGCATTAGCCAAGCAGTTTTGCAGTGAGCTGGCGGATCAACTAAGATTTAATAGTCTGTGACCTCCCTCATCCAACTAGTAATTGTCAGGTTGGTTGGGGTAGTAGGCCTCAGATGGGTGACTTTTCTCTTGATCTCTTAGCCTCCAGGAGAGTAGCTTGTGCTTCTTTAGAGCATGTCTCAGGGCAGCAAGAGAGGATAAGTGACCTTGAGCAAGGATTTTTCTTGTCTCTATCTATGTCACATTTGCTGATGTCTCTTTAAGCACAGCAAATTACATAGCCACTGTCAGTCTTAAGGGGTGAAGAAATAGATTCCACTTCTTTATGGAAGGAATGATAACATCATCTGCAAAGGAGTATGAATACAGAGATGAAAATAATTTATGGCCAATTGCAATCCACCACACAAAGTTAAGATAAACTGAAGACAATAGGTCTTCAATAAAGGACATGTGGGATTGTTTCCATATCTTGGCTATTATAAATAATGCTGCAATACACATAGGGGTGCATATGTCTTTTCAAAATGGTATTTTTGTTGTCTTTGGTTAGATACCCAGTAGTGGAATTACTGGATCATATGGTAATTCTGTTTTTAAGTTTGAGGAACCTCCATACTCTTTCCCATGATGGCTGCACCAATTTACATCTCCAGTAATAACATATAAGTTTTCCCTTTTCTCTACATCCTCACCAAAACTTGTTATTCCTTGTGTTTTCTATTTTAATCATTCTGACAGGTGTAAAGTGATATCTCATATGGTTTTAATTTGCATTTCCCTAATGATTAGTGATGTTGAGCATCTTTTCATGTGTCTATTGGCTATTTGATAAAGAAAATGTGGTATACACACAATAGAATATTACTTGGCCATAAAAAAGAACAAAAATGTTGCCATTTGCGACAACATGATTGAACCTAGAAGTTATAATGCTAAATGAAATCAGTCAGTAAAAGATAAAAAAAAAAAGAAAAAGACAAATACCATATGATTCCTTTCCTATGTAGAATTTAAGAAACAAAACAAATCACCAAAGAGAAAAAGAGACAAAGAAGCAGATGCTTATACAGAGAACAAACTGGTAGTTGCTAGAGGGGAGGTGGGTGGGTGGATGGGTGAAATAGATAAAGGGGATTTAGAGTACACTTATCTTGATGAAAACTGAGAAATGTATAAAATAGTTGGATCATTATACTATACACCTGAAACTAATATAACACTGTATGTTAATTGTATTTGAATTAAAAAATAAATACATAAAAAGAAAAACAAGGAAGATATGGGAATCAGTTATTAGTGTTCATTGAGCACTTACCATGTATAAGCTATTTGTATTTGTAGAGCACTGTTTAGGAGAAAGAAGCTGTTTCAACTACAGAATGTGAGCCAGTGACAGATGATTTTCCATGACGTCGTCTGGGCAGGATTCCATGTATCTGCTTTATAAATTCATGAACTCCAGTTCTCCCTTCTCTGTCTCAAGATTGGTCTTGGGATCTGGGCAACTGAGAGATGGTAGAAGGTAAAATAGTTGGAGTAACAGACTGTGAAGTTCTCAGGCTACTATAGAGAAGAGGAATCTGTTGATTTCAGGAGGTTGCAGCTGTGGTTTTGCTTTGTGTATGATGGAAGAATCTGCCAATGCAGGGATGTGAGAAATTAAAGTTCACCACAGGCAGTTTGTGGTCTTATCCTTCTTTGTGCATTAAGGATTAAGGAATTAATAGGATCTCAGAATTGGAAAAAATGTCAAAAGATCATAGAGTCATATCCTGTTTGCTGCCCTATTTGAGTTTATGACTCCCACTTGTGTACCTGTTTCTTCCAGGTGAACAGCATGCCTCTGGTTGGGCTCTCAGTTCTGGTTCCTGACTCAGCTGTCTGTCCCTGACTTTGAACCAGCATGTACCAATGCTTCCAGACCATTTCTTGGGCTCTCACCCCCATTTAATGGGATGGGCCTGGGGGCTCTGCTGATCAAGTTTAGTGAATGAGGGAGAAGGATAGTGTAGGAAGAAGGATAACCTTTTATTCGACTACTCAGTCAAGGAAAACTTCAGGTTCTGATCCAACCGTTATTGAATGCTTTCTCTGTGCCAGACTCTATGCCAGATGATTTCACATATCTTTTGATTTAATCCTAATGGCTCTCTGGCCAAGATCAAGTGGAAATTCCAGAGACTAAGCTTGTCACTCTTAGATTGCTATGCAAGGGAAAAATACATTAAAAAATCAGTTGCACCTAACAATTCATATTTTAAAACAAACATACAACCTTTTTCTCTTCAGACACTTTGGATTCCTTCTTTTGGGGGTGGTGTGGCAAGGTCTTTGCATTCTATCATAGGGTGAAAAGGGAAGATATAAACCAGGTATAAACTGTGATAACGGTGAATCAGGCTTTTTTAGGCTGTATTCAGTGTACATGAACAAAATCTAAACTAGGCTCTTCATTCAGACACAGAAACCTTGATGGGTGAATATTCAAAATTCATTGATGAGTTCCATACCCTCTTTTCAAACATTAGTTCTAAGTCCTTCCCTTAATTATACTCTGAACAAAATAAGATATGTAGAAGAAGAGAATGTATTTTGAATTTCTATTCGCTCTCATCCCTTCTTCTAATTACACAAAGCATCTTTTGTATGGGAAATCCAGAGACAATTTTCTGCTTGAGAATGAGGGCAGACTTTTTTTGCAAGTCAATGGCACAATCGTTATGTTGTTAGGTAGAGACAAAATGACACTGTATAGCAAAGCATTTTGTAACTCCATGCCTGAGAAGTTTTAAGTTTCATATCAGCTTCAAAAATTTAAATAGGGAGTTATGTTCATTTGGGTGGATTTCATGAGTTACAGGATGTGAGAGGTGTAAGATGCCAATGATGGGGATTCATGTGGGCCAGAAAATAGAAGAGACCTTGTGAGGTTTTTTTTGTTGTTTTGTTTTGTTTTTTAAAGATTTTATTTATTTATTTGACAGAGAGGAGGGAGATCACAAGCAGGCAGAAAGGCAGGCAGAGAGAGAGGGGGGAACAGCCTCCCCGCAGACCTTGTGAGTTTTAACAAGAGGAAGAAACTTTTCTAGTGAGAAGTCATCCAATAGCCTATTCACCAGTGGATAGAGTAAAAAAAAAGAAAAAAAAAAATGGCTCCTGTAACCACCCATTACTGCTCTGGTAGTGGATGCTCTTAAACACCAGACCAAATTTCTGACAGTAGTAAGCAAGGAGATAAATACTCATGAACAAAATATTAGAGAACCTTGATTAGAGCACCTACTGCAAGTAAGAAAGAGATATAAAAGAGTGAAAATGTCCTGAAACAGAAAACCACAGGGTAAGAATATAAGGAGATTCTTGAGAAGTGTAAGGAATATGAAAGAGTTGGGGGAAATCAATGTTACTCTCTGGATAAGTCCTCAGGTATGTCTGTGCACAGTTAAGATTATCAATACTTAGAAAGGGTAAGGAGAAAGGATCCCAAGGTGATGCAAGTCACCTTTAACATGTTATAAAGCAGAAAATGTCAAGCAAAGAGAGAAAATATAGGCAGTAAATTGGGATGTGAAGCTAAAAACTGAGATTGGTACTCTAGTGGGTCATAAAGGGCAATGGAGCAGGCAAAAAACAGGAAAAATAATGTGAATTTTTAAAGAGAGTATGGGGAGACAGGACTATTGTAATAACTGACAGTCATTGAGTGTTATTGTGGGCTAATTTCTGTCTTAAAGCAATATGTTCATTTATTCCTCATAATTCCTTCAGGTAGGTATAATTATGATCCTCTGCTTATAGTCCAGACAACTAAGGTAGACTAAGGGTAAGTAACCTGCCCAAGGTTACATTGCTAGCAGATGGCAGAAACGAGGAGACTTGGTCCAGAGTCTGTGTGCCTTCCTACTATGCTACACTACCACTGTTATAATCACTCTTGATTGTCATGCTATTCATTTCTGCATGGCCCTATAACTCAGGTGAGCCAGGGACATGTTCTTAAAACAACTTCATAGTATTAGACAGATGTAAGGTGGCTCCGAATACCTTATAATTTATTTTACAAGCTTTAGAGAAATGGTTAAAGCCCGAGTTGGATTTGTTAGTCCATTATTATTAGAGCCAAAGTAGAATTAGAACCGAAGTAGAATTGGAGGCCACTTGGTTATTTTGTCATTAATTTGCTACATCCTATACTTAGCTTGGTTTTGAAATGATCATTAATCGAATATCACCTTTATCTTTAGAGTTCAAAAATCTATAAACTACCTCTGGGTTTAAGAGTCGTGATCTGCAATAGGGGCACTTAAATAACAACCAAAGTATTTTTTTTTAGAAGGATCTGATTAATTACTTTTGAATATAGAATAAGTGGCCTCAGATCTCTTTTGTTCATTGGATTTTATCAATACATGAGCGTATTTGTGAAGCAGAGAGAACACATGCAAGAAGCAAAAGAATAAGGAGAGAGTTGGGATCTACAAGGGCAGGGCTTGTAGAACCAATATGGTGGTTAGGTTGTTTAACTTTCTCCTCCAGAAAAGGTCAGTTGTACCCAAATCTCCATGTTCTCAGGGAGGTAGGGTATTTGTGTTGTCCCTAGGCTTTGGTCAGCATCTATGGATTAGAATCAAAGGAAGTAAGGCAGCCCATTTGGGTTTGTGCAGAAACCAAGCCAACTGGTTGTGTAAAGGGACAGAGTCTACCATTGTAGGTAGGAAGTAAGTAAGGATTCAGGGACACAGCCTGCTAAAAAGGTGACCAGCTAAAAGATAAAACTCACATATTTTAAAATCAGAGCTGTATTCGGATTCTGGCTCTACTCTTTATAAGTAAACTATTTAACTACTTTGAGCCTCAGTTTCCACATCTCTAAAACAGGCATAATAACGTCTACATTGAAGATATGTCATGAATATTAGTAAAAAGAGATATATATGAAGCAATCTGTTCCTGATACCCAGAAGATGCTCAATAAGCTAGCTATTATTATTATTATCACTATGGTGATGATGATAATAATAATGATGTTGATCATTGTGATTCAGAGTTGTGTACCATTCTTAGTGAAAAGCATGGTGCAAACCAGGAACAGAAGTGAGATAGCAGTGGAGGAGGGTATGCATAAACCCAGCTGTTCTATTTGGACACCCATGATGGGGTTCAGGAGGGAGGTCAGCCTGGAAGACAGCCCAGTATTCAAATTATAACCCCTGCACACCCAGCTCAGGGCAACAGATTGAGTCTTGCCTTACATTTCCCTATATCATGCACAGTAAATCCTCTCCTATGATAATATTAGGTCTAGTTCTCATCAGTTTAGAAACAGACAGCCATTAGTTGCATGTAACAGGGCTTCAGAACCCACCATCAGGGCAGGGCCAGGAGCAGCTAGGGACTGAAAGATTAGTCCATTCCCCCCACCCCCACCTCCCGTTGTAAGGCAGGTCCTCTACTAAAGAACATGCTGTCATTTAATAAGTAATGAAGAACAATATCTCAAGTAGCATCTCTTGTGTGGCATTGTGTTTTAAATAACTCAAAGGACTTGGTGAAGGTTGTATGCTCGTCTGAGATATTGCCAGCAGCAGGCTTGTGTATCTTATCACTTCCTTAGTTCACAAACAAAAAGTTCCTCTTAAGGAAAGATGTTATTGGCTAACATTGATATACAAAGACAGATTAGTACCAGAGGGACATAGTGGAAAACGGAGAAGAAAGATGATTTGTATGATTATCTTTGTAAAAATGTAGATAGTTAATAGTAATAGCAATAGTAATAGTAGTATATTTTTTCGATGCTAAGAAATCATTGATGGTGAGATTTACTTTCATTTGAAGAACAGTTTATTCTAGAGATCTTGGTGGCAAAGGAGTTGTATATACCAATTTCGGAAGCAGTAAAAGGAAAAATATCTTAGTGAATGTAATAGCTAATATTTTTTGAGCACTTACTAGGTTCCAGGCACTCTGCTAAGTGCTTTACAGTACTTATTTAATTATCACAACATCTCTGAGTAACTATTATTTTTATCATTATTATTATTCCCTTTTTATAGAAGAACGAGAGGCTTAAAGTATGTATCAGGTAAGGTAATGCTGTAAGAGATAAACCCTGAAATCTCAAGGGTCTCTTTGAATAAAAAAAGTTCAATGTCAGAGAAAGAAGGTAGTGTTGGTGGTGGGGCGGGGGACCTCATAGTCCTTCAGAGATCTAGGCTAAGAGAGGTTTTACCACCCTCAACATATGGATACTGTAGTTGCTCTGGACATCAATATTCCACCAGGGATTGGGGAAGAGAGCATAGAGGTTGGTTTTATGGCCCAGTACAGAAAGTATACTCTCTTCACCAGAACTCATTCACATAGCCCTTTCTAGATTTAATAAAGGACAAAAATGCAGTTGCTGACTGTGCAACTGCTTCTTAACAGAGCTCTACTATATTGAAGAGAAGGATACAGCCAGCCCTGCCACATAATGGCTAAGCAGATTACAGTAGATCACACAATTAATGAGTGACAGGGCCGGGATCTTAACATACCTCTGCATGATAGCAGAGCCTACATTCTTAGTATTCCAGCTGCACTGGGGTGAGAATAGTTGATACAGAGGGAAGTATGGGGGTTGTTGTTGTTGTTGTGGTTGTTGTTTTAAGTTGCCTTTATTCTTAGCCATAACTTAATGAGCTCAGAAAAAAACACTATGCCCTGCTGCCTCTTTCTTAAAAAGATAAAATTGCCTTGATGATGCACTGTTTTTTTGCAGTGACTCACCCAAGATTGCTTTAGTTCAGCAAATTGTATCACATCATGAAATAGAATGACATCTTTGAAGCCAGAGCACCGTATTTCTTGAAGTGACATATAAGAAATGTAAAATGAACACCATTTTCTGAAGAAGCTGAGAAAACAACTTAAAAAAACAACATGAAGTCAAATGAATTTTTTATTAAGACATACCCTGTTCAGCCATTGCTACCCTAGCTTTTTTAAGGTTCAGTGAATTCTGTGCAAATTTTTCTGACTGATTCATATGGCTGCTATGAGAATTTTTTACATATTACTTTGGCAACTATGGGATTAGGAATAATGACATTAGCAGGAAGTAATGAGTGTTTACTCTCAACCAGAATCTTGCCTAATTGCTTCTCATGCACTATCCCATTTAATATTCTATAAACTATGATAAACCCTATCTAAGTTAAAAATACATCATGAGATAGATATTGTTGTTATTATTTCCAACTTTAAAGATTAGGAAACTGAGGCCCAATACTGTTAAATAGCATGTCCAAGGTCACGAATTAAGCAATAGAGCTAGGATATGAACCTAGATGCCATGACTGTAGAGTCTATACCATTAGTCACACTCATGAAGGCCCTTCCTACCACTGGTGGATGGCACACAATACGTAAGATGAAGAGAGGAGGGAATTGGAGACCTAACATTAATGGAAAGCCTACACGGTTCTGGGCATTTTATGCATGTAAACAGTTGCCAGGTGTTCTCCATAGTCTCATATAGTCTGACTGTTTCAACCCTATTTCCAATGATTTTCAAAATTTAGCCCTTCATAAACTTTCTATCTCAAAGTATAAGCCAGGGTCCTTATAGTGGTGACATGACCCAATACAGCTTGATTCTCTGCTCTCCCTGACTTTATCTAGTTTTCTCTCCCTCACTTTCTTTACTCTAACAACACTGACTTCTTTGTCATTCCTCCATCACACCAGGCAAGCTCTCCATCAGGACCTGTCCCCATGCAGTCCCCTCTTCCTGGAATGTTCTTCACACAGGTGTCTACATGGCTAGCTCCCATTCTTCTTTTAGGTATTTGTTTAGATACCAATTTTTCAGCAGTTCTGCTTCTATCCATGATGAAGTAGTTCATTATGGTAAATCTTAACCATAGATAACAAATAAGACTTAATACATTTTAGGCACAGGAAAGTGATCAAAAGCAAGCAGATGCTGAAAATAGATAATACATGAAAGAAGAAAAACATTGACTTTCTAGTTTTCAGAGGTTTTTATCTGAGGGCAGGCCTCAGTCTGCCCAGTATAGAGTAAATAAAGCTCTGAAATAAAGCCCATAGTCTTACTGGTTTGAGGCAACAATATTCCTTCTGGAGCATCCCAGAAAAGCAATAGCAATAACAACAAGGGAGCCAGAGAAGGAGAGCTCAAAATTCTGTGAATAAACTTTGTCAAAATCTCCAACAGGCCTCTGAAACATGCAAGCATGGGACAGACTCCAAGAAGCCCGGTTAACTCTAAAAGACCTGAACTGAGATTTGAGCTGTAGCAGAGACACTTTACACTTTGCACACAACCCTGTGCTAGTGAACCACCTGCTCAAAAACAAATCATACTGTATACAGGAATATTTAGAATCTCTATAACATGTCATTCCTAATGTCTAGGTTATATCCCAGAATCATTGGACATATAAGGATTCAGGAAAATGTGACTTATTCTGAAATGAAAATCAATGGAGACTGACACCAAGATTACTTAGATGTTACAATTGGTAAACAAGGGTTTGAAATTGGCTAATAAAAAGATGCTCAAGGTTGGAAGGGAAACCCTGTGCCTGCTGAAAAGACAGAAAACAAATGATAAATTTCTGTTTAGAAATAGAGTAGTTTTCCACAGAAAAATAGAAATTATGAAAAGAAACCGAATTCTAGAATGCAGAAGTACAGTATCTGAAATAAAAAAAAGTGCCTGGCTGTACTTCATGGAAGAATGGAAAAAACAGAAGGGTCAATAAGTTTGAAGAAAGGAAATAAATAAGTAAACAAACAAACAAACAAACAAATAAGTAAATAAATTTGAAGAAAGGTTAGTAGAGATGATCTAATCCAAAAAACAGGGAAAAGCTATCTTTAAAACATCTAACATACGTGTAATTGGAATCCCAGAAAGAGAGGAGAGAGAGAATGGGACAGAAAAAAAATATTTGAAGAAATAGTAACTAAAACTTTCCCAAATATGATGAAAGACAGTCATTACCTTCCCAGTGAGGCCTTCTTATACCACCTTTGAAAGATTAAAACCTCCATTTCCCTCAATATTTCATATCCTTCTTTCTACTTTGTTTTTCTCGAGATCACTTATCTTCATCTAAAATACTAGATACTGTACAAGATTTAAGTTCCCTGAGGATGAGGATAAGCATTTTTATGCACTTTTTCATTTGCTGTATTCTCAGTACACAGAACAATACCCATCATATGGCTGGTACTCAATAAAAATTTGATGAACATTGATAAATGAACCTCACTTATATTTCCAACTTAGAATACAAAATGTCTAAGCACTGTCACCGAGTATATGATGCTTTTGCTCAAATGACATTCACTCTACGAGCGTGACAAGGCAAGGGAATACAAATAGCATTTTTTCCCTCCCATTTTCCAAGGTGCTTTTCAGAGCTCATCATACTGAAATCAGTGAGCTGAGGATCCTTTTCTGGATTCCGCCATTGTAATTTGAATGTATACTGAGTAATTCACTTGAGCACCTGAATCCTTGTCTATTCTTATTCATGCATCTCCCTGAGTCATACTCTGTGGTGGAAACTGAAATCTCCAAATCACATATATAAAGTTTGTGTTCAGAAGCATATTCCTAACATTGTGTTACATGTCTCACAATTTATGTGTCAGATAAATCCCGGGTAGCAGATGATCACATTCTCTACCTGACAGATAACTTTCACCTCATCT
The DNA here is from genome assembly GCA_028534135.1 of Potos flavus. NCBI lineage: Eukaryota > Metazoa > Chordata > Mammalia > Carnivora > Procyonidae > Potos > Potos flavus. Next base: position 70,740,703 of record CM052884.1, on the reverse strand, counting down.
TTTTCCTCAAATGTATGAGTTGGGACACTAACATTTAGGTGACACTGAGTCCATTGTGTGCCAACCCTCCAGGTGAAGGCAGACATGTGACAGGGTTTGTCTACTTTGATGTTGTGAGGAGCTTGCCCATTGACTTGGGTGCATATCTACTCTGTCAGTCTTGACCTTCAGCTGCCCCAGCCTGTTCCTCATAAAGAGAAGCAAGAGATTTATAAGGAACTCAGTCCCTTCCAGGAGTACAATCAATACAGTCAGGCAGTCTCTCCCCTTTCCTCTTTGTTTCTTTCACACACCAAAAAATGTACCAGGCACCGTGCTAGACAGAAGTGGTCCCTGCCCTCATGGAGCTTAAACTTCAATGGTGATCTATGAAAATAAGTGGCTGACCAATATATAATGTAGTTAAGTATCATGAGAGATCTAAGAACAAAGTGCTGTGAGAGTGTACAAAGGGCCAAAGGGCCTAATCCTGTGGGAGCAGAGAAGGCTTTCTGGAGGGAGCTGAAGACTGAAGGATAAAGAGAAGTTAACCAACTGAAGGTAGGAGAATGAGAGGGAAGGGACAAGGAAGAAAGGTCTGGCATATATAATGGCACAGATGCAGGAGAGTGTTGGATGCATCCAGAAGACTGCCAGTGGTTTGCTGTGGTGAGGAAGAGCAAAGAGAGAAGATGCTAAAGAAACAGACACCAGGCATCCCTATCTGAAGAGATGGGTAGGCATTTTAAGTATCTAGACTTCATCCTGAGAGCAAGAGAAGTCACTGAGGAATCTTTGACAGAGCAATGATGTGGTCAGGTTGTATTTCGGGGAAATTATCTCACCATATTGTGTAAAAGACATCTGTGCATATGCTCTGAAAAGCTGGAGAAAGGAAGAAGATTTGGATGGTTGTTTGGACTAATGAAGTCAAGATATTATGGGTCTTGACTATGACCCTGCAATTGCACTACTGGGTATTTACCCCAAAGATACAGATGTAGCAAAAAGAAGGGCCATATGTACTCCAATGTTCATAGCAGCAATGTCCACAATAGCCAAACTGGAAAAAGCCAAGATGCCCTTCAACAGATAAGTGGATAAAGAAGATATGGTCCATATATACAATGGAATATTACGCCTCCATCAGAAAGGATGAATACCCAACTTTTGTATCAACATGGACGGGACTGGAAGAGATTATGTTGAGTGAAATAAGTCAAGCAGAGAAAGTCAATTATCATATGGTTTCACTTACTTGTGGAGCATAAGGAATAACATGGAGGACATTGGGAGAAGAAAAGGAAAAGTGAATTGGGGGAAATTGGAGGGGGAGGCGAACATGAGAGACTGTGGACTCTGAGAAACAAACTGAGGGTTTTGGAAGGGAGGGGGTGGGGGGATCGATGAGCCTGGTGGTGGGTAGTAAGGGGGGCACGTATTGCATGGAGCACTGGGTGTGGTGCATAAACAATGAATCTTGGAACACTGAAAAAATAAAATAAAAGATATCATGGGTCTTGAACTATAGAAGAAGGCAGGAGAACTGAGAACAAATTTAAGAGATGTCTGGAAGGGTAGCTTAACCCCATTGGAAATTAATCTTGGCTGCTTTATTCAAAGGTTTAAAGTGCAAACACTTTAAGGATGTCATCAAAAGACTACCCACTGGCCAATCCTACTTGTAGCTGGGACTTGTAGAGGGGCAAGGATGAAGGGAGGAGGACTGAGCCAATCCTGAGGGCCTGAGTCTGGAGGATGCTAGACAAGGCTGGAAGGTAAAACTGCATTTGACAGGCAGTGCTAGGTGCAGGCAGAGTTGTCAGAGAGCAGAGTGCTCCAGGGATAGGAATCGGGAGCAAAGGGGTGAAGCAGAAATTTTAAGATACTTTGCAAGAGAAAGAAAGGAGAGTAGCTTTTCTAAAGGAAAGTAGGATAGTAAACTGTTCTGTGGAATGAATTTCGGAGATACCTAAGCAAGACAATAGCTGGCCTTTGGGGCACCTAGGTGGCTCAGTCATTTAGGTGTCTGCCTTCGGCTTAGGTCATGATCTCAGGGTCCTGGGATGGATCCCTGCATCAGGCTCCCTGCTCAGCCTGGAGTCTGCTTCTCCCTCTCCCTTTGCTCCTCCCCTCTGCTTGTTTTTTTTTTTTTTTTTTTCTCTCTTAAATAAATAAATAAAATCTTAAAAAAAAAAAAAAACAACCCACTATAGCTGGGCTTTTATGAAGAGAAAGGGTCTTGTCATGTTTCCTTCAAATGGTCCCTTGATCTTCTTTGATTTGCCTCAGGATACTGGAACCTGGGGTGAAACGATACCGCTTACTCAGCCAGCACAGAGGAGCTCTGCCCTCTGCTTCAGCTGACCAAGGGGTGCCCATCTTGTACTGCAGGTAATGGAGGGTACCCTGCTCTAAACGTTAGCTAATGGAAGGTGCCCTGCCTTCTACTTCCAACAGGCAAGTGGCAACTATCTATGTTCTTGTTTTCACTCTGCTGTGTGAATTTCAAGCCCCCATGCCTGCCCAGCCTTGCCTTGTTTTCAGATAGATTTTTCTGAGTGACACAATGGGGTCTAATATTCCTGCTGTTTATTAAGCCTGTGCACTGTCACTGCTCAGCGCTCACCTTCTGTGAGGTTTTCTATTTCTTTGGAGTTTAACTAGCTTTGTTATGGCATTCTCCAGATGTGATCATCAGTGTGGTTTCATCCATCTTCTGACCCATGTTCCTGCTCACTCTGGTCCTCAACCCTCTCAATGCTCCTTTTCTCACAGTTTGCTTCGTGTGATGTGTAGTCGTGCCCAGGAGCCAACACTGTCAGTCTCTTTTCTATTGTCTTGAACTTGCTTTTGGTTTTCTCCAAGTCAGAAAACATAAAAATGCTGGCCTGATGGAAAAGTAGAATACGTTTAACTCTTGTATAGCTTTCCTTCCATCACCTTGTGATTTGGCAGAAGTCTAATTGAACTTATTTCTTAAGATGGTTTGAAACTTCTAATTGAGAATGGAGTAGGATTAATGATTTAGGGGCTGGTCATTCCAGAATAACCCTGACAGAAGGAAAATGAGGAAATATGAAAATTACTTTTAAAATGTATGGTTCTCCTGGGTGGCTCAGTCGTTAAATGTCTGCCTTCGGGTCAGGTCATGATCCCAGGGTCCTGGGATCGAGCCCCGCATCGGGCTCCCTGCTCGGCGGGAAGCCTGCTTCTCCCTCTCCCATTCCCCGTGCTTGTGTTCCCTCTCTCGCTGTCTCTCTCTCTGTCAAATAAATAAATAAAATCTTTAAAAAGTAATAAAATAAAATAAAATAAAATGTATGATTCTCCTAAATGGTAAGAGGTATATAACCTGTACCCTAAGGGACCCTGACCCAATACCACGCCCAACTCTCTTCTCCTCAGTGATCTCTCTGTAAGGACCCTGAGAATTTAAAGACTTGGTACTGGGCCCCAGTCAGTGTGTGTTGCTTTTTGTTCACCCAGATTTAGTCTACTCTGGACTTCACAGAGAGACAATGGGCCATGTTGCTCTTTCTTTAGCTATCCTTATGTTTCTGGAAAGGAATAGGGTGGATTAGCTCAAGATTGTCATAATCACCATTTTTTTTTTCTGTCATTGTTATTACCTCTCATCCCTACCTCTCAGCTCTCCATACATTTCTTCTCTAACTAGGAGGTAAAATTTCCCCACAGATATGGTTGTAGGCCAAGAAGAAGAGCTGTTTTGTTGCTCTAAGAAAGGCACCAAAGCGTCTTCTGAAGATGAGGGGATGAAAGATAAGAATCAAGGGTAAAGTCTGATTGGCTATCTCAAGAGGAAAATATTCTTTAAGACTCCCCGAGACAGCAAATTTAGGATATATCTGTAGCTGTATTCATATCAATATGTCTTCTGATGTTCACCCAATTGCTTACTTTTCTCTGGATAAATCGTCCATTTACATAAGAAGCTATGATAAGAACAAATTCATTTCTCTGGGGAATTTTGAACTTTTATTGAAAAATGGCTTTCTCTTTTTCTTTCAGTCTTTCTTTCTTTTTTAAATGTTCCACATAGTTTAATGGTATGAACATGACAGGAAAGAGATTTAATTTTTATACTTAAGAGATTCATTTTGGTAGGATTTGATACATTATAGTATATTGAGAATCATTTAACTGGATACTTTAGCAGCAATCTGAATTCCAAAAATGAATTTTCTGACACATGAAAGTACATTACAGTAAAATTGTTCTTCTAAAAGATAACATTTTCCCATCCCTAAATGAAAAAATATATGAATAATCTATTTCAATTTATAAAAAGGTAAAGGAAGTATTTGTTTTAAATTAGGACCACTCAGAAATAAATTTGGGTAAATGCAATATGGATATAATGACATTTCAGCCTTCCAGTGGTATTTTAACTTCTTTTCTTTATCCCTGTTTTTATTTCCTCCATATTTCAAAATAGTAAAAAGACCCAGGGAAGAGGAAATTAGGATACATTCAAATGTATAATCTATACTTCCCTCTTAGTTCTATTTCTTTATAGGCTTTGGGGTGGTAAAAGAAGGAAAGTGGGGGTGCCTGGGTGCCTCAGTCAGTTAAGGGTCTGCCTTTGGCTCAGGTTGGCTCAGGTCGGCTCAGGTCATAATCCCAGGGTCCTGGGATTGAGCCCCACATTGGGCTCCTTGCTCAGTGGGGAGTCTGCGTCTCCCTCTCCCTCTGCCTGCTGCTCTGCCTACTTGTGCTTCCTCTCTGTCTCCCTGTCAAAGAAATAAATAAAATCTTCAAAAAAAAAAAAAAAGGAAAGGAACTAGCTTTCATTGATAGAGTATCTCTGCACTGGGCCCTGTGCTGGGCCATTCCCAGACTTTATCTCATTTCAACTTCACAAATTGTTTATCAGATTTTATTATTCCCATTTTTCATGTAAAGAAACTGAGGTACAAGGTCACACAGCTGGTTGGTGAGGAAGCAGGATTTGAAACCAAGACTCCGATTTCAAAATGATGAAACCGAGACTCTGATTTCAAATCCAGATGTTCTCAATACTGGACCAGTTTGCTCCCTTCTATTCCAGGTTATAATTACTAAAAGTTAATTTACTATTCAGAAAGAATCCCAATTTAATGAGTTTCAAGAGGTATCAAAATTGTTAAGCTATAAGCATCCCTCATAAAAATGAAGGTTTAATGTAAAATGATACAGAAGGGAATTTCTCTTTTGTTTATTAATTTGTTTCTTTTTAACATGGAGAAAATGTTTAGTATTACTGGTGTTTTAAAGTAGATTAACAGAAGGAAGGATATAAGAAATAATGCTTTGTCACTTCCCTTGTAGTGGTTTCTGAGTGAATAAATTGACTGTTAGATTATTTATATTACCTTATTTAAAGTTATTATGCCTTTATGCTCAAAAATAATCTTTTTTTTAAGATTTTATTTAAAGATTTTATTTATTTATTTGACAGAGAGATCACGAGTAGACAGAGAGGCAGGCAGAGAGAGAGGGGGAAGCAGGCTCCCCGCTGAGCAGAGAGCCCGATGTGGGACTCGATCCCAGGACCCTGAGATCATGACCCGAGCTGAAGGCAGAGGCTTTAACCCACTGAGCCACCCAGGCGCCCAAAAATAATCTTTATAGTAGAAAAATTATACAAACTACCATCCAAAGATAACTAATGCAAACATTGTCTTATATTTTCTTTTAGATTTGTGTGAGTATATGTAATTTGTTTATAGAAATAGGATATTTTATCTACTGATTTAAAGTATGAATTTTTCCCACTTAAAACCCTCAAAAAAAACCCTCCCCAACATTCTTTCTATGCAATAAATAAACATCTGTATACATTTTAGAGATTCATTAGTATTCCACCATAGAAATGCTACATAATCCTTTTAGCCTATGTTGGACATTTATGTTGTTTCCAATGCCTTTTACTTATAAATTGTGCTGTTATAAGCATCCATGTCCATGTATCTTTGTATGCATCCCTGATTATTTCATTAGGAAAATCACCAAGTGTAGGTTAGACATCATATGGAATTCTCATTTTTAAATACTATAGTAGAAATATATTTTGAGGGAAATTAATATTCAGGATTCAAGCTGATCTATATAATGACAAGGCACTGTATAGAACAGGATGGAAATAGCAGATATTTGAGGCTAACAATTTATTTGTGACACTATGTTCTAAGTCTGAAGTTTGAATCACTGACTTGAGCTATAGAGGACATTCTTATCTCACAGGTGAGGACATTATTATTCATTTACATCTCTGCCATTTCTTTTTTTTTCTTTTTTTAAAGATTTTATTTATTTATTTGACAGAGAGAGAGAGATCACAAGTAGGCAGAGAGGCAGACAGAGAGAGAGGAGGAAGCAGTCTCCCTACTGAGCAGAGAGCCAGATGCGGGGCTCGATCCCAGGACCCTGAGATCATGACCTGAGCTGAAGGCAGAGGCTTTAACCCACTGAGCCACCCAGGCACCCCTACATCTCTGCCATTTCTTAATATGTGAAGTCCTTGAGAGCCAAGACCGTGTTCTTTTCAAATTTATATCCTAGCACCTAGCACCACCATGCTTTGCTCAGAGCACCTGTTCAATAAATGTTCATGAAAAAAGTAAATAAAATTTGAGTCTTGAGTGGCTACAAGATTTACTAAAGGTCAGACAACTAGTTCAATGTGGAGCTCACACTTGAACCCATAACTCTTGACTTCTAACTGTGCTGCTTCTCAGTTTTACCAGTGCCTCAGCTTGGGTTCTGCAGGACGCAAAGGCTGAGGCAAAATTTTAGGTGCTAGTACTTCATGAGGGAGTGTTTTTATCCCTGGGAAGCAGATGAGAGGGAAACAGGGAAGGAGGCAAGAAAGGAGAGTGAGCCATTATGAGGGTATGTTACCAAGGACACCACCTTTTGGTGTGTAGGGCAACTGACTGCTTAGCATCGTGGGATCATTTTCTGGAAAGGTTTACGAACAACAGCAGTTCATTGGAGGGAAGAAGGGAGACAAATGCATCTCCAGCTGCAGTCTCCCATGGAGCATTAATCCCCAGGTTATGCATATGTGGGTACTAAGCAGGCTCCTCTGAATTGGGAAATGGATGACAAGACACACTGTTGGGTTATACCCACTAAAGTCAGCTGCTGTGAGAGTTGGAGTAAAACAAGTGGCCAAGAACTCCAGACACATGTGGCTGAGAGGATCTGACTAGAGCCTACAAGATGTCTGACACATATGGATTTATTTAGTCAATACGTATTAAACAATTTGTACATTGTGCTGAATTAATGGCGTGTATATGCTGGGAAACCAGATGCAGTTCCAGTCCTCCAGGAGCTTACAACTTTAACTGAAATGTGGTTCTAATCAACTAAACCCCTTTTTGTTCTCAGATCCATCCATAGCCTTATCTCTCCTCTACACTGTTTCTCATAGAACTGCATTTTCCTAAGATGGTAGGTTTGGCCAATGAAGACACTAGGGGGAGGTTGGAGAGTGGAAGAGGGGCACCTCTCACCTTTGCCATCCCTGCTTCTGGTGGCATTTTTAGTGGCAGCTGAATCTCTGGGGCCTCAGCTCGCAGCAACCCTTGCTCTGATTCTGGCTCCAAGGTTGGGCCTGTGTCCTGTGGTTTACTTCCTCTCAGTGTCCCTCCAGCCCTAGGAGTGGTGGTAGTGGCTTCCTATTGTTGTAAATCTGAGGATTGTCCCACTGTCCCCTAACTGGTTTTTAATTTCTTTTATTACCTGGTAATCAGTTCCTAAAATAAATTCTTTCTGTTTATGAGACCTGAAGTGGTTTCCTTTTTCCTAACTGGACATCAGTGAAAACAGTTCATCCCCAGGAAATCAAACAATAACCCTTAATAGTTTCATTAATCATGAAGGAAATAATAATCTGTCAAAGTAATATTTAAAAGAGTATTTTTCTCATAACCAGTTAATGAAAATCATCAGGGAAATAGATTTTTTGATGTAGACCTGGTCAATATAATCTTATTTTATTAAAAGCTATAAGGAGTTAATATAAAACTGTGATATGGAGGGATGAGCATAATCTTTTTAGAATGAACATTTTTCTTCATGAACAAAGAACACTATTCTGCCAGGAGGTCATTAGAAATCAAACGCGTATATTGAAATGCTGACACTTTAATCTAAAAGAATGCTGTAAATGTAAATTCACAAAAGGAAAAATATATTATTTCCTTTTGACATTCCAACACTTTCATTTCCTTGTTCTGAATATAAGGATGTACATGAAGGGAGAGACATGGAAAAGCTTTTTAGGGAGGTCAGATTTCTTTCTCTACCCATTGTGCAGCTTCGAATGATCCTTAAGAATAACGCAGTATAAGTGTTTGCCCAACTGAGCTATGCTATGTGGTCTTAGAAAAAAAAATGTTATGGTATTCAGAGTTTTTATAAACTCTAAGCAGTATTAATATTTTTAACACTGTAAGCTGTGTTGATATCACTCGTATACTCTACTTGATGCTTTATATATATTGTCTTATGAATGAATTTCATAATATCCTATAAATTCCGTATCATTTGTCCTATTTTACAGATGTGTAAAGGGAGGCAAAGTGATGGCACAGTATTGTAGAGAGAGTAAATATACGTCTGGATATCAAATCCAAGTCTTTTTTTTTTTTTTTTTTACTTTTTGACTTTTTAAAGTTTTAATTTTAATTCCGGTTACCTACCATACAGAGTTATAGTATTTTTATGTGTACAATATAGTATTTCAATACCTTCTCCAAAGAAATCTGATTTTAAATCCAAGTCTTTAGATGAAAATTCCTTCCTCCTTTCTCCACACTGTACAACTACTCTCCTAAATAAAACTAAATTTCTATTTCAAGGTAAAGCCTGAAAAATAAGAGAGAGAGAGTAGTATTATATTTTAAAAAAATGATGATTTAAATTTTTTCTATGTTCCTTGAAAATAGAGAATGTGAGTTACTTTTCTCAACTGTTCTCTTTCATAGGAAGAAATCCTGAGAATCATGAAAAAGAGAGAATCTATAGAAAATAGACAGCCCAGCCTCCTAATTTTACAGATGAGAAATCTAAGGTCCAAAGGCAGGAAATGATTCAGGCAAGGAAGCTGCTACATCTCAGAATCCCCATTTGAAGACAAGCATTAGGTAGTCCTGAGACTTAAATGGTGAGGGTGGAATGGAGTTTAAGTGACACATTTGCATAGTAAACAATTGTCAAAAAGAACAGATAGAAATTTCCTTTTACACGTATTCAGAGTCTCTAGTGTGGGCTGCTTCTGCTTGTTCCTTTGAGAACACTAAGAAATAAGGTCTTTGGGGAGGAGGCAGGTCACTGAGGGTCTCAGTTATGTGAAGGCCCTAGTAGGCTTCCTGTTAGGAAAATCAACACTCATGAAAAAAAAGTGATAGCTGATAACTTTCTGAAGGCTATCCTGGATTGAGAGGATACCTGCCACAAATTGGAAAAAATGAAAGAGCAATTCCCAGTTCAGCCTTGGAAGCCTAGTCAAGGAAAAAGGGGTGATTGCGATTTTTTTTCAAGATTTTATTTATTCATTTATTTTAGAGAGAGAGAGTCATGGGGAGCGGGAGGAGGGAGAGAGAGGGAATCTGAAGCAGACTCCACACTGAGTGCAGAGCCTGATGCAGGGCTTGATCCCAAAACTAGGGGATAAGAACCTGAGCTGAAACCAAGAGTCAGTCGCTCAATGAACTGAGCCACCCAGCTGCCCCAAAATGAGTGATTTTTAAGGTAATTGTGTGAGGTATCCTTCCCATAAGGGAAGTTTTCTGAAAAGCTGAAATTACAAATCAAATATTATAATCCTAAGAAAGTAAAGACCCAGGACAAATGAAGCATTTATATGCAGCCTCAGAAATGTAAGCTGAGACCAGATAGAAATATCTTATTTGTACTTATATATGCTATAACCTAATCTATCAGATTCTGGTTGTACTGCTTAATACATAGATTTTAGGGTTAAAGAGACCTGAATTCTGAATTGCTCTTCATTTTTGTGTATGACCTTGGAGGTGTTACCTACTTAACTGATATTAGTCTCAGTTTTTTAAATCTCTAAAATGGGAGATAATAATACCCTTTTCCTGGCTAAAGTCATTAGAGGTGTCTAGCCCAACTCACAAAAGCTATACTGCTTCCTCTGTAATTACATGATGTTGTTGCTCTGAGAAAAAGGTTACTGTGTCTCCCCCATCAATTAAGGCAATCAGTCACACTTGATTAGTTCAGCCCATTTCAGTGCACTCAGCAGCTGGATATACTTGCAAAGGGAGCACCTACATACCAAGGGGATATGCTACATTGGGTAATAGTAAAAGAAATCAGCCAGCAGGCTGTCAGTATATGAGGGCATTGTTATCCAATCAAATGTCTGTGGCTAATGGGGCTCTTGATATGCAAAACAAATAGACGGAGAATGAATTTTCCCTTTATTAATGAAAAACGATCCCATAATTTTGTCATGTACTCATTACAAAAATGACTACAGTAAGAAGGTATGAAAAGGACAGAATATTTGAGTTAGTTAATGATAAATTAACAAAATCAAGTGATTGACTCACACATTCATACATTCAAAATCAAGTGATTGATTCATCACAAAATCAAGTGATTTTGGATGCGGTATTTTTGCCTCATGGATAACTTTGCCTGGCCTGAGCCCTGTTTGCATCTCTATTCTCAAGACTGTTCTGTGGCAATTTGCTTCAGCCCAGCTCTCTTCCACTTTCCTATCCTAGGAGAAAGGGGAACTGTCATTTTATGTAAAACAAGTCTCTGCTTTGAATAGAGTAGCCATCTAGATACAAGATACTTGTGTCCTAAAACTCAGGGTGGTGACATTTTCCCTTTTTTCGTTGATGCTATTTCGTTGATGTAAAAGTAATTCACGCATATTGCATACTATTTAGAATAAAGAATTGTGTAACAAAATAAAATCACTCATAATCAGGTGCGGTCACTTTTAAAACAAAAATGATTTGAATCTAATTCCAGATTTGGAAGCATTAAGCCAAGAAAGAAACAATATTCTCAGACTAATGGATTATGGTATATGTTCAAATGATAACCAAAGTGTAAGAAAATAGGGGAAATCAGTCCATCTGAAAGGAAGTTATCTGCCAACAAGATCAGCACCCGGTTTTGTTAAGAATCAAAGCATTTTAATTAGTGTTTTTTAATCAGAAATAGGAATAGCCTCATCATAGTAAATCCAATGTAATATAAACCGAGTATAAACATAACCAGAGTGCTGAAATCCAATCACTTATATTTGGTATAGCAACATAATTATTCCAATTACAAGTAGAAAAACCATCAAGTACACTAAATTAAAAATATAAGAATTTCCTTGCACAGTGTTTTTTAGGTTAAACAGCTTAAATTTGTTCCTGACATTAGCCCTTTAGTATACTTAAGAAGCAATTACTTGGCATTATTTATTATTTATAAAAAGAAATCTCTCCCACGTGAGAGACGAGAACAAGGTTTAGTCAATTTCCCCAAGTGACACAATAAGTCATTCTCTCTATGCTGTGTTGTATATTATGTTGCAACTTATGTCAGTATTTCCTAGGAATAGCTTAGATGAATAGGACATATAACCAAATGTTTTCCAACTTTCATAATCCAAGAATATTTTTTCTTTTTAAAGATTTTATTTATTTATTTAATTATGTATTTATTTAGAGTATGAGTGGGTGGGAGGGGGCAGAGGGAGAGAGAATCTCCAACAGACTCCGCACAGAACCTGTCATGGGGCTGGATCCCAGGACCCAGAGATCATGACCTGAGCCAAAATCGAGAGTTGGATGTCCAAACACCTGAGCCACCCAGGTGCCCCTCCAAGAATATTTTCTTAATCCAATTTGTAGGAAGAATCCAAAAGCAACCAATCCGTTACCTGTAGTGACCAGCCCCAGAAGCCAGCATATTATATGTAAGGCAGACATGGGAAGTCAGACCACTATCTCTAGCAACCTGCTCAGGATTCCAAACAATAACTCCTGGACCAGTCAGCTCCCAAACAGCTAGTACTTGATTAATAACTCACAGCTTTCCTCATTTTTGTCTCTGCTTCCAACTTAGGACCAACCCAAGAAAACTGTTATGTTCGTTTAATGGAGATGGTCGTTATCTGATTGATGAGATTATTTTTCTTTCCTGTATCACTTAAGCTTTTTAATATAATGTATCATTTTTATAAAAATAATAAAGCTTTTCTTTTGTGGAAACTTTACAAAGGACCATCCAAGTGAGAAAAATAAAGTCTACTTATTCAAAGCTCGTGATAGCAAGAATGTCAGCCAATCACATGTGTTTTGGCAGTTACTCTAAGGCAGGCAGAGAAACGGGAAAGCTTTAGAGTGAAGAGAAGGCTTCAGGTGTGCCCTGCTTCCATTGGCTTGCAGAAGCCAGAGGTGGGCTAACTAATAGTGGGGCTGTCTAGTAGTGGGACTAACTAGTAGTGGGGCTGTCTAATGGGCTAGGGGTACACACTTGGCTTTCTTGGATTGGTTGCTGTATATTGTGGATCAGAGTTATATATATTTATATATCTAGCCGTTGTTCATTTGTATATTTTGTCTCTCAAACAGATAAATAAAACAACAAATCAAATGATGTGAGTGATTCTTAGAGTGTCCTTGGGAATTTCTTGAGGGACTTCAGAGACTGAAACAATGATGAGGGTACCAACTAGGCTCAGCTCATGTTTTCTTTTCCATTTTATCAATATGTCTCTTTCTAAGCTTTTGGATTCTTCCTATAAATCTGATTAAGAAAATATTCTCCCTCCTCCATTTTTCCTCACAGTCTTATATTATTTATATTAGTCTATTCGTTTTGTCAGAATCGATAATATTCACATTATTTTCTATAAAAAGATCCAACAGCTGAGGTTTATTGAAATCTATAGTTCCAAACACAGTTTTAAACTTTCCTGCCTGCCTTTTGTGAGCCTTATGATTCTCTCTCTCTCTTTCTCTTCCCACCTCTCGTCTCTCCCTCTCTCCTTTTCTTTCTATTTTTATTTTTTTGCCTGGGAGTAAGGGCAGAGGCAAGAGAAGGGGAAGAGTTCATCAGCCACTGACTTTGCAGTTTTCTTTGACAAAGACTAAAACACTTAGGATTTGTTCTCTCTTCTGAGATGTTGTCAAATATCGTTTATGATGGCCTATTTTACTTGGTTGGAGGAATATCCTATTTTTCTGGTAGAATCACTAAGCCTTCAGTTAATTCACTCAATTCCAAGTGTAGCTTTGGAAAACCGTGTCCATGCTGGTGCTTCTTGGTCTTGCTCAGCCATCTTCCAGCATGGCTCTTACTCTTAAGAATTTGCCTTGACTGTTGTTCCTGCATTCCTACTTATCCCTTTAGCCCACTTCTCTGAAAATTGAAGAGATTAATGAAAATCTCAAGATCTAAAGTGCTTACCTTCTTTCCCCAAGGTGGCTCTCAGGAAACAATAATGGTAGTCAATGTTAAATCTGTACTAAGTCATTCTAAAATGTTCTACTTTGTCCCTTGGGCTACTGCTTTTCTTTTCCTTTTTTTTTTTTTTCTTTTTTCTTTTTAGAGAGAGAGAAAGAATGAGGGGCTTTCATTCAGTTCATCAATTCAATGAGCTGAATTGGTGGAGGGGCTGAGGGAAAGAGAGAGAGAAACTTAAGCAGGCTCTATGCTGAGCACAGAGCCCAACACAGGCCTTGATCTCATGACCCTGAGATCACAACCTGAGCTGAAATCACGAGTCAGAGGCTTAACTGACAGAACCACCCAGGCACCCCTATCAACTTTTCAAAGTTGATAGCATTTACCACTTTTGAACTGCACCCCACCCTCCCCTTTTTTCTGTGTTTTGCTATTTTGGAGGTTTTCAAATGCATACAAATTTCAAAAATTTTCTGCAGGCTGAATAAAAATAGTGCTTATATACTACTATATTTCAAATGAATCCAGGTGCTGTTTTATGGTGAATAAAATAGAAAGTAATTTAAATGCATTACTGAATTCTTTAAAGCTCTTTGTCATTATGTATTTAGGTGAGGCAATATAGCAGTACTAAGAAGCTGTAGACAGAAAGCCATGTCACTAAGTAACCTTGAGAAAGTTGTTTAACCACTGTGAGCCTCACTGTAAAATAAGCCGATAATAGTGTCTACCTTAGAGGGTTGTTATAAGGCCTAATGAAATAATCCATGCAAAGCATTTGCCACAGTGCCAGCCACCTGATAAGCACTCAGCATTAGCAACTATAGTTGCAATCAGTGGGTACTATCATATGAGGATCTAGTAATTGTTTAGAAGGGATTCTTCTCACTTTAATGTTGGGAATCACAGCTGGACCAGATATGCTTCTTGACTCTTTGGACATGGCTTATCTGCTTCCATTAGGTTAAATTACGTAAGTACTTAGCTGGAAGAACATGTATTGAATATGCTTACAGAGGAACAAGTCTGATGTCAGTTTAGCATGCAGCATCCATTCAGATGCAGGAGGTGTCCCAGCTTGATTTTCGCAAGAAGCAGACACTGACATAGAGATTAGCACGAGGACGTTTATTTGGAGGGCACTCTGGATCAACATTTGCTGAAGAAGAGGGAAGAAAGCAGGACTGGGCAGAGGGAGAAGTTGGGTGTGCCGATGTAGTTAAGGAAAGCCACAGCTGGCTCCCACAGGGAGCTGGGCAATTATTATTATAGCCTGCCAAAGTGGTCTCAAGTTGTTGCAAGGAGGGTTGTACCTTTATATTCCCACACTGACCAGTGATAGGATGGGTACATCTGGGGAAAGAAAGAAAGGGATGACCTTGCTTGAAGCAGCTTCCCCCAGTTGAGGGTAATTTCTGGCAAGAGCTTAGCTTTGAGGACTAGCGGCAGCTGGCGGCTTCCAGCATCTGGGGACATAAGTTCTTTAGAGCTGAAGGGGGATTTGAGTATGCAGATAGAATCCACCCCTTTACCTACAGCATGCTCTTTAAAAATCATATATTTCTTACTTGAAATAGTTCTGAAGTAACATTCAAAATAAATTTCAGAGATAGTTTACCACTTGCTTTAAAAAATGCATCTGATTTCCATTTTTATTGTATACTCTGATGTCATGAAGTAAAATAGATACCGAAAAATATCAATACATTCTAGTGGAAATGTATTTTAATACATCTAATTCATGTGACTATCATGGTCTGGGACATTTTACTTAGATATTTATTGCACTACATCTGATCAATCCTGACCATCTATGTTTTAAAGACTGTATACACGTGTGTGTGTGTGTGTGTTTGCACACATATATATTCATTTCTGTTTTTCGAGCAAGTTTGATTTTTACATATTCATGTAAGAGTGGCATGATTTTTCTGGGGTCAGTGTAAGGCACTGTCAGAAACATAGAGCATAAGAAGCATGCCAGTGCTTGGGAAGCTAAGAGGAGATAAAACACGGGCATGATAATTATTTATAGCAGACCATTTTTAAAGAGTTCAGTGGCCTGACATTGACCTGACAGGATATGCAGAAGAGCAGAGTATTCAGGGGCACAGAGTTTTTGGCTAGGCTGCTTGGGTTCAAATCCCAGCTCTGCCGCCTCCTAGTTCTCTGACTTGACATTTCTAAGCTCACTTTTCTCATCTGTAAAATAGGTTTCATAGTACAAATACCACAGGTTAAGAAGGTTACATGAGGTAACCTATGGGTAAGAGTTTTGACTATAACCCAGTGCAAGAAACATGATCTTCTTTTTCTATAAAAACAAACAAAACAGGTTAATGTACGCATAACTCCTCCCCACCTGATTAAAAACTGAAATTCGTGGGTTCGTTGGGAGCCTAGGGTCATATAAGAATCACAATACTTGGGGCACCTGGGTGACTCAGTCGATTAAGCATCTGCCCTCAGCTTAGGTCATGATCCCAGGGTCCTGGGATTGAGCCCAGCATCAGGCTCCCTGCTTAGTAGGGAGCCTGCTTCTCCCTCTCCCTTTGCCCCATCCCCTCCCGCCCCCCTAGCTCATGTTCTCTCTCTCTCTCTCTTTCTCTAGTAAATAAATAAAATCTTAAAAAAAAAAAGAATCACAATACTTGAAGAATGGCCTGGTCTAGAGTGCACACTGGTCATGACTGGTACATGCACTTTCTCTGCCTCCAGCAAAGAGGTGCTTGGATCTTTGCTGCGGCTGAGAACTGCCTTTAGTCACTGATCTCTCAGGTATACCTACAGTCATTCTCATCTAAGACCTGCATCTCCCCAGTTGTAATCTGGAGAAGCAATCACTCTCCATTGCTTCTGGACTTTTAAACATCAACTCCCTGTTCTCTGGAAAAATTCCTTTAAAACCTTTCTTCTCCAAACATAATCCATTACCTTTCCTAACCCTGAAATCTCTCTCCTCAGATAACCTAGTTCTATATTCTCTTATGAGCCTAGGCTTTTGAAAAAAAAAAAATGTCCTTTTTGGAAGTGATCTTTTGGGTATGCTTGTGGGTTTTTCCCCCCTATTTCTGGGAAAAGCAAAGACAAAAAACATTGCAACTTTCTTTAGACAAAAGAGGTGTAAATTATTTACAGCAGTGAGAATAAAATGCAAATTAATATCCCAGTACATTATTGTACCACACAGGGCTTGTTCTATGTTAAATGGAGTTTATTTCTTCCTATTTAACTAGTAGTTCAAACTATTTATTATAAAACCCATTGCCTATATTGATTTGAAATGAATTTCAATATTTGCAGAATTCAAAAGTAGTAATTCCAGCAGTCTGTTGTTAACACAAGGAATGAAATATCAAGCATAACCTTTTTGTTTTCACCCTTCTTCTGTTTATCAAATTGTCCACAGATGGTTCAGATCACAGAGTTTCAATTTTTTTATTGGAAAAGCAAGTGTACTCTCTAAACCGCACTGCTCTCACACCTATATCCCATTTACTAAGCATGTTCTCCAGTGTATTAAGATGCTCAGATATGCTTCTGACAAAATGATGCTATCACATTCCCAGAGATAGAATATTGAGCAGGCCGAATGTGAACTCAAAGAAGGTAAATAGTTTCCTGAGTGATAGGAAGGGACATACCCTGTAAAGTAATGTTTTTAAAGAGTTATAACATCAAATGAAATCTTGAATTGTTCAGATACAACTCAAGTGGGACTAATTTGGAAAATAAAGAAATTTAGAAATAACTAGGAGTATTATTAACAGAAATGATGGAATCCTAAATATTTAGCTATAGTTTACATTATGATTGCTACATCAAATACTTTGGTGAGTACCTGAAACACTGTATAAAAATAAAATTCTACATTTACTAAAGAATTTATTTAGAGGGATAATTTCTAGAAAAAAGACATTTTTGCAAGCCCCTAGGGGAAATACAACATTAGGGTCCCCGTGAGTGTCTGGTCACAACATTTTCATCAACCAACCAGTGTATAACTTTGTTTTATGTGCATTTCTGTTTAAAAACACCTTAGTTAATACATATTTTTGATTTATTAGCGTTGAATTCATGGCCAAAACCCTATAAATCATGTCTCAGCCACATGCCTTCTCGGACTTAGGAACACTAGCACTACTTTTGGGGGTCATTTATTTTATTTTTTCCTTCCAAGTTATTTAAATTCCAATTAGTTAACACACAGTGTAATATTAGTTTCAGGTGTACAATTTAGTGACTCAACACTTCCATTCATCACCCGGTGATCATCACAAGCACACTCCTTAATCACCATCACCTTTTCACCCATTCTCCCACCCACCTCCCCTCTGGTAACTATCAGTTTGTTCTCTAGAGTTAGGAGTCTGTTTCTTGGTTTTCCTCTCTTCTTTATCCTTTAACATAGGTTCATTTGTTTTGTTTATTAAATTCCAACATATGAGTAAAATCATATGGTGTATGTCTTTCTCTGACTGACTTATTTCACTTAGCATAATAATCTCTAGCTCTATGTCATTGCAAACAGTAAGATTTCATTCTTTTTTATGGCTGAGTAATAATCTATTACACACACACACACACACACACCACTGGGGGCCATTTTAAATAACAAAATCACCAGCAAAAAGTAAAAAGTGCAAATAATGTGGCCCTAAGTAGACTGCAAAAAGAACACTTATTTACAGTATGAGAACTGAAACAAGAAGGCAGAAATTTGCCTGAACTTTATTTGGTTTTAGCTGCGAGCATATATATATTGTGTGACTCCAACTTTTCACTGCAACGTGTGTATCCATGAATGCTCATGAAAGCAATGTGACTATAGGATTTTGGGGATTACAAATTAATTTAGTGAGTAGGCAAATTCACAAATACAGAATCTGTAAACAATGAGGATCCATTGTACTTAGAAAGAAATGTTTATACGGTGCTATAAAGGAGTAACCTAACCATAATTTTTTAGAGGTTACATTATTTAAACATTTTAATGTGCTTTTGATTGGGTAATAATTATTTAGTCTGGGACATTATTTTCGGGAGGAATCTTAAAGATCGATTTTTAGAGATAAAGAAGATTGATCCTGGAGAGGTAGAACACCTTTCCCAAAGTTGCATTATAAGTCATATAGTAGCTAAACGGGACCAAAATCTCTCATCCCTTGATCCTAAGTTTGTCTCTCTTTTTACTTCTCTACCCCATACTGTGTAGAATGAATATGTGAGGAGTTCAGCTCAGCAAAAGCAATGAGCATTGATAGTCAATGTTGATGATATCATTACCATCAATGGCAGATCTTCTCTGAGTCCAATTTTTATGACTAACATATCATTTATTTCACCATAGCCACAGAGATGCATAATCTCTGCATACACACAAACCAGTTTTAGTCTTCAGCACAAACTATGAGCAAAGTCAATCAGGATAGATCTTAAATATATTGTTAAAATGATAAAAACTAAATTAAAAAATCTTTTGTAACATATACAGTATCAAAAACTAGATGTTTATTCTTAATTTTTTATATGATATATTCATCATGTCCTTTAAATTCAACAATGTCATATTCAGATAACTCAACCTCTAAAAAAACTATGGTTATGTCATCCTTTAAGGCACTAGTGACCCAAGAAGCATTTATTTCCAAGTATGTCTATTTTGAAATTAGGGATAGTTTAAATATTGAGAAGCTGATTCTAACACAGACAGATGAATGAAAGAAAGAAATATGGGTGTCTGAAACAAAAATATATTTAATCGTATTTTATAACATATTCCACTGGAATGTCTCTGTACCCAAGACGTCTTTGTCTCTGGGATTAATGACTTTCATTTTGTTCTCAATTTGCTACAGTAACCAGAGATAAAATTTTAATATTCCATTGAGTTAAAGTCACTAATTATTTCAAAAAGGCAGAGAGAAAGGATTCTGTCAAGGATTGGTTTGTGAAGCCTAAGCTATATTCTGAAGTCATAAATATCCCTTCTTTAGTGTCCTTCTTCAAATTTGACTGCAAGTTTAAAAGGGTTCTATTGCTTTTTCTAATGGTCTGGCATGGGTCATTAACTGTCCCAGCACTTTCAGTATTTCCTGCACTAGGAAATCAAGGATGGAACTGACAGACTGCTGGACTGAGAGTCAAAGGACCTAGCATCAAGAGACCACTGACTAATTGAGGGAAATTCTGTTTGAAGATGGGAGTCACTTGACAATGGATAACTATCCATCTTATTTAAAGTCATTAATTAATTTAAACACGAGTGACTTTTTTAAAGGGCTGTGTTCCAAAAATAATAACAATAATAATGTAGAGGTTATTGTGAAGAGTATAGATATAGAGTCTATCATCTCATGTTTATAAAAATCTTAGATTCTATTTCCTATAACATAAATGTTGGCAAAACCTAATTTGTTTTTTTAAATACAGACTTTTTTTTTAAAGATTTTATTTATTTATTTGACAGACAGTGATCACAAGTAGGCAGAGAGGCAGGCAGAGAGAGAAGGGAAAGCAGGCTCCCTGCTGAGCAGAGAGCCCGATGCAAGGCTCGATCCTAGGACCCTGAGATCATGACCTGAGCAGAAGGCAGAGGCTTAACCCACTGAGCCACCCAGGTGCCCCAAAACCTAATGTTTTGCTGTGTGAGAGTTACTCAGGCTTCCAAGATCTGGTTAAAATAAAGTCCAGAAATAAGTTTCAAAAGCAGATGGAAGTTCATTCCTGAATAACTTTAGTAATTCTTATTTTAATTATTAAAAACAAAACCTACACAGAATAAAAAGTAATCTCAAAAATGAGCCAACAAAAGAAATTAATATCCTAGCTAAGAAAGATCATGGACTTTGGAGTCAGGCAAAATTCACTACTGTTTTGAGTTAGTCATTTCATTTCTTCAGGCTTCTTCTATAAGTCAGTACAGCAATATCTATATCATAGGGTGGTAAGTTCTAAATGAAATAAAGTTTATAACATACCTTGCAAATCTATTTGTTATTACTGTATAAAAATTACCACCAAATTTAGTGGCTTGAAATAATACATATTTATTATCTTACAGTTTCTGTGGGTCACGAATCTGGGCCAAATTTAGCTGGATGCCTCTGGCTTGAGTTGGCTCATGAGATTGCAGCCAAGCTCTTGGCTGGGTCTGAAGTCTCATCTAAAAATCTGACTGGAGAAAAAAATTTCAACCTCACTTGTGTGGGCTCCTATTCCTCAGGACTGTTAGATTGAGGAATTCATTTCCTTGCTGATTGTTGGCCAGAAGCCTCCCTGTTTCTTTTCATATGGACCTCTCCACAGAGCTACTTGATAATATGGCAGGTGGCTTTCCCTAGAATGAGCAGTCCAAGAAAGAGAAAGAGAACATTCAAAACAGAAAACACGGTCTCTTTATAACCTACTATCAGAAGTGACATCCCATGACTTGTGCTATATTTGATTCATTGGAAGCAGATCAGTAAGTCCACTCAAGGGTAGGGGATTACACAATGGTGTGAAAGCCAGAAGGTTGGGGTCATTGAGGGTCATCTTAGAGGCTATTGAGAGAACACGTAGAGTGCCAAACAGTTGGTTTTAAACATTCCCTGACAATTATAATAACAGCAACCTTTATATGGAGCTTGTTATGTGCCACGCAGTGTTCCAAGTGTTTTAATACATATTAATTAATTTAATCCTTTCAAATTATCATGGTTCTTTTGAAGATGAGAAAATAAAGTTACAGAGAAATTAAGTTGCCCATAGTCAGAGAGCTTATAGTGTTAGATTTGTCATTTGAATTCAAGCAGTTCCAAAGCCTAGAGCCCTACATGTTATGCTATACTATGTCACAATCAGTGGCCCCTAACCTTTATGACTGTCTCATGAATCTGATGAATACTATGAACCTTTTTCTAGAAAAATATACTAAGCTACATTTTCTATACCATTTTAGAGGGTTTTTGAAAACCCTAAAGTCCACAAATGGACACCTGATTTAGAACCCTTGTCTGTAATGATCCAACTTGAATAGAATTCAATAAAGGCTAGATTTCTACATAGTATAAGTTGGTGTAGTAAGGAACAGACTGAGGATCAGTATTGGATTCTAGCTCAATAAGCAAGTCATTTAACTTGAAGCCACAGTCTTTTTACCTATAAAATGGACATAATCCTTTCTCTGTGTAAGAACTAACATACACTGAGTGTAAAGACTTACATATGGGGGTGCCTGGGTGGCTCAGTCATTTAGGCATCTGACTCTTAATTTTGGCTTAGAGTATGATCTGAGGGTCATGAGATCAAGCCCTGGGACAGGTTCTACACTCAACCTGGAGTTTGCTTGGGAATCTCCCTCTCCCTCTACCTCTCCCCCTGCTTGTGCACTCTCTCTCTAAAATAAATAAATAAAATCTTAAAAAGATAAAAACCTCACATATATTACTTTGTACCATGCACAGTTCCAAGTGTTTTTCTCAGAGCATCTAACTTAATACTGATACATCCTCCCCCTTCTCTCTGTGAGATAGGTATTATTACAGTCCTGTTTTAGAGATAAGGATACTGAAACCCAAAGAGGTAGGGTACCTTGTCTAAGGTCATATGGTAAGGGGCTGAGTCAGAATCTGAACTGAGTCAATCTGAGGTTGAAGTACATATTCTTAAATGCTACACACCATCACCCCCTGGGGCCAGTATAAGAATACAATAAATATGCATATATGAAAATATTCCATAAATGGCAAGTGCTAAAACATTCGAGATACATAGTTGAAAGAGAAATGAAATTGACTTGCATTGGAATCCTGTAACTTCACAACTATATGACCTTGAACAAGACTTTTAAACTCTCTGGACCTCTGCTTCCTCAACTGTAAAAAAGGAAAAACCATACATCTCTTCCCTTTCTTAAATAGATACCTATAGAAAGGCATTTAGTAAACTGTGTAAAGCATTAAATTAATGTAGGTTCTTACATGTATTTATAGTCCATCTGATTCCATTGACAAAAGTCTTTAAAGTGGATAAATGGTATTTCAGTGAAACAAAACCTTGAGTTTCTTTTATAGAGGATAATCTTCAGAAAGTAACAGGTCTGGCTTCATTACATTACATTATATACTTTATATATACATTATATTACATTATATACTTGATGTCTCAAGTGTATGTATTTTTAACCAGGTACTACCAAGCACTTGACTTGTCTTTTGAACACCCACACCCACCTGCAGTTGAAATATTCAAGAATTGGTTTGGCTTCCTCTTTAAAATTTTCTGCACTTTCCATCACAGAGAAGACTTCTTAATTCTATTTTTGTTTAATTTCAAAAGACATCAGCTAAGTGTCAAATAGCATGAGAGTTGGCTTCCAGTTTGATAAATAATACAGTATCACTATATATATACATAGCATCATGCTAACAATTATCTGGAAAAGAAATTAAGAAAATAATTCTGCTAACAATAGCAATAACAAAAAATAAAATAAAATACTTGGGAACAAATTTTACTAAGGAAGTAAAAGATCCATATACTGAAAACTATAAAACATTGATGAAAGAAATTGAAGTAGACACAAATTGTTGAAAAGATTTCCCATGTTCATGAATTATAATAATTAATATTATTAAAACATCCATTCTACTCAAAGTAATCTATAGATCTAAAATAATCCCTATCAAAATTTCAATGGCATTTTTTACAGAAATAGAAAAAATCCTAAATATTGTGTGGAATTATGAAAGACCGCAAATAACTAAAGCAATCTTGAGCAAGGAGAGCAAAGCTGGAGGAATCACACTTCGTGATTTCAAACTTCATCACAAATCTATAGTATTCAAAACAGTATGGTGCTGGCATAAAAATAGATGCATTGACCAATGGAACAGAATAAAGAGCCAAAATAAAAGCCCACACATATATGGTCAACTAATTTTTAACAAGTCTGCCCCAAATACACAATTTATTTTAAAGTGAAATTGAAAAAACTGAATAACCACATTTTAAAAAATGCATCTTATCTTATACTATACATATAAATCAATGTAGACTAAAGACACAAATGTAGGAGCTAAAACAATAAAACTCCTAATAGAAAACATAGGGGAAAAGCTTCTTGACATTGGTCAATGCAATGGTTGTTTGATACATCACCAAAGCACAGGCAACAAAAGCAAAAATAAACAAGCAGGACTATATCAAAGTAAAAGTTTCTGCACAGCAAAGGAAATAAACAAAAAAAGAAAAAGAAAATAAAGGGCAACCTCAGGAATAGGAGAAAATATTTGCAAACCATATACCCAATAAAGGGTTACTATTCAAAAAATATAAGCAATTCTTACATCTCAATAGCAAAACAAAACCCCCAAATAACCTGATTAAAAATGGGCGAAAGACCAGAATAGACATTTTTCCAAAGAAAACATATAAATAACCAATGGATATAATGAAAAGATGCTCAATATCACTAATTATCAAGGACATGCAAATCAACATCACACTAAGATATCTCCTCACGCTTGTTATACTGTGTATTATCAAAAAGCCAAGAGATATAAAAGAAAAAAAGACAAGAGATAACAAATGTTGGCAAGGATATGGAGAAAATCTAGTGCACTCTTAGTGAAGATATAAAATGGCATAGCCATTATAGAAAACAGTTTGGAGGTTTCTCACAAAATTAAAAATAGAATTACCATGTGATCTAGCAATCCCACTTCTGGGTATATATCCAAAGCAACTGAAATCAGTATCTCAAAGAAATATCTGTACTCCCACGCTCATTTAAATATTATTCATAATAGCTGGGTTTGGAAACAACCTAAATGTCTATCAATGGGTAAATAGGTAAAGAAAATAAGATACACATGCATGCATGGGAACCTGTGCCTATGTGCATGTGTGCAGACACTCACAATGGTGTAACATTATTCGGTCTCAGAAAATAAGGAATAAGGAAATTCTGCCATTTTCAGGATGAACTTGGAGGGCATTATGCTAAGTGAAATAAGCCAGAGAGAGAAACAAATATTGTATGGTATCACTTATATGTGGAATCTGAAAACAAACCGAAAAATGTTGAACTCATAGTAACAAAGAGTA
Source organism: Potos flavus (assembly GCA_028534135.1). Lineage (NCBI taxonomy): Eukaryota > Metazoa > Chordata > Mammalia > Carnivora > Procyonidae > Potos > Potos flavus. The sequence continues at coordinate 70,716,169 of CM052884.1, read as the reverse complement.
GAATGGCCACCAAGGGCTGGGGGGCGGGGTGGAAGTTAAAGGAAATGGTGAAATATAGGACAAAGGATACACATTTTCAGTTATAAGATAATCTAATACCGTAGTGACTTAGTTAACAGTACGGTATTGTGTACTTGAAATTGACTAAGAGAATAGGTCTTAAGTGTTCTCATTATAGAAAAGGTAATTATATGAAGTGATGGATATGTTAATTAACTTGATTGTGGAATCATTTCACAAAGTGTACATATATAAAATAATCACATCGTACGCTTTAAATATCTTACAATTTTGTCAATCGTATTTCAAGAAAGGTGGAGGGGAAAAAAAGGCATCATACAAGAATTTAAGAAAGTTGACAATGGACTCAGGAGGCCTAGGTTCAAATCTCAAGTCTACCACATACTGTCTGTGTGGCCTTCAGCAGGTTGCCCAACTGCTTCACACCTGTGTGTGCATCTGTAAAATGGGGATAATAATAGTACTAACTTCATAGGATTGTGAGGTGGGTTAAGTGAGCTCTGTACAGAAAATATTTAGAACAGTGCTTAGCACATATTAAAGATGCAATAAATATGAATTATTATACGTGAATGACCACACTCTCTTCCCCATATCTCATTTTATTACCTGTGAAGTGGGAATAATACTGCATTTTATTTCTGATTAGGATTGTAACACATTTTCAAGTTGCTTGAAGAAAGTTTTAAGCTCTGTAGGTGCTATGGATCTACAAAGGGTAACTGTTGTTCCACTTTTAAAAGGGAGAAGATAATTACTATGTGGTCTTTTTTCAGGAGGAGCATTAGTCAACAGAGTGCTCTTTTTTTTTTTTTTTTAGCACCCACGGAGTTGCAAGCTACTGTGGGATGATTCAAATGATTTAGAAAACTCAATTCTGGACTGAAGTAGAATGTTTTTCTCATATCAGAATTTTTGTAACTGCAAAGCAGAGCAGGAGAATATCAGTTTTCATGTGGGAAAAAAAATTCTTTCATAAGAAACACACAATATTTTACAGAGAGTAAGTAAAGAAGGAATCTATTTTAAACTGCCTCTCCTCTTAAGAATAATAAACCCATGTATTCTTTGCATATTATGTCCATGACTGTCCTCTGCTTTATCAGAAGCTCAAAGGTATCCCAGGCACCTATCAGGTCAGCCTCCCACCAAGTACATTTCTATTTTTGTTTCCTTGTGGGAAACAACAAAGCTTAGGCTTGTTTTGGATTAGAGTTTTTCCTGTCACCGCTGTGGACTAACTGAGCCCAAACCCCCTACCTAATGGCAATGACAGAGACTGGCTCAAGGGAAAAATCAATTTGAGTTTTGAAATAAACACATAATTATCTATTTAAAAAGATGGTAACATAGGAACCTGTCATTAGCAAGACATTTAGAGCAGCAGAGTATCATGGGTTCACTTAGAGCATCTTAAAATCTTCTCCAAAGCACACCCCCAACCCCAACAACTAAAATTTAAAATCAAATAGAAAAAGATGCTTATTTTTTTCACTAAACACAACTGGAACTTGAGCTTCTTTTAATAAGACTTCCTAAGACAGACTCAGATGAATCTCAAAGAATGGAGAGGATATATATACTTATTAGGATATATATTGGGGGGAAATGCAGAAGGAAGTTGGGGAAGCATTGTAGCATCCTAAATGCAGAATACATTCAGTTTATTAGTGAACAAAGGTCAGATAGGAAAAGTCTCCACATGCATGACTGAGGTATAAAACCAAGAGGTGTTGAGAACCAAGGTAGCTGCCATGTGGCTGTCTTGGGTCAAGAAGACCCCACAGCAGAGATTAAAGAGAGAATTCCAAGCCATAGCCTGGATGAAGGATACAGCTACATCTTAGAGCACAGGAATTGCACAGAGAACAGAGCCAGGGACCCAGTTAGCAAGGGTGAGGATGGGAGACTGAAAATTTCCAGAGTGAAATTATTGCCTCTGTCCATTAAAATGGACGATATACCAAAAGGCCATGAATACCAGGGAAGTCATGGTTTCCTCATATTAGGATGATAAGTAATTTCCCTAGGAATTTAAATAATCCCCTATGAGGAAAGGGGAGAGAAGAAACATTAATTTGACTACCCAAAAGAAAATGAGTTTCAACTAGAAGTACTTAAGTCAAGTTCTATTTAACAGGGAAGATTAACTTTTTGCCTCTTAAGCACAGGAGACAAATATAATTACATTTGTATATCTGAATGGGATACAATAGGCTCCATCACAGAGGATGAGAAAAAGAGGAGTGTTCATCTCAATGTGGGGAGAGCCAAAGGACCCAAAGAAAGGAATTTTGAAATTAATACACTGTAGATTCTTGTAGACAAACATCCTCTCTCTTGCACTCATCTTCTCTCCCTACTTTGGGAGAGGACTGGAAAACCAGTTGCTAGGGCCACTTACTTTGTAAGCCCTGATGAAAATTTGGCAAAGCCTGAAGTTGACCGCTCATTTTCATGGTGGCAGCACAGCTCTATATATTGATTGCACCTCACAGTTTAAAATAAGATTTGTAGCAAACAGCAAGGCTTTATTTTAAAATCTGAGCAGGTACCAGTGGTTGGATGGAGACTGGCAATGGCTTAGAAAATGGTGCGTCTGAGTTTTTAAAGCATTGAACTCCTTTGATGTTTGCTTACATTTTCCTTTTTTGTTACCCCCGTGGCCAACTGCCAAGACAACAACTGAAATGAAACCAATACAGTTCCCAGAAATGAGGTCTGCTGTGCTTTCCCTGGCAAGGGAGGGTTATAGCGTATGAGACCAAATGTTGGAATGCATCTTAAGATTGATTGATTCAAATAATTGCTTGTTTTATACGTTACAATATGGGCCAATTGATGAAACCAAGTTTAAGAAAAAAGAATAGAAGAAGAATTAAGAAATAGAATAAGAACAGTAATTTAATGAGATCAATTTTTGTTATGATTTGATAATTTATACATTAAAGAGTTCTATTTTTAAAATAGGGAGCAGGTAAACCAGTGCTGTCAAGTAGACAGTTGGGAGACCACAAAATTATAGAAAATAAAACTTGAGGCCAAGACAGGTCTCTATGTGTTAATTAATCCAACCAATTTTGGTTGAACATTTATCATGTACAAGACACTGTTCTAGGCACTGGGAGATAAAAAGTTGCTGAACCTCAAGGTGAGAGAAACAGACAAGAAAGCAATAGACACATAAGCAAATAGAGTAATATAATCATTGGCTGGTGGTATTTGGGTGAGGTGCCTCTTTAATAGTTACTTAGTACAATCTCCACTTGTCCTCGTAAAAGTCACATGTTCTTGCCATGCCAACAGTGGAAGAAGAGGCTGATCTGCCTCCACTTCTACTCTCCATTCTGCTATCTTGCTGCAATCCTCTTTGCCGTATCATCCAAATGGGGCAGGGAGGAGATTGGCCATTACATTATATAAGCAGGTATCCCAAATGGGGAGGAGATGCCTTTCTCCTTTTCTGGCAGGAATGCTCAATGTCTTAGTGGTTTTCTTAGAACATCCTCCTTCATGTGCACACACACACACACACACACACACACACGTTTTGGGGATGGGAGTATATACTTTTCACCTCTCTCATGAACGTTAAGGGGAAAACCTCAACACTTTAGATAGATTTCTTTTGATCTTATAGCCCTGTAATTTTTCTCTTCCCTGAAGTCTTCTTTCGTAGGCTGGGCGGTATCAAGTAGCATAGGCATTTGGAAGGCTTTAGGTGGATCTTGCAGGTATCAGTCCCAGTTAGACTCTTTCCTAATAACACATGCAGGGGTATATTGCCTGCTATTGCTTTGTCACTTTAGAGGGAGTCTACTAATTTATATTCAGAAATGTATGTTCTGGTAATTCATTTAGGAGCAACAGACAGAGTCCCATTTATCACCCTATTATAAGTCATCTTTGAAAAGGAGAAAGTTATTTACTTTATATACCTTTCTCATGGAGTATAATAAAATGACAGGCTAAAGCACTTAGAGAAACTCTACTAAAAATATAGCTAGCAATACCAAAAATATTGAATAGTAGATACTAACAGAAACTTCATCCTCTGAACTAGATTGAGGGTGCTGACGCAAGGGATTTCTAAGGCCCTTTGACAGACTGCTGTTAGTGTGAATTGTTTTAAACTTGGTCTTTAGGGGGTGCCTGGGTGGCTCAGTAGGTTAAACCTCTGCCTTTGGCTCAGTTTATGATCCCAGGGTACCCGCTAGGCAGGGAACCTGCTTCTCCCTCTCCCTCTGCCACTCCCCCTCTTGTGCTCTCTCACTCTCTCTCTGTCAATAAACCAACCAACCAACCAACCAACAAACAAATAAATAATATCTTTAAAAAAGTTAACTTGGTCTTTATAAACTTTTCCAAGATTTGATTGAAACTTCAAACCAGGGACCTGATAATAATAAGAATAAAAATAACATTAACTATCATGTAAATAACAACTGATATCTCAAATTTAAATGGTGTTTTGAAAGTTTACCAAATACTACCATATTTATTATGTAATTTGATTTTTTAGAGAAGACCTACTATGACGGTAAGAAAACGATCATCGTACCCTGACTTTGCAGATGAGGAAAGTGAGATTCACGTCAGTGGAGGTTAAGTGCCCTACACAGAAGAGAGTGGTTCTGGAGGCAGGGCCAGCATTAGTTTCAGTTCAACCAACAGTGTGGCAATATCCTGTTGTGCTGGGACTCGATTCAACATTTAGAACGTATGGCAAAAATTGAGTAAGGTCAAGATGACTTTGAAAAAATCTTTGATAATCATCAGCAGGATCTGGCTTCATTAAAAATATATCATTGTTTCATATATGCAATTCCAGTAAATTAAATGCATGTGTGAGGCAACTCGACTGAATTTCTGTAATAATGCCTGAAACCAAGGCCATTATTATTTATTTTGCAGAGAATATATTGTCTCATGTTCTGTAAACTCCCTTAATTTCTCCTCTAGGTTTGTTTTCTTCTTAAACAGAACCTCGGTTGCTCTGCATTTCAGAGAAATCCTAAGGGTTCTAGGTTTCAGAGCTTGTGATCATCAAGTAGGCTCATTATTGTAAAGAATTAATGACTCTATTGTCTTAGCTTTGAGATGATTCTCTTGTCTTAGCATTTGTTGCTCAGCAATTCTTCACAGCACAGTTTTCCTTCCCATAGTATTTGGACTTCAGCTAACCCGCATACTTCTGGGAACTTTCCCAGATCTTTAAACATATATAGTAAAAACAGAGGATTCACATATTGATTCTTTGCTGTTAAAAATTCAATGGTAGGAAATTTGCCACATGGCTTAGTTTCAGTATCTGATGTCTTATGAGTAAGGCAGCTAGGAACAACAGTTGCAACTGAAAGAAGACCCTCTAATCCTACTTTGCTTACCAAGGAATATAAGAAATAGGAGTTCAGGGATTTTATATTTTGATGTTTTTCCCCCTAATATTTTAGTATCCTCACCATTTTTTTCCCAATGATTTTATTTATCCATTTGACAGAGAGAGAGAGAGAGATCACAAGTAGGCAGAAAGGCAGGCAGAGAGAGAGAAGAGAGCCGAGCAGAGAGCCTGACACTGGGCTCCATCCCAGGACCCTGAGATCCTGACCTGAGCCGAAGGCAGAGGTTTTAACCCACTGAGCCACCCAGGCGCCCCTATCCTCACCATTTTGAATCCTAAGCTATGCTCTGATAATTTATGAAAATTTTTAGTTGTAAAAAGCACTTATAACAGATGATTGAGGGGTTAAAACCAAGCCTATTTTTGAGAAATCCAAAGATATTTCCAAAGCAATTGTCAATAAAATTGACAAAATAAAACAATTAGAAGAGTAATAAAATCAATTGAGGATTTTAATTGTGGAGTTTAGCGCTGTTTTTAAATGTTTCAAATTGGATGGTGTCATGGATGAGGATAGGTTTGTAAAAAACACTGGGAAAAAAAATACCCAGATTCTACCACTTACTGGCAGAAGGGTTTTGGCAATTTACTTAAATTTTCCAAACTTCACCTTCTTTCTCCTCTCCTTTTTCTGCTTCCTATCAAAGAAATGGGGCAAATAATCTAATGGGAAATGGTGATTTTTTTTTCCTTTAAATTTTCCCTTCCTCCTCATTTTAAGGTAATAACCATGCTTTGTAATCTCTTGCTTTCAGAACATTTGTAATATATTTTGTAGAAAGCAGAAGCTGGGTCATGCTTTTTCTGTTCTATTAAACTTTATTTTTTATGATCTTAAACCCATAAAAGATGTTAGTGTCCTGATAGAGGGAGAGTGGGAACAGGTGCAGAGGTCAGAAATTAACTGAGCAGGGAGGGGCTCGAGCTTCTGAAAAATTGGGAAGACAGGAGATTTTATGTCTCCTAAAAAAAGAAGGCATCTATGCTCAAGAATTCGGTTGTTTTGGGGATGATGGTGAGATCTCAAAGGACAATGGCTGCCACCTCCTAGGCCCCTGAGCCCTGTTTAAGAGTCACATGCCTCAAGCCTAACAGGAAAGCAGCAGGACAACCTCTCCTGAAGTGCCCACATGGACTGGAGTAATCATGGGTGTCTGTTTGGGCACGAGTACAAATGGGTGACTGAAGACCAGATAGCCCTTTCCAAAGTCTTGGTGCCATTTTGATCCTCGTGTTTTGCACCACTCTGTAGTGGAGCACGGGGAATGATCCAAAAACAACAGGTTAAGTGACTTTTCAGGCCACTAAGCTGAAGACCAGAGTGAATATTAGGTTGACTGAAAACAAATTTTAATGAGATATTTCTCTCATGCCTTATAATACAGGCTAAGAATCTGACAAATAACTTGATATATAGTTGACCCTTGAACAACATGGGAGTTAAGGGTGCTAACCCCCACAGGGTCAAAAATTCACTTACAACTTTTGACTCCCCAAAAAACTTAACTACCAATAGCCTACTGTTGACTGGAAGCCTTCCCGGTAACATATACAGTTGGTTAACACATATTTTGTATATTATATGTATGATGTAATGTATTCTTATAATAATGTAGCTATAGAAAAGAAAGTAGTATTGAGAAAATTATAAGAACGAGACAATATATTTATAGTTCTGTACTGTGTTTATAAGAAAAATCCACATCTAAGTGGACCTGCACAGTTCAAACTTACGTTGTTCAAGGGTCAACTGTACATGGATTTCTCCACTCCTTCCTTCCTTTTTCCTTCTTCCCTTCTTTTCTTGGAATGTTCCTGAAGCCAGTCTAAATCATAATTATCGCTGACTTTCTGGACTGATTAGCTCAATGGTTAGGAGCCTGGTGTTAATGGAGCAGTGGTCCTGTTTTATTCACTCATTGTCTGGAAAGCTTTAATAGAAAAAAGGACTAACCCAACCATCACAGACAACCTTTTTATTGGATTCCATCAGTCACAAACTCCCCAAATAGGAATTGATTGGTCAAAGGGAATTATAGAAGATAATTTGATTGCATAACCATAACTAAAAAAGGTATGTCCCCATGAGGATGAGTTATCCTGCCAGCAACAAATGTCCCTATGGAGATAGCAGCACTGAACTTTGCTCAAGGCAGAACACGAGTCGTTAAGTTTCAGAAATGACAATTTCTTAATGTAAGTAGAAATAATGATGTCTTTCCCCTTAATAGTCTTGATATTAATTAAAATGAAATGAACTGTTGTAATCGTGGTAGCTAAAGTTTTTGTCAGTTCAGAAGTCTTGTGCTTCATCACCACTCCTGCTTTCTGCTGACAGAGTCCTCTTTCTCATGGAGAATCCATTCCATATATTTTGGTGCAGAAGGTTGGCCACAAAGCTAATCCTAAGACCTGACCAATCAATACATTGCATCCACTCACCATAGTGATTGGTTAAAGGATGACTACAACACGGATAACATCAATTGGAAAGTTCAGGAAAGAATTTTACAGTTGCATCTCTAGCTCTAAGAATGATGTGCCTAGAATTGACAGTTGTCATTCTTGCTACCACATGAGGAGAATTTATCTGAAAAAAGGCAACATTTGAGTCTCTGGATCCAGCCTCGATTAGGCTTTATAATCTCTTGTACTTCATAGGTCCATTAGTCAATATAATTTTTTGAGATGGGCTTCCATCACTTGTTTTCAAAACTACCTGATTGATACAGAAATCACATCAAGTCAGGAAATAACTATACTCTATAAAGGAAATAATAAGATTCATTGAAAGCAATTCAAAACATTTGTAGCAAAAGGGCTGGTCATGGTAATAGCATATTTAAATAATATAAACATTAACTCTGTCTTTCAGTAGCATGTCTAACCTTGTTTGCTTATAAAGGCTTCCAGTAGAGATAATTCTGTAGAACACAATGGGATTTTCTCTGCTCTTTTGCAAGTTTTGTAATTTCTGAAGCAGGAATTATTTCCATGAAGAAGGCTGCTGTGAACCCACAATGGTTTTCATGGAAGATAATGGCTATGTATCAATTTGTAGTTGTAACCAGAAGTTCGTGGTTGTTAAAAACAAGGTGTATTGTTAAGTCACAGAACATTATGTAACTACACAAACCTAGATAATGGAGAGGTATATTATCTGCCAAGAAATGTTGTCAATGCTCTGCGTTCTTTCACCTGAGAGAGATGGCATTTGGTTCATTTACTGGCCTTGTTCTATGAGTGATTCTGTCAAACCAACATACGCCAATTGATCACCAAAAACCATTTCTAACTGCTTGATAATAGAATAGTGACATTATTTTGTATTTGAAGGGAGAATCTTGACAGGATCTTATTTTTGCAAGTGCTAAGAAACTAATAAATTTACTATATACTCTTTTTGGATTAAAGGAGGAAAGTATTCTGCTTGCCTAGGAGAAAATAAAATTATTCTTTAAAACATAGTGGATTTAGTTCTTTTAGCTTTTGTATTAGTTGGGCCATGGTATCAAGTTATGGAAGTTAGGTCGTGGGTGGAAAGCTAGCAAAAGAGTGGAAACTCATCAGAAGGTTTAGGAATATCAGGATGGAAAATCAAACTGCAATGAAATCAGGGAATCTGTTGGACTTCAGAAATAGCTGACACCAATGACGAAAATTTGAATTTTATCATGTTTTTATAAGAATCTATTAATAATTGTATCTGTTTTGTCTTCTATATAATTTACATTAATAGACATATTATTAGTTAGAGTAGGGGAACTTCTGCAACAAATAGCCAAGGAGTATAATTCAAATGAAAGCTTCTTTTTATGAGGCAGACCTGGAGAAATTAATAAATTAAGGTAATCCTCTCCCACATAATCGTTCAGATATCCAGATTGACAGTTGCTCTGCCATCTTCAAAATTTAGCTTCTGACATCCTAGAATCATTTCTATTCCGACCATCTAACTGGGAATAAGAGCATGGAGCAATATCTTATAAAAGATACCTGGCACATGCCACTTTTGTTCACATTTCATTGCCTAAAACTTGATCACATAGCACACTTAATTATAAGGATAGCTACGAAATATAGTTCTAGTTTAGGCAGCTAATTTCCAGCAACAAATATACAGCATGGATAGGGGATCAAGAATTTTTAATGGACAGTTGTTCATCTCTGTCATAATGTTGTAATATAGGGTCATCTTTGATTTCCTGGAATGAACCACACTTGGTAATAATCTATTATCCTTTTAAGGTACTATATATGAAAATTGGCATTTCTATTCATAAATGAGTGAAATTATAGTTTTATTTTTCTATGCCGAATATTTTATTTTTGTTATCAGTGTGCTTTGGTTTCATATGTAAGATTTTGGGACATTGGAAAAATCTAAAAATTATTTCAGTTTATAAAAATTTGTCCATGAAATATCTTCTTGCCTAAGTGCATTTCTTAAAAACATTTTGTCAAGTTTATTGAGACATATATATTTTATTATGATATATATATCTCAAAATGTGTGATATATATATATCTCAATTAGTGTGATATACATATATATTACACTTTCTTTATCCATTCATCCATCAGTGAACACTTAGGTTGTTTCCATATCTTAGCTGTTATAAATAGTGCTTTAATGAACATGGTGGGGAGCAGGTATATCTTTGAGATAGTGATTTCATTTTCTTTGGACTGATACCAGAAGTGGTATTGCCAAATCATATGGTAGTTCTATTTTTAATTTTTTGAGGAAACTCCATACTGTTTTCCATAGTAGCTGCACAAATTTACATTCCCACCAACAGGGCAAAAAGTTCCCTTTTTCCTCACTAGCACTTACTATTTCTTATCTTTCTGATAATAACCATTTTAAAAGATGTGAAGTAATATCTCATTGTGTTTTCGATTTTTATTTCTCTGGTAATTAGTGATGTTGAACACCTTTCATGTACCTGTTGACCCTTTGTGTGTCTTCTTTGAAAAATGGCTATTCAGATTCTCTGCCCAATTTTTAATCATATTGTTTGTTTTTTGCTAATGAGTTGTATGAGTTTTTTAAAATATATTTTGGACATTAACTAACTCTCATCAGATATATGTTTTGCAAATATTTTCTCCCACTCCATAGGTTACCTTTTCATTTTGTTGAAAGTTTCCTTTGCTGTGCAGAAGCGTTTTAGTTTGATGCAGTCCCACTTGTTTATTTTTGTTTCCATAGTCTTTGCTTTTGGTGTCAAATTCAAAAAATCATTGCAAAACTGATGTCAAGTAGCTTACCCTCTATGTTTTCTTTCAGGAGTTTTATGGTTTCAGGTCTTACATTCAAGTTTTAAGATGATTTTTCTGTATGGAATAAGCTAGGGATCAAGTTTCATTCTTTTGCATGTGGCTGTTCAGTTTTCCCAAAAGAGTAATTTTTTAAAAACAAAGTTCTTAATTCTCTGTTTTTGTCCCATTTAGGAGATGTATATCTATTTGAGTCAATTTTTTAAAATTTTGTTTAAAAAGCACATGTCATTCATAGAATTGTGCAAAATATTCTATTATACTATAATTATTTTAACTTACTTGGTACTATGTTCTTTTTCCTTTAATCATTCCTAATTTTGTGTATTAGTTGTATCTATATTTAAAAAATTAGACTGAGTAGTTATTTACCTATTTCATTGTTCCCCTACTCCTTTCACCTCCTCTTCAGCCCCATTCCCATATACCCACTTCTGACAAAAAAGCTATCTTTAGACTTGTTTATAAATTTTCTTTTTTTCTAATTTATTCCAAATTATTTCTGCTTTTATCTTCATTTACTCATTTTGATTTTATTTGAATTAATTTCTTTTTCTTTTTCTAAAATCTCAAGTTTAGTTTTAAAATCAGTTTAAAGGGAATATATATAACCTTTCCTCCCTTCCTTCCTTCTTCCCTCCCTCCCTTCCTTTCTTCCTTCCTTTCTTTTTTGCTATGAACTGTCCTCTGAGTACATCTTTGACTATAGTTCATAATTCTGAAATGTACAACTATTGTTTTATTTTCCAGTTATTCTGCTTTTACTTTTGATTTACTTTTGACAGAATTTAGTTAGTAGACAAGAAGCATTTTCCACTTTCTTTCTAATGTCTTGAGGCACCTGGGTGGCTTAGTCAGTTAAGTGTCTGCCTTTGGCTCAGGTCATGATCCCGGAGTCCTAAGATCAAGCCCAGAGTTGGGCTCCCTGCTCAATGGAGAGTCTGCTTATCCCTTTCCCTTTGCCCCTCCCCCCTGCTCAGGCTTTCTCTCTCCCTCTCTCTCTCAAATGAATAAATAAAATCTATTTTGAAAAGTCTTACTGTTTGTGGTCAGAAAAATCTAATCTGTACTATTGCTGCTTTGGGGAAATATATTGTTTTCTTTATGGCACTTGAGAAAAGGGTGGATTTTTTTCATTTTAAGACCTACTGATCATCCTGACTGTATTATTTATTCCTTTATTTAGTTGCTTATTTTTTATTTGTTGAATTGTCTTCTAGATTGAAAGTGATAAAAATAAAATATGCTATATTTTGTTAATTTTAAACATGTTTTAATTTGCTAGTTGTCTACCATATAATTGGTGCCTATAGGTAAATGGCAGCTATATCTCATGGATTGGATCCTTCATCATTATAAATTCTATGTGTCTTATTTCAATTTGGTCCAATTTTTTCTGTTATAGATGATACTATTCAGTTTGTTGCATGAGATTTTTTTCTATTCAATATTTCAGTGCTATTGTATCTTTGCTATTTTTTTTGCTTGTTTTCGTTTAGTTTATAAATGTAGTTTCTCTTAGATTTAAACCGATAAGCCATCTTTCACAGAAGTTCCTATAGTACGATATAATGGTAAATGAAATAAAGGAGAACATAAAATTACGTGCTAACTATGATACATAAGAAAATGTATACATAAGGGCAAAACATGGATAAGGATATGGAAAATTTAAGTGGCCACATTAAAGCATAAAATGTAGAAAGGTTTAACATATATCCTTAGATGTGGTTAGAATGTTATCTTGGTAATAGTACTAATAGCCATAATAATATAATACTTTTAAATATAATAAAATTATTATATAATAATAACATAATTATAAAATAATAATAAATCCATGTACAGGTGATATAAATACTTAAATGAATCAATTAATTGTCTAAAGCAATTTCCACTAATGATACTGGGGCCACATTTGATGTCAGTTTCTCCTCTCATCACTCTCCCAATGTCCTTACCCCAAGAAGGGTTTGCTTTGGCTAACCTAACTCTCATTCCTCCAAAATAACATTCCTGTTTCTACATTGCCTTCTTATTGCAGCACCTTGCAAGAGCCCAGGTGGGAGAATCATGGTCTCAGATGTCCTAGGGAGGCCAACAGACAGGTGGAGAAGTGTGGTATTCATGTGCTTGTGTAATCTCACTCCTTTGTGTGTGAACTGCAACTAGTGACTTGATTCTAAGTAATTGAATATGGCAAAAATGGTGAGATGTCATTCCCTATGACTTCCATTTCCATCTTGTCCTCTCTCTTGCTTGCTCTGATGAAGTCAGCTGTCATGTGGACAGGCCCATGTGGCAAGTATTCCAGGGAGGCCTTCAGTTCAAAACCAGTGTGAGAAAATGAATCCTGCCAACAACTACTGGAGTCAACTTGGAAATAGTCTCCTACTTGAGCCTTAAGTTGATGGCAGCCTTGTGGGAGACCCAGAACCAAAACATTCAATTAAGCTCAGTGAATTCTAGGCCCAAAGAAACTGTGAGATAATGCATCTGTGATGTCTTAAGTCAGTAAAAAAAATACTTAAAGATGTTCCCCTATAGAAGGGTGCCACTGTTAGTGATCTACACTTCACAATTAAGGGTTTAAAGGGCAGTTTCCTCTTTAGGTTTCAGGTTTCAGATTGTGGTCTGGCCCTGTTATTTCTTTCTGTATTCATATGTACCTTTATTGAAATTATTTTACTTTTGGAACTGGAAAAATTACTATTATACAATTTATATAGAGAGAAGAAATCCAGTACAGGGTAAAGTTATTCATCTGTAACTACATGAAAACACCAATTAGTTCCTTGCTTCTATCAATTCTGAGCCTAAAATACCTTCAACAAATCTCTGATCCTTTCTCAGCTAAGATTTTATAAGTAGCTTAATTTTTTCACTTACCAATTGTGCATTACATAGAAGAACTTGGACCAGGGAGTACAGAGATCAAGAGAAAGTTTAAAGTCTGACCTTAACCCTTGGCTCTAACAATTTTGTTGGGAAGAACTGACACAGTTGAATCCAATCTCATTCAACCACTGTGCTTTAGGAAGCTGAGTGTGTGAAAGACAGGGTAGGTGTACAGATAAATAAGAACAGTCCTGTTCTGGAGGCGTTGTACATGCTTTTGGAAGTGGGACAGACAGTAAGTATCACTGAATAAAAATGTAGATCTAACTTGGACTCTAGTTAGGGAAGACTTCCTGAAGGAGGCAGCACATGAGCTGGATCCTGAGTCTCAAGTAGAATTTAATGGCTGAAGATAAAGGTAGGAAAACAAGAGAGACAGTGTATTCGGAATAGACAGAAAAGCAGGAGACAATAAGAATCTATTCTAGGCAGCAGGAAAGAGTCTGAATTAGCAAAACAAAGTAAGAGGCAAAGTTATAAATATAAGAAATGATAACAGAGATGTGACTCGAGCTCTTGAAAGAGGTCAGAGCTAGATGCATTGAACTAAGAATTGTCTGGAAGGAGGTGGCATGCAAAGTGGATGATACCTCCTGAGAAAGAGAGTAAAGAGAGGGGCTGAGGATGGAACCTTGAGGATCACCCACATTTAGGGACAGGATGATATGCTGAACAGCAGAGCAAGATAAAGGGTGAAATGTTTACTAGTTTTCTCAGGAGTAGGAACCCTTTTAATCCATCTTCTGAGAATTTTGTTTTAAACATCACAGCCTTACTTCCAGCTATAACCTTTTTTTTTCAACCACACATCCTGGCTGTTAGCTCTCCAATACTCATTTCTGCTTCCATCATAGATCTGAGTATGTTTGTTAAATCACTTGGAATCCAGGGTGTGTAAGTCTCAGAGCTGCCATATTAAGCTGGGCAACTAAGCACAAGTGAATACACTTCTCTGAGCATCAGTTTTCTCATACGACAAAAGCTGACAATTATGTTTTCTCTGTACAGTAATTGTGAGAAATAAGCGAGGTACCATGAGGCAGTGTCTAGCACAGCACTTGGCATATAGTAAATGTTCTTTGAATCTAAGCCTGAACTGCCAAACGAGCTACCCTATGGTGGCATGATTCATCTGCAACTTTTGTCTACAGCTGAAAGATTTATAATTATAGCACATTTATTGGGGGAAGAGCTATTTATCACAATGAAAAAGTATGCTTTTCATATTCCAAGAGAATTAACTTTCCTCTAAATTTCATTTCCTATTCCTTTTTTCCCCCTTGTCTTGGCCTTAGTGTATCATGGAAAACATTTTTCCCTTGCTTATGCTTCATTTCATGATAGGCTGTCATGAGCATATAAACGCAAACCACAAGACTATCAGGAAAATGTGGAATTAAAGAACTAGAGTTCAGTCAAATTCAGAACTTTGGTTTAAGGAAGCCTTTATATCTTTTCTCCATGGAAATTTCATATGGCAGGGTGCATAAAGGTGCTTTGCTCTAAGAGTTTAGGAGTGATTAGATAATTTATTCTCTGCCTCTGTCAGCATCTGCTTTTTGTCACATTTTATTCATAAGCTTTTCTTAAACACCTATTTATAATTGAGAAGTTTTGTGGCCCCTTGTATACCTTTTATTGGCTGTTGAATTCACTTGAAACCTTCTCTAGGAATCAGCCTGAAAATAATGCTTCTTTATTTTTATCTTCAAGATACCCAACCCAGCTGGAAGGGGAGAAAAAGAATGTCTGTGGGATCCTGTTAAACTTCCATTCTTTCCCCTATAGTTTCATCGAGATCAAACAGATTCTACATAGCAGCGGCAACAGAGCAGAGAGCAAATCAGATGCAGATGTGAAGCTGTGATAAAATAGAGCTTTATAGAAAGAGAAGAAAGACCTAGCAGGCATGCCTGCCTGGCAGCTGAAGAAAGTGTCACTGTCATTATTAAAGGGAAATGAATATACTGCCAAAGCTCTGAGAACATAGTAGCAAGTATTGCCTGTGGACCCAATGCTGAGTGACTCATTCATTTGGTCTTTCTGTATATGGGAAAGTCAAGTGCCCATTTAGAAAATCTGTTGATAACAAGGTGTAATATAAAACGCTTATTTATTTATTTATTTGGCAGAGAGAGAGAGCACAAGCAGGGGGAGTAGCAGAGGGAGAGGAAGAAGCAGGCTGCCCACTGAGCAGACAGCCCGATGCGGGGCTGGATCCCAAGACCCTGGGATCATGACCTGAGCCAAAGGCAGCCGCTTAACTGACTGAGCCATCCAGGCGTCCCTATAAAACACTTTAATAACTGTTGAGATTTGAAAGATCCTTACTTACTTCATTAATGTTCATTTGTCTAGTCCTAGCAATAGCTCTGTGATGGAGAGGCTCACCTTAGTCCCATCTTATAGGTGAGAAAACTGCCCAGAAAAGTTAGGTAAACTGCCCAAGGTGTATATTTGGTAAATACCAGAGCCACTTTTTAAATCAAGGCCCATTGGCACCAAAGACTATGCCCAATCATTCTGCTAAAAAGTTCACTCTACTTTTTAAGTTTCTGATTACTTATGGACAATTCTATCCAACTAGGGTAAAACATTGTAGGAAGCCAGTGCAACCATTAGAAAGAGATTATGTCATCTGTAAATTTATTAAATTTATTAAATGTTTTAAAAAATTTATTTCAGATATTTATTTTATTGTATTTTAAGGTACTAATCTAGTTTCATGTTCCTCATCTAGTAGGCCTTGTAAGTCTAAAAATGTATTTTGATTACTTATAGATTGAGTGCAATCAGAATTATATTTGATCCTTTTCTTCCCTCCTTTCCTTGCCTCCTCCTTCTCTCCTTTCCTTCCTTCCTTTTTTAATTTAACAAACACTCATTGCACACTTACTAAGTTTTGGGGATAGGGCAATGAAAATCTCCTGCATTTAAAAAGCTTTCATTCTAAAAAATTAAACAATAAATAAATACAAGTCTTTCAGATAATGATCAATGGCATAGAGATCATAAAATAACACACTGTGATGGTGACTGTGTGGTGGGCTTCCTTTAGATTGGGTGGGAAAGAAGGGCCCAAGACATTTGGCTTATGACCTAAATGATAAAGAGAAGTTAATCACCTGAAGAACTCATTCAGGTGTCCCAGGCAGAAGAAACTGCAAAGACAGAGGCCCTGAGGGTGGAATGAGCTTGATGCATTGAAAGAATCAAAAGACAAATATGATTGGTCCATGATAAGAGTGAAAGAGAGCAGTAGGTACTCAGCTCAGAGGTGGAAGCATTGTCTGGTACTTAGAACCTTGTGGGTCCTTGTAAGGAGTTTGGACATTGTTCCCAATACCTGATAAATTCAGTTAAATAGGGTGGAGACATGATCTGATTTAAATTTAAAAGGTTAACTGCTATGAGAAGAAAGAACTTAGAGGGATAAGAGTAGAAGTGGGGGAGGGGGGCATATTAGGAGACTTTTAGAATAAGGAGGGGGGTGGACAGGTACAAGGCCACTCAATCTATGATGTGGTTTCTAAGAGGGAAAGGACTAAAGGATGGTAGGTAAGTAACCAACAGTGTTCACTGTAGATAAGATAAGAGATGGTGAGATAAAGGAAAGAATCAGATTAAGAAGTGAGAAAGTAAATAAGCTGGCTCATTTCATATCATTTATGGATTACTGTTTATTATGACAAGAAGGAAAGTTCCTTGTGGATATCCCAATCTACTTAGAAACTTATTTCCTTTTCCTTCAAGTCCCCCACAGATAATCCCCAGTAGCATTATCTTCCTCCTCCTGCCCTCTCTCTTACCTCTCTTCGAGACAACTTGAAAGTTAGGAGGACTTAGTGAGGTCTAGATCTGAGATTCAGTGCTAAAGCACACTTTTAATAAATTAGGTTCATATTTCCTTTAGAGGCCAGGAAAGTTCCACGTTTAAAAATGATCATCCTGGTAGACAGCACCTTAGCCAAGTGATGAAAGTTAATATCACCAGGAATACCTATGGACACCTTGCACCCCCAGATATGTTACACCAAGAAGGGCTCATCACTTCTGCAGTCTTTTATTCTTGCCCCAAATTCATAACCTCAATCTAATCATGAGAAAACATCAAACAAACCCAAATTGATGGGCATTCTACAAAACAAACAACAGTACTCTTTGAAAGTGTCAAGGTCTGGAAAGAAAGAGGAACTCTCACAAATCAGAAGAGACTAAGGAGATACGATGATTTAATGCAATGTGGAATCCTGGCTGGGATCCTGGAACAACAACAACAACAAAAGGACATTAGTGAGAAAACTGGTGAAATCTGAATAAGTTCTGTGATTTTGCTAACAGTATTATGCTAAAGTTAATTTCTTAATTTTGATAAAAATCAGTATGGATTACATAAGATGTTAAGGATGGGGGAAGCTGAATGAAGGCTATATGGGAACTCTCCATACTATCTTTGAAACTCTTCTATAAGTCTACAAATATCTCTAAAAGGAAAGATTAACTGTTAAAAAGAAATTGCATTTCATCTTGGTTTCTGAGGGGTGTCTTGTGGGAATCATGTAACAAAATTTGCTCCAGAAGTTCCCTTTTAATCCTTTTTGACTTCTCAGTACCTGTACTATTTGACAAAAAAAAAAAAAAAAAAAGAAAAGAAAAGAAAAAAAGATCTTCCAGGCAATGGAATATTCTTCAGTGCTAACAAGAAATAAGCTCTCAAGCCATGGAAAAGACATGGAGAAAGCTTAAGTGCATATTTCTAAATGAAAGAAGCCAGTCTGAAAAGGATACATACTATACAATTCCAACTATATGACATTCTGGAAAAGACAAAACTATGGAGACAATAGTCAGTTGTTGCCAGGGGTGGATGGAGAAAAAGAGATGAATCGACAAAGCACAGAAGATTTTTAGGGTAGCAACAGTCCTCTGTATGATATTATAACAATGGCTATCTGTATGTCATCATACATTTTCTCAGACTCATAGACTGTACAACACCAAGAATGAATACTAAGGTGAACTATGGACTTTGGGTGATTATGACATGTCATGTAGGTTTATTCTTGGTAAAAAATGTACCGTTCTAGTGAGTGATGTCAATGAGGGAGGCTATGCACGTGTGGGGCAGAGGGTATATAGCAAATCTCCATACCCCCCACCCCTCAATTTTGTTGTAAACGTAAAAGTACTCTAAAAAAATGAAGTATTAAAAAATGAACTATCATAACTATATATTTTTTGAGCATATTAGAGAAGTTCAACTTTATTAACCATCATTAATCATTAGGGAAATGTAGATTAAAGTCACAATGAGACACCATTACTTCACCATAACTACGAAAGCTAAAAGGACTGAAAATTCCAAAATATCGTGAAGGGAGGATGCGGGGCAACTGTATACACTCTCATACAATAGTGGGAATGTAAATTGGTTCTATTACTTTAGGAAATTGTATACATTATGACACAGCAGTTCACACCCCCCAAAAATGAGTGCTTATAAAACATATTTACAAGAATATTCATAGATGCTTTGTCCATAAGATCCCAAAACTTAAAATAACCCAAATATGCATCAAAGTGAATGAATAAATAGTGATATCACTATACAATGGAATAATACACAGCAATGGAAAAAAAAAACTACTGCATATACAACATGAATGAATCTCATAGATACAATGCTGAGCAAAAGCAGCCAGAAACACACAAAAAAATAACATATGGTTCCATTTATATTAACGGGAGATGGTACGAGGGAACATGCTGGGGTCTAGAATTTCGTAACTATATTTTTTAAATGATAAAAGTTGTGATCGCTTTTAGTATCTTGGGTTTGATACAAATAAAAATACTAAAGTATGCTCATTCTACTAAAGGACAAATAGGAAGAATTTTATCCTGTCTGAGGTAAGAGGTCATGTATAAATTATTCCTGGCAGATAATTTCAAGAACATTTCTACCATGTGCCTACAACATCCATGGTACAACATTTAAGATTTAGAAAGGCACAAAAGCAAAAGGGAGATTTTTTTTCTTTTGATCAGTATTAACCTCACTAACATAGTGCCCTAATGTTCAACTATATTCATTATTTTTGCAAATAGGTTCAACTCGACAAGGCTAGCCGAACATCTTCCTACCAGCTTTCACATACTCTGCTTATACTGAAGCTAATATTGCTCCCAGATTTCATTATTATTGTGCCTACAGGAGCATGTCTGAGTTTATTTGATAATCCTCTCCAAATTCAGTTAATTAAATGGAAAAAATATTAGTAAAATCAAGCATTTGTTACTATAGTGAAAAGTTTATTTGAACTGAATTTTTCTCTTTTTTGGACTGGTGGTTTTGGCATTGTAAATCTGCCTTCCAAATTCACCCGCAAACACGTTTCTGTGGAAACAGAGCCATAAATAGAAGCAGTGGTTATTGATTTTCTTCTGGGGCTACCAACTGGTTTCTGCAAAACCCTGGAGAGCATAGGCCAATTTCCATGTGTATTTTACCCCTTTCTCCCCCTACCTGCATGGCTTTAAAATAATCCAGGCCTATCTATTATTTATCAAAAGGCTACTACTGGATTGGCTGATAAAGCAAAGAGATTCTGATCTCTCCTTGTTATTAGAGTCTCCTCGAAGCTGCCTCTCCTACGGCCAGCCTCTTTTGTTTCTGGGAACCCTACCCAGGCTCAGGCAGATCCTCCACCTTTAGTCAAACCCTAGTGCTGCATCCAAGATGATCTTCCTCATGCTCCCCAGCCTTTCCAAACTTTGTTCAGTCCCTTCTTTCATCTACGCCCTCCACCTGCTTGTCTTGCCTCTCTGTTCTTGGGTCAGCTAACTCCTCCCCATCTAATTGACTGTACTTTAGACATTTCTTCCTTTGAGAAGTTTTTCTCAATCCTTCTTTATACTAGGTTGGATGTGCCTGTTAAATACTTCTGTAGCGCCTGTACCTGGTGATAATAACACTTACCTTGTATTTTAGAAGATCATAGAAGGCTTAGGTTGAATAAAGAGAAGGTGTGGCATAGTGTACTCATTTTCTGTGGCTGGTTTTTTTTGTTTTTGTTTTTTTTTTCCAGCTTTGTTTGTCAAACCAGTAAACAGAAATATATGCTTTCACAGTTCTGGAGGGCAGAATTTCAAAACCAGTGGGTCTCTAAGGGAGTTTCTGTGCCTTGCCTCTCCCAGCTTCTGGTGGCTGTTGGCAAACCTCAGCTTGTGACTGCATTGCTCCAGTCTCTGCCTCCATGGCCATGTTGCCTTCTCCTGTTCTCTGTGGGCCTCTCCTCTGTTTCTCTTCTCCGCGGTACTTGCCGGATTTAGGGCCCACCTGGGTAATCTGGGATGATCTCCTCATTTCATGATCTTTGACTTAATTATATCTGCAAAGACTTTATTTCCAAATAAGGTAATATATACAGATCTGGGGATTAAGACACAGAAGACATAGCTCTTTGAGGGCTATCATTCAGCCTACGACATATCATAACTGGAACCTAAACACTATAAGGATTAATAATGAGGATAATAATGAAAATGACTTATTGATGGAGAAATTGAAGCATATCCCCACTGCTTCACTTCAGAGCAGTGCCTCACCTTAGTGGACAGTATCATCCTAACTCCCACGTCAGAGACTTCAGTCTGGAAATTGGCTTCACTCAAGGGTCCCTTTTGCTACCCTTGTCTTACCCATTCTTTAAGGTTCAACTCAAGTTTAACCTCCTCTATAGAGCCTGCTACAATCTAATAGCAGTGATAATAAAAGCACCTAACATTTATCAAGAACTTACTACTTGCCAGGCCTGGTACAAAGAACACTAATTTCCCTACTGATATCCCTACTGCTCTGCCTTCCTTTGACTTGCTATTGCATTTATATCTGTGCCACCATAAATATTATTTAATTACATACTGTCACATCTAATTGTAGGCTATGCATGTAGCCTACATAAAAATTTTTTATAATATATATTACTTATGTACTATTTTACTATTACCACTACTACTATGGCTAACATTCATTAGAGTACTTACTATGGGCCAAGAACTGAGCTAAGCAATTAACTTTTCTCTTTTAATCCTCAAAGCAATTCTGCAATGTGGGTACTTCCTTTATTCTCACTTTTCTGATGAAGAAAAAGAAGTTTATCATTAATTACCCATGGTCTATCAGTGATAGAATCAGAATTTGAGCCAAAGCCAGGTAACTTCAAAGACCGCCAAAATGTATATGATCTTATATATTTGCTACAATTCCTTGTAAGTGTTGGCTTTGTCTTCTCAAGCATTTAGGTGGATTCGAAGCTTCTTAAGGCCATACTTCTGCTTTCCATAATCATCTATTAGGATGCCAAGTTCTTGGAATGAAAGTTTTGTCTCGTTTTTGAA
This sequence comes from Potos flavus, assembly GCA_028534135.1. Lineage (NCBI taxonomy): Eukaryota > Metazoa > Chordata > Mammalia > Carnivora > Procyonidae > Potos > Potos flavus. Next base: position 70,694,166 of record CM052884.1, on the reverse strand, counting down.
GGCACCAAATGTACTGGATGATTTAAAAAGTTCTTTAACCAAAAGCAGTAAGTTTGGTCTGCTTCGCACAGCTGTAATATCCCTAAACTCCTTTGTAATGCGGATGTAAAGTGGTTGAGAGGCTCAGCTCAGTGGTTGAGAGAAAAAATGCTCCCTCATCTCACCATCTCCTCCCCCTTTTAAGTCTCTCCTCATCACAGGTAGGGAGTCCAGGTAATCAGCATAAATTATTTTCCTTCTTGATATTGTAAAGGTCATTAAATTAGGTAACATTAATAGCATCAGTAGGAGGCTGAGAACCGAAAGAGATACAGACTTTGAACCCTGTGACAAAGCTCTCCAAGCTCTAAGTAGAGGAAGAGAATTGCTTGGTCATTCAAGAATTTCTAGGACTGCTTTATTTGCTATTCTTCAACAGCAAAACCTTTGTCCTTCCATAGATAGTGATCTGGTAAAATTTCCTTGCCATTAATTTCACTCATTAAAAGGAAGAGAAGATGACAAGATTTTCAAACATTTTCTTCCTCAAACCACATTCAGTTTGCTAGTTTATATCAGCTCGGCTGGAAAACAGCAGAATTATGAATTTTAACACAACACAGTAAAGCATCATTTAGTTTTCTCCAACTCTGGTTTAGGTTTAATTTGTTAATATTCAGTTAATTATTTAGGGAACAACTTATCTCCTGTTCCTTCTACCATAACATAACATCATTTTTTAAAGAAATAAATCCAAAATTTCCCTCTATCTCAATGAAACAATAATCATTTTTAAATATTACATTAAGAAGTATCAAAGTTTCTGTTAAAATTACCAAGCCAATCGGGCAAATAAAAAAGTGAATCCTTGTGCTCTAGAAATGTTTACTTCATCAAATGGATTTTAGGAATAAAACAGTGACCTCTTTTTTTTAATGGCATTCACTCAGTTCTATGTGGTGATGAGAATGATAGTTAACCATTGTTTATGGGAGTGTAAGAGGTGAAAACCTGGTCTTAGAATTTTTCATCTTTATCATATTTGATCTTCACAACAGCTTTATGAAGAGGCCACTATTTTTATGCCCAATGAGCTGATAAGAAAATAAAAAATCAGAGAAATTATGTAATTTCTCCAGAATCATACAGTTAGTAAAGGACAGTCAGTATTTGACTCCATGCAGAATATATAAATTGTGCTGCCAGGTATATTGCCATCTCCAGTAATAGCTGCTAATACTTTTTCCTTTATGAGTAAACATTTTATAAAACTGACAATTTGACAATGCTGAACTTTATCTGAGCCCTTTGGTCCCAGAAAAAAATAGTGGTTTGGAAATCCTCCCACCCTTTAAGGACCACCCTGCACCAGACTGTTTTGAGATAAGATCCATTTCTTTCCTCCCTCAGGACTCCCATAAACTCTGAGATGACTTTCTTACTTGCCACTAAAAAGCCCCAGGTCCCCTTCTGTTCTTTGAGACATCCCCTATTAATGAGCACTCTCCCTATTGCAATAGTTTAGATAAAATAATCTCCTTGGCTGGTGCATTTGTCTTTCACAGTTTGGTGCTGTAACTCAATTAGGGCCAGATCTTGCTTTTGGGTCCCTGTTTACTTACTCAGGTAAAGAAACCTTTGTGCTCTGCTCCTGACAAGTGATTAGCGACCTAATGGTGAGTCTGACTCCTGGTACTGTGCTATGGACTCGTGTCCATGAGTAGCAGGGTAAGATGCCAGCTTGATTTCTGGGGCCAGCTTCCTTGGGTTTTGTGGTCTTCTTTTGCTGGTCTCTGTAAAGGAATTGATCATTTATAGAGATCTTGTCTCTTTCATGTGAAAGACAACAGAGACTCTGGTGTGTTAGTCTTTTCTGTTTGTCTATTTGAGTTCGAATTAATTAAGAACTTATACTCACTGGGAAAGGAATAGCTCTTTAATGTGGATCAGTGAGTTCTGTATTTCTGTGTTTATGTTTGACCTATGACTGAAATTTTAGAATTGACACTATGTTTTCTTTCCCTCTTTGGATATTTATGTCCATCATTCAGAAAGACTTTTACCTCTCATATAATGTAGTATTTCCCTCTTTCAGATAGAATTACCAGGGGGTATAGCTCAGTGGTAGAGCATTTGACTGCAGATAGAATTACCAAATTTGATTAGAAGATCTCTTTAAGGAGTTCTATTCTGATAGGCTTAGAGGTAAATTATTGCATATATAAATTGAATATTCCTAAAATTCCCAGGAATTAAGGAAATGGAATTACTAAGACTCTCAATGTGCTGGATTTAAAAAATATCCTTACAGAAATCAAATCAAACATGTTTTATTATTTCAAGTTCACATAATTTAGGCAAATCTTTGACAAATGACAGTTACATAATATTTTTAGTTTAATAAAAATAGCTATGTTTTCTCTGAGTTATCAGTGTTAAGTATAATAAACAGCAGGTACCATTCTCATTTTGTAGATGAGAACATTACATTTAGAAAACTTAATCAAGTTTATACATCTAGTAATGGATGGATATTTACTGATTTTAGAGGCTATGCTTTTAACCTGTAATCTATATATCACTGTAAACAAGTCAGATTATTCTTTGCATACATCACATTCAATTTAGGAATGAAATATTCAATAATTTCCCCAAGTGAAAAAGAGTATATTATACTTTTCTTTAAGCTTAAAACCAGAGCCAAAGTTCATCATTTGATGGATGTACACTGCTTTGAAAACAGGAAAATTAATTATGCTATTAAATATGTTATTAGGGGCGCCTAGGTGGCTCAGTAGTTAAGTGTCTGCCTTCAGCTCAGGGTCTTGGGATCCAGCCCCGCATCGGGCTCCCTACTCAGTGGGAAGCCTGCTTCTCCCTCTCCCACTCCCCACCTTGTATTCCCTCTATCACTGTCTCTCTCTCTCTCTCTGTATCAAATAAATAAATAAAATCTTTAAAAAAAATAAAATAAAATAAAAAAATATGTTGTTAGTGCAGGGACTCTGGTAAACTAAGTTTGAAGCACGTGACCAGACCACTAACTACATATATCTTAGTCGTGGCAGAAAGCTATGTGAACTGGAGTTCTCTTGAAAGATTGTGCCCATTACTTTGAATTGGTCCTGGATAGAAGAAACTATTTCAGATTATCTCATATCAAGCCCACTTCTCTGTATGGTGATTTTAAATTTAATTATAATAATAGTATTATTATATTATATAATAATAATTACTATTACTATAGTATTATTTAATACTATTTTAATTGTTTGTAAAGCTTGGAATGTCACCCCTCCTAAGAATCCCTAATTCCCTTGCATTTTTCAAGAAGTCTTTTGCTGCGAACTCTGCAACATATTCCCAGGCCAGAATGAACTTTGTAGCTCTAGTTTAGTCTCCTTTTTTATTTTTATTTTTTTCTTCTGTGTGAACCTGAACAAATAAAACACTAAACAATCATGATGTTATTTTGAAGAGTGGCCCTTACATTTTCAGCAATGTAGTATTCTAAAATAATTGCTAAAATAATTTTTCAAAAAGTGCTTTGGCTCTCAGAAATGACTCTCTCTTTTAACTAAAGAAGAATATGCATGTGTAAAGCTATTCTAAGATGAAAGCAATGGTTCAATATTGTCTTAAAAATAACTTTAATTTGGATCAAGTCAATTTTATGGCACTCTTACTCAAATTATCTGCCTTTAAGTACAAAAGATTTAGTACACTTAGTAAAATTTTTAAAGACACCATAATATCTTAAAGAAATCTGCTGTTGTTTAGAAAACTGCACGAACAATTCCCATCTGCAAATGGTTATTTATTACTTAGTTATTTTTAGATTTTTTTTTTTTTTTTTTTTTTGGATGCATCGCTCACAGTAGCCTCTGGGTGCATTTGCCGCGTTTAATAATTAGGTTTCCCATTATAGCTTACACACAACATGGAAGACAACATAAACACAGGATGCATTCACATACGTCAGCACATATTCATGAGCAAATAAACAGGTGAGTGAGGATACCTTTAATCCATACTTTATCAGCCAATGAGATTATTTAATAATTCCTTAAAAGCCAAGAATCAAGGAGCTACTTCTTTGTTCAGAGATTATGGTTTGCTTCTGGGCTGTGCCTTATGCCTATAAGCTTTTCACAAGGTTGAGGAATGTTTATTCTCTGAAAATGAATTTATTAGCTCTGAAATACAGGAAAAAGAGCATAAAATACTGCAAAATGTCAGCATAATACTGTCTAGTAGAGTTGCAACTCAATTGTACAATAGTTGACATAACCTTTAATGTGGAATGTGTGAGCATTTTAAATATGCTAGATATGATGCCAGGAAGGTCCTCTAAAAGTAAGAGTAGTACCAAAGATTTCCCAAGATTTTAAAAACAATCTGGAATGTTGCTGTTAGAATGAGTTGGCTAGACTTGTGTTGGCCCCTGTTCAGAAAATTGTATCCCACCCACAAACTCAGATGAATGCGTCTTTGGGACATAGGTGCTTGACCAGTTAAACTGGTAAATTGTGACTTGAGCAGCCTGGTTCAAGAAGATGAGCTAAATCAATCAGATTCCTCCTTGTGGGGACACAAGGATTCAGTTCACAACAGATGGTTATTATTTTAAAGCAATACTATCCTCTGTTTTACTGCTTACATTTCCTGTGTGATCCACACTCATGACTTTGAGACCCAGGACTGATGGTATAGTTCCCATTTTATACACAAGGAAATTAATATTCACAAGGGTTAGGTATCTTTCTGGAGGTTCTGAACCTTTCTGGAGGTTCGGCAGCCAGGAGGCTGGAGAGACAATCCTATAACCCAATGTCTGATCCCTGCTTCAGCCCCTTAAGCAATCCAAGAGTAATTGCTTTAGTCAAATGTTAATTTTTTCCCCAAGAGCTGTTGTAAATCATTAGAATTTCACTGTAAATATTATTAAATTTAATTATTAAATTATTAAATTTACCTTCAAGTTCAAACCTGTATATGAATTTGGAAAAGGACTCTTTCTAAAAAGCATCTGAAGGGAACAGTTTTTGCAGTCTTATGTGACCTATGATCCCTGTGCTTCTTCAGAATAAGAGCTACTTTGTGAGGTTGACTGAGAAATAAATTAGAGGTGCTTCTAGCATATATAAAACCTGATATGTGATGCCCTGTTCTCAGCAGCTGCTGATGAGAAACCATAAGTTAGCGTCCTATGATACCCGTAATCTCAGTCTTGTTTGTTTTGGCTTTTTATTCTAAAATATAATCAGTTGGCTAATCCCCAGAACTGTGTTTTTATCTTCAGCCAGGAGTGGAGAAAATTGAGCAAAGAGCAGAAAATTTGAGGTGTATTTGTAAACTGATCTGTACCCAATAGAAATTCCTTCTACATGAAAACATCCTTCCTAAAACTATGGCGCTTGTTTGGGGAAGCATGTGCTAGACAAGGGCTTTCTAACAGTCAACCAAATCAGGAGAAGTGTCAGGGCTCCAGTGGGTGATGTGATCTTGGAGAAAGTGTATAAACATTCTTGTGCTACACAACAGAGGCCTATTATAGGCTTTGGTGATGCCTGTCCTAGGGAGCGAATGGTGTAGATCAAAATCAAAGTGGGAGAACTGGGGAAGGGATCAACTTTTATGATAACAGAATCTAGCCTGCCCTATGGTTATTGACTAAATTTAAAGGGGCTTTGAGAGTTTGGAACACAGTTTGGCAGGAAGTATGGCATGACCTCTTATTTTTATGAAAAGGCTCATATGTAGGTATATGGAAAAGTTCCTTGATATAAACTATTAGGAGTTACTATAGAGAGCAAGGTGCTGGTCGTGTCTGTGGGAAATGAAATACCATTTTATGCCTAAACCTTGCTTGATTCACTTCTGCCCCAAGTTTGCTTCTGATTGATTGTGCCAATACAAGGTTGTGAATGATTTTTATTTGTACCTAGGTTCTTTTTAAGCGAGCCCCCACAATTGCCCTATTTTCTGATTATATAAAAGGAAAGCAGAACAAAGAACTAAAAGGATGACTCTCTCTTGGTGGAGTAGAACTGACAGAGTGGATCTCAGCAGCAGTGTCACCCCACATCAGTGTTTTACTGTTCCAGGCGGGGTGCTTTGCAAATTCTGAGTTACCTCAATTTAAAAAAGGACATTGTTTTATTGATTTGCATTTAGAAAACTAAATCAGAGATGATTTAAGTTTATGCCAACTCAGTTTCACTCACTTGGCCTCTGAGATGATTCATAGACGGCGAGAAAGAGCTGCCATTGTAGACAGGAAATCCGGAAATGCCAGTAACTCAGTCTGGGAGATGCCTCCACTGCTGTTCTGGTTCGCCCAGGGGAGTGTGTTGTGCACATGAACTATGTCTGTCCTGGGTGTAGAGATGGAAGAAGGGTTGTAAATGCTTTTATGCAGTGTTTTGTCACAGCCTCAAGTTCAAACTCTTGAGCATGGCACATCCATGTCCACCCTTACTTCCCTTTCCTAAACCATATCGGATCCTCTGCTTACCTTTGCTTATCCTCACAGGTGCCATTCATGTTCAGTTAGCCTTCGCCAGGGGGCTCCTTCTGCCCCATGGACTTTTCTTTCTAGCCTCACTTAAGTACTGCTTCTCTCTGCCTGTTGTGTGACTTCTACCAGATCCCTCATCTTGTACCCTCTGGACTGCAGGTGTCCACCCCAGGCAGGCAGTGCTGTCTTATTGCCCAATGTGCTGGGCACAGCGTTATGATCAGGAAGTCAGGAAGAAAGTGGTCAGTCTTCCTCTGCAGGGGTGATGTCCTCACTGCAAAAAAAAAAAAAAAGTAAATATGTTTTTCTTATATCTTAAGACCTGGCCAGTACTGGTTCACATAAGCTGGAATAGGGGATAGTAATGGACAGTCATTGAAAAATCCATGTACAAGGAAAAACTGGCTGAGCAATCCACATTTTATAAGGAATAATGGGTGGCCCAGAACATCGGCATCCATAAAATCTGGGAATGGGAGGCATGGTATCAAGTTCTCCAGGACTTTCTTATTTTCACATCCTTCAGAACTTTAAAAGTCAGATAGTTGAGAAGCTGGGAGTAAGCGGGCAAAAAACCCATCTTTTTTTTTTTTTTTTTTTTTTTCCTCCCAACACATGCACTGAACTTTCTTGGCAAATGGAAGCAAGCCTTTTCCATTATTCATTCATTTTATTACTTTCTTATCCAGTGCCTACTCTGGGTCAGGTGTTGCGTTGGTTGCTTGGGATACAGCGCCTGTTTTCAGGGAGGTGTCTCAGGCTTCTTAGGGAGAGAAGTAAATAGAACACTGCAATTCACTGGGTACTATAGTCCCCAAAGAGAACAAAAACATTTATAATGGACTTAGTTTGTATCCCTCAGGGCCTCCTCTCTGCTTTGTACAAAGGAGGATCTACTGCCCTTTGCCCCTTTCTATATAAACAAAGACTTCATAGTGTGGTCTGGAACATTTGTACCACCACTGAGAGAATTCAAAGCCAGGGAGAAATTATTTGTGGTAACAGGTATATATGGAGGTGAGGAGCTTAAGGAAGGTTGACTAGTCGATGACTAAGAAAGGCAAGAAAATAATTTCTTTTTCTCTAAAGAAAATAGAGTTTGGGGACTGAGACAAGGCAGATTTTTGTTGGCGACAGGCAAAGAATCTTTCTGCAACTGTTTATGAGAATTTCTAGGAATCCTTAAGAGAATTTCAGGGAGAGAAATGGAATGTTTCTTGTTTGTTTTATAAAGAAATTATTTAAAAAAAAAAAAAGAAATTATTTAAAAGGGCTAAGAGGTGTGTGGGTGCATCTGTGTGTATATAGGGGGATGGGGAGAAGGCTGGGGGAGCACACTGTTCTTCCCAGTTGGAGCCCACCTATCTTTCGGGTTCCAGTTACTCTTAGTCCACCCCGATGCCGCACGTCTGCATAAACTTTGCCATTGTTCAAACACATCTCCCCTTTCTTCGTTAATCCCTGCTTGCTTTCCGCAAATTAGATGCTACTCCATTCTTCGCATCCCTGAAACACCACTCTCATACCTTCATCATAGCACATACTCCTTTGTGTCCTAATCTGTCTATATCCATAACAGCCACTCGTTTGTGAGGACAAATGTGTATAGAGCACATGGCCTTATCATCACTAGCATGGGGTCCATCCTCCTTGCAGTCAGATGTTGCAGGCCCAGTTCTGTTACATAGTTAGCTATATAACTGTTAGGCATGAGTGTTAACCATCGTAAGCCTCAATTCCTTCTCTGTAAATTGTAAATATAATAGTACCAACCAAATAAATTGTTTACTTATGCAGATAAAATTAGACAATATTCATGCAAAGAATTTAGCACAGACCCAGGGGCTAAGTGGGCACTCAGTGAGTGTTACTTGCCTTGATCAAGTGCTCAATAAGTCCTGCTTGTATGACCTGAAGGACCATCTTGGTGAGAGTGGTTTTTCCTCAGCTGCATTCTTGCGTGGTGCTTCAGTAATTCAGATTCCTGATACCTAAGAAGTACAGTTATTTATAAAGTCCTCAGGCATTTTTAAACTTTAAATTCTCTGGGCCATGAAAGGAACAAACAATAAATGGCACATGGAGGCATAATTCATAAAGTCTTAACATGATCCAATGAAAATGCCCAAGATTCAATATAACTGTCATCTTTTGTACTTCATTCAATCTCAGTTTTCATCTCTCTGAAAGCATTCCACAGTTGCCGTGGAGAGATCTCACAAATGGCTTTTGGGAAGCTAGTCCCAAGATCTTGTGCTCCCAGACCTGCTTTCTACCATCCCAAGAAACATGGTTCTCGGAAAACAACAATAAACTCAAACATCTGCTTTTGGTATGTATGAAACTGCACACTGTCTACATCACATGATGGAGGTACAGAGAGAGGGTTTTAGGCCAGCGCATGGGATCATTTTTACTTTTGAAGAAATCCACCCTCCCTACTTGCTGGAATGAACTGTAATGGGAAATGAATTGATGCAAAGAGCCTCTCTTGACCCAATGTGGAGGTACATTTTTCTCAATTTCTCTGCTCCTCCGCTGAGCCTAGAAGATTCCAGGTAAATTTATTCAGGACAAAAATTCAAGCTGCACTAGCTAGAAGTTAGGAAAACCAGGTCCCATGTTAGCTTCTTTCCTTCCTTCGTTCCTTCTTTCTTTTCTTTTTTCTTCCTCCCTCCTTCCCTCCCTTCTTCCCTTCCTCCTTCCTTTCCACTGATTACAATGTGAATGTTTTAGTTATTTTAAAAGTTTTGTTTTGTCTTGTTTTAAATCAAACAACAACGAAAAGAAGTCCTCCAGGTGTCCTTCGCTGAGCCAGCAGCAGTTAGGTGAGAGCAGGGCATATCTATAATTCAGCTCGGGAATATTTCTCTTAATAATTAATCGAGCACCACAAAAGGAGGAGGCCCAATAGGGCCATCGAACAAAGCTGCCAGCTGAGGCCGACAGCGGCCGCCTTTGCGCCAGCTGATCCGCCCAAGGTCGGATTTACTCCAGCAGTCGCGGTGCGCGTCGCCACTACTTGCCTGGTCCATCAGAGGGAGCTGGAAGAGGTGCCTGGAGCCCGGGTCGTTACCTGCCCTTGTGTGTGTGTGCGTGTGTGTAAAAATTCGCACTTCCCACCGCTAACCTTTCTTTGAGTGGATGCGTGGGAATTGCAATTTTACATCCATGTCTATGGGCATTTCATACGCCTGCCACCTAATAAGCAGTGTGGGAGTCCATCCCAGGGTGTGGACGCCAAAGCGGGCGCACTCGCCTGCCCCGCGGGGTACTACGGGTTTTGTTTGTTTGTTTTTGCTGTTTGATGAGGGTGGGTGGTATTAGAGATCCAGCCACTAAGATAAAGACTCAAACCCCAACCCAAGTTGTATTCTTCTTGCAGCAACAGGTTCGGGTAGGGCTCCTTCACCCCTTCTAAAATCCTCCGCCCCCGGGCGGGACTTGTAACCGGTTCAGAGCCATCCGACTCTCTCCTACTTGGATTTGTGCCGCCGGTGCGCAACCCTTAATCTGGGCTTGATTACCATTTCTGCAGTCCACCCCTTACCCTAGTCCAGCCCACTTTGAAAGTCGGCCTCCTCTGCGCCCAGAGGCCCGACCCCCGAGTGGAGGCTGACAAATTGTACAAAAGAGGCGGAGACCAAGGGGAATCGGCCGGTTCGTAGGTGACTGGGGGAGTCTCAGTTAGCGCCCTCGCCAGATATGCGCCCAGGCTCCCAACCCCACAAACCCGTTATGCGGGGCTGTGTGTGTGTGTGTGCGCGCGCGCTGAGCTGTAGAGAAAGCGGGTCAGGGAGAGAAGACGCGCAAAAGCACCCTGTCGGCGAGACTGGACCTCCCGTCGAGGTCTTCCCTGCCAACCTCTCTCTTGGGCTCCCGCTCTGCGGTGGGGACCCCCATTTCAGCTCCAACGGGGACGCCTCTTCCTCCGGGATTAGGGCTTCGCCTCTGGGGGCCACAGTAAGAGGCCCCCGGAACCTTTCCCTGTTGCTCCCCAGCGTCGGGGGTCGGCCGAGGGGCGGGCAGTGGCAGCGTCGTGACTGTGCCCGCCCCGCGGGGCGGGGAGGTGCCCCAGGCTACAGCCCGCACGCCACACCCTCGGTATAGCCCTGGCCCCGCCCCCGGCCGGCGCGCGTTCCCGGCCAGGGGAGGCGTGTGCTGCTTCTGCAGCCAGCGAGAGAGGGAGACGGATGGATATTGGAGGAGGAAATCGGGCTTAACAAGTGATCGCTGCTGTCTAGGATTTTGTTTCTTTTTCTGGGGGAACCTTGACTTCCTTTTCCGATCGAGCCCTCGTGTGCTGAACTCCAGAGGAACCAGAAGTCTTGGGGTCTTCCCCGGGGTACCCCTGATCCCCACCCCTGACTCCAGCAGCGAGGACTCTGTGCCCCCCTGGCCAGGCAACAGAACTTGTTTCGTGGATATTTTGGAGCTTCCACCTGCCACACCGGAGTGATTCCTTCTACCCCCAAGAACATTCTTCCCCTCCTCCAGCTGTTGCAGCTTGAGGGGGAAAGACAAACCAACCGGGGGATTTTCTTTATATTTATTTTTCACTCCGCTTGGGAACGGTAAGTATGATACCTCTCTTATCTTTCCTCCACTCTCCTCTTTTGGTTGTTAAGAAACAGTGGACATTTGAGGGATAAATAATATCGGGAATGTGACAGAAGGGCATGAATGGAAGGCGGTTAAAAATAAACCAGGAGGTGGAAGAAGGGAGGTGCAGATGCTGCGCGGCGCTCCGGGGGGCCAACAGTTGTTATTTTCCTAACCCCAGGGATGGGGTGCGTGCGCCCTGCTTAATGTGCCCGAGCGGGAACCTAGGTCTGGCGGGGAGGGTGCGATTAAAGATGTCGTTTCCCAACGAGATGGGGTTTAGATTTAGCATCATTTTGCCTCATCCCAGACTCACCGGTTCCGTTCCTTTGGGAACAGCTGGCGAACGGGTTTGAATTGCTGCCTCTCCCAGCATTTGGATTTGCCGTGCATTTTCCGAGCATTTCAGCAGCACATAGGGACTGTGTAAATGGCGTGCGTTGAAGTGTATATTTCTCACGGTGTTGGCTTTTTGATTTTTCTCAATTTCTCTCTCTCTCTCTCTCTCTCTCTCTCTCTCTCTCTCTCATAGCTTCAGGTACCACCCTTAGTTGCAGGAATTGGCACTGAGGGATGAAAACAGCCTTGTTGTTGGGGGCTAGGGGAGGAAGGGAGGGATGCTTAGCTGTTATTTGGGGGCACAGGGATTGGGGGAATAGGTAGTCTGCAAAATCCTATTAGTTTAATGGTGTTAAAGAGGAAGGGAAATTTCTATGCAAAGGTCTGTCTTCCCCATCAAGGCTCCTGGGAGTAGGCTTGAATAGATTCTCTTAAGCATGAATACCTAGAAAAGGAAGAGAGATTTTTAAGCCAGTCTTGCTGTGTGGAAGGTTTTTCCTTTTCTTTTCTTTTTTCTTATTCTTTTCTTTCTCCCCCCCTCCCCCACCTCCTCCTCCTTTTCTACTTCATCATCATCATCTTCTTCTTGGTTGGAGATAGCGAGGTAACTGGTAGCCAATTAAAAGGAAGGTAATTTGCTTTTTATAAGGTGGGGGAGGGAGATAAACAAAAATGACCAAACCCAAATAAATAAATATATAATTGGCGTAGAGCAAAATGAGGGCAGGTCTAGATCTCCTGCAGAGTTGATGGTGAATTAGAAGACCTGCTAATTCGTGACCTTATAGGAGCAGTTAGTTGAGAGAGGGGTGTGCATAGTATACAAATATACAGGCACTTTAGTTCTAGGGTTTTATTTAAATAGTGTATTCTAACTGCTTTGAGGGAGTTGGGGAAGAAACTGAGCAAACTCTCAGGCTCTTCGGCCTGTGAAAGTCTTTAAAAGGTGGTGGTGGCCTGACCTTCCAGAATAAATGTAACCCCACGGTGGTTGATAAATAGAGATTTGGAGACATCCTGAAGGTAAACGTTTCAGAGTATTTCCTGTCATTAGGAGTCAGGCAAAGGAAGGGGCTTGTCATTTGAGATACCTTCAGAGGAGTATTTTGTGTCCTAATCAAGCTTACCTCTTGCTCTAGGAGAACGTGTCATGATAATTGGGAAGCCCTCTGTTTCTCACTTCCCTGCTTTGTCACTTCATAAAACTTGGGTGGGTTTAGGCTTCTAGGCCGACAGGATTCAGCAAGGAGCAGCAGCAGGTGGTCAAGGGCTGAATCCCGTTAATGGCTCCAGAAGCCATTTCTCTTGTGCTCCCCAAGTACTTCCAGTAATAGAAACTGGTAGATGCCCTGAATTCTGACTGTCATTATCCTCCCCAATTTTCTGGGCCACTCTGCATTCTTGGAAGTCCTGTTGGACAGAGTGAATACAAAAGCATAGGAGACAGAAGATTAGGGCAGTTCTTACAGGTCCTGGCTGAGGAGATGTATTAGTTGGACCTAGAGAGAGCCAACTAAGAAGAAAGGCCAGGAATACCAAGTGACAGTGGAGACAGATCGGGGCTGCAAGGAAGACATGATCAGCAAGTGGCAGATTGGAAATAAAAGTGGGCAGAGAGAGGTAAGGGAGGCAGGGGGGTTTGGGAGCCTGGAGATAATGCATTAAATTATGGGGGTGGGGAGTATGAGAGGCTGCAAATAAAATCCACACAAACTGGGATTTAAAATATAAGGAAATAGTCCCTTGAAAGTAGTGTAGGAGGAAGCATTGAGGGGAACATGGAGGAACCACAAGGAGAAAAGATGATTATCAGAGAAGTGGAAACTGGGATTAGCTCCTAGACTGTGGGTGGTAGGGAGTGTTCTGGAGTCTGGGGAACAGAAAAACAACAACAGGGACATGTTTTAGGGAGTCAGGAAGTGCCAACTTAATACAGGCCATTGGTGTGTCTCAAAGTCTCCTGGATGTCCTCACATTCTGTCCTCCCCATAATTGAGACTGTCTTTTAAGGATATATACATCTGGGCGTGAGTAGATTGACAATAAAAGCCTAGATTACGGTCATATTATTCAGAACTGCCAGCATTTATTGACATTCATTGTGTCTGTGCTATTCTATTAACATTCACAGCCTTGTTTAATCCTCACTAATCGGGATGGAGGAGGTTGTATTATTACCTACACTTTGTAGATGAGGTGATTGAAACTTGTTGAAGTGGTGGAGACTGGATTAAAGAAAACTTGTTTTTCCAACTGCTCTGATCCTGAATCAAGACAGAGAGGGGTGGAAAGGCACTAAATTCAGAAATACCTGATGAGTGGAAATTTAAAAAAAAAAATGCCTTGAGATCAATGAATGATGGAAGCAGCTGTAAACTGACAGCATTATTATTGTGGAATGAAGAAAGTGACACCGAGAATTAAGACCTGGCATGAGTGAAAGGGAGAGCCGAAGGAAGAGCCATGTGGGTCGAGAGTGGAGAGAGGAAAAATAACTGAGTTGCCATCAAAATAGACTGAGCTGAAATAATAACCGAAGAAGAAGGACAGAAGGATGGTATAGTGAGGAGGAGATTTAACAACCTGCCCCATACTCCTTGGAAATTTGTGGTCACTTGGTGCTTTATGTGGTTTGCTTGAGGACAAGAGGAAGAAGGTGTATGGGAAGGAAACACTGTTTGCTCTTTATGATTTGATTCTTTTTATTTTTCTCCTATGCTTGTTTCCCTTCCTTTTTCAGGTGAAGTGCTTCCTCTGCATGATTTTAGCTGAAGGATGCTCTGCATTTCCTTGATTTCTATGGAGACCTCAGAGCTGGGTTTACCCCTGCTGACACCTCATCTTGTACCTTCTCTACCTCCCAAGGTCTTTGCCTCTGTTGATAGCTTGGCATTGCCCCTGGGTCCAGGAAGCCTGTGATGAACTTGAGGGGAGCACCTGGAGAATCACCCTGATAGGCTTTGAGCAGCCATGGCTGGACGTACTTCGAGCCACGTGTTAACATGGGTCAAGCCGTCACTAGAAGGCAAGTGCTAAGACTAAAGGCTTATTTGCATTTTATTTAAATCTGATGGACTGAGCTTTGGACAATTTCCATGGCAGAAAAATATATTCCATTTTCTAGGCACAACTGCTGGCTGTCAGATACTTGCCACCTTTGAATCTTGCGGCATCATCACCAACCACATCCTAGACGTATTTCCAAATTTGAACAGCCACCCGAAAACAGGTGTTTGGGAGACCCCGACATTTTTTGACTTGGGCTTGAGAGTGCTAGGTTGTTTATCTAGACCAGCCAAGCTCTGGAGAGCAATGTTGAATCCCTGGGAACAGAGAGCATGGGGCGTACTGATTTAAAAACAGAAAATGCAAAGTTGGACTGAAAATATCCTTAGTCTTCCAAGCAATCTGCTTAAGGGTTCCAAACTTACCTTAATTTGGTGAGAAAAGAAGCTGCCCTATTTTTCTTTCTTCTTCTACAACTGGGACCAGCCATTTCCAAAAACCACCACCATGGAGGTTGCAATGGTGAGTGCGGAGAGCTCAGGGTGCAACAGTCACATGCCTTATGGTTACGCAGCCCAGGCCCGGGCCAGGGAGCGGGAGAGGCTTGCTCACTCCAGGGCCGCCGCGGCCGCCGCAGTGGCGGCCGCCACAGCTGCTGTGGAAGGCAGCGGGGGTTCCGGAGGGGGCTCCCACCACCATCACCAGTCGCGTGGGGCCTGCACCTCCCATGACCCTCAGGGTAGCCGGGGGAGTCAGAGGAGGAGGCGCCAGCGGCCTGAGAAGAAGAAAGCCCACCACCGTCAGAGCAGCTTTCCTCATTGCTCCGACCTGATGCCCAGTGGCTCTGAGGAGAAGATTCTGAGGGAGCTGAGTGAGGAAGAGGAAGAGGAGGAGGAGGAGGAAGAGGACGAAGAGGAGGGAAGGTTTTACTATAGTGAAGATGACCATGGTGACGAGTGTTCCTACACCGACCTGCTGCCTCAGGATGATGGGGGCGGCGGTGGCTATAGTTCAGTCCGCTACAGTGACTGCTGTGAACGTGTGGTGATAAATGTATCAGGCCTGCGCTTTGAGACCCAGATGAAGACTCTGGCCCAGTTTCCAGAGACTCTGTTGGGAGACCCTGAGAAGAGGACTCAGTACTTTGACCCTTTGCGTAATGAGTATTTTTTTGACAGGAACAGGCCTAGCTTTGATGCCATCTTATATTACTACCAATCAAGAGGCCGCCTTAAGAGGCCAGTCAATGTCCCCTTTGATATCTTCACCGAGGAGGTGAAGTTCTATCAGTTGGGAGAGGAGGCCCTGCTCAAGTTTCGTGAGGATGAGGGCTTTGTGAGAGAGGAGGAGGACAGGGCCTTGCCAGAGAATGAATTTAAAAAGCAGATTTGGCTTCTCTTTGAGTATCCGGAGAGCTCCAGTCCAGCAAGGGGCATAGCCATCGTCTCTGTCCTGGTCATCTTAATCTCCATTGTCATTTTCTGCCTGGAAACTTTACCTGAGTTTAGGGACGACAGGGATCTCATCATGGCACTGAGTGCAGGTGGACACAGTGGGTTGTTGAATGACACTTCAGCACCCCACCTAGAGAACTCAGGGCACACCATATTCAACGACCCCTTCTTCATCGTGGAGACAGTCTGTATTGTTTGGTTTTCCTTTGAGTTTGTGGTTCGCTGCTTTGCTTGTCCCAGCCAAGCACTCTTCTTCAAAAACATCATGAACATCATTGACATTGTCTCCATTTTGCCTTACTTCATCACACTGGGCACTGATCTGGCCCAGCAACAGGGGGGTGGCAATGGGCAGCAGCAGCAGGCCATGTCCTTTGCTATCCTCAGGATCATTCGTCTGGTCCGAGTATTCCGGATCTTCAAACTCTCCAGGCACTCCAAGGGCCTGCAGATCCTGGGTCATACCCTTAGAGCCAGCATGCGGGAACTGGGCCTTCTGATCTTCTTCCTCTTCATTGGGGTCATCCTGTTTTCCAGCGCTGTGTATTTTGCGGAGGCAGATGAACCTACTACCCATTTCCAAAGCATCCCAGATGCATTTTGGTGGGCTGTGGTGACCATGACAACTGTGGGCTATGGGGACATGAAGCCCATCACTGTGGGGGGCAAGATCGTGGGGTCCCTGTGTGCCATTGCAGGTGTGTTAACCATTGCTTTACCAGTGCCAGTGATTGTCTCTAACTTTAACTATTTCTACCACAGAGAGACTGAAAATGAGGAACAGACACAGCTGACACAGAATGCAGTCAGTTGCCCATACCTCCCTTCTAATTTGCTGAAGAAATTTCGGAGCTCTACTTCTTCTTCCCTGGGGGACAAGTCAGAGTATCTAGAGATGGAAGAAGGAGTTAAGGAATCTCTCTGTGCAAAGGAGAAGTGTCAGGGAAAGGGGGACGACAGTGAGACAGATAAAAACAACTGTTCTAATGCAAAGGCTGTGGAAACCGATGTGTGAATCTTGTTCTCCGCCCGCCTCTGCCCCCCCTCCCCAATCCCAGTATCTCCAAATATATTTATGCATAGAGAGTGCAGTTATGAAAATGAAATATGCAAACGAACCTAATGCATATAGTAGTACACCATTTAATGGTTATACGTGGCATAATTGTTACTAAACTTGTATTACATATCAAATAAATGATACATCTTGGAGAAGAGGGAGGCTAAAATAGGAGCAAATCTATCTTTATATTTTTTATTAGAATGCAAGAATTTTGCACATTAACTGGAAAAGATGTTAAAAGTAAAGATGGTTCCATGGAGAGAATGTGTATGTGTGTATTTGTGTGTATGTGTGTACTGTGTGTGTGTGTGTAAGTAAATTGTCAACGTTGTTAGTAATTGTGCAATGATGGGAAAAGTTGGCATTTTGAAGTATTTACTATGTAAGAACTAATGAATTCGAGCAGTCATTTATTAGTGCTTTGATAACATCTCATGTCTTCGGATTCCATGGTTGTTTTTTAAAAATTGTAAGAATTACTGTGTAGAAAAAAAAAAAGAAAGTGAATTATTTAATAGAATATAGGTCACAATTTTATCTTGGATTTAATTAAAGTTTATTTTTAACTGGAAATTAACTTTTAAAAAGGCTGCAGGGGCCTTTAGAAATTGATTATATTTTATTATTAATTTTGGGAAGATATGACAGCAAATGTCTAACAATATGGAAGAAGTGAAATTGAAGAAAATGTAACAAGTTTTGTTCACAGATAACAGGACTGGAATTTTTTTTTTTCTTTGCACTACTTTATATGCTGGAGATTGAGAGAGACTTCCTACTGTGAATGTTTACTAATGTAACAGTTCAATGACAATCATTGGAAGAACGATTTCTTAGTCTTATTTTATAGTTGTTTTCTTTGTGTGAGACTAATGGCCACGCAGATAACAGCACATGATTCCCTTTTTTTAAAATCTAAATAACTGATCTGCAAAGGGAGTGTGAAGTAAAATTTAGCAACTGGATCTTTTGAAATTGGACTGTTAAAATGATGCTTCTGAAATCATACTATTTTAATTATTCTTCTGCCTTTTAAATCCAGAATAATTTAACCAAAGTTAATGCATGCACTGAAAGAACTCTTGAAGAAATAAGATGCCCAGCAGCTACAGTGATTATGGCTTAAGAGCTTTCTATTAAATGTGCAACATAAATGCTAGATTTATTAAGTTTATTTCTTTGTGCAGCTACATAAAGGCACAGTGTGGGGATTCACCTCAGAATTTAGTACTCTCTTTGCTAAAACTGATATAAGGAAGAATTGTGTCAGAGCATTTGGTTTTGATATCACCATCATTATCATTTTTGTTAAAGGGTCTTAATGATACATGTAACCATGTTTAATTCATGACAAGGTGTTCTGGAATGTGAAGTAATAGCTAGTGATCAGACCTGCGCTATTAAGTCAAAATGAGATATAGATTAGCAAATTTAGAGTACAGAAGGGGCCTTATTCTCCAGTGTTTCTTCAACATCTATTTTTTATAAAATGGTTGTCCTGAGGTTTGGGAAAAATATACTATGTAGCACATAATGAACTCTGACAACTGTGAATTAAAAAAAAAAAAAATCTAGAATAGCTTTCCTCAAGCTTTTATGTCCCAGGCCATCATTCGATAATAACATAAATCTTCTTTAATGATATTTGAAATTCCAAGTAAATCTAATATTAGGTTTAAAAGCAAAGTTACCCCCTTTTCCGCACTCCTCCCTACCACTTTTAGGAAAACACCTTTCAAGAATACCATTTGGAGAATAGAAAGCAGCAAGCAGGGGAGTTGATTGAATGCTCTGACCAAAGATCTCTAGTGGACAATAGAGAGTGACAAAACAAGGAAATGCAATCTTGTAATAAGACTTCAAAGATGGCATTTTAATATATTTTGGTTACGGGGGAAAGATGTAACAAGCATTAGACTAGGAGTTAGGCTATCTGGGTTGGTCACTATTCATTTGAAAAAGTCACCATTAACCTCTGCACCCCAATTTCCTCATTAGTGAAAAAGAGGGCACATAAAGCTTTTGTTACATCACAGAGTTGTTATGGAAAGCAAATACGAACACGTGAAAATTCTGAAATGCCGAGTTCCATATAAATTCCTGATGTTATGTCTAAATTGCTTAATCTTCCTCTGGGAGAAAGAGATTTAGAACCCATGAGTTACATCTGCTTTATTAGGATATTGTGAAAATCATGGGTAATTTCTTTAAATTTGAGCTCGTTACAAGAAGTGGATAAATGCAGATTCAAGATAGCCTATCATTGAATAATTACTGCAGTTTCTTCATTTGGGAGAAAGATCCCAGGTGTGTCATGGTGTAAAAAGTTGACTTTGTGAATGAGGTACCATGTGTCTTTTGCTAGGTCAGATTTTATCTTACTAGGTCAGATTTTATCTTAAAATAGTTTAAATGCTCTCTAGCATTGGATGTTTATTGAACATTCTATAATAGCAATAGTGATGATTTGGCCATGTTTAGAGGGGAAAAGGTATTATATTTCTACAACATCTCTTTTTTAAATCTGAAAGTTATGATAAATTTGGCTGCGATGTATTAGATCTGATAATTCTGTGAATTCAAGAAATAGAGTCATTTTGAGATCCTGGGGTTTTCCTTTATCTTAAATAGTTTTCTTAAGAGTCAAATGGTCACGAAGTGACCACCATGGGCTTCCGAACCAAATATTGTTAGGTTATCACTCAGTGTGTGTTTGTTTGTATTTTTTTTTTTCAAGATGCATTTGTTTTAGGATGTCTGGATCTTGATTCCACACTAAGAAGAAAGCATTTAAGCCCTCAGGATTTATATAGGGCACTTTTGTGTGGAACACTTCTCTTGTAGAGAATGTGTGAAGGTAGAGAATGTGTGAAGTGCAGCTGTGGATGGATGTATAACATTTTTCTAAGTCAAAGCCAGCAAAGTGCTTTAGTACCATTTGTAAAATTTTATACTGAGAAATATGCTTCCAGAGACTATTTGTAACTGATTTAGGGAAAGATCTTCTCAGAGACCACCATACCCATTTGGCTGTAAGATAAAAAAAGAAGTGGCCCCATTTAGAAATTTGAATTTCGGGGATCTGGGATCCTATAGTTGCTTTTGAGATGATCACGTTACCAAAAGTACAATATTTGAAGGTCATTCTAATCAGAGTGTTTTCAAGGGTGGATACATTGTTCTCTCTTTGCAAATGTTTGAAAAGGAAACATAGCAGCTATGGAGAAGAGAGGAGAACTTAGCTATTCCTTTTAATTTCTGTGAAAGAGAGCTAGTGGATGCCAGAGGAATGATAGCTGGTCTAGGAGTGGAGAGTGGGCTTGTTGACATTGGCACATCATTTCATCTTCTGGATTCTCAGTTTTTTTGTTTTTTTTCTTAAGTGTAAAATCAGGCCATTGCGCTACATTATCACTTGATTCCTTCCAGCACGAAAATTCACTGACGTTGCAGGAAGTATCAGGCTAGCTTGATATTTTCTAGGTATTCAAGTCATACCAACCTTGATTTTATAGTTAAGTGGTAAGGGCAGAATAGTTTTAAAATCTCACCGTTAGGTTAAATGCATGAACCAGGCATTTGAGATTGAGTTTTTAGAATGTAAGTTGAATGGATAGGGTGTCTTTTGAAGCTCTTTATTCTAACAACTAAAGGGAAGGGATTCCCTTAATAAAAAAAATAACTCAGTCTCCAGTTGAATACATATGGTGAAAGTTGGTAAGTAAACATTTTGATTTCTTGCTTTGTTATAGTGCAGTCTTGTCAGTAAACAGAGTGTTCCGACCTGTGCTGGGGAACTCATTTTATGCTCAAACACATGTAGTATTTCACAAGTGCTACTGCTTTCCTTGTCAAATTTGTTTTAAGCAGAATCGCTGAAGCTTTGTGAAAATCTTTTCATTAAGCATGTGTTGAAACAGCATCCACTATAAGATATTTCTATGGAAAGTACTCTGATATATATATATCTATATATCCATTTTCTAGAAAGTCAACATGAACCAGCAGAAAGTTATTTTTAATTGCCCTCGAATCATAAACAGTAGTATCCCCACGGCCCAACAGACTCAGTAATGGTGTTCTCTGTTGTTGATTTTGAGGCTTGTGATGCGTCTTCAGCCATAACATTGCAGCTGTTTCTAGGCAAAGTGGGAAATACACCTAGGTTCAGTTTACCTTTTTCAGTGAACATGTGATGTGTGGATGTGCACGATGCAGACTGTAACATCCCTCTTTATATATATATTTTTTTATTGATACAGTATAGAATGATTACGGGTTGTCATTCAGTGACAAAGGGGCCTGTTCCAGGAAATCTTCCTGACCCAAAAGTCATTCTGAATTCTACAAGGGACATTTGGTGTGGACAAAAGGTACTTCTTGGTTTTCCTGCCTGCAAAAAAGTTTGACTCAAAGTACAGGGTCTTCCAAGCTAATGTAACCATTACAGGTTAGAAGACAATCCTACTTTCTAGTATGGGGATCAGTATTCCTATTTGAAAGAAGGTTGATGGAGTGGTTTGTGTTCAGGATTGAAGGAAGCAGAGCTATTTTTGCAGTAAATGGGAATGTGTACTTCTGAAATGTAAATTAAGATTAGGACTGTGATATGAGTTTTATTTCTGACTTGGTTCTCTGTTTCCATAGCAGTCCCAATTTCTTACAGTATCTTCATAAAAAAGTATGCTAATACATATCAGACCATATGGCCCAATCTGAGGTACAGAAAATATGGTTACTTTATTTATGCATAAATAAATTAATCCCAGGGTATGAGTTGGGTGCTTTGAAAAGCATAGCACATATTTAATGAGCTATGGCTCTAAGTGAGACTCTAACATATCCCCTTTCAGGCCCGTCGGTAATACTAAGTGGTATCAGAGTAGATGTATCAGGCAAATAATGTGCTAAATAAGGTGTCTTGCTGTTGTCTAGGAAAGGAGATTCCCACATTCACTGGTCATGGTGTTGCTGACCTGCAGTTAAGGTTTTGATTTATTTGCCGTCATTGGTGTCTTGGAAGCAGAATTTGTATCCAGGGTACCAGGAGCTAAATGATTTTGGTAACTGATCCCCAAATAGTCTACTTTTGCTTCCTGACTTGCAAATTTTCTGTTATATAGATTTTCCACAACTAGTTTCTCATCTGTGCTGGCTTTACTCAGGCTCGAAACCATTATCTCCCTTTCAACAGCCAGTCTAGAAATTGTAAACAGAAAATAATACAGTACAAAGAAACAAATACACTGAAACTAGAGAGCCAAGCAAAACCTATTTGGAAAGCCACATCTGTTGTCCAAATCAATGTGTCATGTACATCAGAATGCACTAGGAAGGATATAGGAATAACCTTTGCCACATCTCCTCACTATTAGCATAGTTAACCAGGAGGTGACTATTGTGGTGAATGCCGTAAAGCAGATTAAGTTACTGAAGGGATTGTACAAATTAACATTTTCTGTGAAAATGATAGAAATGCCAACTTACATTAGAAGTGGTCTTAATAGTAATTATTAGGAATAACTACTAAATTGGAAAATATGCTGCTTTTTTCCAGTTATTGGCATTATGTACATTGGATTAATTTTTCATGATTCTGTAGATTTTTCATGATTCTTAGCATATTTTTAAAGCCACACAGCATGAAGGCATTTTTATACACAGCTGCTTAAGCCACTAGATATCGAAGGATCAGCCAGTCACTTCTTAAATCAGTTAAATAAATAGCCCCTGTGGATATTGACTAAAGTTGTACTGATGCTGAGCCAAATAATTATATTTGTTTCAAAATAATTAGGTTAATATGTTTATATATGTCATACATTTAATATTCTGCCTTTATTCTGGCCAAAGATTTATAAGTAAAATGAATTGTCTAAGGCATGGAAAGAAACTTCTTGAAATGAAATAAAAGTGTATAATTCTTGTGTGTTTTGGGGAAATAGTGAGACCTAAGGATTGAAAAACCTTTCTTTACACTCTGGGTTGGATTTTTGTGCCATATCACCATAGTGGTATTAGGGCTAAGCTCTGAGACATTGCATGGAATAGGATACATGGGCTTTCATTCCCAGGAAGGGTTCATTTTTATGTTTTATGAAACATTACAAAATGTTCATCTTATTTTTCATGGTCATTATTCCCATTATATAGAGGATGCATATAGCATGGAAACTAGACTATATAGCCCCGTAGATCTACTTTGTGCTCTCTAGAAATCAATTTACTTGAAGCCATTATTGTTCTGCATTTTTGTTGTACCTGTTCTTTGCTGTGACTTCCTTAATTCTCTTAGGTTCAATTATAGTATTAGGTTGTTTGTGATTTGGGCGAATGTTTCAGTATATCTCAGCCTCTGAGGGTGGTCACATACAAAACTGTAAAATAATTAGAAAATCATCATATCTCTTGAAGACCAGGGGTGTATTATCTGAACTCTTTCAATGATAGGGCCACATTAGTTAACATGGAAGATGTATATTATTCTATTTATAAACTTAATTCACTCATACCTGACTAGATTGATGATTCCCCTAGAGAACACTAATGTGTTGGTAGCACCTGAACGAGTCTTTTTTTTTTTCTCCTTCAATTGGTAGGGATCATGATCCAAATGGGGCTTTCATTTGCTATCAGGCAGGGTAGGAAATAATTAATGAAGCTCCCACTGGACTGAAATCTATCAAGAGGTGATGGAATCTCTAGAGAATATAGTAGGATTTATATTTATTTGTTTATTTGCCATTCCTAGTTGGTGTTACTGTTGACATTACTACTGGGGAATGGATTTTAGTTTTAGAATGATTTACCTAATATTAAAATGATTTTTGATAAGAAAATAGAGATCATAAGTTCCACACTATTCTTACTAGCTTGAGGAGTACTCTAGTTAAATACATTAAGATATTAACATGAGATTTGGAGATTGCAATTCATATTTAGGGCCATTTATTTGGAGGGAGATTTATCCCATACATAATGATTCCTTTATTCAGCTTTCTTGAGAGATTAATGGATTCTTTGTTTTTCTTCCCTATCTCCTGACTTTTGGACATTATATTTAAATTTATGGATTATATTTAAATTGGTGGATATGAATGTTTTATCTTCTAGCAAACCAAGAGAAAGGCTCTGTTACGAAGTGATTAGAGGATGGCAAGATCGATGATCTTTTTTGCAACATTTGCTATTAAGTAATCTAGCAGCAGATTTCAGTTTCTATGGAAAACAACATAGGGAAATGCATATATACCATATTAGAATCTAGATGACAGAGAAGGAATACTAGGAATAGATTTTCCTTCTGGGTTCCTAGATTTGTTCTCAGAGTACTTGACCTGCTTCCTTCAGATTTGATCCAGCCAATGTGAAGCCAGTAAACTGCTTTTTTCCAGGAATGGCAATAGGATGTAAGGAGGACCATAGCTACATGGGGCATAGGGGAATGGGAGGGATGTAAGCAAGGAGTGAAAGATTATGCCTAAATAAACTCATTAATTTGATGGTGAAAATAGGCAGATCAGTCTAAAACTGCTTCATTTGGTAATACTATTAATTTTTGTTAATTCAGGAAATCAAAGTGATCACTTAGTATTGGTACCAGATTTAGTAAGCACGCATGTGTATATGTACAGATATCCTGACTCCCTTTGCTGGTATTCTGAGAGCACTCACATACTGCAGAATGGTTCCTGAGAATTAAAGCTCTGTCTTAGGAAAAAACTCACCTTTCCCTTCAGAGCAGAGAGTCACATTTTTAGAAGATTACCATTTGGGCACTTATATTTCATAGGGGATAATCTCCCCCTCCCCCCTTAATCTAATGCAGAATGTTAAGGTGGTAGTGTATTAAAACTACGACAGAATTAAGCAACCAATTGAAGCCCTGGGAGTGCATGTCACTAACACAGCTGAGTGATGTGATTATGTTGATTATTGCCCGTGTGCAATTCTTAGAGGAATGGAAAAATCATAAAATCTGTGCAACATAATTAGAACTCCTTACTGCCGTCATATGCTCCTTGCTGATTTAGCTGCTGTTGCTGCTCATCCAGAGAAAAGGTGTCATTTCACTACTAGAATCCACATACTTCCTAGGCTGCAAGGCAGTGTGAGAAACTGGGGAAAGAAAGGGTTAGATTAGACAGATAAGGGGGAAGCAACATACAGGATTTTAAGGTGTAAATCATCTTGTGACACCAGACTATTTTTACTCACTCAAGTTGAGTGAGATTCAACTGAGTTGAATCTTTGGATGGGAGAGGCTCTGTTTAGGAATTACCATCCTCTTTTTGTTTGTTTTTGGTAGCACTGTTGGAAATCAGTCTAGCATGAAATAAATACAGTCATCATTGTTAAAATAAGCTGAAGATTACATGCTGGAAACATGTTTTCATTTCAGTTGTGAAGAGCTGTAGTTGTGTTACAAGCTTTGTAAGAGCGATTAGAAAGTCACTCAACTTTTAAAAATTTTACTGCCCCCCTGAAAGGATTTGGAAAGGAAATTGAAATAGAAGGTTCTAATAGAAGTTTTGACCAACTATAAACTTGTTCAAAATAAAGTGTTTGAAGGTCTCATTTTGACTTTTTTGTTTTAGTCTTTTCCCTAGGTTATTAAACCTGTTTTTTGTTGTGTTTTCTTTTGTTTTTTAACTGCAGAGGTGGACATTAAAATGCTTGGCACCCCCAATTTCTCCACACCCACTGCACCCCATTCACCTTTATTTCAATGAAAGCCCAGATCAGGAAGGCTTCCATATCCCAAGTTCACAGATTTCCCAGGGGGAGGAGCTTTTTTGTATGATCCAGGTAGACGTTTTCCCACTTTGTAAATCAGGTCATGCCAGTGCAAACCCAGAAAGCTTCTACAATCACCTGCAATGTGAATCTATTATATTCTGTTATTATGTTGGGTATTTTCTGCCTATTACTGAACAGCTGGGATTTTAGAAACAGCTGGATGATTAGTTGTGTATTTTACATTTTTCACTCAGATGCTTTATTACTGTGTAGAAACAACCTCAGTGTAGAATGAGCTGGGACTATAATAGCGAAAATCTTGCTCTATGCAACTGTTGTTATTAGGAATTTAATCAAGAAAATTAAGGGCAAACAGTTTTGACTATTGTTTGCTTTCCAAACATGTTGTTAGATACAGCGTCATCATTTCCATTTTTGGCTTAGCAGTTGATTTACCAACTTTTAAAATGCCTCTTGGGGTATTCCTTAGGCTACCAAAGCAATGCTTTGGCGGTTACATTTATTTGCTTAAGGGGAAATGTCTTCACACACTGAGACATCACCTGAGTTTTCCATTGACTGCTGGCAAGAGGAACTGACAGAGCAGGCCTACTCCAGTCCTCTCACGCACCAGAATCTATTTTTAGGTTGGTCCCTTTGTGACTAGCATCAACTCTGACTAGAGGGGTTGAAATTTAAAGACAATGCAATCTTTTATTGTGATGATTTGCATGTTTATAGAACTGTTTGGTATTGTGAAGGGGACAAATTCAATTCAGGTGCTGTTCCTTGCTTCCTCACCCAGGGCTAAAATTAGAATAAAAAGGGTGCACAGACTTCTTTTCCTTCACCAATTATTTTTTCAACAGATGTTTGTTAAGCTCATGCTAGATGACTGGGCTGTGCCATGTTCCCAATCTCTAAATGTACTAACAATTCAGAGCATCATAGTCCATGTAGAAGGATTTTTGAGTTATGGAAAGATTCATTTTTCTAAAAGCAGGATTCTTATTTATTATTACAAGTACTTCCCCCACCCCGCCGCCAAATCTGTATGTGTGACTGGGTCTAGTTTCTCCTCAGTGAATTCTCAGACTATCATGTTTTGATAATAATTTTTATAAATTATATTTTGTGTTCTGTAATATGCTTCATTTTCAATAATAGCTTCTATATAAACTGCATAGTAAATGGGACTGAATTCAACTTGCCAATTTTTTATGATTCTTGCATGAACAATAATAAGTCAGTGCTTTCAAATAGTAGAGGTGATTATTGTATAGAGTGTCTACTTTTTTTAATCCCCAGAATTTTTATTTCTTCTATTTAATAGCATGTGATTACATTATAACAGAGAGGGAGAGAGAGAGGGTGGATTTGACTGAAATAATAAACATCTATGAAACAGTAAACAATAATCATATTTTTTATTCTAAAGTAGGTTTTTTCCAGGACCATGATTCTTCTGCCCCTACCCCCGCCCCCCAATTTCTTTTTAACCCACCTATATTTTTCTCTTTGGGATAGATATGTGCACCATTGACAGTGCATTTGAAAGTTTTGACTTGAATAAAGACCCGAATTTCTTTTTTGGACAGATATGAAAAGGATTGTTCTTTCTGTGGACATTTCTAACTAGGCAAGCCAAATGAAATTGCATCAATTATATGGTTAAATCAGGACAACTGAGGCAGACTTTTGGGATTTTCCTGAGGTGCCTCGTCTATACTGATCAGATCCCATAGGTGTTTGCTCAGGTTTCCATTTGCTTTCAAGATGATGTCTGATTTCTTTCTCTTGGATTTCAGGCTTTCACATTTGAAATACAGTCGCAATAACATTTTCAGCTCTCTCTAACTAGCTTTAACTTCTTAAGAACAATTCAGACTTTTCTTATGAATTATATCTTAAGGCTTATCTTGTTTGTTTTCTGAGTGTTTCGGAACATACATTGGAGACACTAGCTTTTAGTCTTAATTCAAGCCAAACAACCATTATCTTTAATGAAGCTGCTTCTGCTTGAAGCCAAAACAGTTGGTCGAGTCAGTGAAGGGGAAAAAAGGGAAGGAAGGAAGGAAGGAAGGAAGGAAGGAAGGAAGGAAGAAAGCAAGCCAGCCAGCCAAGGCACTGTGAAGTCATAGATTCAAGTACGCTTCATTAAAGCCATTAGTATCAGATGCATCCTGGATTCTCTTTAAATTGGAGGAGTTTTCAATTGCTAGCTATTCTGTCAGGGAAATATCTTTAATTGTGAAATCATTATATTGTGGGATTTTTATTCCTACTTTACCAAACTGCAACTATCCTTGTGCCTTAGATATTTGTGATTTCTTAAAACTAAGATTTTTTTCCTTTACAATTTTTCATGAAAGTATTTGCAAACTGAAAATGTATATATTAGCCTAATTAGCAGACACATATGTGAAGATTTTTGGGCAAATATTTGAAGATTTTGGGCAAATAGTCTAATTGCTCATTAGTATAGTATGAAGGAGGAACTGACTTAAATATACATATACATACATATATATATTTTTACACATTGGAAATTGGAAATGGACGGACATATATTTTTCTACAATTTCTGTAAGAGACTGAAGGTAATGGATGTCAAAAATTCTGTGTGGTTCATTTACAAGTCTTTTAATGGAAGCCAAGTGCATTTAAAATATATCAGACTTTTTCTATACCTAATCAGAGAGTATAATTTAGAAATGTGATATTATTTTAAGGTTATGTGTGAATGTTCTTAAAATAGAGTTTGACAATTTGAAGCCCTGTCTCCCTAGAAAAGCAGTATGTTTTCAGAAGAGAAGATCTCTTTATGTACACATTCGAATATAACAGCCTAACTATCTGTAACTTTTATTTTGGCTCTTGATCTTACAGTTTGGTTGTAGGTTTTACTTTTTCTGGTATCAGATGGATGGCTTCTATGCCATTAAATAATCACTATTTATTTCCATTAAGATAAAACCCTACATTAAGAATAGGAGGAGACTAATAATTTGTATAGATTGACTCCTAGAGAATTAGCACATAAAACAGATATTCCTTTCTATATTAGTCATGCAAAGCAATTTCTTATTAATCTTTTTCTACCTTTTAAAAATTTCAAATTCACATGATTTCACTAAGTATTTATTGCAGCCTTGTCATGCTATTTATCTAAACCTGATCATTTGGCATAAAGAGTAAACCTCTTGGTCTCCATAGAATAGTATTAAAAGCATCTTGTAATAACTCTCACCAGAAAGACGGTTCTATGGCAGATTTTCAAGGACAGTATGATAGGCAGCAATAGGGTATTTCATTGAAAGTGTGGATGGACAACTTAAGTGATTCAGTTTCATTAAAAAAAAAAAGTTCAGATACTTAACAAGTTGAATGTTGCCATAGCTCCAATCATTTAAATCACATTAGTTGCCAAATGTTAATTATTAGTGAATGGACAAATGAAAAATTGGGGGGTGAGGTGTAGAGGTATAGAGTGTTTTGCCATTAAATAAAATAATATTTTAATTTTTATTTTGACACTGTTGTTACCCCTATAAGCAAGTCATAATTATTGGTTTTGGTTTTCTAACAGATAACAAGAGCAAGAAGTTCAGTCAGATTAATCACGAAGAAGCAAAATTTGCCTTTGTGTGTTTGTGCTGGTGGCTATAACACAAATCTATTGTATTATCATTTCTATTACTGTCATGCTAATATCATCATATTTTGATAATTTGTTAATTTTCAGTGAAGCCTAGGTAGTTAAGTCAGCTTATGTGTTTTGCAGTCAGCTACTATTAGCAGATGAGGAGACGTGGTCATAGAATCTGCCACTATCACTACTAGAACTATGAACATATTTGTGCTGAAAGCTTTTTTCATATTTTTTTTATTTCTCAGATTCTCAGAGGAGTATTTAATTTATTTAAGGATATTTTCATTTTTTAGGAGACTGCATCCAATCATCTTTGCAATAGGGATCACATGGCAACAGCGTTTGGGAGAAGCAGTAATATGTTTTTGTAGTTTTGGCCACTTGGGTTGTTTGTACATACCTAAATCAAGATATACGTGCTTTTTCTTGATGGGATAAAGTGGCTAATATATGCTTCGCATATGTGCGAAGTGTTTTCAAAGAGACTCATACACAGCTAACAGAAGGGTCTTCATTTGTATTCATGCTGGTGAAAGACAGCTTTGTACTTAGCCTGTTTTGTGCCACGTAATGACATTGGAAACTCAGGGTGGTGTGGTGTGCTCCATGAATTCCAGCAGTTTGTAAGAGGCTCTGGAAGCATTTGAATTGTGCCTTTATATTGGTGGGACTGACCAAATGCTCTACTCATTGCTTTTGTGGATGCTGTGCATGTACTTTCGAGTATTTTTTTTTTTAAAGCACTATTAAAGCGTGTTTATCTCATGCTAGTATTTCAGAGTGTGATATAATGATCACATGTAACTATGATGGCATGTGATCATAATGAAGAGAGTTGTAATTAAGGCCAGAGGAGTTATTTAAGATATTTTTTTTACTAAAATATTACTCTATTATGTTCTCAATATGTAAATAGAGAAAAGGGAGCGGGGAGATGTTTTGTTATCTTAACTGTAACACTTTTTCCCCTAAGCATCTTTATCCTACCTCATTGTAATTATAACATATTTATAATTTGAGTTGTATTTTTCCTTGAACATAATATTTCTACCTTTTTCTTAGTGTTGCTACAAAGTTATTTATTTTTACTTTTTTGTCATGATTTTATGTCTGCACCGTATTCTATCAAATCAATGCACATAGTTTTCCTGTTCATTCCAGTATGATGGGTATTTTCTAAATTGCTTTTTTTCATTATAAATAAAACTCTGATGAATATTTTCATGAATATAATATTTTAAAATATCTTTTTACTATTTTTAAAAGCTATTTTCCCAGAGGAAGTTGTTTTTAAATAAAGGGATTTTAATTTTAAATGATATTGCATTCTTTTCCAGTACAATGCAATATATTAATAATGAATCTAGTGGAGCAAGAAATAAATTTGGAAAATAATTCATTTGCTGTTCTCTGCCATGTAGCAAGCATTAATCATTTAAATATCAATAATGTAATGGCTATTTGTTGACCTCAGCTTTACCTATTCATATAGCAAATTGTTTGAGATGATAAATGTAGCTTGAGCAGTTCATGACAAAGTAGTTCACATTAGTTCTCTGCTCTCCTATTGTAAGCAGACTCCTGTATCTTTTCTTTGGGCTCACAGCGATCAGGTTAATTCTTTCTCTGACTCTGTCTCACCTGAAGGACCTGCCTTCAGCTCTCATCTCCCATAACTCTGCCATCACAAGCCCTTCATTTGCCCGTAAGACAACACACTGTCCTGAACTACCTAATCTTTGTGTGGTATGTGTGTATGGTCTCATGCTAATTTCATCACAGGATATTTAATAACAGGACACAGGTTGTATTTCCACTTTCTCTGCTTTCTCTTCTTCATTCTCTCTTCTCCTTCAATTTTCTTTTCTCTCTCTCTTTTTTTGGATTGAATATCCAGCTTTTCACTGACATGTTTCAATGGTGAGGGGCAGATTACAAGTGAGAAACCCTCTGCCCACTTCTTTCTTCTCACCTATGTGAAATTGGAAGTTCCCTTAGAAGAGCTTAAAATGGTTTAGGTGAAAGCCTACCAGCCCATCTTCTGGTAAGAAAATTGAGCTACATGGACTATTGAGTTATACATAAACCTTATGGGAACAAATCTTACATTCTTGTGGCAGTTGTCTCTGCCAATAGGTTATTCCTAGGAATACTAATTCTTGCTCTCTAAGAATAATCTTCTTTACCTAACTTCCTGAATTCAATGCTTCAGTGAAAAGAGGCTGAGGGTGAGAGGGTGGGTGGGGAGAATGTATAACCTTTTCATTTATTTATTTTTTCTTAGCAGCTTAAGGCCTATTTTTAGCTTTTTTTCCAGAAAGGATTTCTGGAATCTTTGAAAAACTTTGCTTTATTTTGAATTTTGAGCCCATAACTCTTTCCTGTTTTCTTATCATCTGCTTACCTTTGGGAATGCTATTTCGGGGGAATTAATCCAATTATATTAGAGATGTTTCCAGATACTCTCAGAACCACCTCTTGTGTTAGGAAGAAATTGTAGAAATAAACAGTTTTTTTTTTCTTTTCCTTTTAAAAATTTGAAATGATTTGTAATATCTTGTGGACAGCTTGCCAACTACATTTCTTCTAATTGTACCTTGCTTTTCAGAGAGAGAGAAGGGAGGGGTGGAGGGGAGAGGTCTTGGTATCTTAAACTGTACCAGTGGGGTGTTAAGGTTCAGTTGTTTTAATAAAGAGGCAATAAATCCAGGAGCCAAATCTCAGTTTCTAAAACAAATAAGTAAACAAAGAAATTAGAGCATTTTGACTTGCTAAGTGAGACAGTGGAGTTCTGAATAATGCTTCTGTTTTGGGAGCTCATTGGTTGTGTTTGGGGCTGAGTTTTGTGAACTGGCATGGCATTGTTGAAATGCATCTGTACTGATTAGTAGCCAGCTGATGCTCTGGTGCCCAGTAAGTGTCCCAGATCTTGATCCCCTCCCCTTAGATGCCTTCAGGATCCATAAATTAAAGGTAAACTTCTGGCGCTTGAGGGGACCTCTAAAACTTAGTACCAGTGCTAAGGCTATGATTTACCTTAATTGTTCATGCTTTACCAGTTGCATGTGTATTTTAAATATTTTTCCTGATATGTACCAGTCTTCAGGAGATCCAGTAGTTCTGGCATTTCTGGATTCTTTCTAGTTTTGACACTAACTTTAGCTTTCGATCTTATAAATCCATTTACTTTTTCTATATCTTAGTCTACTCATTTGCACCCTGGGTCTGATGAAGCCAGATTCATAAGAATGGTGAATATATCCCAGCTGGAATTTAAAAAGTGCTTAAAAGTTTTAACTATAAATTGACTTATATGTTAGCATGTACATGGTTAAAGTTTTCCAGGTATCAAGCTACTCCAAAGCTTAGTGGCTTGAAACAATAGACAGTTAACAACAGTATGTGACCAGATTTGGCCTGATAAAGAATCTACCCCAGAACAAAGATTTTAGAGATAATCATCCCTGTCCATGGAAAGAACACATGAAAAAAAGAATATTTTAATTTAGCCTACTTATCCAACTCTCCTCTGCCTAGTGCACCTTAAGACATTGATGGACTCTGGATTATGTGTATCTGCGAAGGTAGTAGTTTGTAAAAAATGCTTTAAAGTTATTTTTGTCTCTATTAGGTTTTTTAAATATCCCTTCCTGAGAAAATTATAAGTTTAAAGGGATAAAGGATTGTTTGCTTCTTTCAGTATTCTTTCCCAGTCTACTGGCCTGCATATAGTGTGATTGGCTAATCTATAGACTCTACTGGCTAGACAGAGACAAGAATTTCACATTAAGCATGATTACATCATTTTATTACTTGTGACTCAGTGCTTTTTAGCACTTCT
The DNA here is from genome assembly GCA_028534135.1 of Potos flavus. NCBI lineage: Eukaryota > Metazoa > Chordata > Mammalia > Carnivora > Procyonidae > Potos > Potos flavus. Next base: position 70,660,971 of record CM052884.1, on the reverse strand, counting down.
TTAAAACAATCTGAAAAAAATAAATCTTTGCATTAACGTGAACTCTTTCTTGGTGCCATGAATTTTGAGCCAAGAACATTGCTTCCCATCATGAATTTAAAGCTTATCCACTGTGAGATTTGATTAGAAAGTGCATGTCCAACTTTGGATCTGTCTTTTTATATGTGGCACATGTAAATTTCATCAAGAGTAGATCAATTCTAGTCAGCTGTCAGTGAAACAGCTGGTATTGGAATATGCTCAATTTGATATCTGGCAAGTGCATTATCAATCTTGTAACAAATTTTCAAGTGATTTCAGAGCATTCATATTGGCTAATTACTGACATCAATAATGGTTATGTTAAACTTGGTATTTCTCTTGCTTTGGTTTTAGCAGAAGTCTTGCAGTCATAGGATAACGAAGCTGATATTTTTTTCTAATGTATCTGTGAGGAAATACTTTGAGAATTTCTATCCTCTTTCCCACCTTATGGTATAAAAATGTCTTTCCAAATGCATGTGGTGGTCTTCTCTATCAGCAAATCATTAATATTTCGGGATGTTGGAAAGTATAGTTAGTGGAGCAGATTTATCTGGAGATAAATCTGCTCCACTATTCAGGAAATATTATTCAGGAAATATTCAGGAGAATTATCATGACTACCCATATAATATAATAATAGTTGCTTAATTCTCTCCCTTGCTGTGGTTGTATAGACATGTATATGATTGTATCTTTTCCCCTTTGGCTCAAAAGTCTTTGTTTCTATCCATAAGGGTTTTTAAGTGATTCCTTTGCCATGTTTAAATTTGATACCTAAAAATTTGCCTTTTCATTTACAAATATGTATTAGATGGCAAAGTCAGTGCTTTGGGTAAACATTAGGATTCTTTAATAACTAAAGACAATTTTTTTCCTGTGGATACCTCCATCAATTGTATTTCTTGCAGCTTTCACTTCTTCACAAATACAAGAGAACAGAGTTCTTGTAGTATTCTCTGGGTGCATATAGATTAAATTTTGATTAATGATAATAAAAGGTAGGATTTTCTAAACACTTGTTAGCCAGAACATAGGCATATCCACTGCTTGATGAGGGTGGCTTCATTGACTACTCCATTTTCAAGGATTTCTTGGGGAAGACCACAAAAAATATAAGTGTGTATTTAATGAAAGAAGTCAGGAGTAGTCGAAAGTTACCTCTTACATTTACCTTCTGTTTTCTTTTAGAACATTTATTTAGCTTCTCATAAAGGAATACATGGTATATTTATAGTTCACTTCTTCTGTGTTCTTCACCTAGTGATGTGGTTGCTAATATTAAAAAGTCAAAGAAAAAATGTCCAGAGAAGAGAGGTGACAGGGACCAGTAATTGAAGGATCTGGAAGAATTTGCAATATGGAATATTTGTCAAAAACAATTGTACAGACTTAGACATATTTTCTGTATCTTTCACCATGTTAATGGTACTTTTAGATGTCTCTTCATATCACAGTAAAAGGTGAAAACTCACATTCCAAAAGCAAGAGGGGAGCAAGAAACTGTTTTCTTGGGCCACTTTTGCCATAGTGCCTTCATCTGCATTGGCTGTCCTATTCATGAGGTCTTCATGCTTCAATCTTTTCCTTCTGATGGTGCAGACCATTGAATTTTGACCATCCCACTTACCAAGTGGTTGTGAAGTAGCTGAACTGATACTCGAAGTTCTGAGGAAACAGGTCCCATCATACAAATCCAACTCACTAATGCTGTTATGGTAAATGTAAAACCTCTGCTAATTTATCTTGGAAAATATGGCAAGATTGGATCCATACCCTATTTTTTTCTATTTATTACATTTTCTTTAAAATCATCTCTATTGAATAAGTTTTTTATAATAAACAATATTCACTTAAAATGTACAAGTCAGTGAATTTTAACAAATGTATATACCCATGAGTCCACCATTACAATCAAGGTGCAGACATCTGATCGCTGATTCTAGCAATCAATTAAATCTGCATTTTGTCATGATAGACTAGTCTGGAATTTCTAGAATTTTATATAAATAGAACCATACACCGTGGACTCTAATTTCTGGCTACTTACAATCAGAATAATGTTTTTGAGTCTTTCATTTTTTGGTAAGTATCAGTAGTTGGTTTCTTTTTATCACTGAGTACTGTTTCATTGTATGGATATGCCACATTTTGTTTATCACATTCACCTGTTGGTGGACATTTAGGTTTTCTAAACCCTGTTTTGATGTTTTTCACCATGTCTTGTTTTCAGTGCCACCTGCTAATTGTTTCATGTCTAAATTTCATTTTTTGTCATTTAGTCTACTACTTGATTATATACTTTCTCTATATACTACAGGAAACCACTATATGATAAAAAGTTTATATAGAATATGTATATTTAAATGGAATTACTAAGTATTAAAAAATTCAGTTCTTAATGATTTATTTCCCAAATGAAATTGCTTCTAGTCAAGAATGCACAATCTTATTCCTCAGAGGTCACTTCTATCTCTGGGCCATTTTGTCACTTTGGTGGCAGCAATGATGAGGATTTCTGTAGAAATACATGTTGACATACAAGTATGCTGACAGAGCACTTCCTTGTTCAAAGAAACAGTACATGACAGATGGATTTTAGTTATAAAAGTTGATAAGTGAGTGTAGAATTTTCTATGTTCCCCCATTTGAAATCAAGCTCTTTGAGACTTTTATTAGTTCTCTTTTTCTTTTTCTCTCTTTCTTTTTTCTTTTCTTAGGTGACAATCATTTTAACCGGAAGTTGCATTCACCAGGGGAGCTGCAGCCTCTCTTCTGAGGCAGATTTATGAGGAACAATTTTATCTCTGTCAAACTTAATATAGCTACTGAAGTTAAGAGCAATGTGAGTTTAGGAGTCCTGTTCTTTTAAATCTTTCTTTTAGATCTTTCCTTTTAAATCTCCAGATGTAGCCTTTTAAATCTAATATTAATGTCTAAGAACATTCACATTTTTAAGTTCTCTTGGGTCTTCTTCATATCTATCCTCTCCTCTCTCTGGAGTTTCTTCCTTCTGCATTTTCCATCTGCATTTACATTTCTCTTTTTTGCCTTTCTCCCTCTAGCCGCAAAGATTCTCTAGGGAAGGACTGAGTACCACAAAGGAAATTCTTTCAGCTCTGCTTTGGCCATTTTGCCTATGAAATTTTCCTTTCCTAACACAGAAATCTCAATGATATTGCTGGAGTGAGTTCTGTATCCTATACCCTGGCAAAGCTCCTAGAACCAGTCCCAGTGGGATTTCTGTTTTAGAAGCTGCCTTAAGATCTCTGTAGCATCATTCCGTTTGCTTTCCTAAAAGAAATACAGCCAAATGCTCTCCTCAAAATGTTTTGCCAAAGTACTTGACCACTTCATCAGTGTAAAGATTATGTATATAAAGATACAAACATATGTGTGTATGTATATACTTAAATATATATGTGTGTATATACATATGTATATATACATTATTTACATATATACATTATCTACATATATACATTATTTACATATATACATTATTTACAACTACACACACACACACACACACACACATATGTATATCCCTAAACTAATTAATCCCCTGGAGGTACTTTCCTCTTCTACCCTAGAAACATTTTCTTCCTCCTACTCCATAGTTGCTTTGACTGCACTGACTGTGTGAGACTCCTGGGATTCTACCTCATTCCGTCTCATGTTAAACGAATCACAGCATTCTTTAGTTTTGTCATGGTGATACAACAAATAGGAGGTTCTACTGTGCTTCAAAATGCAGGCTGGGACCCTTATGAACCAGTTGGCTAAGTTAATGGGTGAGTGGAGCAATGGAAGAAATAGCGAGAAGAGGTATTGATAGGCTGGGGTGAGTTGTCTTTGAGCGTTAATAAAAGAAAATAAAATAATAGAATAAATAAAATAAAATAATAGAATAAATAAAATAAATAATAAAATAAAATTAAATTATTTTATTTAATTAATTTAATTATTTATTTAATTATTTTATTTACAACCTATTAGCAATGGCTCTTCCAGTAGGGAGAGAATACATCAGACTAGGCTAGTGGATAATTAATGGTCTTATAGTTATAGTTTGATAAGTGTCACTGATCTTAAAATTTAAAAAATACTACTAATAGCATATGGTGTAAGTGCTCATTAACTCAGTCTTCAACCAATATTTAATGAAGCTATATTATATGCATAATCCTGTGCTGTGTCAATGGCATAGATGAGGCATACTCATAGATGTGACTTCAATGTATATTCAGGTCAAAGTCTTTGGCATTAATTTATTAATTTATAATTCAAAAAACTCTTAGTGAGTACCCATAGGCACTCATTTATGAGCCAACACAATCTGTTATCATAGAGATGTGTACAAATCATTAAGACTCTTATTCTTACTCTTGAGCTTATAGTCTTGTGAGAGAGGCAGACTTGGGAACAAATAATAATTATTGCTAAGAGGAACACTTACCCAGTGCCATGGGAATCTTAAATTTCTTGTTGGTTTTTATACCAGAACTTTATGGGAAACTTATGAGGGGAAGAAAACTAATTTTTCAGCTAAACCCATTCCATTGCTTTAGTAAGACTTATTTAGAGGAAAACACACAATTTTAATTTTTTTTTTTTAGATTTTTTTAAATTTATTTTTTATTTGACAGAGAGGAGAGAGATCACAAGTAGGCAGAGAGGCAGGCAGAGAGAGAGGGGGAAGCAGGCTCCCTGCTGAGCAGAGAGCCCGATATGGGGCTCGATCCCAGGACCCTGAGATCATGACCTGAGCCGAAGACAGAGGCTTTAACCCAGTGAGCCACCCAGGCGCCCCCACACAATTTTAATCTTATAGTTATTTCTATCTTAAACTCTTGCAAATATATATTTAGAACAGCATTTTTCATATTCTTTAATAGTGTTAATTTTATTTTGTAACTTATTTTTGAAATAATGTTTCCTATTGGAAAGAAATATCTTACATCCCATATTTAGAGAAATACTGAAAGAAATTATTTAGAATCAGGTGAAAGAAGGTATTCTTGCAAAAAATATAGATTTTCTTTGTATATGATTCTAAAATTGGATATTGGAGTTTACAACTGGGGTGTCTATCTTTGTTAATTTTCATGATTTCTTCATGTACCACTAACTTGTTATTTCATCGGCTGATTATTATATTGTTCATAGAGATACATCATCTGTTCCTTGCAACAATGAAATTTCACGTATGGCATTTTGCTCTTCTGGGTAATTGAATTAAATGAGAAAGCACCTAACCCATTGCTGTGTTCTTTCTCTCTCTCTCTTTCACACACACACACACACACACTCTCTCTTTCTCTCTCTCACACACACAGAGAAATGTAATATAATCATAAAATATATATTTTATAATAAATAATATAATATAATGGGCCCCAGTTAGGTAATAATAATATACTTCTTTTCATAGGAATTTTCAGCTCAATTAGGCATTTATTTATTTATTTCTAAAATTTAAGCCCAATTTAATTAACATATAGTGTATTAGTTTTGGAGGTAGAATTTAGCGATTCATCAGTTGTGTATAACATCCAGTGCTCATTCCCTCAAGTGCCCTCCTTAATGCCCATCATCCAGTTTCCCCATCCCCCTTCCCATTTCCCCTCCAGCAGCCCTCCGTTTGTTTCCTAGAGTTAAGAGTCTCTTATGATTTGTCTCCCTCTCTGTTTTAGTCTTATTTTTTCCTTCCCTTCCCCTATGTTCATCTGTTTTGTTTCTTAAATTCCACATATGAACGAAATCATATGACATTTGTCTTTCTCTGACTGATTTATTTCACTTAGCATAATACCCTCTAGTTCCACCCACATTGTTGCAAATGGCAAGATTTCATTCTTTGTGATGGCTGAGTAATATTCCATTGTGTATCTATACCATATCTTCTTTCATCTGCCTATGGACATCTGGGCTCTTTCCATATTTTGGCTATTTTGGCTATTGTGGACATTGCTGCTATAAACATTGGGGTGCAGGTGCCCCTTCATATCACTATGTTTGTATCCTTCGGTTAGATACCTAATAGTGCAATTGCTGGCTCATAGGGTAGCTCTATTTTTAACTTCTCGAGAAACCTCCATACTGTCTTCCAGAGTGGTGCACCAGTTTGCATTCCCACCAACAGTTTAAGAGAGTTGTCCTTTCTCCACATCCTTGCCAACATCTGTTGTTTCCTAACTTGTTAGTTTTAGCCATTCTGACCCGTGCGAGGTGGTATCTCATTGTAGTTTTGATTTGTATTTCCCTGATGCCTAGTGATATTGAGTATTTTTTCATGTGTCTGTTTCATGTGTCTGGCCCTCGTATGTCTTCTTTGGAGAAATGTCTGTTCATGTCTTCTGCCCATTTCTTGACTGGATTTTTTGGTTGTTTTGGGTGTTGAGTTTAGTAAGTTCTTTATAGATTTTGGATATTAGCCCTTTATCTGATAAAACATTTGCAAATATCTTCTCCCATTCCATAGGTAGGCAATTATTTTTAAATTTCTGCTCTGGATTTCCAAGGGATGGCTTTTGAATAAGGTATTTGTCTGAGTCTCTAATGGAAGAGAGGTTGTCTGGTACACTGTAGACTAGTGTCTGACTGGTCTGATGTGGAGTCTAATGAGAGGGCTGACCTCTTATTTCATGATTATAGCATGAGTATTCTCTCTGAATTAAATCAGAAAAAATGAGCTCAGATCTTCTTTCTGAAGAATATTATCTAGTACTTACTAATCTTTCCTTGCCTTCCTACTCCATGGTTCCCCACCTGCAGGTATCAGATGCTGTCTTGTGGAGCAGGTGAGAATGCAATAATATATAATCAGTGACATCAGAGCATGCCACAATAAAGATAACACATGCAACATGACAAAAATGGCACCTACTGTATAATAAATGCTCAATTCTTATTTTTTATCGTGATTATTATTCTCATTACTCCACTTTGTTTTTATATGAATGTCTCATAATTATATCAGATTAAATAGTTTAAGTATTTCGCCACCATTCCCCATAATCATTAGGAACGCTCAATTTTCACCTTTGAATATATCTAATTGACACACATAAGCAAGATAACAATATCTCTCCGTATTTTTGTGGCCTTTCTGATGCAGATGGTACTGAAACATATTCAGGTCTGTGTTAGTTTCCTATTGCTGCTTTAAAAAAATCACCACAGTCTAAGTGGCTTGAAACAACACAAATTTATTATCCTATAGTTATGGAGATCAGAGGTCTTTGATCAGAGAGCAAGATATCAGCAGCATTGCATTCCTTCTGGAGGCTCTAGTGGAGACTCTGTTTCCCTGCCTTTTTCAGTTTTTAGGGACTGCCACATTTCTAGGCACCTGATCCTCTTCCATCTTCAAAGTCAACAGTCATATCATTCAAACCTCCATTTCACATTTCCTTCTCTGACTCTGACCCTTCTGCCTTTTTCCTGTAAGGATCCTTGTGATTGCATTGGGCCCATCTGGATAATCCATGATAATCTCCCTCTCTCAAGATCTTTAACGAAATCGCATCTACAAATTCCACCTCACAAGTTCTAGGAATCAGGATGTGAATATATTTGAGGTCCATTATTGTGCCTGAAAGAAGGTCCAGTAGAAGCCATGGCCATTACTTATTGGGTAGAATCACAGAACTTCGCATCTGAAAAGTACATTAGATCACTCGTTTTAGAGATGAGGAAAATAAAATATAGCAGAGAGAAATATACCACCCGGAACTAAAACTCAGGTCCTATACTGCTAATAAGATGACTTTTTCACTGTTTTCATGCAGCATTTCTTAAAATTGTGTCCATTGGCCAATTAATTAGTGATTTAGAGACCACATTATAAAATTCCCAATAGTAGTTTTAAACTGAATTTGAGGCCACTTTGAAATCTGAAGGCAGTCTAGCCTCTTGGACTTCATCTGTGGACACACTTACAAAAGAGCTGGGTACTTCAAAATTAGCTCTGTAACTTTTTTTTTTAAAGTGCTTTGGTTTTTTTTAAGATTTTATTTATTTGACAGAGAGAGACGGTGAAAGAAGGAACACAAGCAGGGGGAGTGGGAGAGAGAGAAGCAGGCCTCCCGCTGAGTGGGGAGCCGGATGTGGGACTCGATCCCAGGGGATGTGGGGCTCGATCCCAGGACCCTGGGATCATGACCTGAGCCGAAGGCAGCTGCCCAACGACTGAGCCACCCAGGTGCTCCTGTAACTTTTATTTTTAAAAGGGAAAAATACCTTAAGGCTTTCCCAAGAAGCTTATAAAATGTATAAGTGTGATTCCAGTTGAAATTGTGCAGCCCAGAATTCTTAGAGGGGAAGAATATGATCTTTGTGATACTTCTCATTTAGGCCGCAATTAAGAAATTTCCATACTAAAATGGCAAACATTTGTTTTTTATGAACAGAGGGCATGATAAGAGCTGTGTTATTGTTTGTTTTGATAGACTATTTAATGGGCTGTTGAGAAAACTCATGGTACCATCTAATTTGCCACATTGCATCTGCGTAGTGTACCAGGATGCTATAGTGAATTAGAACGGTGTGTTCTTATGTACAATGTATGTAGTTTTTATGGAGCTCACCCAAGGATAAATTAGAAACTGGCTTGATGCCTCTATTTCATTTTGCTTTTTTTAACTCTTTTTGCAGTTTGAATTTTTACAGTCTATAGAGGATACACTTGGTCATTTTGATACTGTTTTAAAATTTTTCTGGGGTGCATTTCAGAAGATGACCTGAAATATAAACAATGATCTTGTCATTTATATTTACTAGACATGTCCGAATTATCTAACCAAACAAGCAAGGATTTATTGAACATCTCCTATGTCCAAAGAACCATGCTGGGGTATCAAGATGAATTAGCTACAACTTTTTTATAATGGGAAAGCCATCAACTTCAGATTCAACTTTAGGTTTTATTTCCTTTCTAGCCCTTAGTAAAAGTCAGACTGTGAGCAAATGCATAACTGCTTTGAACTCGTTGCCTTACCTCTAAAAGTAGGAAAATGAGACACATTTTGTGTTGTGTTGTAAGGATTAAATTGAGACAGTGCATGTGAAAATACCAAATGCAATGCCTTTTGTGGAGAAGGTGCTTTATAAATGTTAGTTTCCATTTTCAAAGATCTCACAGTCTGGTAAGAAAAATATCTATGAATAACTGTAGTAGAAGACAAAGTCATAAGTGGCAGGAGAGGGGGTCCAGATGGGAAGCTGTTGAAGTTCAGAGGTGAAATATGTGAGGGTGATCAGAGAGGGCTTCTTCGAGCATTTTCGTGACATTTAGCTGGCTCTTAAAAGACGAAGGGGATTTAGGCATGGAGAGATATAGGCCCTGTGATCTGTGCTCCTATCTCCTGAATGATCTCCCCACTGGCTTGCTTTCTGTGCCATATCCTGTGCATTATCCAGTGCTCGAGTTTTTCAGTTTTGTCTCTTGTAATCCAACTTCTGGCTATGCTCATATATCATCAAAGATTAATATCCTTTCCTGCAAACGGCACTCTGGGTTGATGCTTTTATACTTCTCAAAGTTATATGTAATTTAAATAGACTAACTTTGTTAATTTTTTAAAAGGCAAGTCATTTTTTTCCCCTGAAATAACTTCTGGTAGTGAGATGGGTCCAATTAGAGTAATCTCATGTGGTTGGTTTGCAGAGATCTAGGCTCATTTTAGGGAAAGTCCTTGATGGGAATTACTCATGGCCCATGGAATCAAGATTTTCTTTCAGAGAAAAAAAGAAATGGTCAGATTTGTTTTTCTTTCAGGTGTGTGATGCTGGAAACCCTCTGTTTCCCACAGTTGCCCATACAGCTGGTTCCATCTGTGTGATTCTGCATCATAGCCCCTCTTGAAACAATACAACCTCCATTGGGCTCTGCAGCTCACTAAAGACCTGATTTAGAAAACTGACTCATTTTGTACAGGCTACTGAGCAGCTGTTTGGAGGTACTGCTTTCTAATTGCTTACAACTTGAACTAGATTGAGAGTCCCCAAATGTGACATTTCCTCCTTATTAACCACCTAAATCATACAATCTTTACCAAATTTGATTCAAGATATTTCCCATACTCCTACTCTTGTTAATGTTAGAGTGACCATATTTTCCAAATCCAAAGTTGGAATATATTGTATGACATAGGGT